>OY747124.1:5156250-5770138 GCA_963556465.1 Berberis vulgaris | reverse complement strand
TTCGCAAACCAGAAGTCAAATTGTTGATGGATAGCGCATGGTTACCAGCAGCACGAAATCAAGTTTTCAGTTTCAAACAATTAGGGTTAGTGACAAGAATATAACATACCTACCAACTCATCGAATTTTTTTTTGTGTTTATTTATTAATTATATATGAAGCATAAAAGTTTTAAAAAGATAAAATGGCATCTCAATTAGTGGCTTACCATATCTCACCTTTGTTAAGTAGGGTTCTTCCATCAAGATCTTGCGTAAAGCCAACGTTCCTAAAATTGATATGAGGGGTAGAGATGTTTCTATTAGTACATACATTTAACCTATGTAGAATGATCATTTTCATGGTGATTGAGAGTGATTGGTGTATGAGAAAACTACAAAAACAATAAAAAAAAAAAAAAAAAAAAAAAAAGTAAACCTAAGTGTACTTTTCATCATAAATTTGAAAACCTAGTTGATCCATAATGATGTTCCATGAATTAGACTTAAATTTCATAAGACCACTAAAAAAATTTGTCAAATTTTGTCTTGGAATATATCATCTTGAATGATTTATTAAAGATATAAATAAGACATGATAAGATAATTATTTAATATAAATTTTTTGCTTATAAATTAAGTTAAGCATGAACTAATCGAATTTCCATGACTAGATCAACTCGGATTTGTTAAAGCATTTCTAGCTAGATGACACACATATGGGAGCTATTTTGATGGAAATGTTTGTATGTAAAATACTAAAAAAAATAAAAATTAACATATCGGATACATAACATTTTCATGTCGCATTCATAGTTGATTTTTAAAATTCATCGAAAACAAGTACTTTGTTAATTTTGGTGACAAAAGCAAAGAATTAAACATAAGTATACTTGAAAGCAAAGTACTAGCTTTTAATCCAACATTAGATGGACAAAATCATCATTCATTGTTTCTTAATAGCTTGGAAAAGTATCTTTTATCACTGTTACCATTTTATTTTTGTAAATGAAGTTGAAACATACTCAAATTATTTTTCGCCGGTTTTATCTTTTGAACTACCAGATCATCACATACCTACATTTCAAGAACATCAAATGGCAGAAATATGTGCTCTCATGGGAGGTTAAGCTTACATAAAACTTATTTAAAAGTACCGCAATTTCTTTTTCTTTCTCTTTTATTTTTAATTTAAAAGAACACAAAATTAAAAAAAAATGATTCTCCACTTCTCATAAGCAACGTCATTCTTAATACCAAAATGAACTTTCTTGCTTTTTGATTTTCACAAAGAAAAAAAAAAGTATATACAATTTTTATTGGTACCACCAAACATTAAGGGTATGTATTCCCCAACTAATTAAGTCTTAGATCACCATCAACTTAAGAAGAAAAAACATAGTGTTGGCTGAGATACCAATTCATTTAGGGAAAATGTCATCCAATAAGGTCAGTTTTAGTTGTGCCATAACATTCATAACAGAGGATTTGAAAATGATTGATAAGATGATGCATTTGTTTTCTAAGAAAAGATTGAGATAGGTGAGCTAGTAAGTCATAAGTGGGTGTGAAATATATCAAAAGTAGTTTAATAGAATAATGCTTTAATAATGCCTTTCACTTTTTTAGCTTTTGAGAAGATTAGGTATTTTTCATTTAATTAAGTTTGGGTATCTTGTCATTTGATGGATCCCTTGTTTTCTTGCTATTTTTATTCTAATCTGAAACATCGGAGAAGTAGTTATACACTCATTTACTTGATTTGAAATTTAGAAAGATAACCTTGCAGTGGCATTGTTAAACATAGACAATTTCTAGATTTAGATATCAACACTTATTGATTTTGTGAATTATTCATTAAGAAAGTTGAATATTTTTTCATTTTTAAGACCGAAAATGAATCTGATTACAGTCTTTCTTGTCAGATATATATCATAAAGTTCACTAAAACAATGAACTCCACAGCTTTTATTCATTAACTACTGTTAGTGAATCTCATAGTTTTGATTCATAAACATGTCCTAGATTATTAATCTAAGAATGCGGCAATAGAAACTTTACTCCTCATTATAAGGATTAAAATCTTCAGCACTTCAGTGAATTAACATTGGATTTAGTCGATGGGGAAAACAAGTAAGCACTAATACTTCAAAATTTTAGTAGGCAGAGCTTTGCATTTTTCAAAAGGCTGTTAAAGATTGTCATTGAAGTCTAAAAGCTCAATCTTTTGAACTAGCAATGCAGACTATACAGGCAGGAACAACACACATTTGGAATCAGTAGCCGAAAGAAAAGGGAGCACTTTCAAAAATTGTTTCTTATTGTTTGGCGAAAGATCTCAATACATCTTAGAGCCTTTTTCATATTTTAGTGAAGGGATATTAGCTGTCTGTTTCATTTCTAGCAGTCACACTTTTGTGACTCAGAAGAAGATCCAAATTACATATTTTGTCGTTCTATGTGTGCATTCCTTTGGCTTTGCCACAAAGGAGTGTGTTTGCAGGGATATCATACTCAGTATAGAGACTACGTTCATTGTTCCATACTCGGATATACAATTGCTGTCCAAGATACTGTCTAGGCCAAATTGCTGACCTTAAGTTCCACATACCCTTGTTGTCCAATGGCAACAAAATAGCGCTCCAAGAATTCGGATATACCTACAAAAAGATAACATATATGTTAAGGAATCATCTAACAATACATGAATTACATCCATTTGTAGTACTTGGCGCCTTAATCAATGTATAGAATTACCTGAACAGTGTGTCTGGTTGTAGCATCAAATAGATTGTAGCGTGCCCTCGCCGCGGGAGTCCACAACTTAGACCCAAAACTGAATCATTTGGAGGCAATTAGTTGGAGCATAATATTGACAATCAATGCCTAGACAACAAATGGGGGCGTGATTGGAAGCAAACACAAATGTAACCTGTTTGATATAAACTAACTTACCCGACCACCCAGAAGTCATTGCCATCAAGATGCCAAGACTGCATGGTGTTCTCATTGTTTTGGAAGATAATTTCGACAAACTCATGAAGAGTAGCTCCTATAACAGAGGTGCCCATAACTGCAGGGGTAGGACCAGGTGCAGGAGTATCCTTGATAGTGTTAAGGTTGAAGACCCCTGCTATGTTGAAATAGTCTGCTAGCTTCAATGGTGTGCTAGGGTTCACATAGGAGACCCCATTTACTGCATAGCGCCTCTTGCCATTTATCCTAGCTGCAGAGTTCGCAAATATATATGTTTTGACAGTCTTTATTTGTCCGTAATGGTATGATCCTTGTGGGTTAGGCCTGGCTGCACTCGCCGTCAAATTCCACCTTCAAGAAAGGATTGAACATGACAAGATTAGATACAAGACTTGATGGTTTGATCAGTCAGTTGAGTCATGTTGAGTAAGTTACCTATATGTTCTAGCTTGTTTCATAGACCAGTGGACTTGGTAAGTAGGACCAATTGGTAATGGTTTTTTAGCTGGGGACTGGGAATTGGAGTAGCGAAGGATTCCAGTTGCAGTGAGAACACGTTTGGTGAAACGCGTAGATGCAACAATGTAGTAGTCCCTGGGAAACTGATTTAATGTTACTAGAACGGACATGGATTGTCCAACATGTATGTCTAGGGACTCGTACATTTCTTGAACAGTATGAGATCCTTCAATTTCAATTAGCTTCAGTTTATGGCCCTGGATCCTGAAGTTGAATGAGGTTGATAAGCCTACATTTGAGATCCTGAACAAGTAGCTTTTACCTGAAACAATTCAAACAAACTAATTCTTAAGTTATCTATTATACTCGTTTTCTAAGATTTTAGTTTACACAAATTTACCCTCAATAATGAGAAACGTTTATTTATATACCAGGTAAAAAATTTAATGTAAGGTACACTAAATGCAGCCTAAAGATTATGATATATATTGAGTGAAGTTACCTGGATCTCCCTTGAATGAAGCAGAGCGCGGACTACCATTTATAAGAATGCCATCAGGGACTGGAAGAGTTTTTCCGGAATCTAGGACTTTTTGTAATGCCTGCAAACATGAACAGCAGTCTTCCATTTAAAACTAAATTCCTCAAACATAATTGTTTATTCTACTTAATACTTATAATGCAAATACTTCGAAAGGCTTCAGAAAGCACACTGACCTTATGGTTGGACTTGTACCAATCACCAATAAGCAAAGTGAAGTCATCGGCAGGGGTTGGTATGGGCTTGGGTATCTTGGGCCTCTGATATATATTCAAACCTCCGAATCCGCCATCTGCTTTGTGCATTAGCAATGACGGGAAGTAATTGAAGGTTCCGATCTGATCTTTCACTTGAAAATGATATGTGAAATTTGTATTCGAAGGGATTGGGCAATTGGTTCCAAGCACTCCATCTTGCCATGAGGCCTTCCTCTGCTTGATTCCATTCCTGGCAAACCATGAAGCCAATTCATTACATAGCTCTAATCCAAAACCAAACAGAAATACAAATTTTATTAGCTAGTTTGGGGTTTAGTACATTTGGACCAAATTTGAAAAACAATACACAAGGACTCGTCTCTTTTTTCCTTTCATTTGCCTATAGGAATTGCTTGTAGTTCTTTTTTATGGGTCCTTCAACTACTACTTGCCTTGCGGAAAAAAAAAAAAAAAAAAAACAGACAGGAACCAATTCTTACCATGTGAAGAGGAATGGTTGGTCGAGCTTGTTTATGACATTAACAACAATGTCGTCGTTGGTAACACAGTCTATTCGAGGACCGGGAAATTGCCCATTGATAAGTATACCCTACAAAATCATACCATAAGAATCAGTGCTTCATACAACACTTTTTAAAAGATGCAATAAACCAACCTGTTGAGGGATGCCAAGTGGTGCAATGGTACCAAAAGTGACAGTCCATGTAAAAAACCTATATGGGTCTTCACCATTCCCTACAAAAACAACACTCAAACAAACCAAAGCTCCCAAAAGCAAATGCAAAGAACCTTTCATTTTGTCAAGTCTCTACTACTAAGTAGTGAGGACTTGGGAAAGTAAGGGAAAGAAAGAAGAAGAAAAGTTTAGCTTTGATTGGTCCTTGTTTGGGGACCTCCCCCTTAAATAATGAGCTTGTGTTGCCATCCAAAGAAAGAAGTTTGGATACAAAAATGGGATAGACAGCAAAGCAATGGCTTGTTTCATGTTCTTCATTAATGAGCTTCATCAAAATCTAAAGTCCCAAAACATGAACTGAGAACATAAGCTAGATTTCAAATAAGTTTGATAATGTTATTTTGGGGTTGTGTATTTGTCGGTGAGACAGAGATGAGAGACAATAAAAGTGTATATGTGAGCTTAAACTTAGGAGCTTAGGACGGATCTAAATAAATGCAATCTATGGGGTTCCAATTAATACACTCTAATTCAACTCAGAGGAGAAATGGAGAAGGGTTGACTTCTTGATTAGTAGTTTATAATATGGAATGATCTTGAGATATGTCTGTGATGAGAATGAGATCACCAAACAACAAGTTAAGATCATTAATTTGGAACAATCACTATTTCCCTGTATAAGTCCTCAATCCATGTCAATTAATTGAGTTATCATCAGCAATATTGATTGGATTTGTGATATTAGTTCATTGAGGTAGGGGTTATGTTCCTAACAATTGGTATCATGCCGTCTAAAATGGATTTTAAGAAGGCAAAATAGTCTCACATCTGTAAGGGAAGTGTTTTTTGCTTGGAGAAGCAACATTGTATCAGTAAACAACAATATTACTTCGGACGATCCACTATTATTCCTTTTAGATACCTATCAGATTGAGGTTAACATAAGCTCATCCATGTGGTTGTGCATTCTTCAAATACGAATCCATTTTTTCAGAAGTCATGTCTTTCACGCTTTGTTGGGTCATCCATTAAGTTTTGAGTTCATATGACAGTACATTGTTGAAGGGGGGTGGAGTGATAGTCACAGTAGGATTATCTTTGACATGTACCACCATATGGAATATAGCATTGGCTTGCTGGGGGACTTGTTGGTTTGTTTGTTCCATTAAGAATCTGATAGGAACTTGTTCATTGGATTCCGACTGTATTATGTTCATTGCTTGCTCATTTACACCATCATGATGGCAATGATCTTTCCTATACGTTGGCACTAAATTTTCATCTTATATGATTGATTAGTAGGAATTTGATGATGATATGTTTAGTACTTGCTGGATTTGTTGATTCTGATTTAGTCACAATAGTTAGATGACAAGAAACATAGAATATTTGTCAACGAAAGCTCGTCTCCATGGTTTTTCTTCAATTTTTGTTTTTATAAAGTGCGATAAAATAAGAGAGACCACCACCAACTCCATTACCAATTTGCCATGATCAAGACCACATTCACCTCTTCCAGAATCATCATAAATTCAGCAAACTTGTATCATTTGGCTTGCCAAGCCTTCACATTATGAAGAGCACAATCTTTGGGCAGAAGCACCATTATAGTTTCCACTATTGCAATGGTTAATTAACAGGTGGACCTAGGTCTGCAACATGGGTGGATTCAATCAAGCTGAAAAGCTGATCCCCTGTGTAACCCAAACATCAAAGCACCCAACAGCAGGTTGATTTCGGAAATCAAGAACAATCTATCGGGTGATTAGCCATGTCAGGATAACCACCTTCATCCATCTCATGCATCAACAGTGACATATAATCTCAAGAGTGTTTTTTTAGAATTTTCCGAAAAGTGCAAGAAAATTTGGAACAGAATATACAAGCAAGTGAAAGATCATGCCATTAAAAATGCCAATAAGAGAAATGAATTGATTCATTAACAAGTAAGTAACGATACAATTCTAAAGCCTTTCCTCCCGTTTTACTTATACTCATCACCTATTCTAACAGTCACACCCTTGTGACTGAAAACTGGGAAAAAAATGTCTAAGCATGTCGGTCCTTAGCTTTGCCACAAAGGAGAGCATTAGTCGGCATATCGTATTCATTAGCGAGGCTCCGTTGTGGGTCCCAGACTCTGAGATAGAATTGCTGTCCCAAATACTGCCTTGCCCACATCGAGGATCTTATGTTCCACATACCTTGGTTGTCCAATGACACCCATATAGCAGTCCACGAATTTGGATATACCTGCAACATGACAAACATCAGCAACATTCAATGACATCCTAAGGGTTGACAAAAATTAGCTAGAAGAACTATTTTCAGCTACCTGAGTGGTGTGTCTCGTGAGAGCATCAACTAAATTGTAGCGGCTCTTCTGTGATGGAGACCACTGGCCACTACCAAAACTGCATGCATTTTGAATAATGATCAGATATTAAACAGAAGGAAAAAAAATAGAATAACCCTTAAGGCAATCATTTATTAAAAAGAGAGAGAGAGAGAGAGCTTACCCAACAACCCAGAAATCATAACCATCAAGATGCCAAGATTGGACCTCTTTCTCGTTGTTTTGGAAAACAATCTCAATAAACTGATGGTGAGAAACTGGCACGACAGATGTAGCAAGGATAGCCGGACGATCAGTAGGTACATCTTGGATGGTATTCTCGCTATAAACATCAGGGATATTGAAATGATCAGCAAGCTTCAGTGGGGTATCAGGAATGATATAGGAGACCTTGTTAACAGCATAACGTAGTGTCCCGTTAATTTGTTGAACTGAGTTTGCCAAGACAAGTGTCCTTGATGGTATTATCTTCCCGTAGTGGAAAGAACCTTGAGGGTTTGGCCTAGCTGCATTAGCTGTCAAATTCCACCTTTGAGAAAATAAAAAAAATAAAATCACTATCTGACCTGTCAACCTTAAGAACTAAATGTATCGCTCGCTAGAGAATATCAACACAAAAGTTGCAATGACTATACGTCAAATTCAGGATGATTAGGAATTCAACCAAATTAAGTGTTCAAGTGGTATGCAGAAGCCTGAGGATGTCTACCTGAAGGTTCTAGCTTGCTTCATGGACCAATTTACATCGTCTGTAGGACCAGCAGGCAAAGGTCCAGAAGCTGGTGTTTTTGAATTACTGTAATGTAATACCCCAGTAACAGTAAGAACACGTGTTGAGAAGCGAGTGGAAGCAACAATATAATAGTCTTTGGGTGGCTGGTTTAAGGTGACAAGGACCGATACAGATTGTCCAACATGCACATCAAGAGAATCGTATACATTCTGAATAACATGTGAACCTTCAGTTTCAACCAACTTCATCGGATGCCCCTGAATTCTGATGTTGAATGAAGTGGACAATCCCACATTTGAGATCCTGAACATGTAAGTCTTTCCTGAAGAAAGTGAAATTTAACAGATGTTAAATCCAATACAGGATTGAGGTTGAAAAATTGTGCACGGAACTGAAGATGGTTATTCAAAGAAAACAAACAAGGATATTAAATTATTCACTTACCTTGGTCTCCACTAAATGAAGTATGGGACTGGCCATTAATGAGAACAGCATCTGGAAAGGGAAGAGTTTTTCCAGAGTCAATATATTTCTGTAAAACCTGAAATGTCAAATGCATTACAAGTTAAACAATGAAAACTATGACTAATAAAGATCTACGGTCAGCTAAAAAGTCATCACTTGCATGAAACATCTGATCATAGTAATGGGAATAAAAAAAATTTAAATAAATAAAAATTGTAGCATAATCACCTTATGGTTGGTCTTATACCAATCGCCGACAAGTAAAGTGAAATCTCCATCTGGTATGCGATATGGTATAGGAATAGGTGCCCTCTTGTAGATATTAATAGCTCCAAATCCACCAGCAGCTCTATGCAATAGGGTCGACGGGAAGTAGTGGTATGTTCCAATCTGGTCCTTTGCCTGAAAATTATAAGTATAGTTTGAGTTTTGAGGAAGAGGGCAATTGGTCCCCAGAACCCCATCTTGCCACGAGTTCTTCCTCTGCTTGATTCCATTCCTAGTTTCCCATAAAATAACACAAAAATGACACATATAAGTATAGATCAAGTAATCACATTCATCAATTTTCAGTTCCTACCCGAACTGGATAGTTTGCAAGAGTACAGATCAAGTGTTCACATTTATGTCCTATTCTTCATAAAACGACATAATTTTCGCTTGTATAAATGAAATGTGGAAAGAAAACCATTTAAACCTTACCAGGTAATGAGAAATGCCTGATCTAGCTTGTTAATGACATTGAGAACGATGTTGTTATTGGTGGTCACATCAAGTTGAGGCCCAGGAAATTGGCCATTGATCAGAATAACCTTCATGAAAGCAACAATAAACAAATCAAATTTGTGTATGAACGAATGAACTTGAATTCAAACTCTTAAATATAAAAATACAAAATTTCATCTAAAACAGCTTGAAAACCAACCTGTTGAGGGATACCAATAGGAGCCCTAATTCCATAAGTCACAGTCCATGTGTAATATAGATAAGGATCCTCGGCATTCACCAAAGATCTACTCAACAAAACCAAGACTACACAAACCAATTCTGGAAAGTGTAATCTTCCCATTTTCTTCACCCTAACTCTCCAAGATTCAATTTTTTTCTGCAAGCAACACCAAGTAAGACACTAAAAGGATAAGAAACAAAAATGGCCAATGGGTATTTTATTCAAACACCTAAAACCCACAAATCATCAAATGTGAAAACTACTAAATGTAGTAAAGATCCAATCTTTATTCCATCTGACAGTCTAAAAAAAAAAAAAACAAGATATCAAACAGATAAGAAAAACAAATGGGTATTTTATTAAAACACCTAAAACGCACAATGTGAACTACCCAAACAAGTAAAGATCCAATCTTGATTCGATCTGAAAAAAGAACCACAAACCCCAAAACCCCATTGAAGAGAATGAAAAGAATAAACCATTACCCAAAGCTCAGCTCAGTGTCTTCTCCTCTGTGCCACTTCTGTTCTTCTCCAATGTAGAGAAAAGCAGAGGATCAACAAGGACTTAAATACCAAAATGTCTTCTCTTCAAAAAAGTAACTTGATTACACTTTGCCTATCTCCTGTAATCAATTTGTCTGTCCACCTAACAGTGTATTGGCGCCACTCACGCGTAAACGCGTTATTATCTGTAATCTAGCCTTACTCAATCAATTTTTGTATAAGTAGATCTAAGACATACCCATTGGTTATTTTCAAAAGATAAAGAAAGGGTTTTGACTGAAATCAAATTAATCACCCATTAACTTTGACTTAAATGGATGGAGATTAAAAGAGAGAGAGAGAGAGAGAGTTCACACTCACTTAGCTCTTCTTCTTCAGATGACATGTTAGGAGCTTTGAATGCAGAATAGTTTAGTGTTGTGGGGTTCAACTCAACGTGATCCAATTGAATGAAATGGTGAGCCTTCCCCACATAGATCAGAAATTCAGAGTTGCATTTAGGGGTTTAAGGAGCTTGTCTGCAGATCTAAAAAAAATATCAATTATCAATAATATATCAGTGGCGGTTTCATCTTCCCGCTACCTTTTTAGTGGATTTTGCCAAGTAGTTAAAGTTATGGGTGGGCATTCCATCCCGCGATTTCAATTTCGTTCTGATCCTGTCCTGATTTTGATTTTCAATCCCGCCAATCCCGTTCCGTCCCAAGTTAATTTTTTAATATTTATTATTAATATTTTATTTTTATTCATATAAACTTACATATGACTGACAGAAACTCATGGTGTTTGCAGTGGTAACAGAAATGTTACTTCAAAAAATAAATATTCATTAAGCAAGATAAAGATAGCAGACTGTTGCTTGGATTCTCAATAAAAGTGGCTCCAATTATTTAACTTTCAAATATTATAATACCCAGGTGAAGATGAAAAATAACAATTAACTTAGTAATACATATTCAGAAGGAAACATTTAGGGGCGGAGCCAAGAATTTGAGATGCCCCGGACTGTAAAAATAATTGTTTTTAATTACGATATATGTATTGATAGTAAATCATTATGAATATGTTAGAGCATTACCAATAGGTCTATATTTCTTTCCTAACAAAAGATGAAATATCATTTTGTCAATGAACCATGAATTTTGTTTCCCACAGTAATGAAATTGTAAAATCAGTTGAAAGGTCATCATAGCAACACAATACTCTTAGTAGGTCCCATTTATCATGTCATTTTCTAAAAGTCAGCCCACTCAACTACATTGTTAGGGGATTTAGTGGCTACCCTTATATTTGTATGCCACATCTTTATCTAATTATAAGAAAATTATTATTTACGCTATTATATAATGATAATATTCGCAGCAGTCACAGGCAGCACGCTGATCTCGTCCCGTCCTGAACCCGTTTGGGATGGGACGAGGTCGGAATGAGGTTTTTCTCATCCCGTCCTGTCCCGATCCCGTATGAACGGGATGGGATAGGGATGGGTATATCTTGTCCCATCCCGTCCCGTGCCCACCCTAGTTAAAGTTATAAAAGAATCCAATATTGAAATTCCCCAATTTTATAGAGTAGGCCCGGTGCGCCAGATCTGTGCCAGGCCTAGCTCTCTACCATTCAACATTTTCGAGATGTGCATAATTTCGTATTTCAAAAATGTAAAAAGGTAGAGAGCTAGGCCTGACACAGATCTGACACACCAGGCCTAGCTCCCTGGACTTGTTCGTTGAAATTAGATGAAAATATAACATAAATTTTATCAGTAATAACTTAGTGTTAAAAAAAAAAAAAATTTACCAAACCAAAATGATGCCATGGAAAACTCTAAACACTTATCACAAACTCTGGTCTTTAACCAACAAAGAGAATAGAAAAAACAAATAATGAACAAAATTTGTGCTTGTATTCTTAGCATCACAAATGGGGGGTCCTAAATTCAGTAAACAAATATCGTCTTCGTGGTTCTTTAGGGCGAATCCTCCAAAATCGAAAATGTAGTATGTCAAGTTGTTTATCAGCTAAAACGTTACACGTTTAATACACTCAAAGCAACAAATTACATTTGTGCTAAATGATACTTATTCGCATTGACACTCATAAAAAAAAAACCCTAAAGCACTGTTTGGTTGCACGGAAAATGGACATGGAAATTAAAAATGTTTCTATGAATCTGATTCCGAGGCCTCCATCTCAGACTTAAATTCTCATGAATAATGGAAAAACAATCTTATGAAGAATTGATTGTCTGTCAGTAAATAGACAACCAAACAGCAGAAATCTACATAATAGGGGAAATGAAATTCATTTTCCAAAGAAAATGACTAACCAAATCGACCCTAAAAGATATTCGCGGTGTAAACATTTTTGGACAATAATATTTATTTATTTTATTTTATTTATATTTTTCCCTAGAAAAACGAACAAACAAAATGCCCTTTGGATTCCATTCTGCTGCAACTGGGTAAGGTCCCATGTGAAATGTTAACCAATGCAGGCATATGGTTGCTGCATGTGGACGGAGGACTTCAAATGGAAAGCATCAATTTAAGGAAGACTGCTATGAAACACCACACTTTTTCCCATCATCCTATGGACCACATTTGCATGGTGGTGTTTAGCTGTCATTGGCTCAACTCCGCGGCTTCTCACCAATCACCATGGTGGGTGAATGTCCAATTAAATAATTCCTAGCTGTTAATTATGGTGTTTATAATTGATATAATGACAATCATGAAGTAAAAAAATATGATATAATTTATTATAAAATTAACATAATAATGTGGTGTTTGAAAGACTGACACAAATATTACGCGAAGCAAATGGAAATTGTTTTGTAAACCGTGGTAGGCTCTAGGTAGTTGTTTTTAACAAAATACATGTTTGTTGATAGAAATTTGTGTAACCTCGTTAACACGGTTTAAAAGTATCTTTAAGTGCATTCTTTTTTCTTTCTATTTTTCTTCCCTTATCACTCTTGCTTTCACTATTTTTATTTTTAAAGTTATTTTCCTTCGGCCGAACACAACCTTAGATTAGTAAAAGTTACTTTGCAAAATCATATTAGTGGGTGTAATAAAGTTTTAAATTATAGTTATAAATGAGCAACTCTTCTAGGGGGCCTGGGAACCATGCCTGGGGGGCGAAAATACAATTTTGCCCCCCCCCCCCTCTTAAAACATATTTTTGGAGAGTGTGTTTAAAGAGGAGGGGGGCAAAATAGTATTTTCGCCCCCCCCCCCCCCCAGGCAGGGAAACCAGGCATGGTTCCCAAGCCCCCTAGAATTTCTGATAAATGAGTTTACAATATTTGGTGGAATCAAACTTCACATGTTTTTTGTCTAGTATACACATTTTTCAATGAAAAGGAAGGCTATTTCGATTTTGTAAACCTAACAATCAAACAAAAAAAGAATAAGTAAATTTGTTACTAGGAATGATCACTTTCCTCTTGCATCAGAGATACGATGCACTACTTTATGTTGTTAAGCTCAAAATTTTTAAAAAAAATGAAAAAAAAACTAATGGAAATACTTACATGTTATGTAGAAAAGATGAAGCCAAATAAAATAGGCACGTGCAATGAATTTTCAAAACTAGCGTTTAGGAACATATTGCATATACAATTTAATATTTTTCCAATTGCCTTTTCAAGGGTTGGTAGTGCTAGTGTTTAGGAAATATTGTAGATACAGTTTGCTGGACCTTTATTGTTTGGTAGTTTGCTCACTCTGTTAACTATATATAGATATAAAACTTATGCGTCCACATGTTCCGAAACATCTATTTGCTTGATAATTGTCTGCTAAAGTAAGATTATAAGTGTCTATGGGGACATCTAGTGTGCATAACAATTGGTACATGATGTTTGGGGTTTTGTTAGTTGAAATCACTACAACACAAATGGTCAGTAATAGCATATGACCATAGCGTTTTTTCATAAAGTGCTATGAAAAGTCAAAACCTAATTTGTTCAATGTGGCCAAAATGCTATGCAAACTTTGTAAAATGCTATAAAAAGTTGTAAAACGCTATCAATGGCCAAATTGATTTGTGCATTTGTAAAATGTTGTGAAAGGATATGTAGGCGGGACTTCAATTCGCAGGGCGCCAAGAATCCCGCTCGAATCGAAAAAAAAAAAAAAAAAAAGCAAAACAAAGAAGAAGGAAGGAAGGAAGTTGCTCTCCTTCTCTGTCTCCCTCTCTGACTGCTCTCATCTCCCTCTCCCTCTCCGTTCTGCTATCCCTCTCCGATCGCTCTCCCTCTCCGTTCTGTTTCTCCCTCTCCAGCAATTTGGGAGGGAATTCGGTTTCAAGGTCTGAAAATTTTGCTTATTGGAGCTTTTTGATTTGCTTGAAATGGTTCAAGACTATATTTTTATCATTTTGTGTTGTTCTGCATTAGGTTAGGGTTTGAAAGGACCCGAAAGTTCGGTGTCTGCCGAGTGGCTGAGACTGAGCTTGAACCTGAAAGCAATAATGATAAGGTGCTTACAAATCACTTCACTTGAATGAACAATTTAGCTTAATGATCTTCTTTTTTTCGCTCGATATGAATGTTATTACTAAGCTTATAGTCGTTTTGTTTATGTGAATTCATGCTGTTGGTATTTCTCTATCAATTGAAATTTGATAATGTTGGATCATCCAGGACAAAGAGTCTTCCGAGGCTCTTGAAGATGGACAAACTCCACCTCCAAGTACTATTGATTATGTTTTGGAAACTAATGGGCAGCTTAATTCTCAGCCTGTTGTCGATCAAGTAATTTTTTAGCATATTTATTCTTTTTCAGTTGTTTTTTGGCTGGGAGGAAGGGTTACTAGTGTCGTTTTTTTGGATGGTATTCTTTTTTTCAGAACAATGAGCAAACTTCGGAGGTTGAAAGACTTCAGTCAAATAACTCTGCAGAAAATAATGATAGTCCACTTAGCCCTCAAGGGAGCGGCCATGTAATTTCTTCACAATGTGTGCATTCTTAATTCGGGAAATCTTTGTTAAGGCTCACATGGTATTTGCTCTGGGATTGTAATCTGTTTTAGTAAAATGTTGTTTTCAACATCAGGCGTAACAATCATTACTGCAAAAAGTGTGAAAGGTTTTTCATGAAATGGAGATAGAATTATTCAAAATTGAATGAGAAGAACTTGAACCCTTTTCTACCTAAAAAATTAGAGAAACCGAGGAGAAGAATGAAGATATATTTATTGGGTTGAGTTTAACACGATGTCTCTAAAGCAAACTTGTCCATGCACGGGTATCTACAATCTGCCTTTTTCTTAAAAAACTAGAGCTATATATCTGCCCATCTTACATCCATCCACACCTGATTTTAGTCCCATATGGAAATAAAATGTCTCATAAAATCCATAAAAATGAAAGTTTAATTGGGATTCTTGGCCTAGAATATTTCATTCAGACAAAGAGATGTATGGATGAAAACCCCACTGGTCCCTATCAAGGGAACAAATGGGGCTTCCTTAAATGTGTACTCAAGCCAGCCAAAAACTACTGAAAAGAGTTCCCTGATGATTTTTTATTGCACTTTTCTTTATACACATATAAAGAAGTATATGAGGATGAAGAAGTATATTTTTTCTAAAGGTTAATTGGAATCAATAATCATGCCAACTCCATATCATGCCATTCTGAAGACCAATAATGCAAATTTCAATCTGAGACACCAATAATGCTTTCCTGTATTTCAAATCCTTGTTGTTAGTCTAGTTACTAATATAGTAATATTGACTTGTTGACACTTAACACCCTCTCTCGGGTTATGAGACACTAATGGAGTGTTTGAGGAATCCCTCCACTCCAATTCTGTTTCTGCTACCTTTTGCTTCTTGCGGTATAGAAACTAATTTTGGGTTTGGTTTCCTTAATTCAAATTATCTACTTCGAGGGGTTTGGTTACCTCCACCCCATGATTGTTAACTTTCATTATTACAATCTTACTTCTCCAAGGTGGAATGTTGTTCAAAGGGAATCTGCGAGGCAAGGCCTCAAAAAGTTATGAAAAGATCACAAAGAGGTTGGAGGTGAGTGTAATTTCATTTTTGGTTAAGTCACAGTGTAAATGAATCATATTGGTATATTAGACTTGTGTAAAATTACTACATCTTTTTGGCAGGATAAATTTGGGGATAAGTATAAGCTTTTCCTTCTCAGCAATCCAGAAGATGACAAGCCAGTGGCAGTAATAGTTCCCAGGAAGACCTTGTACCCAGAGACCACTGGTAATGAATATTCTCGTCAAAGTGTTTTTATTTTATTTTTCTATGTTTGCCTTATAAAGTATTTCCTGAAAACACTTCTACATGAATTTATGGTAGAAATAATGTCTACGTGAATTGACTGTGGGAATGGTAGTACCAGAGAAAGTGAGCTAGTTTCAAATGGTAACCTATTTGGTATTTTGTTCACAGCAGTGCCAGAGTGGTTTGCAGCTGCTTCTTTTGGAGTAGTCACCATTTTTACATTACTTCTGCGGAATGTACCTGCGCTTCGGTCAAACTTGATGTAGGATACTTTTTGTTTTTCTTTTCATTTTGATTGTCATCGTCTTTCCTTTTGCTAGGATCAGTGGAATAACTTTCTTATTGCACTCCATTATTTGGAAGAAAGTGAATATTACATATCTTCTAGAGCTTTATGATTGTGAAGTTTGTTCAACATAAATATTCATCTTGTTTCAAAGGCTTGCTGCCATCATCATGTAAATAACTTTCAGATGCTTTTGGTGCATCTGGTGCCAGATGTTTTAGATTATGCTATTTTCCCATTAAATTATACTTGTATGCTTTTATGCTATTGATCCTTCTGTGATTCTTTAACATCTAGTGCAAGTTTGAAGTTTAACCTTTGACGTCTCTTATTCAAACAGGAGATTGGATGACTGTTCATAATATACAGATTGTTTCATTATCCTCAGGTCGAGTTTGGATGATGTTGGCTCATTGAAGGGTGGCCTTACTGGAGCACTCATAACTGCACTTATATTGGGTGTGCATGAACTCGGTCAATTTCTTGTTGCAAGCAATTCCAGGATTAAGCTTGGTGTGCCCTATTTTATTCCCAGTTGGCAAGTACGATATTGTTGTTTACAATTATCTTACAGTTAGGAGAATGAATAGAAGTCTGGGGAGGTACTGAATTATTTCGTATTTCATGGAGGTCACCATTATTGACAATGTTGGGATGCTAAAATGTACAGACACCCTGCTTTTCTAGTTCTTTTTACCATTGCGAGCACTTCTGCATCGCAAACTTCCTTTTGGCTGTTGTGAATTACTTCATTATAGTTGGTTATTTCAATGTGACAGTTGCAGGAAAAAGAAAGCTTTTTGTTTCTGTGTCAAATGTGGATGCTTTTTGTTCTTGTAAATTTGTATTAATTGATTTGATTAGGTTCTTCATCAAAACAAACTATACATCTTACGTCATGTCACAACAAAATGGGTTTACTGATTCTATGTTAACCGTGTTTTGATGTTCTCGCACATGGAGTTCTGCAATGTCCTCGTGTTGTTATAACTAAGCAGACCATGAGTGACACTCAGGAGTTACGGAGTTGGGTTGTTCACAAATCTTGGCCATTTTTTCTTACACAATGCAATATCTGATGGGATTACGGAGTTCTGCAATATCTGATGTCAATTATGTGTTTGATTTTGTCACAGCAAAGCTTCTACTAGGGGATGCTTTCAAAGAAGGCAATCCCATATCTCTTAACCCTCTTGTGATATGGGCATGGGCTGGACTTCTTATCAATGCCATTAATAGCATCCCTACAGGGGAACTTGATGGCTGCCGCATCTCTTTAGCTTTATGGGGAAGGAAGGTATTAATTGACTAGTTAATTAAAGCCTATTTTAGATTTCGTAATTGATGGATTAAAAACAATTGACACCCAAGAAAGAGCGCAAACATGGACATTAGTGATTGGAGTACGTAATACTCTGAAGCACAAGAGTAGCTCTTGGATTATTTCTGAAGACCCTTCTCCTGTTGGAGGTTCTCTGCCTCTAATGACATGGATTGTAGGGTTGTTATATAGAGTGTCCTGGCTCCATCTAGAAATTGTGAGCTTTATTATTAATGATTGATTATGGTTTTATGTTATACAAAACATGGTTGGATTTCACTGATTCTGGTTTTATGTTATGTAAAACAGGAATGGAATACTGTAGAGGAGGAATTCATGGCAAGATGGCGTTTATGGTACAACCTGCCCAATCCCTCCTGGCAGGAATTTTACTTACACTCTCCAGGTGAAGGACCAGATTGGTAGCTTCTTCTACTACCCCTCTACTGCATTCCACAAGGCTGCAGGTGGCTTCGGAGGAATCAGAATTCTCAGCAGACCAAGAATTCCTGTTCCATTCCCTGACTCTGCTGGAGACTACACCATTCTCATCGGAGATTGGTACAAGGCTAATCACACGGTAAACATCTATATATATTCCTAGTGTAAACAATTAGAACTTACGATAAAGCAGTTCATAAAAATAAGCAAAAGAGAATAAAACATGTTTTTATCATGTGATGAACATTTATAATAGGACGAGAAAGTGTGTGAGCCCATAATGTTATTGGCTTTTAGAACCCCCTAATCGATCCTTTAATAAAGTCTTCATAGGAGCCAACTATATCATGTGTTGTTGCTTGTAAATGATCGTTATGTCACTTGTCTGTTTTAGGACAGCTGCATGTGTTTATTTTGCATTATTGCAATTCGCAAGTACTCAATACTTGAGCTAATAACATTGACAAAATCATCGTTCATTTGACGTACATTGACAAAGTTATTGTTGTATTCTTAGACTCTGCAAGCCAAGTTGGACCACGGTAAAAAGCTACCTTTCCCCGATGGTGTTCTCATCAATGGTCGTGGGCCTAATGGTGTCTCCTTTGCAGTGGAACAAGGTACTTACTATCTAATGCTACAGTTCAATTCATTCATCAAATGTCGTCAAGAGCTAATTAAATGGATTTAATCATAATGTGAATTGTCTTACAGGGAAGACATATAGGTTCAGGATATCGAATGTTGGACTGGAGAATTCGCTCAACATTCGATTCCAGGGCCATACCATGAAGTTGGTTGAAGTTGAGGGAACACATACGGTCCAGACCACATACTCCTCACTTGATGTCCATGTTGGTCAGTCTTACTCGGTTCTAGTCACAGCTAATCGACCAGGTCGGGACTACTACATTGCGGTCTCAACCCGATTCACCACTAAGGTCCTCACCACCACTACCCTCCTTCGCTATAGCAATTATGCTGGCCCAGTTTCTGGCCCCGTCCCAGGCGGTCCTCTCAACCAAGCGCGATCCATCAGGTACATTTTTCTGTTCAATGGCTAGACATTTTATTTACTAATGTTAACGACACGATGCTACTTCAAAACAAAACTTGCTTGAATTTGACTTATTTGAGTGCCACCTTTTGTATTTCAAGACTAATCTCACTGCAAGTGGACCAAGGCCAAACCCACAAGGATCATACCACTATGGCCTCGTCAATACCAGTAGAACAATTAGGTTTGCTAGCTCTGCTGGCCAAGTCGGTGGGAAACAAAGATATGGAATCAACAATGTGTCACGCCCCGACCCGCCACGGAAATCGCCGCGTGCCGATGCGTGAACTACCACGTACACAGGCGGATCGTAACCGGCCACAACATCATAATATAACACATTCTTGATACGATAAACAAACGAAAATAAAACTACGCTAAAGTTTGAACAAAATAAATATATATTTGATTCGCCCCGCCAGAGTCATAGCGACAAAACCAGTATACAAACATTTAGTTTAACAATAGAATACATCTGAAATACAGAGAAAGCAAAACATACCCGTACAGGGCGGACACAACCAAAAAGCTCAAAACACGCCTACAACGAAAATCGAGGCCTACGCGCCACGATCAGCAGGAACGCCAACACTGCCTGCACTCCAATAGAAGCACACCCCTTGCGGGGTCAGCAAAGCACAAAGCTAGCTGGTGCGAGCGAACTAAATACAAATAACGAAATAATAAACAAGAAAAATTCATGCCACACAACAATGAATAAGCAACAAGTTCTAAAGTCTAAATCACACCGTGTCTCTAAGGATAATGTTTCTAAGTTCAAGCAACAACACAAGCATTTCAGATTCAACAATAACTACCAGTTTACGATATATGTCAATCATTACACACGATTCAAACAGGGTAAATATCAAGCAATGGAAATAAAACAATCTCATAATTCTTCCTAGCCTCCTAGGTATAGCAATGAGGTTGAAACCAAAAATTCGGTAAAATCATGTATAAGTGTCTCATATCGTAGGTATCCGCATACCCTACGAATGTGTCTCACCCAAACACATCCCACAACGTGCACCAGTACCACTTCGGGCTTGTTTGTATCCTAATGGGGTGCCATCTGCCAGGATACAAACTCAAACCTCCCGAACGACTGGCCTAACACGGCCAACCTAACATAATCAAAATCAAGCGCGCTGGGAGGGAAAGCGAGTAATCTCCAAAGCACGTCCTCCGGGACCCGTCCTACTGCACTCTATAGTGGCAAGTGCGTGCGGGAGCTCACCGCACCTCAGCAAGCTTGCCACATGCAGTAGCGTCCACAATGTCAGGTGCGAGTCATCTCAAGCACCATCCAACTCACGATGCGAGCAAGCTCCTAAGCATCGGCACAACAGGCATTATAGCGGGGTAAAGACACTTATACTACTATCCACATACACAAATGACTAGTCTGTACATAACCAAATGTACAAACGTGCAATCATAAATAATTCGGCAATTTTTTATAAAACCACGACTATGCCAGGGTCCCAACATGACCCAATTCACCACAATAAATTTACTCGAGTCGCTTATCATGCATGCTCAAGACTCGAAAATCCACGGTAACATGATAGGCTATGCAAACTAGAAAACAAAGCACACCAGTCTCATGTCATTACACCAAAGCCTAATCACACCAAAATTACTATTCGATTTCATTCAAGTATATCATGTTTTCCGAAAATCCAATGCATAATTCATTCACACATAACTAACACAATACTCGAAATATCTGAAAACTCCAAATTTTCGGATCTGAATTCAATTCTATACAATTGACGATAAATGTAAAAATTTCATTCGGGATTTCAAATACTTATTTCTTAAAATAAAAATTATAGTTCCACTCACCTGGCGGAAGGGATTTTCAAAACCCAATTCCTACCGGTCGAAGCTCCAAACACGCAATACCACGAATGCGAGGCCACGAAAATTCTAAAACTGCAAGGCGGACTCGAAAATGAGAAAACTAGCCGAAAACTGAAATAAATCAATAAATACAAGCGGAGCGTGACTGAAAGGAAAACTTACAGGCAATAGGAATTCGGCAACCACCCCGCCGAAACCCAAAGTTTGGCGAAAACGCGCCAAAACCCTCCCTACACCGGTCTGATCCCTACCAAACTGCACAACAACCCACAAAATAGTCTACGGACACTCAGAGTCACGAAAAGGAGACTCACCCACGCACCCAAAGCCCGGTTTCACGCCGAGGAACCCTCCAAACAAACATGCACCCTGATTTTTTGAAAAAATTTTGGCCAACCACCAAACAGTCTTGCATGTCGGTTCTAAGGGCTCCCAAGGACGCCACCAAGGCCCCAACACGGCTGATCGGAGCTAAAAACCCGATCAAACCCCAAACCCAAATGAAAACTGATTTTTTTTTTTTTTTTTTTTGAAAAAAAAACAACTAAGAAATACAGAGGGGAAAGAGGAGAACGAACCGAGGAGGAGGAGGAGGAGGAGGAGGAGGTGAACTTGGGGGAGAAAAACCCACAAAACCACCGAAAAATCGCTGTAGAAATGGCGAGGAGCTCGCTGCTGGACGAAAGGAAAACCAAAAAGAAAGAAAAGAAAGAGAAGAAGAAAGGGGGAGGGGGAGGGGTCGTTCTGTTTTAAAGGGGTGGGTGGCTATGTGCCCCCACCACCTTTACTGAGTACACCCGCCCTTTAAAAAATCTTTTTTTTTTTTTTTTTTTTTTGAAAAACCGCAGGTCTCACACAATGTCTCCTTTGTCCCTGCGGATACGCCTCTGAAGCTTGCTGATTTCTTCAAGATTAGTGGTGTTTATAAACTTGGGGGTATTTCTGACAGCCCACATGGACAAGGGTTGTACCTTGACACACCAGTCATGGCTGCTGATTTTAGAGCGTTCATCGAGATTGTATTTGAGAATTACGAGAACATTCTCCAGAGCTACCATCTTGATGGTTATTCCTTCTTCGTGGTTGGGTAAGATTATATTAGTCCCACTTTTTGAATTTTCATTGTCCGGCGTGCATCTAAATTCATTCTGACATTTACTTATACTATGTTGTGCAACATGGATGGAGGACAGTGGACTGATGCAAGCAGGAAACAATACAATCTCAGGGATGCAGTTGCACGTTGCACCATTCAGGTGAGATGTTGTCCTGTCCTAATCTATTTATGAAGACTCTCTGTCCCTTCCCAAGCTTTGTACTTGTTTCAGCTTCAAGACCTTTTTTCCACACTCTGAAATGCTAAAATTGTCTCCACTTTTGCAGGTTTACCCCAAGTTCTGGACAGTTATATATGTGCCACTCGACAATGTAGGCATGTGGAACTTGAGATCAGAGTTTTGGGCTCGCCAATACTTGGGACAACAATTCTACCTTCGAGTATATTCACCTGTAAATTCTATCAGAGATGAGTACCCAATTCAAGAAATGTCCGCCTTTGTGGTAGAGCCGCTGGACGACACACCCGTCCCCTCTAAGCAAATGTATTATAAGAAGATTGATTAGGCTGCCAAGAGAACCCTAGTTACTTGAGGTAGATGAAGAGTGGATAGCGTAACTTGTGCTCATTAGTGTCATTTTGGGTGCTCTCTCTGTACCCATTCTTGAGGCACTAGTTGTTAGGAACTCTAAACAATGACCCCATCTCAAGGTCACATTCTTTTCTTCAATCTGGTTTTACTATTGTCATGATTATAATTTAAGTTGTGAAAATAATTGAATGTTTCAGATCTTTTTTTTTGTTGTTAGTGATCCTATTTGGATTCTATAATGTCAATGTCCACCAATAGTACAATATATATGATGATTCGAATGTTTATAATTTTGAGTTGATAGCAAAAAAATTATAATTTTGTTGTTAGTGATCCTATTTGGATTCTACAATGCGAATGTTTATAATTTTGAGTTGAAAATAATTAACAGTTGATAGCAAAAAAATAAAAAATAAAAATAAAAATAAAAAATTGCTATGTATACTTACCATAGCGTTTCAGAAACGCTATGGTCGACTATACCATAGCGTTTTTGAAACGCTATAATAGGCCAACTTACTATAGCGTTTTAAAAACGCTATGGTCTATTATAGCTCCGGCAGACATAGCATTTTCTAAAACGCTATGGTATCCTACCATAGCGTTTTTGAAACGCTATTAAAGTGCATTTGTGTTGTAGTGTGCAGTCATGATATAGTGCAGGAATAAATATCTTAACTTAAAAAATTGTGTTCTAAATATTAATTAGTATATATATTTGTATTGACACTTATTACTTTCTAATAGGGGTGGGCATTTCAGACCGAAAACCCGGACCGAACCAACAAACAGATCGATCGGGTCGGTTTTTTATTGATTATTAAATTTTCGATCCTAAAAACCGGCCTGGACCGAAGTTTTCGGTTCGGTCCTCGGTTTCACATTCCAAAACCCGCTGGGTAACCGGCTCGAGTATGCAAGAACCTAAAAAAATATCTAGGGTTTTCAAGTCATTCCCAAACTTTTCTCTTATTTTGCCTCAAACAGCTAAAGAACCCTCTGCTCATCCTCTTCCCCTTTGCTACTCGACAACCATTTGTTCATCTTCCTCCTATGCGAGTCGTCTTCACTTCCCTGTTTCTCTATCGTCTTCACTTCCCTCTCTCTATCGTCTTCACTTCCCAACTCTCACAAAGGTATTCTTCTCATCTTTCTAACTCATACAGATATTTTCTAGGCGAAACAAGGATCTAATACATACAAATCTTCATTCGGTTGGTCGATTGCTTCAGTTTGTAGATCTTCTAGTATTCAATTTGTGTTTCGGTTTGCAGATCTATAGACTCCCCACCTGCAGCTAAGAGCTTTCCATCAGAACGAAAGGTGGCAGAGTAGGCTATGTCATTGAATGAGTTAATTATCGATTTGGGTTCGAAAGGTTTGGGAATCATAAAGTGTCACAGAGGCTAAGAAGGAGGCGACGATTGGGTTGAAATCAATAGGTTGGAGATTTGATGGGTCTTGAATGATCTCCAATATTTTGACTCTGGGGGTTGAAGATGGCTTCTTTGAAGTTGGTTTCAGTCTAGATTTCACTGGAAAACTCTTCGCTATTGAAATCGCTCAAATCTTCTTCTTTTCTTCAAAACATTGAAAAGGATTAGGGTTTAAAAAGGTTGAGAGAGGTGAAAGTTCATCAATAGTATGTAATTGACTGTATTTATGTTTTTGTAATAGCTTGTGACTATTTAGTTTGGCATAAAGATGCATATAGAATCATGGAAAAAGAGTTTGGGCTTGTATGTTACAATCCAATTAACGTAGAGAAATAAATGGGAAAAAAGTTTGGGCTTATATGTTACAGATCCAATTAACAAAGAGAAATAAATTGAAGTCAAGTAATGAGGGAAAAAAATTTGGGCTTTGGACCGAGACCGATCTGGCTCGGCCCAAAAACTCGGTTAACCGGGCCTCGATTACCCGACCTTACTTGGTTCGGTCTTGGTCCTCAAAATCTCAGTTTTCAAATAGTTGGTCCGAGCTTCGGTCTTGAGTTTTTGGGTCGGTTAACCGGACCGGCCCAGCCCTACTTTCTAATGTCGAATGTAGGTTTTTTTGGAGACTACAATGCAAGGTCATACCAACAACAGTTCATTCTGCCACAATCCAAACAATTCTAATGGTAGTGGTTAGGGGTATTAATCGGTTTGGTCGGTTCAAAGTTGGACCAAAACCAAACCAAGAATTCGGTTCTCGGTTCGATTCGGTTTCCACATTTATGATTTATCAAATAAATAACCAAACGCGAACCGATCGGTTCGGTTCCAGTTCGACTATTTTCCTTTTTATTTTTTTATTTTATTTATTTTTTGCTGCTACATACAACCAAATTGGCTCTAGCACAAAAGGAATAAGTCAAAACTACAAATAATGGAAAGAATGAAATGAAGTTTGGTTTGCAAAGGAGGAAAATCAAGAGACAGAGAGAGTACAAATAAAATAAAAGAGATAGAGGGAGAAGCAGTAAAGGGAACACAAAATGTCAGATGAACACAGAAAGTTTCACGGCTCTGACTATTCATTTATAGAGAATTCTTTCAATTTTTTCTTGCCTATTTTATTTGATAATTCCATAAGATTAATTTTTTTTGCCCCGTCCCTCATATACACAATACTATAACATCATACAAAAAACTATAATCATAACTGCATTGTTTACATCTTAATCTATCTCCACCACACCCATGTGATGAACAAGACCGAAAACTTCTATGATGATTCCACCAGTCTCGTAATTTCATCCTGCAAGAAGGGTTTTTTTTTTTATCAAATCAGAAGTGTTGAAGTTGTCGCCATCGCTAATGCTCATCTTTGCTGCAAGCAAGCAAGTGAAAAGTTTGTTTTTCTTCAACAAGATTGAGTCAAACTCTGTCTCTCCTCAACTTGCAAGTGGTTGGATAGAGAGAAAGTTAAAAAAGAGAAATAGGACATTAATAAAGAAAGAGAAGTTGGGTAGGTGGGGAGAGGTGGGTGGGGCTTAAATAAGATAGAGAATGTAGGTTTTTTCAACTTTTTCTCTGAATGGGGCATTAAGAAAAGGATAAAGTGGGAGTTAAAAAAAAGGTGGGGGTGTGGGGTGCATTGGAATAGGTGAGAATTTAAATAATAGTGGGTTGGTGGGGGATTAAATAAGAGAGGGGGTTAGGGGATTAAAAACAAGAGAAGTGGAAGGGTTCGATTCGGTTGTTTCGGATCTGTGAAAAACAAAAATCGAAACCAAACCGAACCAACTCGATTCGGTTCGATTTTCTAATGTTCAGGTTCAGTTTTTCTCGGTTCAGGCTTTTTCAGTTATATTTCGGTTCGACCGGCTTAGTCAGTTTTCAGTAACCAATTAACACCCCTAGTAGTGGTGTACATTCATATAATCCTTATTATGATGAGCTTGGTGACCATGATGGTGATGATGATGAATTATTCAAGGAGGTTGTGAGTATAAATAAATGTTGACAAATTAAAAAGCTTAGTTTTACTATAATAGACTCTACTTTTGTTTGGACGTCAACATGGTGTCACTTGATACCATTATTAAATTTGCCTAGACTTGTTTGAGGATGATATATATTGTATTCGGTTATGCGACTTTGCATATAAAATGCAATATTTTGTGATGAATGGAAATTCGACTACTTTAATTTTTAGATTGTGCATGATACAAAAAATTTGGGTGGTCCCATTTGAAAATATGTGCTAGTAGACAACTACAATAAATGGGTGAATCGAGAATTGTCACAAATATAATGAAAGTGCGACGAAAAATTCGTCATATGTAGATATTTTAATGTATTTGATGCGTCAGAAAATTGTCCTCCTGTGAGTTTGAACTGTAAAACCGTTGTTAAACTGCCAAGGACCACCTTTTTGGTGGCTAAAGGCACTCCGATGCTTAAGTCAATAACTCTGTTGGAAAAATGAAGAAAATCTGGACAAAACTCAGTTAAAGTTGCATACCTTTGTCAAATGTTCTCTTTAGCTTTGATAATGGTCGTGGTTAACTCTCTGCGTGACTTGAGCATGTGAGGCGCAACGGAAGGAGATGTTTCTGTAACAGTCTCCTCCTTAATGGAGATGCGCTCGTGGGGGCTTAGGTCCCTCCACGGCTCTTTCTTGGTGCAACGTTCTTCTTCTTTATGAAAGAACATGTATCGGGCATGAATTTGGGCATCGATTCGTCTGGGCCTACATTTTGATCATGTTTACGCCTCCTTAGTGGCGAGCCTAGTCTGGGCCTTTATAATTGAGTTCATTCTTTCTGGACTTTATGAGTTGAACCAATGGATCGAGCATTGTGTTCTCCTGATGAGACTTTGTGCCACGTGTACGACCATGATGATCGGTCTATTTTGATGTATCATCAGCTATTCCCCCTTGGTTAGTGGGTAGGGTTACGTATCCACTAACTGTGTGATGGTTGGTATTTCGATTGTGTTTTTGCACTGAACTTGATGTTTAATAACTTTTAGTTGCTCGATCGTCTCGGTTACCTCGTTGTATATTCGTTTTGGTGCATAATTTTAGTGCGTCATTATGTCCCATATGTCGCTCCGTGAGCGGTCTCTTCGTTTTCTTTGTTGTTTAAAAGGTGTTGTGGCTAACTTTATTATTTCTTTGCGCCATTTTTGCTTTTAGTGTTACTTTTTCTCCTCCATTGCCTATTTTTCCTCATTCCTTCCCTGTTTACAATGCCTGCCGATGACATGTTAGTCGGTGATCAACTTTCTACTCGTGACACTCATTTTTCCCCAAACAAAGCCTCTCCAGCTACCCTAGATAGTGTCTGTTCCAACTATGTTTTGCCTGATGACCTTGTAATCATTATTCCTCGTGAAAATGACAGTCCTTGTTGCTCGAGGAAAGGATTTATTGCACTTTATCCTCGCATGTTCTATGTCGGTCTTCGGTTCTCGGTTCTGGGCTGTTTTGGTCATATCTGAACTTCTTGGGTATTCCTCATACTCAAATGGGGCCGAATGACTGGAGGGTTATTGTTGCACATATGCTAGGGCCATTATTTCTGGTATCTCTTTAACCCCTCGAATCTTGCACTCTTTTGTAGGGTTTAGCATGAGGCCCAACCATACCCGTTTTCTGTATTCTCCTGTGTGTTTTGGTAACCTTAATGGCGACATCAGGGACTGGTCGCGGGATTGGTTTTATGCATCTGTCGGCTCTGGCCACTTCAACTTGCGTGGTCTTCCGATAGTAAAGTCTTTCCGAGTTCCTCTTAAGCATCAGAATATGAGATTGGCTACTGAGGAGCATATTATCAGTGAGCACTTCTTTGGGCTTTCAATAGTTCCATTGGAGTCCTATCTTACTGATGATAAGGTGAGGTGTGGTGGTCTATACATCATGAATGGGACAGAAAGGGCTTCGTTGACCGAGAGGTAGACAGCGGAGTTTGTTGTCTGCACTGCCGATGATGAAGTTGACATTGATCGGAAGTGAGCTCTGATGTTATGGATCTCAATGTTGTTGTTTGTAGTGCTATTGGTCGTCCTTCTAGAAAGAGAAAAATAGCAAGACCTGTTAGTCCATCGAAGTGGTTGTTTTTGTCCTCTGATCGCTTGCCGAAAAAGAAAAGGCTTGTTGACTTTGTGTGTCGCACTTCCCTTATTTCAGCTTCTACTGAGAGAGGCCTTTCCAGGAAAGATCGTTGTTCTCCGCAAGAGGTGGAAGAAATTAGGTTGGCTCTGGAGAGGAGTGAGAAAGATATTGTCCGTCCCTTAGACGACGGTGAAAATAAGTTTTAGCTGCTTATGGTGGTCTAGACGTTGTCAAGTGTTCCGATGAGGATCCTCGGTATTTGGATGCCAAGATGCTCCAATTGGCTGTTGTTCAATCTAAAGAGCTTGAAAGTTGAGATTTGGCTCCTGAGTTACAGTCTCGTCCTCCTCCTTATCCTTTTGCTGGTGGAGGGATGGAGGTTCCTCCTTCCGCAGCTTATTACTTGAGTTCTTCTACTGCTACCCGTTTCATTTTTGCTGGACAACGAGAGGGTGATGGAGGTTCTTCTGTCGTTCCTTCTTTTTTCCCTGCCATGGGTGGTGGTGGTTCATCTGTACTACCCAATCATCGCGTTCTTTATCCGTATGTCAGTTGGAAGGAACCTATTCCCGAGGAGATCCGAGTTAAATCAGATGGGAAATTATGTTGGTTATCTCGCCTTAGCATGCATAATGGTGCACGTAAGCAGATAAATGAATGGCACAGACGATCGATGCAGAGGTTTTTGATGTCTACATTGAACCCTAACCTTTATCTTGAAGATGGTGTTAGGCTTATAATGGAAGGGATGACACTCATCTTGCCTATGCAGGAATGATGGGCTTGAGTCATCAGGTCAATCACAATCTTATGGTTTTTTTGGAGAGGAAGCTTTATGTGCTGCTGCTGCTGGTATTCTCCAATAATCTTTATCAGTATGACGTGTTAACAGTGCGATGTTCTGAACGAACCAAGGCAGCTAAGGTTGCTCGGGCGTCGTTGGCCAAGGTGGAGGGTGCGCAGGATCGATCTGTGGCTGCATTCGAATCCTTGAGAGCTGATCTAGAAGACGTCTGCATAGGTTTGCACGATGTGGAGAAAAAACATTTCCTATGAGAAGGCGCTTCATGACGAAGCCGTGTGGGCCATGATAGATCATTCCAACAATCGCGATGTTGCTGAGATTAGGGTGGAGCAATTGTTGTCTTCGCTTGACGAGTCAAGGATGACTCCTCTGCAATGCTCACTACTACTAAGGGACAACTTATTGCGGTAAGAAGTGAACTTGCTTTCCTTAAGGATGGACTCTGTGTTATGGAAGCGGCAGATTGGCAACGCGTTGTTGATGGTCGGACTGAGCTTCTGGACTATATCGAGGGTCTTGGTGTCAATTTGTCCCAGTTTGGTTTATCGGACTTTTGAAGACATGGAAGGTGCGGCTGAAGATCCTCTAAGTGTCCCAATGGCTGAAGGAGTTCCCATTGTTGATCCGGCTCTTGTAAATGGTATTGTTGAGAATGTTATAAATCTTTCCCCTTAGCCTTTCATTGCTATTTTTTTAATGTAATTGAATGGGTTTTGAATTATCAAAATAAGCTCCTTTATCCACTTTATTCATCTGTTGTTGTCTTGATAACCTGTATTTGATGTTCCACAGATATGTCTATGACAATCTTTTGGTGATTTGAATTTTCTTATGCTTTAGCACGCATGTCTTGATCTTGTGCTTATTGTTTTTGAATTCCTGTGAAAACTGTTTTGTTTGCTTGCCTTCTACTTTGTTGAATTATCCGCCCAATATTTTATTTTGTTAACTCGTCGTGACACAAAATTGTTTTGTTCAATTTGTTTTGTTGGTGCAACATTCTAGTTGTCCCGAAGTCACTTTACCTAGTTGACTTGTTCGTTCAACCTTTACTCAGTCTCGGTTGTTCGAAGTTCCCGTGTTAGTTTGACTCGTTCGTCCAATTTTTACTTCGTTAACTCGACGCCTTGATCGATTCAAAGTTTTGGTTTTAAGTTTGACTCGGGTGTCCAACTCTTCCTTCGTTGGTGCGACATTTTAGTCGACTAGAAGTTATTTCATTTAGTTGACTCATTCGTCCAACTTTTATTTCGTTAAATCGACACCTCGGTCGATTTGAAGCTTTTGTTTTTAGGTTGAATCGGTGTCCAACTCTTATTTCGTTGGTGCGACATTCTAGTAGACTCCAAGTTATTTTATTTAGTTGACGAATTCGTCCAACTTTTACTTCGTTAACTCGACACCTCTGTCGATTCGAAGCTTTTATTTTTAGTTTGACTCAGGTGTCCAACTCTTACTTCATTAACTTGACACCTCGGTCGATTTGAAGCTTTTGTTTTTAGTTTGACTCGGTGTCTAACTTTTACTTCGTCGGTGCGACACTCTAGTCGACTCGAAGCAATTTCGTTTAGTTGACTCATTTGTCCAACTTTTACTTCGTTAACTCGACACCTCGGTCGATTCGAAGCTTTTGATTTTAGTTTGACTCGGGTGTCCAACTCTTACTTCGTTGATGCCATACCCTAGTCGACTTGAAGTTATTTCTTTTAGTTGACTCGTTCGTCCAACTTTTATTTCGTTAACTTGACACTTCGGTCGATTCAAAGTTTTTGTTTTTAGTTTGACTCGGGTGTCCAACTCTTACTTCGTTGGTGCGACACTCTAGTCGACTCAAAGTTATTTCGTTTAGTTGACTCGTTCGTCCAACTTTTACTTCGTTAACTCGACACCTCGATCGATTTGAAGCTTTTGTTTTTAGTTTGACTCGGGTGTCCAACTCTTACTTCGTTGGTGTGACACTCTAGTCGACTCGAAGTTATTTCACATAGTCGATTCGTTCATCCAACTCTTACTTTTTTGGTTGATTAGACCAAAAGTTTATTATGAATATCTGACTTGCGTTCGGGTCTTTTGGACTTTTACGCCGATTGTTTTGCATAGCTGTGCTATAAAATTGTTCACTTTTTGTGAGATGTTGATTTTGAAAATGAAACTTTATTGATTTTAATGGTCGTTCTTCCTGGAGTGTCTCCATTACACTGTGAAGCGTTTCTTCTTTTATTTATGCATCGCTAGTGTTTATCCTCACGTTGGCATTCGTGCCACTGCTATTCCCCTTAATTCATGACCTCATTTGCATGGGTTGTTTTTGCTCCTCGTTTGGCACTGTTTGTTAGGGTCTGATGGAGTTTGTTAGTTCCTGTAAAAATGATTATGTCCAAATTTGTCTCTGCTGCTAGAGTTTTCGAAGCGTTGGTCTTTCGATTTCGATATAGGTCTGTTCGGGTGGGAGGTATTTTTTCCCAGGGTGAACAACGTGTAGAGTATATATTAGTTCCCTTGATCTCGTGGCCGTAGCGTCCTTCTTTTCTTTACTTTTGAACTGTTTGTCTGATATACCGACCAACTCGTTCAGTCGTCCCTTCTGGATCTAGTGCTCGATTTTTTCATTCAGTTTGTAATAGTCCTCATTATCATGTCCGTGATCTTTGTGGAAAGAGCAGTACCTGCTTTTGTCTCGTCCTTTCGGGTCTCCTTTCATCCTAGTTGGCCAGTTGACATTCTCCAAGTTTGATATGTTTTCAAGATGTTAGTTCAATTTGCTTTTAGGGCTGTGTATGATTTATACTCTTTCCTCATTACGCTGGTTATTCGTTCATGATTGGGTCGTGTCGATTGCGGCTTCCTGGATTCTATTGGTTGGGCTCCGTACGTACGTCGTTTGATGTTTCTTTAAATGGATGTTGTCCTCCCGTGATCCGCCATATCACCTACTTTTATCTTTTTATCTCTCGTTTCCTTGAATGGTTATCCCTTTCCTGCTCATTCTTTCTCTTTGCAGCTTTCATTTCTTCAAGGAAAATATGTTTATGTGCTATTTTCATCAAAATCGCCATGCCTTTCAGAGGTTCCAAATTGAGGGCATCGAAGAAGGTGCATTTCTTCAACCCGACGACGAAAGTTGCAGCGGCTGTGTCATCGCTGCATCCATCAATCATCGTTAACTCATTGGTGAAGCAAATAACATACTCCCGAATTATTTTTTCTGGCTTCTGTTGGATGTGCAGAAGGTAGTGGGGTCCTTTTCTCATTCGCTAGCTCGATGAATGTGGTAATGAAAGCTGTGGCTAAGGCTTGAAAAGAATCTATTAACCTCAGTGGCAGGCTATTGAACCAATTCATTGTTGTGGATGTGAGGGTGGTTAGGAATGTTTTGCATAGGATCGACTCTGTGGTTTCTTTTAGAGCCAACAAGTGGTGAAAATGTCATAGATGATCAGTTGGGTTGGTGGTACCATCGTACACTTCAAACTTTGGCGGGGTGAATTTCTTTAGCATTGCTTGCTTCATGAGTTCGTCAGAGAATGGTGGTTTGGCCAACTTGTATAGTACATTGGGATCCGTGACTCCGATCCTGAATGAGATTTTCGCAATCATTCTGTCACACTGTGGAGTCTTGTCTCGGAGGAGCTCGCTGCTCCCGATGTTTCCCTGCTGGGTTTCGCTAAGGATTTTTCACTCACTTGAATTTGGACAGTGGAGTTTTGTTGAGGCGGGCTGGAGTAGGGTCGGCTGGCTGAACGCGTTTCTGGGTGATTTTATCCATCATTTCTATTATGTATTTCATCTGAGTCGTGAGCAAGTCTACCTGAGGGTCTGTGGCAGCGTCGACTGTCATCTGGGTTGTTTGGAATATTGCGCGTAGCGGATCTGCATTCTCGTATGCTATTGGTTCGGTATTTCGGGCTACATCTTCTCCCTGAGCCGTTAGTGATGCGTAAATGAGAGAGTTGTCGTGATCATTACTGGATTGTGGATATGTAGATTGCATTATTCCTTCTGATGGATTTGTTGATATTTTGTTAGGTTGTGGTGAGTCTTATCACCATGAATCTTATTTTTAGGAAAAAATGAAACTCGTTGTTCCTCATGGACAACGCCAAACTAATGCGTCCGAAAATTGTCCTTCTGTGAGTTTGACCTGCAAAACCATTGTTAGACTGCTAAGGACCACCTTTTTGGTGGCCGAAGACACTCCGATGCTTAAGTTAGTAAATCTGTTGGAAGAAGGAAGAAAATTTGGACAAAACTCGGTTAAAATTGCATTACTTTATCGAATGTTCCCTTTACCTTTTATAATGGTCGTAGTTAACTCTCTGCGTGACTTAAGTTTTGTTATAGTCTCCTCCTTAATGGAGATGTGTTTGTGAAGGCGTAGGTCCCTCCACGGCTCTTTCTTGGTGCAACGTTTTTTTTCTTTATGAGAGAACGTGTATCGGGCCTGGATTTGGGCTTCGATTCGTTTGGGTCTGGATTTGGATCCTATTTGCGTCTCCTTAGTGGTGGGCATAGTCTGGGCTTCTATAATTGGCCTCATTCTTTCTGGGCTTTATGAGCTGGCCCAATGGATCAGGCGCTATATTCTCGTGATGGGACTTTGTGCCACGTGTATGGCCGAGATGATCGATCTATTTTGATGTATCATCAGTATTAAATCGCTACTATGACAAATTGCTTTTCACGTATAAATTACATAAGCGAGGAATGATTCCTCATAAAAAGTTACTATGCGTGACTCATGCGGTTTGTCACAAAAAAATTGCCACCCATGTTGTAATTGTATAATCACGTGCTAAGTTTATGCGAGGAATCACTCGCCACATAAGCTGACTGTCTGTGATGGGTAAAAAATTCGTCACATAATACTTTCCTTAACGCGCATTATGCGATGAATGATATTCCTCACATTTGATGAAAAATGATGAATTTACATGTTTTAGTGAGGAACAACGTTCTTCACCAAAACCCAATTTTATTACAATGTAAGTCATGGGTCATTCGATGCACCGAGTATGCTCAGAAGGTATTTCCATAATGGGAATTTGGAGTAGGTTGTTAGATATGAGTAACGTCCGATTTATGGTGTTGTTGGGCGAGACATTATCAATTTGTGTATGCCAAGAGCTTACTCATGCCTGATATATTAGACTATATTGTTTCCTTATGAGTCAAGTGTGCTTAGTTCGGTATTTGGCAATACATGACAAAGTTCCTTTAATTGGTATCCTCCCGTCTGAATATTATGAGGATTGGATTGTAGGCCTAGCTTGGAAAAGCCTCAGATTCACAGGTCAACCTAAGGATTGGGATTTTCCTTTTCGAGTTAATTTCAGTTTCCCTAATTTTAAAAAATATTTCATAATATATTTCATTTTGTATAGAAAACATAAAATTTTCTATTGTAATTTCGAATTTAATAGTATAATTTATGCATTTAAAATTACTAAATAATACATAAATATTCTTACATGACTTGTCATACAAACTACATATTACATAAAAATCACTCACATAATAAACTTTTGATATCAAAATACCGATATTGAAATATTAATTTGATTCAGGAGGATTTTCATGAGAAAATAAATATTTGAATTTTGAAAGATATTTTGATAAAATATTTCGTGAAATTTCAACATATTTCGAGAAATCGCGTTCCGGTTCAACCGTGATCGTATATTGGATTCGTTTTAAATAAGCTTTGGGCTACCGAGCCTCAAAGCCCAACTCAAGTTTAGCCCACGGGGTGCCCAAAATTTCGATTACCTCCATCGCACTAAAAAACCTAGACTCCCCACCGCTTCGCCTCCTCTGTTCATCTCGTCAAACCTCTCTCAATCGAAAATGGCGGAAAGAGGAGGAGAAGACCAAGCGCGGCCACACGAGGATCAGCCAACGACGGACAACAACAAGAGAAAGCTCGATGAGATTCAACTCGCCAAGCAGAAGGCTCAGGAAATCGTCGCGCGACTCGTCAACAGCGCCGAGTCCAAGCGTCCTCGCGTCGACGATCCGTCTGAGAACACTTCGGGTTCTTACCCTCCTCAGTTCCCTACTTACTCTGGTAACGAATGTTCCAAAACCCTAACCCTAGTTTTTGCTTTTAGTAACATTTGAATGTCTGGGTTGGAATGTTCGATGTGTTGTGATGAAAACCCTAACTTTGATTTTTGGTGATAATGTGTTATAATGGTTGTTTGGGTTCTTGATTTGATGAATGGTTAGAGAGAGATTGTTGATTTAGGTCATCGGGTTGTGATATTGAAGTTAAACATGTAGGAGTGTTAGTGAGTAGAAATTGAGGGCGTAAAGGGACTCTGGGATAGTGATTGGGTAGGAAATTGTGACATAGATGAGGTAAAGGTAAGCTATTATATTGTAGATGAAAATTAATCGGGATGATCGAAAATATTGGCCATTATTATGTACATGGTCTTAAACCCTCTTTGCCACTCTACCCTATATGCTACTACTTTCTCTAATGATGCGTGTTTATGAACTGTTACAACAATACCACATCCTTTGAAATTCCAGTGCCACCAAGTCATGCATTATGGATCTTATTATTACACATGCTTTTGTTGCTTAGTCTTTTCATAGGGAATAAGATATATGATTTGTTAAGATTTGGGATTGGATAAGGTAGGCTATAGAGAGAAACTCGTGTTGCTATAACCGAACACAAATCCGAGGCCAATGCACTAAGACCTGCTGGCACGTCCTTATTTTGAAAGGGGCCTTTTGTACTCGTTAATGGTATTACCCTATAAGTATAAAACTTTAAACACATTAATTTCATGCGTTTTCTTTCTCTTATCAATTTCTCTCTGTCCATTTTCAAACACCTCTAACCAAATATTTTATCTGATTTCATATTTTTTCTTTGTTCTTTTCCCTTTCATTATCTTCTCCAAATCTCAGTTTCTTATTTACTGCAACATCAGTTGAATTGTTTATTCACAAACTATGTGACAATTTTGTTGAAATATTGAAAATCACAATTGTCGTTTCTGTTGAAAGTTGGCTGGATCATGGACCTATGCACCTGTTAACCTGAATCAATCGCCAGAATCATTAACCAACCTTATAATGTGTAATTTTGAAATTCTTATGTCATTGTGAAATTCTTTAGATGCCTTGTTAATTGAAAATGTAGAAGGGCCAAACCTGTTAATTAACACTTACGATGTTAAATGTTCTTTAAATACTATTTTAATTGAAGACGGAGAAGGGAGAAGTTTGGTGTTGTAGGAAAAACTAAAGAAATAAATAGAAACAAAGTATTGGAGGAGGGGGACTTGTGGGAAACTAATAAAGTGCGAGAGTGATAAGAGTGTTTCTTATACGACTGAGGGTTTGTCAATTTGAATGCCTAATTTGGAGATTAAAAATCATATCTAAAATTTACTTCGTTGAACTACCATAAACATACCTGCAAACTAGCAATCACTTTGATGAGTATAGATATGTGAAATTAACAAAATAAAAATTGTTTATTTTTCAATAAAAACTGATTGAAACTTATTTGACTTCTGCTTACTAAATCATGTTCGAGTAAATATGGAGAGAAGATTAAGAGCTAAAGAATAGATGGCAGAAAAATATGGCTCTACTGCATACTATTGAATTTTTATTGATCTATTTATTTGAAAACACGTGGCACAATGGAGGCTGTTGGTCTTGGTTTGGTGTATACTTCAAGTCATGTAGGTTTAGACCAACTTTTGAGAAATTTCAACACTCTATTAGTGGAATTTGATTGAGTTGTCAAGATTTTATGGAATAATTCTTTTGGTTATTCATTTCATGAACCTAAGAAGCTACTTCTGTAGAGGCGATCAAGAACTTTGTTTTTTTTTGGGTGCCAAACCTCTTTGTAATTTTCGGCATTGGTAGTAGGTTTAACCAGAAGGTAAACCTTCTAGCCAAAATGACTGTTGGAGAACTCTACAAATGGTGGCAACGTCTGATCAAAAGGACCATTTTGTTATTGTGCTTCTGATTGTGAAAGCACGAAACTTAATGAAAGACTTTTCAAGACGATTCCTTGTTGAATGGATATAATCATTTGTTTAAGCCAATAAGACTTTGCAAACTACTATTTTGCATGTAAGTTAGTAACAACGATACAGATACATAGATTTTGTGTTAGATACGTTCCAGGTAGTGTAATCTGGTGTCTACTATTAAATTTCTATGGTAGATGCCCTTACACTCCTTCATCATCATCATCAAAGCCCATTCCCGAGATTTTCGGGGTCGGCCCCTTACACTCCTTGTATAGCAAAATTATGAGACGTACCCCTGTGCATCCACTGAGGACCCAGTAGTCATAGTTTTATGACTGTGAGCTCACCAGGATTCTATAGTAAAGCAGGTTGGTTTTGGGGTCCTGCTCAATGTTCCTATGGTGTCCATTTTGTTGGTGTTTATGCTAGGTAAAGTTAATGACTGGTTTTGTTGTTTATGTCATATTTTTTGTTTGGATTAGTGGCTTTTCTCAATTAATATCCTACACTTTACAGAATAAAATGATTTTTCCAGATGTAAGTCAGGTCCATGCTCAATGTTCTTATGGTGTCCATTTTGTTGGTGTTTATGCTAGGTAAAGTTAATGACTGGTTTTGTTGTTTATGTCACGTTTTTTGTTTGGATTATGAGCTTTTCTCAATTAATATCCTACACTTTACAGAATAAAATGATTTTTCCAGACATAAGTCAGGTCCATGTCCTGGATTTATCCAATGGAAGCTACTGTTACATGTTTGGAATAGAAAGAAAGAAAAGGAAAGTGTTGGACACCTCAAACAAAAAAACACATTACTGGTTACGCTAAGGATGTATGTGTACATTTTAGTATTATTTTCTTTTCAACAATAAGTTTAGAAATATTGGTTGTATTCATTCATTTATAGGTCGATATTGCTACTTGTGTACTGCTAACTTGCTATAATATGTTTGTACCATTAGATAGTAATGAAAAATTTCAAAGATATGTAAAAAAGTCGATAATCTAAGCATGGAGTGTCTAGTAGGAGCATCCGTGAGTGTCGACATGGGTAACCAATGCGATACGTGTTGATACACTTTTTGTTGTAGAAAGTGTTGTTGTTACATAGCTATTTTGATGTCTAAAAGTGACATGTCGTTGCCTTCATTAATCTCTTAAACTGTTATCTAAAAATTGTGAATCTGCTTCTGGTTCTCCCTTTTTCTCATATCAAGTTCGTATGCTGTGGATAGATTAGAATGTTATTCATTTAGATTAAGATTGAGTGAGAATAACAAAGCTAAGCAATGGTACTATTTTGAAAAGGGATTTATGGTCTCGCATGCTAATGCCTTTCATTATATTGTGAACAGATGTTTCACCGAAGCCCGCAAGTCAGCTGGCAACAAACTCACAAGTTGGATCAACTCCTTATCCTGTACAACCAGGTGTATCTTATGGTCAGAGCACGAGCAAACAGATAACAATTCCAAATGGAAAGGTAACAGTTTATCCAACTATGTCTTGCCTTTTTCATTCTTTGCATTCATTTGGTTCTCTATGCTCATGGTTTGGAATGATGTCATATAGGTTGGCGTTATTATTGGTAAAGGAGGTGAAACTATAAAATACCTTCAGCATCAATCAGGAGCAAGAATCCAAATAACTAAGGATACGGATGCTGATCTCTTATCTCAAACAAGAGACGTGACATTGTCGGGTACTCCGGAGCAAGTTAGCAGAGCAGAGCAACTCATCAACGATGTCATTGCAGAGGTTCATTTTGCTGTCTTTTTGTCGTTTAGAATCATCAATGTGTCCTGCTATTCAAACTTCTAAGACTCCATTTTCATGATTTCTTTCATGATTGAACAGACAGATGCAGGGGGGTCTGCTCCTATTACAGGGCATGGATCAAGTTCACTGCCACATGGAGTTGAACAATTTACGATGAGGGTTCCTAATGACAAGGTAACCACCTGTAGAGTGACATCTGCTCGGTTGGAGCAAATGCCTCTATAATTGCACTACTCATAGGATACAACTGCTTTTTTGTTAGGTTGCTTTAATGATTGGTAAAGGGGGTGAGACCATCAAGAACATGCAAAGCAGGTCTGGAGCTCGTATTCAGGTTGGTAACGATTTTTAATGGAAATTGATATGCACTGACTGTGATATTTTTGTGATATTTTTGCATGCTCTATGATGAATATGACTTGTAAAATAGTGTTATACTAGTCCATAAGCAAGATGTAATATCGTTTGCCGATGAATGACATCCTTTCATTATTATGATTTATATGCTGTGTTTTGTATGTTTTGTTAGTGCACGTGTCCTCAATGTTGGGTACAATCATAACCTATACTTATTCAAAAGGCATTATCCTTGTTTTGTTATGTTTTTTGTAAGTGATCAAAAACTTCATTTTTCATTAGTTTATTCATCATTTTTGCTTGGTTAATCTTTCCTAGTAGTTCCTGTACATCTGGTATTCATGACTCCCGAGCACTGCCGTTCATGATTGATCTGATGTTACTTATTAATAATTTTCTGCTGCTTCCTTATATTTTTTTTTCCTCGAATTTTATAAGTTTTAGTGTTTCACTTTTAATTCACAACTCTACATTCTATATAACATGAGTTGTCATTGCCTCAATTAAAGAATGAGCTCTTGTGACTTATGTTTTATTTTGTTAATTTTTAGCATTGTGTATTTTGGTGGGGCTAACGAATGCAATTTTGCCCTCTCAGATTATACCATTACATCTTCCACCTGGTGATACATCAACTGAAAGAACAGTCTACATAAATGGCACAAAAGAACAAATTGAATCAGCGAAAGAACTAGTTAACGATGTAATCATTGGGGTGAGTAGCTGAAAGTTATTCCAATAAGCCAAGGATGCCTTATGAAATGTTAATGTGTGATAATATTTGGTTGCATTTCTATAAACATTTATTACATTTTATTTTATCTTGGTTTTGATATACTTGTTCGTTTATTTTGTTTGCATTATGTTTAGATTAGCAGCTTGATAATTTTATATTACACATCAAGGCATATCTGACTCCAGCTGGAGCCCCACAAACTGTTGAAATTACACTGCGTAATGCAATGCCATCAATCTGCTAATTGTAGCAGTGGTCACTCTGGGAGAACGGGAGCTCACAATTGGGTTTAATTAAAGTTGGGATGCATAATTTATAAATATCTTCTTTAGCATGCATTAAATGCAATTTACTGAGAATGTATTATGTACACTCTTTGTATGGAATTCCCACTACTAGGTAGGGTGCCTGGATGTGTCCAAAGTCCTAATACAGTGTGGGATGTGGAAGAAGTTCCAAACTATCCTGCTAAATAGTGTTAAGCATCATTATGGTAAAATACACAATTTTTGTAGTTCTTAAATTGAACTTATGTAAACTTGGTATTGCTGGAAAGCCCTAGCTAAGAGTTTTAATCAAGGTTCTAAAAATCGCTAGGCGGGCAGCGAGTAGGGGATTAGCGACCAGAGGCGTAGCCGGTTTTTTTATTTGTTATAATTTATACTTTATAAAAGTTAAGCATAATAACATATAAATTACTTCTAAGATAAATATGCAAAATGTATAAAAAAAATTCTTATTTATTTATTTATTTTTTATCTTTTTCCCGAACTGGAAATAATAATTTTTTTCTTTCAAAAACCCGCCTAGGGCGATTTTAGAACAGAGGTTTTAGTATTTCACTGAATCTGTGTACATGAATTGTTAATTTCTTAACATGTTCTCTTATTCCTGTAAGTTCTTAATATATATACATATATATATTTTGCAGAATCGTCCGAGGCTTCCATCTAACCCCAGTAACTACACACAACAGGGTTACCACCCTCCTGCAAATTGGGGCCAACCTCCTATGCAGCAACCTGGTTATGGGTATGCACAACCTGGTACTTATTCTGCTCCCCCTCCTTTGTATTATTCCAACTACCCTCCGCAGGCAACAGGATGGGACCAGTCAAACCCGTCAGCTGTACCACCGCCACCTCAACCAAACACTGGATACAATTACTATGGGCAGCCAGTACAGACTGAAACAGGATCTGCCCAGGTTGATGCTAGCTATGCCTATGGCCAGGCTCCACCTGTAGCTACCCAAAATAACGATCAGGGATATGCTCAGCAGCATACTTATGGACAGGATGCCACATCTCAAGTTCCGCCACAGGATCAGCAGAAACAGTACACAACTCCAGGATATGGGGCACCTGCTGCACCATCTCAGCTGGAAGGCACACCTTATGGCACTCAACCATCTACTCAGCCACCAGCATATCCAGTAGCATACAGTCAACCACCAACTGTTTCTCCAGGGACATACAGTCAGCCCCCAAGTGTTCCTCCAGTAACATACAGTCAGCCACCAACTGTTCCTCCGGCAACATACAGTCAGCCACCTGCATATGGGCCTCCATCAGGTTATGGTGCTCCGTTGGCAACTCAGCCAGGTTATGATCAAACAGGAGCAGGGTACAGCCAATCGGGTTATGGAGCGCAGCAGTCATCTCAAATCCCACCATCAACAGCTCAGCCAGTTTATGGACAGGGTGGTTATCCTTCGCAGCCACCCTCTGCTCAATCCAGCTATGTCCAAGGGACAAATCCTTCTGGTTATTCTCAGCAACAACCAGCTTCCCAACCTCAAACCTATGCTGAACAATAGGTCTCTGAAGCTCGAAGAGATTATGGATAGAAATATCCCCTTGCAGGAAGCTGCTCATCTTCGAAGCTGAAGGTATGGCAGGTCAGGAGCTGGCTATTTAGTTCTCGCTGTCCTTTAGAAATTGTTGTGCGGGGTTTTTGGTACCTGCCCATGTAGTATTCTATACTTGCCATCTTTTTCTAGACTTAGAAACGTACTAGTTGAGAGGTTTCACTGTTCAGATTCACACTCACTGGTGATGGCAATTAAAAGAACTTAGCTGTGGTAGATATTGAGAAACCTATATTCGCCTTAATTTACTTTTGCTAAGGATTTGGTTATTTTGTTGGTTGGATGATTTTCAATGTGGTTACATTTTTCTGGTTCTCATTTTATCATCAGTGTTGCTATAGTGTATCTCTCACCCTGTTTATAGGGTGTATGCTCATGTTGGTACTGATTGATTAGGGGTGACATGCTAGTTATGCATGTGTGTCACATGCAAATTTGTTTCAGTCAAGAATGATTTCGACATTTCGTCACTGCTCTTCATCAGCTCCAGATTCTAGAATTTGACTAGTTATTCTTGTCTATCACAGGCAAATCAAACATTCAAACTCGTTTTGAATTTAATGGTACCCTTTTCTCAAGGGTGGTTCTGCAGTTCTACTAGAAGTCGATCTTTCTTGCAACCTTTTTGTACACCTTGTTGCTCAAATAAAATCGCGTGTTTAGTTATCGTTGATGACTGCACGTATTTAGTTCGCAAAAGGATGTGATGAATTGTATCCCTTTGGTCATTTTGCTTTGTACTGTCCTATCCTTCCAGTCACTAGACAAGTGATGCAAACCATCTTCTTCTCAATCTCAGGGAGAAGTAAATTTCATTTTGTAACATCTGCTAACTGGACTGTGGTTTGAATGGCTGAAAAGCAAAATTGCTTAATGAACACTCGAAAGCATAATCTAAAATATCAAGCTAGCGTCCCAAAGATCAAGTTTGCTATCATACTCGAGCAAGTCTAGAGAGCCTTGTTTGGGGGCTTCTTTTGGTTTTCTTACACTTTTTACCCTTTTTCTTTAAAACACAACTACAAACACACGGGGTAGAAGTGTTATAAAACCCCAAAGAGGCAATAAATACTTCTCAATCAAAGATATAATGAAGGACAATATGGGAATTAAATGGCTATGAAGAATATAAGCAGAAATAAAATAATTGTAATTTAGAAAACACAAGCACCCGTGGCCTAATGGATAAGGCGTCTGACTTCTAATCAGGCGATTGTGGGTTCGAGTCCCACCGGGTGTGAGATTCATTTTATTTATATTTAGTTGAATTATGAAGTACCACAATGGAGGCTTCTTTTATTAAGTTTTTAACAACATTCTTCCCAGTGGTATTCTCTGATTTCTCTCCTATATACATTTTTATTTTAATTAGGGGTACGTTAAGACTTTACCCACAGTCCAGTTGAATTATCATCCTTATTTTTACTTTTTTTGGCTTCCCCCCGCCAATCAAGTTGCACTTCCCGAATGGTGCAACTACTTCATTAATGTAATAGACCGACCCTAAAAAAAATATTAAAATTAGACAAGAAACTACTTAGTAATTATGTAACAACACTAGAAGCCTTCGACAACTCTGAAAGATCACCAGCAAATAAACTTTTCCCTGAAGCAAAAAAACACGGGCAGATCACTCGAATTCACTTTGGCAAACATAAGTAAGCAATATGATCTTTATCCAACCTTGAGGGCTTTGGTCTACTTGGGAGCGAAAATCTATCAAAGGATCTAGACCTCCCTTCCACCTGCACGAGATGAGCTAAAGCATCCGCAATCGCATTCACTTTCCTAAAGACATGGATAAGAATAATTTCAGAACTACTGACTACGTCCATGATTTCTAACAAAATTCTTCAGAAACCACGACATCGAAAATTCCTTATGAAACCAACCTTTAACCAAAGAAGAATCCGTCTGAATAACACAACGTGATAAATTCAGACGCCGCAGAAGCCCGACCCCTTCAAGAAGAGTCAAAGACTCTGCCTGATTGCTCGACCCCCTCTCAAAGAAAAATTGATTGGTCATAACACAATTTCCAACGTCTTCTTGAATAACAACCCCTCCAGCAACCCTCATCACCTTCGATGAACCATCAGTGTTAAGCACATACCACCTGCGAGGTGGAGGATTCCAATAGAGAACTTTGACATGCTGCACTTGAACCTGAAAAACTGCGACCCTCAAGGAGCGCAACAAATTGATATTTCTGCTTATCTGTCTTGGCTTGAAAATAGAACAGATCAGGCGAATCCAATAGCGAACCATCACCATAACCCCTCATGCATCTCACTTTCTCGCTTCGAAAAGATATTTATTTCTCTGTTTCCAGATTTCCCAAATGACAAATAAAGAGACCAGATTATACAAAATCCCAACTTGGGAGCGTCAGTTAGCACGTCTGAACCAAACTCTAAGTAGCGTAATGACTTCTGCAGGTCTTCGTAAATGGATACCAAAAATAAGCTCAAAATGGGCTCAAACTTTGGAAGCTAGATCACCTTCCACAAAAAGGTGTTTGATAGTCTCAATTCACTGGTTAATTAGCAAAACAATGACAACGGGAGGATATACTGAACCCACATCTAAATAACTCGCCATCAACCGAGATCCCCCTCTTGACGACTTTCTAGACCAAAAGGGACACTTTCGAAGGGAGCAGGGGATGCCATAGGTTGGTGAAGAAAAAATCATGTACACCACTATCTCTACACGAACATCTGTGGTTGCTCGAATCAGAAGACACTCTGTGATCTATGCCCTAGTAAAGCAAAGAATACCCATGAACTCCATGGAGGGTCCTTAGATAACAGTAAGAAGACATGGATCAGAAATGACCTTTGTGAGCAAAACCAAGCTAAAGTTTGGCGCCTTAGTATGAGCTCAAATTCATTTTATAGCCTTCTTGGGCAGATGGAGTGAAACATTCGATGTATAAGTAACAAAGATTCTGCCAGGCATTTAAGTGAACTTTAAATTTCACATATAGGAATAGGAATATTTACACTATCGAACCTAATTGTATGGTTGTTTTCTGAAAGATAACCGTCTTACCCGTTTGAACTATGAAGAAGGAACATGATAAAGCTGATTCGATACATAACAAATTAAAACTGGATACCACTAGTGTTTCTCAGGACCAAAGGCACTCAGTCAAGAAGATCAAGCAAGAAATGGAACATAGGAGATATACAGATAAATAACATCCACATAATAGAACACCACATGCATAAAACAACAATAAAAAGAGACATAGATTTGAAGATCTATACTCTGTATTGTCCAAGAGAACGCCTTACCCACGTCTTACGGTGGTTTTAGTGGTTCAACCAAGTTCAATACGATCTTTTAAGTATAGAGTTTTAAGAAGAGAAGAAAACAGAGACATATATAAGAAAAGATGCTTATATTAAAATCTGAAAATAACATACAATAGAGGAGACTTACTAGGATAGAGAAGCTTTACAAGAATGTACAAAAGCTCGAGAGGATAAAGACGAACGATTACAAATACTACTCAGGGATACAATAATGATTTGGGGTTCTAAGAGAGTCTGCCCTTTTTTCTGGGACCTCCTCTTCTTTTATATCCTTGAAGAGATAAGAAGGACGAAGAGATAAGGCTCTTCGACTGTTCACCTTTTGATTGTCGACAGGTACTGTTGAAGATGCTTCGACTGTAGTTGCATTGATTGAGTTGACTGTAGCTTCACGCGGATGCCTTTGGAAAAGAGAAATGATGCTTGTCGGGCTGTCTGGAGACTGTGGCAGAAAGCAAACTTGTTTTACTTGGTGCTGGCAGATGCTGCCTCTGAACATAATAATGGACATGGGTCCTATCTACAAATCTCGAGGGTCGAAGATGTTGTAGCAATCATCTTCATTGAGATCCACTGTTGGATCATCTTCTTCAGCTTCATCATCTGCCTCATCTGAACAGATCTGAGACAGGGTCTCCATAAGCTGAGCTCTGGTAGGTTTTGCCATAATAGTCTTCATGAGTTGTTGTTTTAGAAGCTTGGCACTTGATGGTGATTCTGGCGGAAGGCCATCTTGAACTGGTCTGGGTGGTGTAGAAGACACCTCTTTTTTGGAGAAGAAGGCAGTTACGCCTTCCTTGGTAACCTTGGAATGGTCAAACCTTTGCCACCATTTTACTTTAAAACGACGACAGATATAAAAAGGTTTTAACCTTTGAAAGGGTAATTGATAAGTCAAGTGGGGAACAAACATAATCCCAACACAAGATCCAAGCAAGATTGAAACGGATAAAGAACCAGGTTGATAAAACCTGTTGATCGACAGGAGCAGGGGGCTGGTACTTATCTTTGAAGACATTCCAACCTTCTTTTACTGGGACAGGAAGGATGTCAGGAACTGGACCAAAAGAACTCCACCATACATGCTGAAACCAGAATGGTAGAAACTTTTGATTGAATTTCTTACAAAATAAAAAGAACCAAGAATGGCCACTTTGATGAGGACTAACTAAAAATGCTCGATGCCAAGCATTTATGTAATCCAAATAATTATAGGAAGAAGGAGAATAGGTCTGGGAGAACTTCTTGTGGTAACGGGGAAGTTGTCCCCAATCTGCTTCAGTCAGAATCTTGAAGATCTGACATTTGGAAAAAGTGATCTTTGAATTGGAGTCACGGTGGTGAGTGACTGCAATTGAATCAGAATCAACCAAGATGAATTCATAGAATTCTCTGGTTTTTGATGGGTCTGCTTCTACAAATTGTTGGTCTGTAGAGAACAGATGATTGGAAATTGCTTGAGGGTCAGCGATCAGAGCATGAAGGCATGGTTCGATCATGCTGATGAAGTCTATATTAGACTTATTGACATAGACAAGGGGTGCCTGAGAGGGCTTTGGAAAGCTTGTCATGGACGAGCTTGATTCTGTTGGTTTTCCTAAAGGGGCGAACTTCTGGGATAATTGGATGGCATAAGAAAGAGGGGCTGGAGGCTGAGAAGCAGAAGGCTTCTTAGCATAGCTAGCTTTGGATTGAGGTTTTGCAGGAGTTCCTTACTTTGGAGATGAGTTTTGAGAAGAACTCATCTTTGAAGAAATTCTCGGGAGAGGAAGTCTGCAAGAGAGTTATCTGCTCCCTTTATATACTTGATTTCGAAATCGAAAGCGGAAATCAAACCTTGCCATCTGGCGAAAATCTGTTTGGAAACCAAATTGAGTACATCTTTAGTTAAAATATCTGTTGCAGATTGACAATCAACTTGTAATAAAAATCTTTGATTTGTTAAATCATCTTGAAATTTCATGATGCACAATACGATCGCTAAAACTTCTTTTTTGACCGTAGAATAATTTACCTGTGTAGAATTCCAAATACCAGAATGGTATCGGACCAATTGGTCATTAGAAGAGTTAGGAAGACGCTGTTTGAGGATACCACCATACCCAAGGTTAGACGCATCAGTCTCAACAATCTTGAAAGCTTGGGGATCTGAAATTCCTAAACAGGGAAGACTCTTGACTTGACTTTTGACTTGGCGGACTATTTGCGAATGGGCTTCAGTCCATGGGCTTGGGTTTTTCTTAAGACGGTTATATAAGGGCTTAAGTAAAACTCGGAGGCCTTTGTAAAAATCTGCAACATAATTTAAAGATCCAAGGAATCTTTGCAATTGGGTTTTTTCCCGAATTTCAACAGGAAATTTATCTGCAAATTCAATTGTTCTGGAAATAGGGGTTACCATTCCATTGAAAATCTTGTGACCTAAAAATCTAACACTTGTTTGAAATAAATTGATTTTGGTAGGGGATAAAACTAATCCATTCCTTTTGATACAATCTTCAAATTGATATAAGTGTTTCCAGTGTGCTGGAATAGATTCAGAAAAGACAAGTATATCATCGATATACACAATTGTGAATTGAGAAAATTGGGACAGAATATCATTCATGATATTCTGGAACTCACTAGGAGCATTCTTGAGACCAAATGGCATTACATTCCATTCGTAATGGCCAAATGGGACATTGAAGGCGGTTTTATACCTATCTTTGGGATGAACCTGGATTTGCCAGAATCCAGACTTGAGATCAAACTTTTAAAATACACAGGCATTGTGTAATCTTTTCAGAAGATCTCTTTGATGGGGGATTGGATATCTTATCCATTGAAGAACCTGATTTAAAGGTTTATAATTGATGACTAAACGAGGACTACCTCTTTCAAGTTCTGCTGCTTTTCTGACATAGAAAGCTGCACAACTCCAAGGTGACTTGGATGGCCTAATAAGACGTTTGTCAATTAAACCTTTGATTTCTTCTTTGCAATATTCCATAAGCTCAAGATTCATTTGAATTGGTCGAGCTTTGGTAGGAATCTTGCGTTCATCAAATCCTGGTTCATAAGGAAGATGAACCACATGTTGGGATCTGTACCAGAATGCATTGGGGAGGTTGGAACAGAGTTCCTTTTGTAAATGTTTCTGATATTGAATAACTTGAGATTGGAGTTTAGGATCAAGTAGTTGATCTGCAACTCTTTTATATTCAATTTCATTTTTTAGAAAGTTTAATTGCTGTTGTTTGCAAATTAAACGATTTAAAAATGATTTCTTTGTAACTTGATTAAGTTCATAAATTTCTGGTTTAAACAAAAATGGAAATTCAAGTTTCGTTCCTAAATAGGAAGTTTGAATTCCTTGTTTAGACACAGAAAATGGAGAAATTGCATTGATAAAGGGTGTTCCCAATATCATCGTTTGTTCCATATTTCTGACAAGGAGAAAATGTTGTTTAATGCAAATTTTATCTTTGCAGATATGGGCATTTGGAAGTTTATGAAATATTTTCAAACGGGAATTGTCAGTGGTGTACAACTTCTGCGTTGTTTTCTGGAAATATTGTGAAGGAACAATTCCTTCTTTGATGCAATTCATGTCAGCACCTGAATCTATCAAAGCTATGACAGAAATAAGTGTTTGACCTTTGATGAACAAATCAATTGCTACAAACCATTTCTGGATGGTAATAGTATTTGGAATGATTTGTTTTTTATTAAGATTGTTTAAAAATTCAGCTTCTTTCTGTTTGGAAGATGAAGGGGCTTCTTCATTTTCATGTTCTGAAAAAGGCTGATATAATTGATTGTCTTGTAGTGTTTGTATTTGGAGATTAACCAAATTTTGATTTTGTTTTAAGAGATTGATCTCTTTTTTGATAGTATTAACTTCATATTGTAAGTCAGATAGACTAACAGGAGATGAAGTCAATCGAGATTGATGAAATCGATTAATGATTTCCTTGTGATCATAAAATGGTTTGACATTATCAATTGTTGGACTGGGTTGAGTGATTGAAGATTTGATGTGTTGAAGATATTCAGTCTTTAAATTAGGATCATCAATTTTATCCACAAAATCTAGCAATATCTGAGATTGCTTAGAGTTGGATAACATATTGATTTTTTGTTTGGATTGACAATGGCAAGCACCAGTTGCACAATTGTTATCATGATCAGAAGAAGTGGATGAATAATTGAGGTTTCCTATTTGAAACTCATCATCAGAAGTTTCACTTTCTGAATTAATTAAGGTTTGTAGGAACATTTGTTTCATTGGGTTTGGAATGTCTAAGGCCTGGACCTTTTGGGCCGTTCTGCAGTTCTTTGCATAATGGCCTGGGGCTCCACATTTAAAGCATATGGGCTTTGAAGTGGATTGTTTGTTATAAGGCTTGGGCTTATGAGTCCCATGCCGTTTGGGCTTGCTATAATATTTTTCAATAGTTTTAGCAGGCTTTAGGCCATAAGGTTTTTTTGATTTAAATTGTCTAGCAGGATGAGACCTGTATTTTTGCTTTGAGGTTAAAGGGCCAGGGGCTTTGAATTCATCAAATCCATATTGCTGGCAAAAATCACCTAATTCTTTAGGTCCATAAAGATGTTGTTTCTTAAGTTGTTTCTTTAACCTAAGATCATTGCAAATTTGTAATGCACAGGCATTAATGAATGAGATTAATTCACCAAAAGTTAATTGATCATAAGGAATATCTCCATTGAATTTATCTTGGAGTTTTCCTCTGACAGTCTCAGCAAAGATTTCAGGAAGTCCTGAAATGAATTTGCGTTTCCAGAAGGGGTTGGCTGCATCAGTTTGCAACATGACTCTTTTCATAAAGAGATCCTTATACCATCTGAAATGGCTAAGGGTCGGACATTTATGATTCATTAACAAATCCTTTGCTCTACCCTGGTATTCATTAGGATTTCCTAAGAAATGCCTAAGAATTGTTTGAATAAGGGTAGGCACACAGTCAGGGATAAACTGTCCTTGATCTGTTTTCATTGGAAATCCATCTGGACCAATTTTCTTTGCATACATTATTTCTGTTTTTTCGACAGTGGATAAATAATTATCCCACCAACCTTTGATAAGGCCAGAAAATCCAGTGATAATAGAATTGGCAATATCATGATTATTTTTACCTTCTGAGCGATGGGTGCTAGCCATCATAACCATTTCTTGAGTAATTTCAAGAATGGAATCTTCAGAGATACCATCAATGTTCCAAATATATAGTTCTTTAGGGGAGAAAGAACCAAAAGTCTGAAGAGATCTTTCTTCATATTGCATATCTGGAAATGAAGGTCTTGGGTAAAAATTCCTTGAGACAGGCATTGGATTTTTCCATTTAGGAATCTTTGATGCTGTTTTACCATGTCTAATTGGATTGGCCTGATACGGGATATAATTGAGTCTATCCAGTTCAGACATTGGATCAAAATCAGCACTTATATCGGAATCCATATCTGTTGGGAATGGATTTGATAAAGTATTAATTGATAACCTTGAATCCAATTTTAATGCTGCTAATTTTGCATCAATTTCTTTTAACAAAGATTTATTGCTTGAAGAGGAAAACACATTTTGAGTAAGAGGTTCAGGAATTTGGAAGAAGACATTAGCTTTCTGTTCTTCCTGAATTTTACTCTGTTTTTCTTCAATTTGTTTCTTTTTCAGTTCATTAGTCACAAGCTGATCTTGGACTAATTTGTCTCCTAATTCAGATAATAATAAATTAGTGAAATTATTCTGTTGAATAATTTTACTAACATTAGGAGTTTCATTCATAGGTTGGAATGGAACAGCTAAATATTGATTATCTGATACTGAAAATTCTAAAGATGTTAAGGGAGGTAAGACCGCCCTACAGGTTTTGTTGTCTGGGGTTTTCCAGACTTTGGGTACAACATTTAAAACATGAACCTTAGGTACATGTACATTAAAATACCAGTCTAAGAAAGGTAAGTTGGTTTTTAATGTTTCACAACATTCATAAAATTTCTTGCTAAGTTCTAATCTTTCCTTTTCAGTTGTTTGAGATTGAAACTTAGTTCTTTGTTGATTGTTTTCTGGAGACAAGAAGTCTCGTTTGATTTGTTCTTTATCTAACTTAAAAGGTGTAGACAAACATTGGACTCGAGGCAGAAATTCCATTTCTGACTGAGTTGGAGATTGATTTTCTTCTGGAGGTTCAGATGTAACCTCAACTGGAAGATTATAAATTGGTTGTGGAATTTGGGGAAAATTAGGATTTGTCCTAATATTTCTGAGATTGAGATGAGGAAAAGTTTCTGGAGTTGAAACCCTTGATTGTAATTGAGTAGGAGCGGTTCTGAATGATGGTGATTCAGAACTACGTCTCGATTGGAACTTTGAAGGATCAAGATCAATGATTCTGAGGTCACTGAACTTTAATTCTACAGTTCCATCTGATTTGGATAAGATCCTATCAATTTGACTTGGAGGAAGACTTCTAGGGATAGAAGCTCCTTCAATGATCCAGGTTTCTGGAAGAGTGACCTGATCCCATTGTATTGTTCTAGGTACAATAACAATGGTTTTCTGGTCATTGATTTCAAAAAGGATTGTGTGTCCTTTTTCATCAGAATGAAGAGCACGATGGCTCAATTGGGTTTTCATTGCTTTGTATGTGATTTTGTAAATCAGAGCAAGAGGTTCAGAACCTTCAGCCATATCGAAGCCACTGGTCTGAATATTGAGAGTCAGAGTCTCTAAGATGTTTGGATCATAAAGAGATACTGACAAGTTAGGGTAGCAGTTGAAATAAACTGGACCCATAGAGAGTGAAGACTCTGCAATTCCAAGCAGAGAATCACTAAACTTGTTGTGCCTGCAGTCACGAAGAGCAACCAAAGCACAAGTGTCTAGTCCTAACCTGGTTAAAGGTTTTAGAGTTACTTGAATTAATCCTAAATGAATATATTTATATTTTTCCTTAATTAAGGAATTGATTGTTTGGGATGACAAAAGCTGCTTTGAATCTAAAGATTTATTGATCGGTACAGTTTGTTCAACTATACTGATTAAATCTTCAGTTTTTGGAGAAAAGATTGACTGGGTGATTTTATAAATTTCTTTTTGAGGGATTACTGGTATAGACCAGTTTTGCAAATCATGTTCTACATCAGAGATTCTACCCTCCATTTTGGTTGAAGAACTTGACCTAGAACTGTTAGTTCTGGAAAGCCTAGACAAAAAAGATATCGTTTGATTTTGCTTTGAGTTTGGAAGGAACACTGTATCCGGACCACCTACAGCTGGACCACCGGTATGGGACCACCTAACCTAGATCATCCTCTGCGCACACCATGGCGACTTACACTAGATCTCAGGCTCTACGGCTGACCGACATACTTTAACTGGCTGTACAAATTAAAACTGGTATGGATTAAATGCAGTTAATTAATTATATAGAGTTTCCAAGTCTGTATGTTTTTTTTTTGTTAAAGGTTTCCAAGTCTGTATTGAAAGTGTTCATAATTAGTGTTCATCAATCATCATAGAGATCGATGCTAGACCATACCCAACCTAGAAGAGGTACTGATGTTTATGGTCAAACCTCTGTATGTATAGTTAACACAATCAATAATCGGTTTAATAGAGAAAGAAAAGAAATGGATTCACATCACTCGCACAAGATTTACGTTATCTTGGATATCTTAACTCAATGGTAGCTTGAAGAGAAAACACAAATCTCACATGGTGAGCAAGAAACAAGTCCTAATCAAGTCTAGGAAAACAGTTAAACATACCAAACTGAGAAACTTAAGACGCTAAAACCCGAGTCACCTTCGGACTATAACCTGACTAGAATTTTTCAAAACTATAATTGGACCGCTCCTTTGAAAGCAGACAGTTTTTTTTTTTTTTGCCTCTTGTAAATCAATCCAATTGTACTACTGTACTACCATGGATCTCGAAGTCTGTATAGTTTACTGGTTATTGGAAATGTACAGAAGAAAAGAACTAAGGAAATAACATAAGCAGTTTGCTATATGCAGTCGTTAGGTTTTTTTTCCTAAGAAATATAAACATATTTAGCATCCATAGAGCTCAAAATGCACAAATTAGCGAGTTCATGAGTTGAATAACAATGCAAAAGAGATCAGTCTCAATTCAATGATGCTAAAGGGAGGAACTTCTTTGTTCTCATCCTCTGTGATTGTATATGAAAAATGCTAAATTTACAAGATTGATAATTCTAGATTCTACAAAATTGGAGTCTAATCTTCATGGATCAGTCCCACTCACTACACCAAATTGATATTTTTGTAACAACCCCAAAAACAGTATCACTTTTGAAGTGTAACAATTCACTTAACAATTTTACACATTTTCACAAACAAAATGATACAATAATTGTATCAACATGAAGAGTATGGTTATAAAAGTGATACTATTCATGGTGATCCAACTTATTGTATCATTTTTTTTGTATTACTGTTTTCATTTTTAGACTAAATTTTGTTTTGACTTAAAATTGTTTGGTGGATTGTAAAATACAGTTTTTAGAGTTGTTACAAAAGTGCCAATTTGGTGTAGTGACTCATTGCTTGCTCTTACAAGCTCATCAAACAAGAAGTTAGATCATTGAAGGTGTCTTCACTGCAAGGAAGTGTCAGACCGCCCATTGGATGATTGAAGCCAAATTCTTCCTCAGCTTTACTCAGCAAGTTTTGAAATGAATGGTGGTTCAAGTATGATATTGGAACCACATAGCGCCTCTTCTCCTCCTCTCTAGCATAGACTGCAATATGGCCTTTAGGAACACTTGAGGTTTCTGAAGTCTGAAGAGACTGTCGAGAATTTCTCTTGTTATGGAGCATTCGAGGTAGATGGATAGCCATGGATGTATAATCTTAGCGTATAAGAAAATCGAATAATATCTTGAATGGCCTGTTGAGAGAGGAAAACTGAACACTTGAAGTTGGATGATAGTCATTGCTGATTTTCAGAAGTATATATAGAAAGATAGATTAGATGACATTGTGTGATCGTTATTTGGCAATCAAATGACATATTCATGGTGTTCACATGGTCTTGCCTGTCAATTCATGTCAATCTCACTATGGTGAGTGGTCATATTGGTGGCTAGTTTGTTGCAAAACAGCATGCCCTACCATGTGAGAATCGATAACATGTGTTGGAAATGCTGTAAAGAATTCAAATTAAAAGATAGGAACGAAGGTACCAATTATTCTTGGGTTGAGTCGCGAACTAGGTCGCTATCTTTAAGATGTTTCGCGGCTTTGCCCAAAATCGTGCAAGCAGTGTATTTGCCCCGCCGTCCCCAGGATAAAACAGCCCAGAATCTTCTCTGTCTCGTTCAAACAATTGCACAGTTGATGAACGGTATACTATCCACCCTTAATCTCTTTGTTTGCTCGGAATCACCAATACAATTGATATAAATCAGGTACACACCCATTTTATTTTATTTAAAAAACCATATTTTCAACAACATGTTTAAGACATCTAGGCCCTGCTGTGTACACCAGAGGAAAAACTTCTGGCGTCAAATAAGAAAGATCTATCACTAGCTTTTCCGCGTAGTATAGAAAACTCTGTTGGGTATACATCCCTGTTATGACAAACAAGAAGGTAGCACTGTAAACACAGAGATCCATATACATTGAAAACATCCATCTACCACATATATGATGGTACAACATATTCTTAATTTTAAACAAGTTTTAGTTAGACATCTTCAATCTGGCCAAGTGGTTGGAAGGCAAAATCATGTGATATCTCACGAGGCATGTACCTAAATGAACCCCACAATATGTTTTCTTCGCCAATTGATCCACATTTGAGGATTCCCCACATTTCATTTGTTCTCTCTATATATAAGCATGTTCATAGTAAGTGTACCATAACAGTTTGTGTACTTCTCAAAGTTTTGTTCCCTTCTGTCGAAGTCTATTGTTTTCTTCACTCAACTGATTAGAAGTAATGGGTATTCATTTTCTTAGATTGCTTCTATCTAAGCAAATTCTTCGACGATCACTTCTGAGACCGCTAGCAGCCTCAGATGTCCCAAAGGGCCATATTACAGTTTAGAAAATCAGACTGAAAGGAAAAGATATGTTATTCCAATATCTTACCTGAACCTATCTTCATTCCAGGACTTGCTAAGAAAAGCTGAGGAAGAATTTGGATATGATCATCCAATGGGTGGTCTTACGATTCCATGCAGTGAGGAAAGTTTCCGTCACTTCACAATTACATAGCTAATGGGAGACAAGGGAGCACTATGAGCTGCAGAAGAAATCAGTTAATAGCCCTTTCGATATGATTCAAAACGATTTCTCAAATTTTGCTTAGTTGATAGAGATTTTGCAGTAGTTTTCAACCCCATGTAAGTACATGTATTGTAAACTAGTTGGGAGGTTAAAAAAGTTTGATTTTCCCAATGAAAAATATACTCGTTATAAAAATTGAATACATTTTTATCTTTTATAATTAGAGCGAATTTTTTTTCCTACAGTACATTCTCTTTATTTTCTTGTACCTTGTTCTTGGATGCACAAGCACTTGTAAGGACCGCACTTTCGGGTGGTCTTGGATAATGGGCGCAGGCCGGCGGCGTCATGCCCAAGGTGATCCCTCTCTCGCTTCGTGATTATGATACAGAAATCCACTTTTAAGCAACACAAATACTTCTGAAGATCCCATAAAGCAGGTGGCAACAAATATGCAAGTTTTCTATTGTGCCATATATAAGGACATTTCAAGTACCTTTTTCATTTCATCTATCACATGGTTGTGTTATTCTGGATAGACTGCAAAATATCCAAATTAAGAAACAAGTATTGAAATCACACAGTCACGGATTTATCAGTACTCACGGATTGGTATTGGAATCAGCACTAGCACACCAAACAACACTCCAAACTCTTCAGTTTCACTAATGATTCAGAAACAAATTAAACCCTTTGTTTCTCTTGTGCACCACTTTCATCCACTATTGCCAATGAAGTTAGTAAGCAAAAAACAGTCACGGGTACATGTTCAACTTCATCTATAAAAAATGTACAGTAGGCACTCTTTGATTTCATGAACAAACTAAGTTTCGAAAACCATCTCTCTCATTTTGTGAAGGAAGGAGCTTGCAGGAATATGGACTCCAAGGTGTTGGCACTCTTTTTCATCTTCTTGATCTTTTCAATGATGGGTTTACCATTAACATATGGTTGTGGTTACTGTCCACCATACCATCATCACCCAAGCCCACCAAAATCATCTCATCCACCACCAAAATCAGGTCATCCACCACATCATGGTCCTCCTAAAGTATCACCACCTTCCACGAAACCGCCTGGTATTATTCCACCAATCACTTTACCACCTCCAGTAACCAATCCTCCTGGTATAATACCACCTATCATAAACCCTCCTGGTATAATACCACCTATCATAAATCCTCCAGGTATACTTCCACCACCTTCCTCTACCTATCCACCTAGCCCCCCCTCGAGCGGTCATAATCCACCAGGTGGTGGTGGTAGCAGCCCTCCTGCGACTTGCCCGATCAATGCGCTGAAATTAGGGTTATGTGTAGATGTGCTTGGGGGGTTGGTGCACATTGGGATAGGGAACCCTATTGAAAATGCATGTTGTCCAGTACTTCAACGGATACTAGAGTTGGAAGCTGCCATTTGCCTCTGCATCACAATAAGGCTTAAGCTTCTCAACCTGAATATATTTATTCCCCTTGCTCTTCAAGTTCTCATTACTTGTGGATTAACTCCTCCCCCAGGTTTTGTTTGCCCCCCTCTTTGAGCATACCTGGTTATCTTTGAATAAGGGGTTCATAAGTTGGTCAGTCTCATAATGTTCTGTACTATGTGTAAGAGGTACATGGTGATGAATATGTATTTATAGTTTCTAGTGTAATGAGTTATCTGTAAGACATGCATGTGAAGGTAATTGTCATCTTTACTAGTGTATTATTACATGTGCCGTTGGCATGGCCACACACTTTCCATGGAGCCTATAGTCGTATCTAAGGCATGGCTACCGTGTCAAATCCTTCGGCATACCGCCTTGTTAATTAGTTCCAGTTACACAATTAAGAAAGTTGCTACAATTGAAAATAATCTTCACAGTACTTCCTTTATATATCATGTCTAACTTTGACTAAAAAACAAATCTTTATATCAAATTGAATAATCCCAATATCAAATCGAACACTTCTTCATTCTTTACAAAATTGGTGGAAATTTTTTTTGGGTGTTAATGAAACATTCAAACGAGAGATGAGATTGACGAATGTCTGCTCATTGCATGGAATGGTAAGTCCACCCATTGGATAATCAAAACCAAATTCTTCTTCAACCTTACTTAGCAAATCCTGAAATGAAGGTTGCCTTAAGTATGCTATTGGCACTACATAACGCTTCTAGTATGATTTTCTCCTACACTGCAAAATGTCTTTTGGGACATCTCCGGTTGCTTGAATGAGAAGAGATTTTGTGATCATTCTCTTAGTAAAGCAAAGAATACCCATGAACCCTGCGGATAATCCTTCTTAGATAACAATATGAAGAATGGATAAAAAAGGACCTTTTGTGAGAAATTGATATATTCGTAACAACCAAAAAAAATATCATTGTGCTGTAACAGCTCACCAGTTTCACAAATGAAGTGATACAATAATTAAATCACCATGAATAGTATGGTATTGCAAGTGATACTATTCATGGTAATCCAATTTATTATATCATTTTAATTATAAATTGTTTTTCAAAATTTTGCCTGAATTTAAGTTTGACTTGAAATTGTTTGGTGGATTTTTACATCACAAAAGTGATACTGTTTGAGGTTTCTTACAAAACTGGCCATTTGATGTAGTGAAAACCAAGCTTGAACAACTAAAGGGTTTCAAGTTTTGAACTCAAAGCCGTAGTACGAGTGTAAATTCATTTAAAGGGCAGAGAGAAACATTCAGGGATCCTACCAGTCATTTGAGAGAACTTTGAATTTCACCTATAGGAAAACATGTTTCTGGTACCGAAGTCTTTTCAGTATTGAGCCTAATTGTGTGGTAATTTCTGAAAGATACACAATCTTGTCCATTAGAATTACAAAGAAGGAATATGATATGTAGCTGATTCGACATATAACAAATTAAACTGGTATGGATTAAAAGCATTATTTTCGCAGCTAATTATATAGCTTCAGAGTATCCAAGTCTATGTTGAAAGTGTTTAAAGATTAGTGATTCATTAGTAGAGATGAAAGATCATACCAACCTAGAAGTTTTTTTTTTTTTGAAAGCAATTAGGGTTTTAAGGACCCCTTAACCTTTATTTAAACGAAACACGAGGAAATACATAAACAAACTCTCACAAAAGAGTATTCACAAATATAAGCCTAAACTATAGACAAAATCATCATTTGTACCGTTTGTTTGCTTTCAAAGGTCTATTGGATCTTTAGGGGCAAAGGCTAAAGTCTTTGGTGTAGGCATTAGAAAACTTCTTTGCAGCCGATTCTATAATCACATCATAACTAAAAAGGTCTGGCTCATGCTCTTCTTCATAAACTTGACAATTTTCTTGTCTCAACTTACTGCCTGTGCGGTTCTTGCCCTGTTCCAATGCATCTTTTAACCACATGCATTTTGCTATCACTGCATCCCAGTCACGTTCTGCAATCTCTTCTTGAGTTGCCAAGGGAACTTCTTTTCCCTTATCGTATTTATATATCATCATTAAGGCACTTTCAACCTCAGTAAGAGAGACATTGTCTGTCGATGCATTTAGTTCTTCTTTGGTGAGATCTTTCACATTGCGTTGGACTAATCTATCAACAGCAGCATTGGTATGGTCTTTCTTCGCACCTGACTTATTGGTAGCTGACATACTGTTGACTTTTTCGGCTACATCTTCCTCAATTGAGCTAGGTGCAATTTCATTTGAATGCTTACTTCCCTATTCCCCCCCCCCCCAACTCCTTGTAGGGCTGAACAAAAAACCGATAAAACCGACCGAACCGATTGGTTCGGTTTAAATTCGGTTCGGATCGGTTTCGGTTTTAAAAAACTCAAAACCGAAATGGTCGGTTCGGTTTTCGGTTTCTATGTGATTTTAACCGACCAAACTGAACCGACCAAATATATATAATAAATAATATATATTATATATATAAATAATACAATATGTTTAAAATAGTCGGTCGGTTCGGTTTTAGTTCGATTTTAGTCGGTTCGGTTCAGTTACAGTTTGCATAAATTAGAATTGGTTCGATTTTGTTAATGGTCGGTTCGATTTGAAAATTTTAAAAACCAAACCGGCGGTTCGGTTTTCAGCCCTAACTCCTTGCAATTCGTTTATGTTACCCGAGCTTCTTCCATCATAGTTGTTGCCTGATTTTCTTCTGATATAGCGATCTTGATGGCTTGCACATTATGGGCAAAGCTTTGTCAGTATCCGACAAATGTTTTGTTTCTTCAGGGGCATATCCACAATTTGGGTCAATATTCTTTGCCGAGATCTCTGGGCTGATTTCAACTCCATTTTCGTTCTTACCATTGTTGCCCTCATCTCCACTACCGATCTTCTTGGGCTTGAAAGTGTGGCGTCCTCTAGCCATAGTTCAGCCCTCAAAATCATTTGCTTGCTCCACTATTTTTTTTTTTTTTTTGTCATTATGGCCAGAGGTTTCATATCCTCTTGTTGTCCACAGGCTTATAAGCCTTAATAGCCGGTTTCTTGATGCCTTGTTTGTCACACCCTTCCCTACTGTGACCAAACACATTACAATGTGTGCACTTCACTGGTTTCCACGCATATTCATCAATCGAATATGTTCTCTCACCGTATGCTACAACTGAGATTTGTTTAGGGAGTGAGCTTGTAGTATTTATTTCAACACAAACTCTAGCGAAGTTCATTCTCACCTTGTCTTCTATTGTTTTATCCAGCAATAGGGGATACCTACTGCACTCATGATAGCTTCTAATCCTTTGGTTCTCCAAAACATGAGAGGTATGTTCTTTAAGCAGATCCATATAGGAATTGTATTAAGAGCATCATCTTCAAGAAAGGGTCTCCATGGCCTGATAATGAATAGTCGACTAGCTATATGAAGAGATCCGATCTCCAACACCTTTCTCTATCCTCCTTGATCTGAAACTTGAACACGAAAGTGTTATCACCATGAATTTTCATATTGAACCCGCCCCTCAGTTTCCGCTCAAAGATGACAGGGTAACTCTTATTCTCTCTTATGATTCCTTGTGTTTCCACTGCTTGTACTTCCACGCTTTATAATGGTGGTTCCATGGAACAAAGTTGGCTGGACCTAAGTCAGCATTCACCTAACTCTTAGATCGGAGCCCTTTTTGCAAACAGTCGCCTCCTAGAAGAGAAGATCTCCCATCTCAGTCGGAGAGGTCGCCTCAGACGGAGTAGATCTCCCCTTCAGAGCAGATCTCGCCTCAGACGGATAAGATCTCCCCTGTTGCCCGTCCAGTTTGTATTGATATTTATGGTCAAACATCTGTATGTATAATCAACACAATCGAGAATCTGTTTAATAGAGAAAACAAGAGATGTATTCACACCACCAAACAAATTATGTGGAAAAGCCAAAATCAAAATCCACCAAAGAACGAGGATATTTTTATTCAATCTCAGAATGAAGATAATTAAAAATCTCACATGAGGAGCAAGAAACAAGTCTTAATACAGTCAATGAAAACACTGAAACTATACCAAAAACAGAAAACTTAGATATTGAAAACCCCAGTCAATTTCGGACTACAACCCGAGTCACATCGAAGTCTGCATAATTCCCAGCCTATCGGAAATATACAACAGAAAAGAATAAAGGAAATGACAAACAGTTTGGTATAGTTTATTGTTAGAACTATAAACATATTAACATCCACAGAACTCAAAATGCACAAATTAGCGAGTTCATGAGTTAAATAGCAATACGAAATGCTGAGTTAAATAGCAATACGAAATGCTGAGTTAAAGGAAATGACAAACTCTTGTTGCTACTTCTTCGAATCATGCAAAGATTATTGCTCATCACGAAACAGTTTGTGAATATGTATGGTTGAAATCCATAATTAGGCATATTCGAAGTACTTGTGGTTTGAAGTCAACCACAGATGAACCTACGTGCATTTACGAGGATAATCCCGCTTGCATTGAACAAATGAAGCTAGGTTACATCAAATGCGACAATACTAAGCATATATCGCCGAAGTTCTTCTATAATCAACAACAACAGATGCTCTTGAAGATTGAAGTAAAAGAGGTTAGATCTGATGACAATGTGGCAGATCTTTTCACGAAAGCAACTTTCGAGAAACATGTACGTAGTATCGGACTATGTAAATTTTCTGATCTCCCTTGTTTGTTGGTATCAAGGGGAGACGTTGGCATCAGGGGGAGATTTGATGCGCAACGAATATTTTCTCGAAACGTTTACTTCATCCTCAAGGAAAGGACGCGTTGTACTCTTTTTCCTTCGACCAAGGTTATTTTTTCCCACTAGGTTTTTGTTACTTGGCAAGGTTTTAACGAGGCAACATGGAATGCATCACCGACGTAACGTAACGTCGCGTTTGCACGTCACAAGGGGGGAGTGTTGCAGTAGAACTAGGATTGAGTGACTAGTCAAAACAAAAAGGATATCTTATTTGTTATGGAATAGGATTTAGATTCCTTATTGGCATAGGTTTCCTATCTCGTTTCAAATTGGGATACTATGTAATTGCTACCTCTATATATGGAGGCTCATATAAATGAATAAGATCGCTCTCTGTCTTCCTCCCTACTATTGTTTTTTGCTTTCTTTATGTTACTTTCAATAGAATCAACTTATAGAGAAATCATGAGATAGAAAGATACTCACCACACACAAGATTTACGGGGAACACCTAAAATCAAAATCGACCCAAAGAACAAGGATATCTTTTTTCAATTTTAGATTGAGATAAAATTAGAAGTTTTATGTGTCCATGTCAAGTCTTTAGGAAATGAAACAGTGAAAATATATCGAACAGTGAGAATCCTAAGATACTGGAAACCAGATTCAACAAAGTTTCAAAACATAGTGATTCATGAGCTTGCCTTGTTTCTGTTAAATGTTGCTAAAGATAGGAGTTTGTTTGTTCTCATCCTCTGTAATTGTATAAAAGTTGAAATTGTTGAAAGTAATGTAAAGAAAGCAAAAAAACAAGAGTAGGAAGGAAAACAGAGAGCTCTATTATTCTTTGATATAAGTCTCTATATATAAAGGTAGCAATTACATAGTATCCCAATTTGAAATGTGATAGAAAACCTATGCCAATAAGGAATCTAAATCCTACTCCATAACAAAGAAGATATCCTTCCTCGCTTGGACTAGTCACACAATTCTAGTTTAACTGCAACACTCTCCCTTGTGACGTGCAAATGCGATATTACGTTACGTTGATGACGCATGCCATGTTGCCTCGTTAAAACCTTGCCAAGTAATAAATACCCAATGTGAAAAATAACCTTGGTTGAAGGAAAAAGAATACAACACATCCTTTCCTTAAAGATGAAGTAAACGTGGAAAATCTTCGTTGCGCATCAAATGTCTCCCCCTGATACCAACAATCAAGGGAGATCAGACAATTTACGAAGCCCGATACTACGTACATGTTTCTCGAAAGTTGCTTTCGGTAAAGCTTTCGTGAAAAGATCTACCACATTGTCATCAGATCTAACCTCTTTTACTTCAATCTTCAGAAGCATTTGTTGCTGCTGTTTATAGAAGAACTTTGGCGATATATGCTTAATATTGTTGCCTTTGATGTAACCTAACTTCATTTGTTCAATGCAAGCGGAATTATCCTCATAAATGCACGTTGGTTCATTTGTGGTTGACTTCGAATCACAAGTACTTCGAATATGCCTAATTATGGATTTCAACCAAAATGAGTAAAATGTATATGTGGCGGAGAAAGAAAGATTTTGTGTTTTCTTTTATCAAAATGAAAATTATCATAACTATCTATTTAGTTGTCGGATTTTGGTAAACTTTGTATCATTGAAATGCATTTTAAGGATCTTTTGAACAAAACCAATGATCAATACAAACACTTAAAATTTTAAATATGCATATCACACCGTATGCGTTTCAAAATATATCTAATGCATTTCACACCTCGAGTGTTTTTAATATTTTTTAACAAAACCAATTATCAATCCAAACACTTAAAATTTTAAAATATGCTTTTCACATCGTATACGTTTCAAAAATATATCTAATGCATTTCACATCGTGAGTATTTTAAATCTTTTTCAAAGGAATAAGAAGGCTTCTCAAGGCATACTTAAACAAATAACCTGAACTCCACTTCCACTGTTTGAATTTTTTTTCCATCTAATCAAAACTTTGACATTAATATCATGACACACTTTCTATCGTGCCAATGACATGATTAATACACTAATAACCTATATATAACTTGGCCCACCACACCTGAATATTATAAACTATAAACATGTGAACTACCGTGTTGAACATCTCGACGATGTGCTTGTCAAGGGTTTAGCTTTTAAAAGCTCGTTCGTTATTGAAGCCAAAGTTTTCTATTTAAACTGAATGATGGTACTCAAATGAACCTCTAGATGTTGAATATTGATCAAATGAACCTCTAGATGTTGAATATTGATGGCAGAAAATATCCATCATGAAGATCTGGCATTTCATTTATTGGGCCAGCTCGTAAAACCAAAAAAGGTTAAAACCGATCATAAAGGCCCAAACATGGTCCATTAAAGGAAGACGTAGTTAAAACCCAAATCTAGGCTTGCACGAATCAAATCCCAAATCCAGGCTCGATACGAGTTATTTCATAAAGAAGACGAACGTTGCACAAAAAGAGTCGTGGATGGAGTTACGCCTCCACGGATGCATCTCCATAAATAAGGAGACTGTTACGAGAAACATCTTCTTCCGTTGCGTCTCACATGCTTAAGTCACGCAGAGAATTAACCACGACCATTATAAAAGGTAAAGGGAACATTTGACAAATGTATGCAACTTTAACTAAGTTTTGTCTAGATTTATTTCCTTCTTCAAACAGAGTCGCTGACTTAACACCCATTTCGCAAGTCAAACTCTCAGGAGGACAAGATTTGGATGCATCAGTTTGGTGCCGTCCGTGGGGAACGACAAGTTTCATTTCTAAAAAGAAGATCCACAATGACAAATTCACCAAAATCTGATAAACGATCAACAAGTTGTTAGAACAAATGACGCACTCTACAGATCCTAAACTTAACGACGATCACAATAACCCTCCTACTGGCAAAAATGTATCGCAAGTAGCTCGTGAACAAGATGCAGCTTAGACCATTAGGCCAACTGCACCCGATAATTGAGATCCACAACATGCAATAACTCAGACAACCTAGACATCTGACGACACTGCCACGAATTTTCGGGTAGACTTGCTTATGTTCCAGATGAACCACATGACAAATATGCTGAAAAAACTCACCCACGCATTCAGTCAGCCTATCCTATCCAAGCGCCACCCCAGCAAAACTCCACCAACCGAACTCGAGAAAGCAATGAAGTTCCAGCGGAACCCCAACATGGAAACCTCGAGAGCAATGAACTTTCTCAGGGTAAGACTCCACATAGCAACAGAATGTCTGCTGAAATCTCGTTCAGAATCGGAGTCACCGATCCCAACATATTGTACGAACTAGCAAAGTCGCCATTCACCGACTCCCTCATGATGACTCCCAATCCAAAGAAGTTCACTCCACCAAAGTTCGAAGTATATGATGGCACCACCAACCCAACAGATCACTTGAGGCACTTCCACCACATAATGGCGTTGAAGGAGACTACGGAGTTAATCTTGTGCAAAATATTTCTGACTAGTCTTACCTTCACAGGAATAAATTGGTTCAATAGCCTACCACCGAGGTCAATAGACTCCTTCCAAGCGTTAGCCACCGCATTTATCACAAAATTCATCGAAAGTCAGCGGATGAGGAAATGACCACACTACCTCCTCCATATCAAACAAAAACCCAAAGAAACGATAAGGGAATACGTCACTCGTTTCACTAACAAGCTAACAATGATCGATCGATGCAGCGATGACACAGTCGCCACTACTTTCACGTCGGGCTGAAAAGAGGCCCTTTTTATGCTCTCAACCTGGAACCCTAAAAAAGCATAGCGATACTGTTGAAAATAGCCCAAAAGCATATTTTTCTCGAGGAGATGAAAGTTGCTAAGAGGAAGAATGACCAAGAAATGGATAATCATTCAAGGGAACGGGAAATGAGGGAGGTAAAAAGACAAGATAACGGACCCCGGGAGGATATCATTCATTCAAAGAGACATCGGAATAGTGGAAGAACCAAACCTAACCAGCAAGAGTCTGAGAATCTGCAGTCAACACGACCCCAACACGAGCGAGTAACAAGTGTGATGAAGAAGACATACAAACCATACATGGCCTTGAAAATGAATCGGGCTAGTATACTGAAGCATATGGCGAAATGGGATGACATCAACTGGCTACTCAAAATGAGAGGAGACCCGGAAGGAAGAGAAAAAGCAAATGTTGTTCCTTCTATAAGGACCATGGGCACAATACCGAAGACTGTTACAATGTAACATATGAAATTGAGCATTGGGTTCAGAGATGATGACTCCAAGAATTCATCGGAATGCCAGACAAGAAGCTCAAGGGAAAAGAAAAAACAGATACCACTACGAGATCAAAAAAACAATCCAGAGAACTAATATACGCCCTATATTGGATGGTCGGAGGAAACAAAAGGATCAACCCAACTGAAGAAGCGACCAGAAATACCTCCAACTCAAGCTGATTTATATCAAAGTAGAAGCCCTAACGAAACCAGACGAACCATTTTACAAGATAAAACAACAAAGACATAAATCTTAAAACATGAGGACCGACATCAACCAAGCAAAGATTAAGAGGACAAAGCAAATCACTCTTCAATCTAGCATAACCGTTCAAGAAAAACAATCATTAGGGTTGGTCAGAATATCCAGAAGGGACTATCAATAAAATTGCATATTCGGAATCCCTATCTTACGCGTGGACAACAAGATAAATGATGCAAATCTCAGCCATACAGAGCAATCGGCATACCAAGCCAAAAGAAATCAGTACACAAGTCAGATATATATAATAAACTTCTGGTTTGATCAACCACGAGGTAAGAGTTGGATGAACGAGTCAACTTAATTCAGAAAACTTTGGGTCGACCAATACGTCGTACCAATGAAGTAGAAGTTGGACAAACGAGTCAATTTAAGTAAAAGACAACTTCGGGCTAACTAGTACGAAGAGTTGGATGAACGAGTCAACTTAATTTAGAAAACTTTGAGTCGACCAATATGTCAAACCAACGAAGTAAAAGTCGTACAAACAAGTCAACTTAATTAAAAGACAACTTCGGACTGACTAGTATATCAAACCAACAAAGTAAGAGTTGGACGAACGAGTCAACTTAATTAAAAAAAACTTCGAGTCGACCGATACGTTGAACTAACAAAGTAAAAGTTGGACAAACAAGTCAACTTAATTAAAAGACAACTTCGGGTTGACTAGCACATCAAACCAACGAAGTAAGAGTTGGACGAACGAGTCAACTTAATTCAGAAAACTTTGAGTCAACCGGTGCATTGAACCAACGAAGTAAAAGATGGACAAACGAGTCAACTTAATTAAAATGATAACTTCGGGTTGATCAATACATCAAACCAACGAAGTAAAAATTGGCAAACAAATTAACTTAATCAAAAGGCGACTTCGGGTTGACTAGTACGTCAAACCAACGAAGTAAGAGTTGAATGAACGAGTCAACTCAATTAAGAAAGCTTTGAGTCGACTAGTACGACGAATCGATGAAATAAGAGTTGAACGAACGAGTCAACTCAACTTAGAAAGCTTCGAGTCGACTAGTATTTCGAACCAACGATATAAAAGTTGGATGAACGAATGGACTTAATTCAAAGAGCTACGGGTCGACCGATACGTCAAACCGACAAAGTAAAAATCAAGATGGAAAAGTCAACTTGCTCGAGTTATCTCCAACGCATCATGAAAGAAGGATAGCGGTGGGCATCCTATCCTGCGATCCCAATCCCGTCCTGATCTCATCCCGTCTCGTCTCGATCTCATCTCGTCCCGATCTAGAGTGGGATGGGATCGGGATGAAGATTTTCAATCTCGCCCATCCCATCCCGTCCCGAACTTATTTACTTACTATTTATTATTATTAATTTTAATATTTTAATTTTATAACTAAAAGAGAAGTCAATTTGATATAAAGTTTGAAATTATTATTCCAATAGTAAAAAAAAAATAATAACTAAGAATACCCTTTATTTAGATGTGGACATTTAATTTATGAAAGAAATATCATCACTTTTCTCATCATATCAAAATGAAAAACATGATTTTTCATTATGCACATAAAGAAGAATCTCCCCCAATTGTCTTGCGTTATTAAAAAATTGATAAGAATAAACATTTTAGTCAATAATGATACTATGTTGATAATCATAGATTTTTTTTTGTTTTATATAACTAAAATAAGATACCACATTGTTATATCCTTACGATAATAAAAAAGAATTGCTATTTTAATTTGGGTATTCGATAGTAAGATTAATTTGGATATTTAGTCGCATTGGAATAAAAAGTCCTACTCTTATTTTTTAATATAAAGTTTTAACAAATTTTTATGGCCTTTGAACCATGCTCATCCCATCCTGTTTCGTCCCGTCTCGAACCCGTTTGGGATGGGACGAGGTCGGGATGAGGTCTATACTATCCCGATCCCAAACAAATGGGATGGGATAGGGATGAGGTCCATCCCGTGCCCACCCCTAAGAAGGATAAACTCAACCCATCTCAAGACAACCAATGCCCCAAAGCATGAAAATAGCCATAAAAGAATTCAAGTGAAGTTCGATACACAATTCACGCGAATACAACTGGACTAAAAAGGAACAAGCAACACACAATGAGTCGACAAGATAAACCACAAAAACATGCAATACCAAAAAGGGAAGCTCTTTTCATTAATAACACCATTATGTTACATCCAGAGAAGAAGATGAAGGAGTAGGAGAAGAAATAGAGGCAACCACAACATCATTGGCAACATCGTCTACGGGAGAAGGCGAAGTTCTCTCTTCAGAAAGAAATGGAAGTAATGGCTCTTTAACCATTGGAGCGCTCAAAAGGTCCAGGGCACTTTCTTCACCGTCATCATCTTCAAAAGCTTGATCAACCAAGTGACGGTACTTAGACAAATCCACACCGAGCCCCTCGATATAATAAAAAAGCTCAACCCGCCTATCAACAACTCGTTTCCAATCTTCGGCCTCTACAATGCGAAGCTTGTCCTTGGCAATAGTGAGTTCATTTTTTGCCACGACAAGCCATCCCTCGGTGGTGGTAAGCACAATGGAAGTATCTGCCTTGACCTCGTTGAGCGCAGCTGTCAACTGTTCCACCCGGTTCTCAACAATATCACGATTGGCGGATTGTTCGATCGCAACGCGTGAAGCCTCATCATAAGCTGCCTTCTCGGCGGATAACTCCTTTTCCACATCACGCAAACGGGCACAAACCCCATCCAACTTGGCCTTCAAGGACTCAAGCTCAACGACAAACTTATCCTGCAAACTTTTTGCTTCAATCAACGAATCCGAGCAGCCCTGGCAGTTTTCTCATACTCTGTGCATCGTACTTTCACCACGACAAATTGAGAAAGAACGTGAGAAAATATCAACAACAGTGCAACCAACTTTCTCTCCCAAGAAATCATCAGATAACGACCAGCTCGATAAATCAAGCCCATCACCCTTGCATAGGAGAGATGATTCATCCCGTCCATTATCTGCTCGAGACCATAAGAAAGGTGATCGCTTGGGTCCAATACGGGCATCAAAGGTCATACCACTAACCGCCCGTGTCATTCGCTTATCAACTTGCACGCACCATCTTGCACGTCAAGCTGAGTGAACTAGCAAAACTTACCGTCTGACTTGATACATATATCTTTAAAGCTAGGCTCAGTCCAGCTAACTCATGGATGAAGAACACGGGGATCCGAAAGCATGGAAGAACCACCCCCATCAGCCAGAAAGGCAGGTGGAACGACAGTGACAATGGAAAAACCATTGTTGCCCTCCTGGCGTGGAGCAACCATAGTAGGAATATAACTAGTAGTGGCAGCAAGATCAGGGAGTCCAAACGAACAGGAGAAGAAACTAAGAATCCGGTCGCATCATTGACGTTAATAAAAGGAAAATGGAGGAGGATGAACTTCGAAACTCTGACCACTACCAACAACCTCTTTAGATTGCTCCACTGCCAACAGAAGCATCTTATCATCAATAGCTCGATAATCATTGTTAGACCATTCAGTAGCGTTCGAAACGCCAAAGGCGGAGATAAGCCCTTTTTCACTATCGTCCAACGGACGAATAATCTCTTTTTCGCTCTTCTCCAGCACCAACCTCATCTCCTCAACCTTCTCGAGGGATGCACGATCCTCTTTCATGACATCCTCGCAGGAAGGACTTAGACGAGAGGTAGCTTCCGTAACATCCTTGCCAAGACTCGGACGAGATGTCGTTCGAGCAGAGCCACAAGTAGAGAGTCATTTTTTCCTCGGAACCCGATCAGATCTACTGACAATCACCTAAATGAACTAACAGACATCACAAGCTTCCTCTTCTTGGAGGTCGAGCCTACGACATTGATAGGAGCATCAAGATCCGTAACATGCCTGTCCAAACTCAATTCCAAATCAATGCTAGCACCACTAATGCCAATACGAGTAGCACGAGCAGTGATATCCTTAACACAGGATTCAGTAAGCAAGGCCCACTCCGCTTCTTTCATGGTGTACAAACCACTACGATCCAAGATGTTCTCAGAAAGAAATGCCTCCACAGGGAACTGGGGAAGCTTCAAAAATTGGTCATTGATCCTCCGTAGTCAACTGTAAATCCTTTCGTTTGTTGGGAACTCAGAACGATCGCAAAATCAGACGACCTCACAATTGGAAGTAGCTAGAGTTAACAGAAGCATAAAACTAGGGACTCGACCAATCGCATATGTCATCATTAAGCTTCGCGAAACAGGCAAGAAAACGAAGGAAGTAGATATCTTTGGTCACCATCAGACCAACCACCGAATGTAATACCCACATAGTCAAAGGAATGTTGGATAGAATAGCCCTCGCATAAGAAGAAACCATGACTCTCCAACCATTAGGACCCATATGAGCAGGATGAATGCCCAAGAAATCAAGATACTCCCAAACCAACTCTGAAACTGAGAATCGAAGGCCAGAGAAAATCATGCATGGATACTGCGCAACGTACCCGAACCTTAGATGACAGGGATTGTCGTCTTGTCTAGGAAAAATAATCTCAAGGTCGGGTGGCAAATTATAGTTAGAATGAAGGTTGTCCAACGTCGCTTGAGAAGTTTTCTTGGGAAAAAATAAGCATCACAAGTAGCTAGCGGCTTCCCGCTTAATTTATAGCCAACATACATCGTTAAAGAACGGAGAAGCAAATAGAATGAAGGAGATGAAGGAAGAAAATAACCCTAATTTCAAAGATAACGTAATCATGTCCCCTTTTATAGAGTCAAACAACGAAGGGACTACTCATAGAACAACGTGCGAGATATGATGGCTACGAGAAATCCAAAAAATGTGCTAAAAATGAACAGGCAAGTTGGAAATCAAGACACCAACCCACAAAAAGTTGTTGACAACATTAAATACAAGGCAATGATGGAATTGAAAGTCCAACGTCACGAAGTCAATGGCCACATCAGCCTACCCACTAACTAAGGGGGGATAGCTGATGATACATCAAAATAGACCATCATCACAGCCACAAACGTGGCAGAAAACATCCATCACGAGGATCTGGCGTCTCATCTATTGGGACAACTCGTAAAACCCAAAAAGGTTAAAACTGATAAAAAAGGCCCAAATATGACCCATTAAAGGAAGACGTAATCGAAGCCCAAATCCAAACCTACACGAATCAAAGCCCAAATCCAGGCCTGATACGAGTTCTCTCATAAAGAAGAAGAATGTTGCACAAAAAGAGTCGTGGAGGGAGTTATGCCTCCACTAACTTGTCTCCAAAAAGAAGGAGACTGTTATGAGAAACATCTCATTCCGTTGCGCCTCGCATGCTTAAGTTACGCAGAGAATTAACCGCGGCCATTATAAAAGGTAAATGGAACATTCAACAATGGTATGCAACTTTAACTGAGTTTTGTCTAGAATTATTTTCTTTTTAAAACAGAGTCGCTGACTTAAGCATCGGAGTGCCTTCGACCACCAAAAAGGTGGTCTTCGACAGTCCAACATCTGTTTTGAAAGTCAAACTCTCAGAAGAACGAGATTTGGACGCATCAGTTATATTACAAAGGCCAAGTAATTTAAACACTAATGTAGATCTTGATCCCAAATTCGTTAGTTGATTTATAATGTTGACTTTCCATTTGCCCGTTAAGTTAACACGTGAATTAAACACTAGTAAATATAATATGAAGATCAATGATTTTGAAACACCTATAATTTTTCTATAAACTCTTAATTTTCTAGTGCCACTAAATACTATATAAATTCAGAGTTTAGATATATTAACTAGTCACGCTTTATCAAATAATCAGCAAACTTTTCAAATTCCTTTTCACTGATAAGTCAGTGTTAACAGACAAGCTCTAAATCTAAAAGTAGACATCACTAAGAAGAAAACATTTTTCATCGGAGAATTAAAAAATAGTAGATGAACAGAAAGAAAGTTGGGGTGGGGTTAGAACATTCCCCTTTCATCCTATAAATCAGCTATCCCTTCAAACAAAACATTACTTGCGCGCCTAGAGAGAGTGAAAAATTGATTCACATCAAAATGTGGATCCAAATCAAGTGAAGTTCGAGATATGATGGCTACGGGAAATCCAAAAAATGTGCTAAAAACGAATGAGCAAGTAAGAAATCAAGACAACAACCCACAAAAAGTTGCTGACAACATTAAATACAAGGCAATTATGGAATTGAAAGTCCAACGTCACGATGCTAGTGGCCACGTCAGCATACCCACTAACTATGGGAGGATAGCTGATGATACATGAAAATAGACCATCATCACAACCATACAAGTGGCAGAAAACAACCATCACGAGGATCTGGCGTCCCATTTATTGGGACAACTCGTAAAACCAAAGAAGGTTAAAACTGATCATAAAGGCCCAAATATGACCCATTAAAGTAAGACGTAATCGAAACCCAAATCCAAACGCGTACGAATCAAAGCCCAAATCCAGGCCTGATACGAGTTCTCTCATAAAGAAGAGGAATGTTGCACAAAAAGAGACTTGGTTACGCCTCCACTAACTTGTCTCCAAAAAGAAGGAGACTGTTACGAGAAACATCTCATTCCGTTGCGCCTCGCATGCTTAAGTTATGTAGAGAATTAACCGCGACCATTATAAAAGGTAAATGAAAATTTCGACAAAGATATACAACTTTAACTGAGTTTTGTCTAGAATTATTTTCTTTTTCAAACAGAGTCGATGACTTAAGCATCGGAGTGCATTCGACCACCAAAAAGGTGGTCTTTGGTAATCTAACATTTGTTATGCAAGTCAAACTCTCAGAAGGACGAGATGGACGCATCAGTTATATTACAAAGGACAAGTAATTTAAACACTAATGTTGATCTTGATCCCGAATTCGTTAGTTGATTAATAATGCTGAATTCCATTTGCCCGTTAAGTTAACACGTGAATTAAACACTAGTAAATATAATATGAAGATCAATGATTTTGAAACACCTATAATTTTTCTATAAACTCATAATTTTCTAGTGCCACTAAATACTATATAAATTCAGAGTTCAGATATATTAACTAGTCTTACTTTATCAAATAATCACAAAACTTTTCAAAATCCTTTTCACTGATATGTTAGTGTTAACAGACAAGCTCTAAATCTAAAAGTAGAGATCACTAAGAAGAAAACATATTTCATTGGAGAATTAAAAAATAGTGGATGAATAGAAAGAAAGTTCGGGTGGGATTAGAACATTCCCCTTTCATCCTATAAATCAACTCTCCATTCAAACAGAACATCACTCGTGTGCCTAGAGAGAGTGAAAAATGGATTCAAATCAAAATGTGGATCCACATCAACTAAAGTTCAAGATATGATGGCTACGGGAAATCCAAAAAATGTGCTAAAAAACGAACGGGCAAGTAGGAAATCAAGACACACCAACCCACAAAAATTTGCTGACAGCATTAAATACAAGGAAATGAAGGAATTGAAAGTCCAACGTCACGAAGTCAGTGGCCACATCAGCATACCCACTAACTAAGGGGGGATAGCTGATGATACATCAAAATAGACCATCATCACAGCCACACACGTGGCAGAAAACATCCATCACGAGGATCTGGCGTCTCATCTATTGGGACAACTCGTAAAACCCAAAAAGGTTAAAACTGATAAAAAAGGCCCAAATATGACCCATTAAAGGAAGACGTAATCGAAGCCCAAATCCAAACGCGTACGAATCAAAGCCCAAATCCAGGCTTGATACGAGTTCTCTCATAAATAAGAGGAATGTTGCACAAAAAGAATCGTGGAGGGACTAACGCCTCCACTAACTTGTCTCCAAAAAGAAGGAGACTGTTACGAGTGTCAGGACTAGTACCATTGGTTAGGGAAATCAAGGTTCAGAGGCCTTTCAAGACTTTCCTAATGGTCTCAAAACTCAATGTTCCCTTTTGAAAAGTGCCCAAATGCTTAGCATCTATATTATAGGGGGAAGGTTTGAGCTCTTGACTGTGAGGACGTGTTGCCTCCATTGCATAGTCGGGCCAGACTGTACCGCTAGCATTTTTATTGTTTTCTTTGCATTGCTTTTCAACTTCAAACTTGTATTTCCATCGATCGATAGCATCGAACTAGTCTTGAGCAACGTCCTTCCGAACGTTCCTCCCCATTGTAATCTATTGAATGTGAATGAGAGCTTTTACTGACTATTGTGCATTGTTATATTGTCTACAGATTGATATTGTGCATTCTCAAGTTAATATTTGTGCCCGTCAAAGTAACTACTCATAGGCTTACTAGTGAATTGGATAGCTAGTGCCGCACGGATTACGAGTCCGTGACAGTTGGTATCAAAGCCAGAGCTTGTTGAATGCAAACCAGGATGCAGGAAGTGAATGAGCGCCTTAGCGCTATGGAGGAACGACAGGCCAGTCGAATGCATAGACTGGAAAGCAGAATGGACCAGTTGAACACTTTGGGAGAACAGATTAGTCGGTTGGATGGACTCTTTTCACTGGCAGACAGAGTGGATTCGCTGGCCGAGCACGTTGATAACTTAGAGGGACGAACAGTCGCAATGGAAGAGTCGCCTCACCCCACAGCTCAGGTGATGAGTGACTTCCAATTACAGTTGGAGGACTTATTTGCAAGGGTTGGCTTGCTTACTAAGGCCACCGGGACGACTGATCACCCTAGGATGAAAGTACCCGAGCCAAAATCATATGCTGGGGCACGAGATGGGAAGGAGTTAGAGAACTTCTTGTTTGATCTGGAGCAGTATTTTCGCGCAGTGAACCCCGAATCAGAAGAAGCCAAGGTTACCATGGCGACCATGTACTTAGCAGGTGATGCGAAACTATGGTGGAGAACCAAATATGCAGATATGGAAGAAGGTCGCATCCTTATTAGAACTTGGGCAGACCTCAAGAAGGAACTCAGAAATCAATTCTTGCCTGAGAACACTGATTTCTTAGCAAGGAGGAAGCTCCACACCATCAAACAAACAGGCAATATTCGAGACTATGTCCGACAATTCTCAACTTGCTTGCTAGATATTCGAGACATGTCTGAGAAGGACAAAGTTTTCTGTTTCATGGAACAAGCTCAGCCGCTTCTACAAGCAGAATTGCAAAGGCAGAAGGTGACAGATATTACAAGTGCTATTGCGGCAGCAGAAAGATTTAGCGATTATATGCCCATGACTGGATCCACTTCGCTCAATCACTCCACAGCTAGAACTGGCAGTACCAATTCAAGCTCAGGGTCGAATGCTCGCTCACCTCACCAAAACTGGGGAAACTCAAGTCAGAATCGAGGAAACTATAATTCCCGGCCGTCCAACCAGAATTGGAGTTCCAACAAAAATTGGAATGCCAGCTCTAGCAACTCAAATTACAACAACAAAGGAGGGCAAAACTACTCTGGGCAGTGGAGACCATCTGCCCCTGCCCCATGCATTCTTTGCAATAGCAGAGATCACCCAACAGGCAAATGTCCATCCAAACCAGCTCTACACTCATTAATGTCCTTGCTTCAAGCAGAACCTTCTAACCCGACCGCATCGAGCTCGAACCCCACCAACAGTGAGACCTCCCAAATGGGAGCTCTACGCAAGCTCAATGCTGTCAAAGGAGAAATGTATGAGCACCCACACAAGAAGGCTTTACAATACATCGGCATCACTATCAATGGGTTCCCTTCCCAAGCATTGTTGGATTCCGGAGCGACAGACAATTTTATTGCCCCAAATGAAGCTAGACGTGTGGGTCTGAACTTAGAAGGAGATGTGGGTAAGTTGAAAGCTGTCAACTCTGAGGCAATCTCTATTAATGGTATGGCTAGAGCTGTGCCACTACAGGTTGGTCCATGGGAAGGAAGATCAAACTTCTTGGCCATTCCACTTGATGATTTTAAGGTGATTCTTGGCCAAGAATTCTTCCGAGGAGCTGCAGCAGGACCATTACCTTTCATGGACTCCTTGGGGTTTTTCGGACCCAGACTACGCATTGTACCAACCTCAATTCGACCAACAACTCATGATAGAATATTGTCGACGCTCCAAGTCAAGAGGGGCTTGGCCAAAGGAGAAGATACATACTTAGCTGTGGCAAAGCTAGAGATGGAAGATGATACTAGCAAAATCCCTGAGGAAGTTGCCCAAGTTATTGCTGACTTCAGCGAAGTGATGCCGAATGAATTGCCAAAGAATCTACCTCCCAGAAGGCTCATTGATCACGAAATTGAGTTAGTCCCTGGTGCCAAGCCACCCGCACGTAGTCCATATCGCATGAGCCCTCCAGAGCTGACCGAATTGAGAACACAACTAGATGGCTTGTTGGAGTCAGGATTCATTCGGCCCTCTAAAGCACCTTATGGGGCACCTATTCTTTTTCAGCGGAAACATGATGGCAGTCTTCGCCTTTGTGTTGATTATAGAGCATTGAACAAAGTCACTATAAAGAACAAATACCCGTTGCCGCTCATTGCAGACTTATTCGACCAACTTGGATCCGCCAGATACTTCACAAAACTCGACTTGAGATCAGGTTACCATCAGGTCCGCATTGCTGCTGGTGACGAACCCAAAACTGCTTGTTCTACTAGATATGGGTCATATGAGTTCCTAGTAATGCCCTTCGGCTTGACCAATGCTCCAGCTACATTTTGCACCCTTATGAATGGCCTGTTCCGTCACCTTCTGGACAAGTCTGTGGTTGTCTATCTTGACGACATTGTGGTTTATAGTGGGACTATAGAAGAACACCTACATCATTTGCGAGAAGTGTTCCAAATCCTTAAAGATAATCATCTCTTTGTCAAGAAGGAAAAGTGCTCATTCGGCCAGACCCAGATCAATTTCTTGGGTCATGTTATTGGCAATGGCAAGATTCGGATGGACATGGAGAAAGTCAAGGCAATCCATGATTGGAACTCTCCTAAGAACGTGTCTCAACTACGTTCTTTCCTTGGACTCGCAAACTATTATCGTCGCTTCATAAGGGACTACTCTAAGAGAGCTGTTGCCCTGACAAATTTGTTGAAACAAGACCGAACATGGGAATGGGATAGGCAGTGTGAAGCTTCATTCCAAGACTTGAAATTGGCCGTGATGAAAGATCCAGTATTGGCCTTGCCAGACATCACCAAGCCCTTTGAAGTACAAACAGATGCATCTGATTATGCCTTAGGGGGAGTTTTACTTCAAGATGGTCACCCGGTAGCATATGAGAGTCGAAAGTTGAATGATACAGAGTCTCGTTACTCAGCTCAGGAAAAGGAATTGCTAGCCATTGTACATTGTTTACGGGTGTGGAGACACTACCTCTTGGGATCTCAAGTTCTTGTTAAAACGGATAATGCTGCAGCAAGCCATTTCCTTACTCAGAAGATGCTAACCTCCAAGCAATCTCGATGGCAGGAAAAATTAGCAGAATTTGACTTAGTATTGGAATACAAGCCAGGGCGCACTAACAATGTAGCTGATGCACTCAGTAGAAGGGCAGACCTTGCAGTGCTAACCCATACTGGTCCGAGTCACACCATCTTGGAGAAGATCAAAGTAGGCCTACAGACGGATCCACAAGCGAAGGCGATTACAGAGTTGATCAAGCAGGGCAAAACTCGACGGTTCTGGATAAAAGATGGAGCAATACTCACAACTGGTAATTGCCTCTATGTTCCGAGAACTTCTGGTTTGAGGAAAGAACTTTTGAGAGAATGCCATGACACCCATTGGGCGGGACATCCAGGTTGGAGACGGACACTTGCATTGCTAGAGAGGGGGCACTATTGGCCGCAGATATAGGAGGATGTAATGGCCTATGTTCGAACATGTCTTATTTGCCAGCAAGATAAGGTTGAAAGAGATCGACCAGTAGGCTTACTAGAGCCCCTGCCTGTTCCAACTCGTCCTTGGGAAAGTGTTTCCATGGACTTCATTACTGGGTTACCGAAAGTGGAGGATTTCAGGAGCATCCTTGTAGTTGTTGACCGATTCTCAAAGTATGTGACCTTTGTGTCGACCGGACTAACTTGCACAGCCGAAGATACGGCGCAATTGTTCCTCAAGCATGTAGTGAAGTATTGGGGACTGCCCGAAAACATTGTTAGCGATCGTGATGCTCGATTCACAGGAAAGTTCTGGAAGGAGTTGTTCAAGCTCTTGGGATCCAAACTTAATATGTCGACAAGCCAACATCCCCAATCTGACGGACAGACTGAGCGCTTTAACTCTATGCTTGAAGAATACCTTCGTCATTTTGTAAGTGCAAACCAGAAAAATTGGGTGGGACTACTTGATGTTGCACAATTCTGTTTCAACTTACAAAAGAGCTCAGCTACTCACTCCAGCCCCTTTCAATTAGTCACTGGTCAGCAACCGTTGACACCACATACAGTGCTGACCGAATACCAAGGACCCAGCCCAAGAGCTCTTGAATTTGTCAAAGCCTGGCAGAAAAACATTGAAGTTGCTCGAGCCTATCTTGAGAAAGCCTCCCGTCACATGAAGAAATGGGCCGACATGAAACGACGAATCGATCCTTTTGAAGTCGGGGACTTGGTATTGGTGAAGCTAGATATGTTCAACAAGTATAAACGTACAGCTAGAGCACACAACAATCTGTTTCGCAAGTATGAGGGACCGGTACAGATTATTGAGAAAGTAGGCAAAGTCTCCTATCGCGTCAAGTTACCACATTGGCTCCGTTTCACCCATCCTGTCTTCCATGCAAGTAACTTGAAGTCTTACCATGCCGATGCCGCTGATCCCACAAGAAATGTATCTACCCGAGCATTGCCTAAGCATCCTACTAAGCCAGATCGAGAAGTGGAAGAAATCTTAGCTGACCGCCTCATCAACAACACAGGCCCGGATAGAGAATATTTGGTCAAGTGGCAGGATGAACCTCCTTCAGAGATCAGTTGGGAGCCAGTCGAGCATCTGCTACCATACCTCTCAAAACTGGAAGAGTACTTGGAAAACTTCGCTGCGAGGGCGTCAGCGAATTGAGTGTGGGAGAGTGTCAGGACTAGTACCATTGGTTAGGGAAATCAAGGTTCAGAGGCCTTTCAAGACTTTCCTAATGGTCTCAAAACTCAATGTTCCCTTTTGAAAAGTGCCCAAATGCTTAGCATCTATATTATAGGGGGAAGGTTTGAGCTCTTGACTGTGAGGACGTGTTGCCTCCATTGCATAGTCGGGCCAGACTGTACCGCTAGCATTTTTATTGTTTTCTTTGCATTGCTTTTCAACTTCAAACTTGTATTTCCATCGATCGATAGCATCGAACCAGTCTTGAGCAACGTCCTTCCGAACGTTCCTCCCCATTGTAATCTATTGAATGTGAATGAGAGCTTTTACTGACTATTGTGCATTGTTATATTGTCTACAGATTGATATTGTGCATTCTCAAGTTAATATTTGTGCCCGTCAAAGTAACTACTCATAGGCTTACTAGTGAATTGGATAGCTAGTGCCGCACGGATTACTAGTCCGTGACAACGAGAAACATCTCATTCTGTTGCGCCTCGCATGCTTAAGTTACGCAGACAATTAACCGTGGCCATTATAAAAGGTAAATGGAACATTCGACAAATGTATGCAAATTTAACTGAGTTTGTTCTAGAATTATTTTCTTCTTCAAATAGAGTCGTTGACTTAAGTATCGGAGTGCCTTCGACCACTAAAAATGTGGTCTTTGGCAGTCTAACATCTGTTTTGCAAGTCAAACTCTCAAAAGGACGAGATTTGGACGCATCAGTTATGTTACAAAGGCCAAGTAATTTAAACACTAATGTTGATCTTGATCCCAAATTCGTTAGTTGATTAATAATGTTGACTTCCATTTGCCCGTTAAGTTAACACGTGAATTAAACACTAGTAAATATAATATGAAGATCAAAGATTTTGAAACACCTATAATTTTTCTATAAACTCTTAATTTTCTTGTGCACTAAATACTATATAAATTCAGAGTTCAGATATATTAACTAGTCACACTTTATCAAATAATCACCAAACTTTTCAAAATCCTTTACACTGATAAGTCTGTTAACAGACAAGCTCTAAATCTAAAAGTAGAGATTACTAAGAAGAAAACATCTTTCATTGGAGAAATAAAAAATAGTGGATGAACAGAAGGAAAGTTGGGGTGGGGTTAGAACATTCCCTTTTCATCCTATAAATCAGTTCTCCCTTCAAATAGAACATCACTCGCATGCCTAGATAGAGTGAAAAATGGATTCAAATCAAAATGTGGATCCAAATCAAGTGAAGTTCGAGATATGATGGCTACGGGAAATCCAAAAAATGTGCCAAAAAACGAACAAGCAAGTAGGAAATCAAGACACCAACCCACAAAAAGTTGCTGACAACATTAAATACAAGGAAATGATGGAATTGAAAGTCCAACGTCACGAAGTTAGTTGCCACGTCAACATACCCACTAACTAAGGGGGATAGCAGATGATACATCAAAATAGGCCATCACCACAGCCATACACGTGGTAGAAAACATCCATCACGAGGATCTGCGCGTCCCATCTATTGGGACATCTAGTAAAACCCAAGAAGGTTAAAACTGATCATAATTGCCCAAATATGACCCATTAAAGGAAGACGTAATCGAAGCCCAAATCCAAACGCGTACGAATCAAAGCCCAAATCTAGGCTTGATACGAGTTCTCTCATAAATAAGAGGAATGTTGCACAAAAAGAATCGTGGAGGGACTAACGCCTCCACTAACTTGTCTCCAAAAAGAAGGAGACTGTTACGAGAAACATCTCATTCCGTTGCTCCTCGCATGTTAAGTTACGCAGACAATTAACCGTGGCCATTATAAAAGGTAAATTGAACATTCGACAAAGGTATGCAAATTTAACTGAGTTTGTTCTAGAATTATTTTCTTCTTCAAATAGAGTCGCTGACTTAAGTATAAGAGTGCCTTCGACCACTAAAAATGTGGTCTTTGGCAGTCTAACATGTGTTTTGCAAGTCAAATTTTCAAAAGGACGAGATTTGGACGCATCAGTTATATTACAAAGGCCAAGTAAGTTAAACACTAATGTTGATCTTGATCCACAATTCGTTAGTTGATTACTAATGTTGACTTCCATTTGCCCGTTAAGTTAATGTTGATTACTAATGTTGACTTCCATTATATTACTAATGTTTTGCAAGTCATTGACTTAATAATGTTGACTTTCATTTGCCCGTTAAGTTAACACATGAATTAAACACTAGTAAATATAATATGAAGATCAATATTTTGAAACACCTATAATTTTTCTAAAAACTCTTAATTTTCCAGTGCCACTAAATACTATATAAGTTCAGAGTTCAGATTTATTAACTAGTCACACTATCAAATAATCACCAAACTTTTCAAAATCCTTTTCACTGATAAATCAGTATTAACAGACACGCTCTAAATCTAAAAATAGACATCACTAAAAGAAAACATCTTTCATCGGAGAATTAAGAAATAGTGGATGAACAGAAAGAAAGTTGGGGTGGGATTAGAACATTCCCCTTTCATCCTATAAATCAGCTCTCCCTTAAAACAGAACATCACTCGCGCGCCTAGAGAGAGTGAAAAATGGATTCAAATCAAAATGTGGATCCAAATCAAGTGAAGTTCGCAGTAGCAGTCGCCCTTCTTCGATCGAAGCTCTTCTCCAAATCCTCTTCAACTTCGGCTTCAATTTCTTCTTCATCATGTTCCGAATCTAACTCTCTTCGCTGGAAACGAAAGGTTCGTTCGTCTGTCTCTCTGTACAAATCTGCTCTTCTTCTCTTTCAATTCGATCTAACAAAATCTAATTTCGTCTCGGTTCGATTTAGGCGAAGGAGAGGAAGCAAGAGATCCTCAGACTCAAACAAGAACTCAAAGAACTTGAAGGTTTTGCTTCGCGTTTCTGCGTTTTGAGGTTTTAGTGAAGATTCAATAAGAGAAGTGAAGATTCGATGTTTCGATTCTTGATTTTTTGTTGTTGCAGATGGAGGAGATCCGCAGGATCTGTTTCCGCAGAGCGCAAATTGCAAGTGTTATTTCTTTGATAATTGCGGAAAGTTTAGCCCTACAAGAAGGTTTCAACTAGGAGATGGATCGAATTTTCAGATCAACCAAATCTTGCACCGGAGATTTCTCAGACAAGGTTTCATCTTCTTCTCCTTCTTCTTATTTCAATTTTCTCTATTTTGAACGTTTTGTTAAGATTTTCTCTGTGTTTTTGTTGAATTTGGCTTGTCTCAGTGAGATTGAAGGAGAGAAAGAGAAGACGCGATGGATCTGCGAAACAAGGATTTGGTACGTGGTGATCCTAGTTTCGAATCAGTTCAAATTTCAGAGCAAAAGCTTCTATCACTTGTAGTTCAAATGTTTGTATAAAAGCGTAAGAGGTTTCTTGCCTTCTTTATGGTGCAACTATCAGTACTAAATGTAGTCTCATTCTTGCTTGTTTTGAGTTTTCCATATTGAAATATTACTAATGCTTATTGTTTAAATGGATTGTGCAAACGGTTGTATATATCAAGTTTTGATGCTTTAAGAATTATGGTGTTTATATATTATGCATTATCTTGTTCTTGCAGATATAAATGTAGATTATGAGATAGAACAGCTCAATGCCTCAGCTGATTTTCTGGTCGAGCTTTGCAAGACGATGAATCCTGTTTGTTTTCAGCACTATCATTTTATTTATTTCTTCCAAATTTCCAATATATTTCTTTTCCCTGTTCTATTATATTTCATTTATGTTATTAGTAAACATTCTATTTATGTCATGTAGGTGGAGAATGATAAATCTTTTTCCAATTTGTCGCATCAAGCTGTAGACTTCATTTTAGGTAATACCATATTCATTGATTTATATCACAAATTAGCTTAAATTTTCTTCTTCCATCAAAATATGCACTCATAATTTAACCATTCCATTAGCACTTCACCGACTTCTAGCTGAGTTTTCTCCCCATCGACATGCATGCAATTTCTCCACTCTAGAGTTTTATTGGCTTTTATTTATTTATTTTTGTAGCATCTTCAAAAAAGATTTCCAAGGAGCACAAAGGAGAATCAGTGGAAAGAGTTATTTGTAGCCTGATTACAAGATTGATTGGCATGATGTGTGTCCCCTTGGAAGGAAATGGTAAATGAAGAGTTTGACAATAAAAGGCATACATTCTCGTAAATTTGAAATGAGATCGGGCTATAAGGGTGTGTTTGGTTGTATGGAATCCTATGCCATGGGAATTAATGAGGGGACCCCTACATTTTAGGCTAAATTGATGTATCACTCCACATCCACCAATTGATTTTGTGATCAATGGTGGGAATGAAAGTCCTATGAACATGAGAATCACACTCCTTGATCCCCCAAGGAATGTGATTCATATGTTAATGAGACTTTCATTCCCATTATTGATACAAAATCAAATGGTGGATGTGGAATGATACCTTAAATTAGTCTAAAATATAGGGGCTCCCTTAATAATTTCCATGGCATTGGATTCCATGCAACCAAACACACCCTAAGTGTAGTTCTTCTCTAATAGAGGTCTCTAAGGAAACTCCTGTACTTGATATCAGCTAGGAGCCTTGGACATATCTAAGGAGACTCCTATACTTTATATTAGCTTCTAAGCACTTAAAAATATAAACACCACCTTATTCTAACTTTAGTATGAATGAATGCTATATGATTTTTGGGCTAATAATTTCTGTTATCTTTGTATATATTGTTTGTCACATCATTTATCTTATTATTTGGTTTGCATAATTTAGTCTGATATTTATTTTATCATTTTACCATTTTATAATGTTCTTCAGTAGAAAAGCCAGTAACCCTTTGATTACATGATTTGATCATGTGATTCATTCCTGTTACAGAATCATTCTCTTCTGATGCACAATTCTATATTCAGCACTTACTTCGTAAGCTTGGAAATGACCCATATACTGGTCAACGGACAATGCTTGCAGTTTCTCTGAAAGTTTCTGTATTAGCAGAGGGATTGCTGTTCGTGGATCCATTTGATAATTCTTTTCCAATTGCGCATAGCTGTATGTTTATTATGTAAGTATTCCAGGCAACCATAGAGTAGATTGATACAGTTACATGATTAGACTTTTGGTTATTAACAGTCATTATTGGAATTTTAATTATTTCAAGACTCTGATACTTCTCAATCATGTAGACTTAATCTGTGATTCATTGAGTTCTTTTTTTTTTTTTTTTTTTTTTTTGGGATTTCTCACGTTGTTATGATCTTGCATTGAATTATCTACTGAATGCTCAATTTTTCTGTCAGGTTTTAGTAAACTCTTGTTATGAATTAACTTCTTGACCATGCATAACCTGGGACATACACCTCTCTTTCACTATAGAGGTTGATAAGAATCATAATATAAAACTCAAAAGATGATTAGGACTTTATTTATCCTCTTTCTATGTTTGCCATCATTTGATCTTTCCCTTTAGAGGATTGCACATGTCTGACCACTCATGTCTCTGCAACATCTGTGGCTAATACTTTTTGTTATTTACTACTGAAATTGTTTCAAATTGAACCTTTGTGATAATATATATTTTCCAATTCTAATATTCTAGTGAGTAGATTAATTAGTTAGATGTTGGAAGGTTTACTAGACTTCCATGGAGATACAACCATTCTTGTTTTAGCTACTAGTTTATCCTTGGGTGCTCCAAGGCTTTGAAGTAAAATCTAATAATGAAAATGAATTTGGGCATTGAATATTTGTTGATGTATGGATATAGGAATAATCATTACCTGAATTAGGATTCATGGTTTGCAGGATCCAGCTTATGGAGTTTCTGATAACAGATTATACAAAATCTTGGACAAGTGATGAAGGTTTTGAGATCAGTGCGTATTAAACTCACCTTCTCTTTACAGTTGTCTAATCTTATACGATTGGCTGTTTGATTTTGTGGTAACTCGTCCTGAGTTCAAATAGTTATGAATATAAGCCTCTCCTTGGAAGCTATTTTGTTTTAGAGCATTTTTATGGATGGGGGTTACTTTGGGTGTAAATACACTTGGACCAATAACCAATCCAGTAATGCAAGAATCTGGGCAAGACTGGATGGGTGCTCTTCAATTGGGCTTTGGAAGCGGATGATAGATATTTTCATCTGACTGTCTTTTCAATTTATCTCAGTTCCATCACTTACTAGTTCCAGCTCTATTTGAATAATCCTTATTCCTTAAGATGATAAATTGGCAAGTCATGGATCGTGTTGACACATTAGCATTTCAATTCAAGAATTTCTACGAGAGTCTAAGAGCATCTCTGACGGGAGATCCCCAACCCATAAATCAAGTTTCAATTGGTTTTAGGAGAAGACCTCCAGTGCTAGACGCTAAACCCCAAAACTTTGGGTCTTTAGGGGTGCAAGTCTCTTGAGCGCCTCTCAAGAGAACCTAAGAAAAGAGATGATAGACGCTTTTTAGGAGATATTGTTGGAAATGCTCTAACCTATTGACAGTAAACTTTGGAGTTACTGAATACTGTGTAAAATAATTTTCATACATGTGAATGTGAATAGTTACTGATTTCCTGGTAGGCTGTCTTTGGTTCAGAGGAAGTTCTTTGGAAAATAAAAAACTCTTTTCAAGAATTACTTCCTCAGTTTGTTATGTAAGCCATTAAGTATCATGGAAGGACTGAATGCTGGTTAACTTTCCCAATGCATTACCTTCCATATTCTTGATTTACCCTCTTAAAATTAAAATAAAGACAAATCTGAATGTTTAAACAGTTGTCTAATATCATGAAATGATGCAGTATTGTTTGAAGGGTGGCTGAAATCAGTTCTTCAAGCAAGAAAGGCATTGGCTCTCTTGGAAAGCAGGCTTGGACTCTACATGCTGTATATAGACCGCGTGACAGGGGAGTTAGCTAAACAAGTGGGTCAGGTTTCATGTCTCCAAAATCTCAATCCAGACATCCTTGAAAATCTGTTCCGCTGAATTACTGCTGTATATAACCTGCATACTGTATGTTACTTGTTTCTCTGGTCATTCCAAAAGTTCTTTAGCTAGAAAAGTTGAGCAATCTATCTTCTCCCTGATTGAATAGATAGGATGTTTGTGAATTACAATATAGTAATGGATGGGTGCTACTACATCAATCTGACAATGTGCTGACTCATTTGCTATGTTATTCGTATCTTTTATATCAGATTCTCTAATGATTCCAAATTAGGGTAGGATATTTGAGCATGTTCTGATTTGAACAAGAAGATTTGCACCATTTATTATTAAGGAAAATGACCCGTTAAGGCATATTTTCAACCAAATAGACCAATTGGGTACTATAGTTTAAGTATTGGCCAATTATGTCTACTTTTTGCATTTTATGATCAGTGAGACTTAATTTGTTAATTGTGGTTAGCAAACAAATGAAATAGACAATCTTACCCTTTTTAATCCAAAAAAATCGAAATGTAGATCTCAAGGTATCACCTATCATCTATTCCTATCACCTTTCAACACAAAATTGATGAAAATCAATGATAAAAAATTACAAATAATTGCCTTCCCCAAACCCATTTTGTCTTGATAGGATAATTGCACTTTGATATGGTATGTGATCAATGTTTTTGCAATGATGTTATCTTCCCTATAACCCTAATCCATCTTCTTGCTTACCACTCCTTTCATGTCTTCAATGACACTCACAGGTTACCATCAAATTACACTTAAAAGTGAAATCTAAATCCTTAAAAATGAAGCTTTGTGCTCTTACTTGATCTCAAACACAAAAAATAAAACCAATTGAAATGGGTCTTGAACCCGTTTCCAAATCTTCCACTTCAAATTAACAAGTACAAACTCAAAAGTTTCTATACCCAATTATTTTAGTAATGGTGAACCAAACACATCTTCCTTGCCAATCCTCCATAAATTGGGCATAATTTCAAGTTTTCCATAAGTATTCACACCCTACAAATTCAGAAAAGGTTAGCTATTTTGTGTTTGATATTATCAAAACTAGATAGAGCCAATGGCATGACAGCTCAACGGTTAGAGTTTGGCGGATGATACCACTAGGTCATGGGTTCAAACCAGCTTGTGGCATCTTTATGGGTTCTGGGATTCTATAAAAACCTGTTTGCCTTTCAAAAAAAAAAATTGGTCATAAAATGCAAAAAAGATAAGCTTCATTGGCCAATACTTAAACGGTGGTACCTAACTGGTCTATTTTGTTTAAAAGTAGGCATTCAAAGTCATTTTCCCTTATTATTAACAACCAGGTGTGGGTGAGCATTACTAATGTGCGTATATATTCAATATATTCTATTTTATTTTTAAAATTCAATAATAAGTAAAAATTAAAATTTAGGAGAAATATTATAATAGAAGATCACACTCTTACTATTGTAAGGGCATATTTATAGTTTATATATAATTTGGGGCCTTCAAATATATTTTATATTAAAGACTTAGGTATAATTAATAAATGTTTGAGGAGTTGATTTTGATTGTAAAATTAAAATGTATTAAAATATGAAGGAAAAAATAAAAAATTTAAAAGTTAGATTTATGAGCCTATTTATAGTTTATAGATAGTTGGGGGCTTCAAATAAATTATGTTAGGTGCTTAGGTATAATTAATCAATATTTGCAAGGAACTGATTTTGATTACAAATAATCTAAATTTGATAGGGTAAAATTGTAAAAAACATATGTAATAATGTTTTCGTATTTAAAGGACACAAATATGAATTATCATTGTTTATATAACTATTGATTTTTTCTTGTAATATTATGGCAATGAGAAGGCAAAATGGGGAATCCAAAAATTAGGTTAAAGACATTTTACTGTTCATTCAACCCTTCTCTCTTTACCTGCATCCCACCGTAAGACACAGAAATATGCTAATTAGTGCTTTTAGGTAACTATTTTGACATACGAGGTGTTGTCTTATTTTTAGCTTTTGACCTCTTAACTCTTCAGTCGTCAGTATACAGAGTTAACAATACTTGTGATTTCATATGATCGTCACCTTAATGTCACTTGGTACTAAACTAAGCATGAGGGTTCAACTCAACCATTTGCTTGGTTTGTTGTTTGAATAAATATTTGGCTTGATCTCATAGCCAATACAATACAACCCACTGCATCCATCTTTTAAGTTAGAAGGATATGGATGGAGGTCCTTGTTGATGAAAACGTGACACACAAAGGCAAACAATATAAAATGCGATAATGTTGATCGCATTGTTTTCTAATATTAGAGATAAAGACCGGTTCAATAATACGGATGTAACGTTGATTTGATCGGACGGTTTGAGAGCAAGTGGGGACTCGAGAGAATTAACAATATGGATGGGCTGGTTATTTCGTCTCCTACCTAAATTGACCAAAACTTTCTTTTAGACAGAAACTTGACTGCGCGTGGGTGAAGCAAGAATCAACTTGTTCGAGTGCCCAAAGAAAGTGGACTCTTTCAGCCCATAGAAATCTTTGCTATAAATATGGTTTAACCCAACTAAGGTGATTCCTAACCTGTTTTCTTCCATCTCTTGATTGATCTTTCTCATATAGAGCTCGCTCATTTGATACACACCACAAGAGGCTTATCTCCTTCAAAAACCTATTAACAAAAATGAAGATGCTACTATCCCTATTGATTGTCCTTGTCTTAGCTTCTCAATTCTTTTCAAGTCTCGCCAATGAACATCCATCGCTTGAAGATGTGACTGGTCCTGTAGAACAGAAAAAACAAGCAGAGAAACATAATTATTCCTTGGATGATAGAAAACTGAATGTACACATGAAGAAAGTTAGGGTGCGAGGTTCAAGTGTGCCTCGAGTTGGCAACAGATCATCATCTGCTTTCCAGACTCGAACCTCTTGGTTATCAGTATGTCTTGTTCTTGGGTTTTCCATCATTTCGAATTTCCTCATATGATGTGATTCTGTTTAGGCTAAATCCTAAATAGTATGGTTTGGACATTGGAGTGTGTCCAAAAGCCTGGACAATTCAGTGATATGCTGCCAAATTCATGTAAGCTGTTTTAATCAGAATCTCTTGTTCATATCAACTTCATGCGACGTTGAATCAACATATTTGTTTTATTGTAAAGGCTTGATTGGGTTTGAAGTCTGTTCTTACACCCTTTGTGATGTGTACATGTAAGATTATCCAATTTCATTGAATTTATTGATAATTGTGTTTTTATAACTGGTTTTTGCTCAGTGGGTTGTACTACTATTGCTTAGGTTGTGTTTGAGATCTTCAGTTTGATATGAAGAGCTTTATTTGGATTATAAACATGGTTGTTGGCTTGTTTTTTTATTTTATTTTTTATTTTTTATTTTTTATTTTTTATTTTTTATTTTTTATTTTTTATTTTTTATTTTACTATTGCATTTTACGAATCATAAATAGTTCTATGGATCAGGTATTTATTGCATAACTGTTATACAGTAAGGTTAATATTCTTGACCCAGTTACATATATATTGTTAATTTTACGGCAGTTATAATTGTTGGAGTTTGACATGCATGATTTGGCTTTTATTTTATGGTTGATTGCCATTGTGTATTACATTCGCAAGTAATTCTCAAATACATTCCACGTAATTATATTCTACTGTTTAGTGCATCTGTATAGATTTGATACATCTCCTTGAGCTTTTGCTAATCCATTTAGTATAATACATCACCTTGTCATTCATAAATAAGTCTACCACAATAACCATCAATCCCAATGATAACATGACATGAGTTTTACTATATACTTTGTATAATCAATATCAACACATGAAAATGTCATGTTACCAACACATATAGAATAGATATGCAAACCAATATATGATTAATGAAATGTTTAATAACCAACACACACCAAATACCTATGCAAATGCACTATGGATATATTGCACACATAATTTCAATATAACTTAGTCAACACAAGCATTTACTAAATGTTAATAATCACATCATACTAACATCACCAAGATAGGCATGAATACAAGCACATTTATCATCAATTGTATATAAGTTGCAAAATCCTAAGAAATCAATTTTGTAAAAATTATGATTTCTAAAATTCGACTAGTGACAGTTTTCTGCGCATTGAGGGAAATCTAAACGTTGGATGGACTCCAAACCAACGGTATGCTTTTCATATGTGTGTTGTGAATCTACAGATTTGATTTGAAAGGATTTTGACCACTGGAATATCTCGATCCAATAAAAAAAATCAAAACTAACACTGCGTAGAGTTGTCTTGTATTACGGGATTTAAATAAAAATATGATTTTGAGTTTTCTCTTTTAACTCAACCAATTCTCACAAAAACACAAAGACTTCTTTCATTAGAACATAAAATTTTAGACTTATATATGTATTAAACTCTAACCCTAATTCATAAATTAATATAATAAAAATAAAAGAGAACGAAGAAAAACTCATAGGTTCTCTTTATCCTTCTTTTCACTATTCTCCTATTTTCTCTTTTCTTGTTTTTCTTCTTCTTCTTCCTCTAGTTATTTTCTTTACTTTTTTTTCACTACCTATGTATGGCTGGAAAATAATAACCCTCCTCCAATGTAACCCAAAGAAATATAAACCCTAAAATATTAGGGTTTTAATTTCAAAATGATATTGGCACCCTTTTTTCTAATAATCCAAGCATAAAATAATTAATAAATTAAAGCATGATAATTGTAATATTAGGCTAGTAATAGGGTCGTTACAATTTCAGTCTTCTGTGCGCTGAGCGGTGTTGAAGACCTAAGCTTTTCTACACTTACTTGGAACTTTGTTGCCACAAAAGAAAATGGTTTACATTTTCTCTCTTAACAAATCAAACAGTCCACACAAACGACATGGACTATTCAAGAGCAAATACACCCGAGCTACAACCTATGATAGAATTCTTAATGAAAGCACTAGTAGTCTACTACTGCACTACAAACTCTAAGGCCATGTTTGGTTACTCAACTAAATGGGAATGAGAATATTACTATGTTTGGTTACTCGATATAATGAGAATGAGAATGATTTTTGTCTTTAACATTATGCCATCAATTATCAACCATGGATTTTTTATTTATGATGGGTAAGGGCACCTATGTTAGGTAAGGAGGGAAAAATAAGACAAATAGACTGTTGCTTATTAAAATAGAATTTGTAATGATCATTCCCATTAAATCATTTTTATACCCAACCAAACAAAGGAATGACTTAAATCATTATAATGGTCATTACCATTACAATGGTCAACTCCATTCCATCGAGTAACAAAATGCTCCTTAACAGGTTTCTGTGAGCTACATATGTTTATGTACATATATAAAAAAATAAAAAATGTTGTGAACTCACTTTCACTATCACACTTTCCATACTATAAAAATTCTAAATGTATTTTAATGAATCTTTTTGTATTTTATTGGCCGCACGTGTGTACCCGTGTCGTTACCGTGTTATGTCCATCATATTAGCTTTCAACGTCATCAAAGACAACTAAGTGCAAGGATCCCAAGTACAAACATTTTATGATGTGGAAAATAACTTTTTTTGAATCTTGATGCATCCAAAAATCGCCTTCCTGTGAGTTTGACCTGCAACACCACTGTTAAACTGCTAAAGACCACCTTTTTGGTGACCGAAGACACTTTGATGCTTAATTCAATAACTCTGTTGGAAGAAGGAAGTAAACCTGAACAAAAACTCAGTTAAAGTTGCATACCTTTGTCGAAAGTTCCATTTACCTTTTATAATGGTCGTAGTTAACTCTCTACGTGACTTAAGCATGTGAGGCGCAACAGAATGAGATTTTTCTGTAACAGTCTCCTCCTTAATGGAGATGCGTTCATGGAGGCGTAGGTTCCTCCACGGCTCTTTCTTGGTGCACGTTCTTCTTCTTAATGAGAGAACATGTGTTGGGCTTTGATTTGTCTGGGCTTGGTTTCGGGGCTCGTCTACGCTTATTTAGAGGTGAGCCTATCTCTGGCCTCTATAAATGTCCTCAATCCTTTTGAGCTTGCCCAATGGATCGGGTGTTGTATTCTCGTGATGGGGTTTTATGCCACGTGTACGGTTATGATAATCGTCAATTTTGATCTATTATCAGCTACTCCCCCCTTAGTTAGTGGGCATGCTGACATGCCACTAACTTTGGTAACGGTTCAACTTTGCATTTCATTATTGCCTTGTATTTAATGTTGTCAGGTATTTTTCACGAGTTGGTGTCTTGATCATTTGCTTGTCTGCTCGTTTCTTGCGCACATTTTGGGGATTTCGTATCGCCATCATATCTCACATGCTGTCCCATGAGAAATCTATTCATCGCTTGGCTCTATAAAAGGAAATGTGGTGAATATGTTTTCTCTCTTCACATTATCTTTGAATTTAGGGTTTGTTTGCTCATTCTTCTCCATTTTCCTTGCTCTTTTGCTCCTCAACAATGTTTGTTGGTGATAAGTTAAGTAGTAAGTCGCTGACTCTTTGTGAGACTCATTATTTTTCCTAATAGAGCTTCTCAGTCGACTCTGGAGAGCCTTCGTTTCGATTATAATCTTTCGCCTGACCTCGAGCTTATCCTGCTTGGACCGGATGATAGCTCTTGTAACCCAAAGGTTGGATACATTGCACTGTATTCGTGCATATTTTCTTCAAGTCTTCGGTTCCCTGTTCCGAAATTGTATTGGGAGTATCTGAATCTCTTGCGTATTCCTCCTGCCCAGATGGGCTCCAATGGTTGGAAGATGATGTTTTCTTCCTACGCAAGAGCTACTCTTGTTGGTATTCCTTTAACTACTAGGATTCTACATTCGGTGGTTGGTCTGTTAGTGAATAGGGAGATCTATTTCCATCGTTCTTCTGAATGTTTCAAGAACCTTAGTGATGACATCCGTGATTGGTCGCGGTCTTAGTTCTATGCTTTCGTGAATTCTAGCCACTTCCGGTTAAGAGGTCGGTTGATCTTTCGATCATTTCGGGTTTCCAACAGACAGAAGAATCTTCTTTAATCAGCTGAGGAACAGAAGATAAGTGAAGAATTCTTGAAGCTTGCCCGCTTTCCTGCTGACGCGTTTCTTTCCGATGGCATTCTGGAGCGTAGTGGCCTATATACTATGAATGAAGTGGAACGAGCTTTGTTTATTGAGGCTCGTGCTAAGGCTTATGTTGCCCATATTGCTCGTTCTTGTGTTAGTGATGCTAGCATTAGTTGGATAGTGAGCTCCATCCGAGATGTCATGGATCTCAATGCTCCAATTACTGTTTTCGCCTCTGTTTTGCGAAAATGAAATCGGGCGAGGTCCACTAGTCCCTCAAGGCAATTGCCCATAGGTTTTGTTCGAGTTCCAAGGAAGAAACGACTTTTGAATTGTAGTTTTGCTTGGTTTGTGACTCGCCAGGGTTCTGTTTGGGATATTTTTTCTCGCTCGGGTTCTTCTCACGATGGAGTTGTAAAAGAAGATCGTGAATCTCTTGAGGAGGTTGAGGAGTTAAGGCTTGCGTTGGAAAGGTGTGAGAAGGAGACTATTCGTCCATTGGACGATGATGAGATGGAATTTATTTTCTGCTTATGGTGTTTCGGACATTGCCGAGTTGTCTAATAATGATCCTCGAGCCATTAATAAGAAAATGTTCCAGTTGGTGATGGAGCAGTCTAAAGGTAATGTTGGCGGTCAAAGTCTTGGGGATTGTTCTCCCTCTCCTTCTAGTGATGTCAGCGAGGCAGCTTGGTTTCTAGTTTCTTCTCCTAATCGACAGATTTCTCCCACTCCTGCTGCTACCGCTAGTCTTCCTTTGTCGCGAATGTTTCTCGATGTGAAAGCAAACATGGTTTTTCCACTGTTACTGCTATTCCATCCGTTCTCCCTACTGTCAAAGGTGGTTCTTCAGTGCTTTCGGACCCTCGCGTCCTTCACCCACGGATTAATTGGATTGAGCCTGGGCCGAAGGACATCCATATTAAATCTAACGGCAAGTTCTGTTAGTTTACCCAACTTGACGTGCAGGATAGTGCACGTAGATTGGTAAATGAGTGGTATAGGTGATTGGTAGAGAGGCCCTCGATGTTCGTGCTTGAACTGTTTGATTGTGTCGACCATGGTCTTGAGCAGATAATGGACGGGATGAATCTTCTCGCTTACGCGGGGGTAATAGGCTCGGTTTATCGAGTTGATCGTGATCAAGTGGCTCTTTTGGAGAGGAGGTTGGCAGCACTATTGCCAGTATTTTCTCACGTCCTTTCTTAATTTGATGTGTTGAAGATGCAATGCACGGACTTTGAGAAAATTACTGTGGCCGCTCGAGAATCTCTGACATAGGCGAAGAATTTGCGTGATAAGTCTGTTGCTAATCTTGATTCCTTGAGAGCTAAGCTAGATGAGGCTTGTTTTCATCTTCACAATGTGGTAAATGAGTTATCTGTTGAGAAAACGGCTTTCGATGAAGCTTTTTGTTCTGGTTTGGAGCAATCCATTATGTGTAACGCTGCTGAGAGACGGATGGAACAGATAACTATTGCGCTTTGTGATGTCAAGGCAGATGATTCCTATATGCTTTCCACTACTGAAGAGCAGCTTGCCGAGGCCAAAATTGAACTTGCTGCTACTAAGGATAAGCTTCATGTGGTCGAAACTGAGAACTGGAAGCGTGTTGTTGATGGGTGGGTTGAGCTTATTGATTATATTGAAGGGCTTGGGGAAAACTTGTCTATATCGTCATTTGGTTGGTGAAGCGTTTGACGATGATAATGCCGAGAATCCTGCTCCAGCAGCAGAGGAGTCATTGCCCCTTCTAAGCGTTTCAAAGCCGTTGGTGCTCCCTTCTCCAGAAATGATTTCTTTTATGGTTTCGACTTATACTGATCATGCCATTGCTCCCGTTTCATCTCCTACTTCTTTATTGCCTTTTCCGAATGTAACAGAGTAGTGTTTATCAATAAAGATTAACTTTTTATTTTTGTAGCTATCGTAGCTTTTGCATCAAGCTCTTTTATAACTGCCTTAGTGTTTGTTTCTTGTTTATTTGCTAGTCGCTGTCGTTATTTTCGATTTGTTTGTAGATGGTTGTTTTTTTCCTGTATATTTTTTTGTAGACCGCATTGATTCGATTCCTTAGCTCAGACTTTTTGTTTGCCTTTAGGTGAGTCGGGTGTTCAACTTTTGCTTTGTTAATCCGACACCTCGGTTGATACGAAGTTTTTTTTGTTTAGGTGACTCAGGTGTCCAACCTTTACTTCGTTAACTCAACACCTCAATCGATTCGAAGTTTTTGTATTTAGGTGACTCGAGTGTCCAACTTTACTTCGTTAACTCGACACCTCGGTTGATTCAAAGTTTTTGTGTTTAGGTGACTCGGGTGTCCAACCTTTACTTCGTTAACTCGACACCTCGGTAGAATTGAAGTTTGTGTTTAGGTGACTCGGGTGTCCAATCTTTACTTCATTAACTCGATACCTCGATCGATTCAAAGTTTTTTGCGTTTAGGTGACTCGGGTGTCCAACCTTTACTTCCTTAACTCAACACCTAGGTCAATTTGAAGTTTTATGTTTAGGTGACTAGGGTGTCTTATCTTTACTTCGTGGTTGATCAGACTAGTAGTTTTGTGTGTCCAACTTTTATGGCCTGACATTTTTGTATGCCCGGTTTGCTGTCCGTGTGAGAATTTGGAGCTTCTAAATCCGTAATCTTTATTGATGTTTTCTTGAATATTTTATCAGAATTGGCAATTAAGGCTTTTATACCGATTCAGAATATTGTTTGTTTTGTCTTTTGTTGCTCGGTATCAGTCGTTTTCATCTCGTATTGTTTAGTGGTCTGACTAGGTCTTGCAATTGCTGATGAAGTCCTTTTATTTGTACGAATTGGATGATGCATTTTCATGTTTTATGAAGTGTTTCGTTGGTACCCTCGTTCCGATATAGATGAGTGAGGAGTTTGCCTTGCTTCTTTGTAAGTTTTGCTTCCTTTGGCTGTGCAACGTGTGGTGTATATTAATTCTTCGGAGCATTGTCTGTTTTCCATTCGATCTTTTTTTCGGGCATCCCGATGAATTTTATATATAATCCTTACTGAGCTCAGTGTTCCATTTTGTCTTTTAGATTGTAACATTCTTCAGAATTGTGTCCATGATCCTTATGGAATGTGCAGTATTTTCTTTTGTCTCTTCCTTTTGGGTATCTTCTCATCTGAAGTGGTTAGTTAATGTTATCCCACTTCACTATGTGTTTTAGTATGTTTGCTTGACTTGTCTTCAGAGTTGTGTACGGTTTGTATGCGATTTTCATTTCACTTGTTACCTATTCGTGTCTTGGTCGTGTTGGTTGCGACTTCCCAAATTTCAATCGTCGTGAATCGCTTTTGCCGCTACTTCGACGTTTCTTCAATGGGTTGCTACCTTCCTGTTGTTCGTTATCGTCCTTTCTTTCTCATTTTTTTGAGAAACTTTCTCTTTTTTGATCATTTTTCTTCTTGGCTCCTTTCATCTCTTCTAAGGAGATATGCTTTTGTGCTACTTTTAGCAGGATTGCCATGCCCTTTGGTGGCTCTAAGTTAAGAGCGTAAAAAAATGACCTTTATTTAATTTGGCCATAAAGGTTGTTGCAGTTGTGTCATTGCTACATCTGTCGATCATTATCAGTTCATTGGTAAAGTGGGTGACATATTCTCGTATGGTTTATTCGGGTTTCTGTTTGATATGCAGAGTAGGTAGTGTGGTCATTTTCTCATCCATTGGCTTCCGACAAATCTAGTGATATGGCCAGGGCTTGAAAGGAATCTATTATCTTGGTGGTAGATTGTTGAACCAGTTCATTGTTGTTGAAGTGAGGCTGATCGGGAACATTCTGCATAAAATTGATTCTATGGTCTCCTTTAGAGCCATCATGTTGTTGAAATGTCTTAAATGATCAGTAGGGTCGAAAGTACCATCATACACCTTGAACTTTGGCAGAATGAACTTTTTTGGCATTGCTGTTTTCATAAGGGCGTCGAAAAATGGTGGCTTTTCCAATTCGTATAATACGTCAGGATCCATGACCCCTAATCTGAATGGGATTTTTGTAAGAGTCCCTAAATAGAATAGAAGCCTTGTGAAAGCTGACTGCTTTCGAAGTTTCCTTGTTGGAGTCCTGCTAGGATTTTGCCACTCTTTTGAGTTCGATTGGCGGAGTTTTGTTGTGGTTGTGTTTGAACCAAGTTCACTAGTTGAATGTGCTTCTGTGCGATCTTCTCCAGTATCATTGTTACGTGCTCTATCTGGGTTATAAGCAAATCTACCCCGAGATCCATAGTAGCATTGACAGCTGTCTGGACTATTGTGTGCAGCGAATCCTCATTCTCGGATTCTACTGGTCCGGTGATTCGGGCCGCATCTTTTCCTTGAGCCGTCAGTGTTGCGTCGGCGGGAGAGTTGTTGTCATCATTACTAGAATGTGGATCTGTAGACTGCATCGTTCCTTCTGATGGTTTCGTTGATCTTTTGTTAGGTTGTGGTGAGCTTTTTCATTTGTGTGTTTTGTATTTGGAAAGAGGAAACTCGTCGTTCCCCACGAACGACGTCAAACTGATGCGTACAAAAATGTCCTCATGTGAGTTTGACCTACAAGACCACTGTTAAACTGCCAAATACCACTTTTTTGGTGGTCGAAAACACTCTGATGCTTAAGTCAGTAACTCTGTTGGAATAATGAAGTAAATCTGGACAAAAACTCAATTAAAGTGCATACCTTTGTCGAAAGTTCCATTTACCTTTTATAATGGTCATAGTTAACTCTCTACGTGACTTAAAAATGTGAGGCGCAACAGAAGGAGATGCTTCTATAACAATTTCATTCTTAATGGAGATGCGTTCATGGAGGCATAGGTCCCTCCACAGCTCTTTCTTGGTGCAACTTTCTTCCTCTTAATAAGAGAACGTGTGACAGGCTTGGATTTGGGCTTTGATTCGTTTGGCCCTGGATTCGAGGCCTGCCTACGCTTCCTTAGAGGTGGGTCTACCCTAGGCCTTTATAATTGTCCTCAATCATTTTGGGCTTTATGAGTTGGCCTAATGGATCGGGCGTTGTATTCTCGTGATGGGGCTTTATGCCACGTGTACGATTGTGATAATCCGTCCATTTTGATGTATCATCAAATCTGATATGAAAATAACTGATACCATGATATATTGATCATTGATTAAATACCTCTTGAACAAGCTTGTTAAGGTCCTTAATCAAGGTCCCTAAACTACACATCGATGGCCTGGTCGAACTGGGACTCCGACACTATAAATAAGACACGAGGTTGGTATGCCAAGGTACGCTACAAATCTATTGTTTACAACATTACACCTTCCTCAAATCTTTGTCTGACTTTAGCTTCGGAGAACTTGGATGCAGTTGTGTGTGGTAGGTCAGTGATGTGTCATCGACAACCACAACAGTGGTATGTGGCTCACGTGCGTTCTTTTTGCAAGTCAGCAAGTTTGCAGGCCAATGTCAAAGTAGGGAACAAAAACAACTGCCTTAGTTTAGCATTGTCCATGGGGACGACAAAGTTCCTAACCTTTTACTAACATCATCTCTCTTTGAAATACAAAGAAATGGTGACCACTAGATCACGCAACAATGAAGAATGAGGGGACACGTCGAACGCTCAGCCTGCGCTACTTCACCACTTTCGACGGAGCAAGCGACGCACAGGCATCAAGCTCACGCGCTCGAAGCAGCAACTCCGACGAACCTCGAATCGGATCCAAGATCAATTTTTATACAATAAATCCTGTTGACGATGAAAACGCTCAAGTAATTGAAACAAAAGCCTGACAAAACACTGCAGGTGTATCTAGCTCACTTCAGCAGTGATCTAACTGCCATCAACATGTGCAACGACACGCCGACCGTCTTGGCCTTCATTGATGGTCTAGGGAAAGGTAAGTTCTATAACTTCCTAACCTTGGACCCACCAGCAAATTTGGAGGACCGACGAGTAAAGCACAGAGCTACATTGCCCTAGAGGAAGAACAAGCAATCAGGAGTAAAGCCGGACCCAGAGAGAAATCCCCCGATCGAGGGGAAAAAGGAGAATCAACGGATACAATATGTGTGCTTCATGGAGCCCACTCCGAGTACGAACTATCAAATAGGTTCAGAAAAAGGGCTTTCCGAGATATGAGGGGCCAAGCAATACGAGGTGAACAACTAACACCGCACGCCCAGAGGCATGACCACCCCGTGCCGCTAGCCTTTACAAACGAAGACCTCCAAAGCATCCAACTCTCACATAATGATGTCCTGCTAGTAACGATCTCTCTGGCAAGCTGAGAGGTAAAGAAATCCTTGGTGGACACTGGGAGTTCATTGAACGTCATGTTTCTCTGTACATTTCGCAACATGCAACTAAAAAAGAAAGAACTGTCCTCCGATAACCGTCCAATGGTCGATTTCAGCGGCGAAAAACATTTTTCAGTGGAAAAAAGTACAGCTGACAGTGGTAGCGGAAGATAAGCCAACTCAGAAAACTCTGTTTCAATGATCAACGCACTTTCGACATATAATGCAGTTCTGGGGAGACGCTGGATACACCAGATGTGTGATATCCTTGTGTGGGCGGACGTGAGGGAGAGGGTGAGGGAAAAGCCCTAGAGCCCATGGATCCCAAGAGGGTTGACAAGCTACAAAAGGAAGATCATAGTCCCATATCGCCTGGGTGTGGGAAGGTGATGTGCTATACATATACAAGTTTGGATCTACAAAGTACTACACGTTTTAAAGCCGGCTTTGGGCCTAAAGTGGACAATATAGTACTTTGTGGATCGGGCCGTGACAGAATGGTATCAGAGTCTGACCCAATAGGAAGTGTGCCAATGAGGGCGTTTGGCCCCTAAAAAGGGTGGACTATGATACCCTTGTGAGGATGGACCTGAAGGGGGTGAGGGAGAAGCCCAAGAGCCCATGGATCCCAAGAAGATTGGAAAGCTACAAAATGGGAGCTCATAGTCTCACATCGCCTGTGTGCGGGAGGGTGATGTATTATATATGTACGAGTTTGGATCTACAAAGTACTAAGCATTTTAAAGCCGTGCGGGCCTTGGGCCCAAAGTGGACAATATAATACTCTGTGGATCAGGTTGTGACAAGATGGGAGCGACAATCTCCACTCTGCACCAGTGCATCAAATACCTGATAAACCAAGCGGTCGGTACGTTAAGAGGCAACAAGGCGATCGCCAAAGAATGCTAGTGCATGATGGCACTCCTACCTAACGATTATCAGTTAGCAACTAGCCCCGTGACCGAGATGTCTCTCAATCTCGCCCGAGAAACTATGGGGAAGCAACCTATCCCAGACGACGAGGCTCCTGTAAGCCTTTGAGGCAGGCCCAACGTCGACAAACTGGAGAAGAAACTATCATTGTCTACCTCGAGAAGCCCCTCAACAATAGGACTATCCAGATAGGTCCCCGCTTGAGCAAGGATCTGGTGGAACAACTCACAAAGCTACTACGATGGAACCAGGATATCTTCGCATGGACTATGTGAGACATGGTGAGAATCAACCCGTCAATAATTACTCATCGCCTAGAGGTAGACCCCACGAGGAAAATCGTATGGCAGAAGAAGAAGCCCATGGCGCTCGAAAAAAATGTGATCATAAATGAGGAGGTGCAGCGGTTACTCAATGCGGACATGATTAAGAAAGCGCGATACCCATACTGGTTGACAAACACCATTCTTGTAAAAAAAAGAAAAACGGGAAATGGAGAGTGCGTGTTAACTACACAGACCTGAACAAAACCTGCATGAATGACAGCTTCCCACTCCCATGCATTGATCAGATCGTTGACTCCACATCGGGTCACAACTTACTAAGCTTCATGGATACTTACTTAGACTACAATAAAATATTAATGTACCCGCCGGATCAAGAAAATACATATTTCGTAACTGAGAGAGATATATTGTTACAGGGTGATGTCGTTCATCTTAAAGAACGTAAATGCTACATACCAATGACTAGTAAACCGAATGTTTAAAAATTTGATCGGCAGGAACATGGATGTCTATTGATGATATGTCGGTCAAGAGCCTCCACAACCTTGACCTCATAGGAGACCTCACTGAAGCGTTCAACCAACTCAGGAAATACCAGATGAAGCTCAACCCACAGAAGTGTAAGTTCGGAGTTGAGTCTGAAAAATTCTTAGGCTATATAGAAAACAAGAGGAGAATCGAGACTGACCCAAAACAGATTCAAGCTTTTCTCGACATGAAAGCCCCCGCCAACATCATAGACGTTTAGAGTCTGACTGGGAGGGTAGCAACACTCAACTAGTTTATATCTAAATCATTCGACAAGTGTCTTCCTTTCTTTAAAATACTAAGAGGAATCAAAGGGTTCTTGTGGAGTGAAGAGTGCGAACAAGCAGTTTAAAGCCTTAAAGCATACAAGGGGAGTCCAGGGCTACTCTCAAAGCCAATGACGGGGGAAACATTCTACTTATACTTGTCTGTTTTCAAACACCCTGTTAGCTCAGCCCTCGTACAAAATGACTGGGAGACCTAAAAACCAGTTTATTACGCCAGCAAAACCGCGTGGAATCAGATGCATACTACCTGAACTTGGAGAAGTTAGCCCTGACACTGGTTATATCATCTAGGAAATTGATGCCCTATTTTCAGTCCCACTCTATAACAGTTCTAACCAAGCATCCACTTCGCTCGGTACTGCATAAACCAGAGTTATCCAGCAAGATGGTGAAATGGTCAGTAGAACTCGGGCAGTTTGACATAAACTATGCCCCAAGAAACCTCCATCAAAGCCCAGGCACTAGCGGACTTCATCGCCGAATTCACCGATGGAAAAAAACCAAAGACGGATTACCAGACCTCGGATTCAAGCATCCAGGAATGGACCTTATGCTGCGTTAGATCATCGATGGGAAAAGCAAGTGGAGTTGGGATCCCACTCCACTCTCCCACCGGTCAACATGATAGCCTACCGCGAGAAGATACTCTACGCAACGAGCGGGTTCAAGAGGTGCAAGCTCATACAATGCCCTCGGGACAAAAATAAAAGAGATGACACGCTAACCAGAGAAGCCTTAGCTACTACCGAAGCTCGAGCGGTCTCATTGAATACCAAGAGCGATCAAGCCTCGACGAAGAAGAACCTAGAGATGTTTGCACTGCAAACACATCACCAAATTCGATGACTCGGATCCTCGAATAGATCTCAACCGGAGCCCTACCGACCAAGAAGGTCGAAGCCAGAAGACTTAAAAATATAGCAGCGATGTGCACTCTCCTAAACGAAAAGTTATATAGGAGATCGGTGACAAAACCCCTGCTTCGATGTTTGTCACCTCCAGAGGTAAGTCAGGTCTTGAGAAAGATCCACGGCGACATATGCGAAAATCATTCGAGCGGGAGAACCCTCGCCCACAAAGCTTTAACTCTAGGATACTATTGACAAACAATGCAACGAGACACCGAAGATATTGTCCGCAAGTGCGACAAATGTCAAAGGTTTGCGCAATACACACACATGCCTGGCCAGCCACTGACACCTATGACGAGTCTGTGGCCATTCGCACAGTGGGGGATGGACATCGTCGGGCGGCTCCAAGCTTCAGCTGGTAAAAGGTTTCTTCTTGTGGATGTCGACTACTTCACCAAGTGGATCGAAGCCGATACCCTATTCAAGATAGGGCTGGTCTAGATAGAAAATTTCATATGGGCCACCATCATCTGCAAATTTGGGATCCCAAGAGTATTGGTTAGCAACAATGAAACTCAGTTCGAAGGTATCAGGGTTAAAAAACTATACAAAAGTTTGAACATCAATCACCATTTCTCCTCGTCAGGACACCCATAAGTCAACGATCAAACGAAGATTACCAACCAAACAATCTTAGAGGCGATCAAAAGGAAGCTTGATGCTGCCAAAAAGAAATGGGTTCAAGAGCTGTCAGGAGTACTTTAGGCATATCAGACAACTAAAAGAATCCCAACTGGAGAAACACCCTTCGCCCTGGCATACAGGTCAGAAGCTACGTTTCCGGTAAAACTCGAAGTGTCAACCTTCCGAATGGAAGAATTCTGACCAAACGGCTTTAAACGACCATGAAATGTAGAATATCTCAAAAAATATTTGCTTTTACTAAACTTCCACTGCTGTCCGTTATGGCCAACTCGACCTCCGATCATCCCCGCTATGGCAAGACTCGAATATTACGCCCAACGCCTAGTCTGCTGTGCGTGGCAGATGATGGCCGAGGAAGTTGGAGCCTAGTCAGTGCTAACACGCCTGATGACAATGACTCGCCAAGGGATCATTGCTTTCTAACAAACAATGATCGCTGAACCTACTAGGTAAGCCCTAGTCAGTTCACGCCTTATGACGACAACTTTTGTTGCCCAACGCCTAGTCCGCTACGCACTAGAGACAACAGTTGAGGAAGTGGGAGTCTAGTCAGCTCTCACACGCCTGATGACGATGACTCGCCAAGGGATCATTGCTCTCTAACAGACAATGATTGCCAAACTTACCAGGTAAGCTTAGTCGGTTCATGACTGATGACGACGACTTCTGGTGTCTAACGTCTAATCCACTGCGCGCAAGCAACGACGGTCGAAGAAGTGAGAGTCTAGTCAGCGCTCACACGCTTGATGACGATGACTCTCCTAGGGATCATTGCTTTCTAATAGAAAATGATCACCGAACTCACCAGGTAGTCTCAGTCACTCCATGACTGATGACGACAACTTCGGATGCTCAACACCTAGTCCGCCGCGTATGGATGACGACGATCGACGAAGCCAATGTCTCGTCAACATTCTCACACAAGATGACGACGACCCACTACTTGTCATCAGCAGCATCTAAGCGCTTCAACTCGGCCCGAGTTCATCCCAGTTCAGCATGGGTTGATGCCAGGTCAGATTTGGTCGACCTCAGTTGATATCTTATGTCCACAAACTCCGCTTCGGAGGCAGACACTGCAGCCTTCACGGCTCCCAAGTTCGCGACAATACTGAAATTCTATAGTTGACTAGTCAAGAAATCCACCCAGTATAAAGCATCCGAATACGACATCCGCAGGTCTGCAAAATCCTTCTCCAAAGCAAGGACTAGCCCACGAACATCTGCTTCGGACCCATGGTGACCCAAAACGTCAACACTTTGTCCAATGTTCTCTCCCTCCGAGTCAATAGGGGAATAACAGCTTCCAGTAAGAGACGACGACCTCCTGAAGTTGTCGCCCGAGCAGAACACATTAGCCTAGAAGTAGAAACTGCACAAAGGACTACTGCTTTTTCGAAACAACAACAGAAGGTATGCTAGCCTTCAATCCTGCTAACCTAGTCAGGCTAGGCATGATCAGACTCCTCTTTCTCAAATGACGATTGACAACCCCTTCAGTTGGCGAACCTAGCGTAGCAAGAATGTCGTGAGAACATCATAGCAACCCGTTCCGCACAACATTACCTGGCATTATGATCTCCTCAACAGACGTGAATGGGAGCTTGATAAACTCCCTTTCAATCTGCCTTTCATCCTCAGTGAGAGTCGAGACTGTTTCCCTACAAAAATGACATCAAACTAGCATCACATCTGGGAACGGAAGAATAAGCTAGCAACAAAGACATTTACGACGGTAAATTTGGAAGTATCTGGGGACTCGACGATCCCCAAGCCTGAAGTATAAAGAGTTCACCAAAGCCATAAACTAATACCTCTCACAGGGTTCAATGTCATCTACTACTGAATGCAAACAAACAGGGCAATTCAGTATGCAAAGGCCCCTAGAACCAACTGAGTGGCGGTCATATGATGTACTACCGCATGGGTCAAACGAAGGCCAACATCATGCGCCTTAAGAAAAATCGCAATCAAAATCTTGAACTCGCTCGGAACCATCTGAGTGGGAGGCATGCGAAGAGAAAGGAGGAAACACTAGACGTCATCAAGCGCTGAGAATTGGAGCCCCGCCACAAACATGCCCAAGTGAAAACTTATATACCCTTGAAGGGGTGTAGTTGGAGCTAAATCCCCGAATGTGGGAATGGTTTCCAGATTCCCTGAAATACGGTACAAACTTCGAATCCTGATCAACTCAGTTTTGTCAACCAGGCTATCCTAAAAAAATTGAAACAAATAACGGAAAGCAAATCCTTGGAAGTAAGTTCAACATTATCTGCCATCAATAGAAAGAACGAATCGAATTTTACAGCAACACGATTGCTTGAAGAAACAACACAGATAAGAACAAGAGAAATCTTCCTCGAAACGACGAATATTTATAAAGAAGACAAGTCGTACTTTATCTCCTAGAGCAGTCGTGTATCCATTAATGATATACCCCGCTCGAGAACTTCAGGTTAAATCATCACGATGGTACAATTGTTTTTTAGAAAGTCAGTGGATCGACTAAACGCCCTACTTACTCGGGTGGAGTAGCTGATGATACACCGAATCGATCCCAACTCTGCAATGTACACGCATCATGATGATCTCGAGGAATAGCAGGCCCTAGCATCAGCCCAACACTGATCCGACCCAAGCGGTTTTAAGCCTGTTCAATGCAGTCCACCAAACGGACTTGGATTCTTACAACCTGCTAAGCCCACGTGTCTCACAGCTATCCTCAATACCCGTAAGCCCTGTTAAGGCAAGTATCTCGAGGATCAACTTCGGACGGGCAAATACATCCATTTTTTTTTAAAGGCAAACAAGGTTTTTATAGGATCCCAGAACCCATAAAGATGCCGCAAGCTGGGTTTGAACCCGTGACCTAGTGGTACCATCCGCCAAGCTCTAACCGTTGAGCTGTCATGCCATTGGCAGTACATCAGCTATTTGCTTCCAACTAGGAAACATATTCCAGAGCATATGTCCTATAGACTACTATCGGAACGAAAACTATCTCCTGCGTATCTAGGAGCACAAGGCTAAAAGGGGAACTTCCATCCACAGCGCGACTCTTAATTAGATAATGAGCTCCATGAAGATCTCAATCACTAAAGTACGACATCATTGGTCTGCTTGAATCAAGACTCCAACACTATAAATAAGACATGAGGTTGGTAAGCCAAGGTAAGCTACAAATCTTCTGTCTACAACATTACACCTTTCTCAGATCCCTGACTGACTTTAGCATCGGAGTGTCATTGGCCACCACAACAGTGGTCTGTGGCTCACGTGCCTTCCTTGTGCAAGTCAGCAGGTTTGCAGGTCAAGATCAAAGCAAGAAGCGAAAAATGACTGCATCAGTACTGTTAAACCACCATTATACCTCTCTTTTTTTTGTAAAAACATAAATTGTTGATTAAAAAAAGGAAACAGCGAAATTAAACTTTGGTTTGGTTTGGTTTTCAATAAACCTTATATATATATATATAATTTTTTTTTTTTTCAAAACTAAGTACTCTCATTGCTTCTCTTCATTATGTGAATAACTCAAAATATGTGATACACCATTGAGACTAGGGGTGGGCACGGGACGGGATGGACCCATCTCGTTCATTCGGGATCGGGACGGGATAAACCTCATCCCGACCTCATCTCATCTCAAACGGGATCGGGACGGGATGAGCACTTACTAAATAGTCCTCCAATAAAAAATAACAAAAAAAGTTTTATCTCACATTACTCAAACAACAATAATGTCAAATTTATATACATATAACTTACATCATAAATAATAATAGATATTAAATAAATAAATATTAAACTTTTTTTGGAAGGCTAAATATTAAATTTCATTTAGAATTAATGATTCAATTCATTTAGATTTCATATAGAATTTCAACTTACATTGATTTAATTTCAACACATCCTAAACTTTAATTTAGAAGAGTATTTTGATAAAATTAATAATAATAAATATTAAATAAATAAATTCGGGACGGGACGGAATATGTGGAATTAAAAATCTCCATCTTGATCCCATCCTGCTCTAGATTGGGACTGGACCGAACGGGATCGAGATGGGTTCGGGATCACGGAATGGGATGCCCATCCCTAATTGAGACTATCTAACATACGTTAGTTGTTAGGAACTTGACTTTGTGATAAGTTGAATTAGTGACAGTGTAACAAATTAATTCTTCACATATTTATTTTATTTTTGTGTGACATGTTAAAATGATAATACTTTCTTGACTGGTCCACTAAATTTATCATATTGTGGAAATTTTTTTTATTATCTTCTTAACTTATGGAAAGTTTTGTGTTTGTGGAGCATTTCATTTGATTTATCTGTAATTGAGAATGTCATTTTCAGAGGAGTAAGAAAACAGAACCATTGGATGCACTGCAAGATTGGAGATTGGCAGCATTTTCACCACTATCATCATTAACTAATACAGGGCTTAATCTATACACCCAATGTCCAAGTGCTCTTAATAAAATTTTAAAATGTTTCTATAGCTTTGTGGTCTTCAATATTTGGAATGGGGATTACGCATTGTTAGGCCTATTCGAAGCACAAAAGATTCTAGACGTAGTGTATTTGCGGGTTGTCTATAAATGAGATTTTGAAAGGAATCTCTTCCCCATCAAATGTTGTGAGAATACCCAGACGACTATAATAGCTGTATTTCAGGCTTTGAGTGCCCTAAGCAAGCAAAACTAAGCATAAAGATAAAACATGGCTAATCACATCGTCAATCTTCAGTTTAATTATTTAACTCTTTTTCATAGCTATCATCAACCCAAGCATTAATAAATTAATGTTCCCTCTGTCTTCCACTGCAATAAAAAAACACTGTTCTGCTCTCTTTTTCTCTCTGTGCTCATCAAACACGTTTTGAGAGTTGAGTGTTGAATTTGATCACACATCACATCATCGTCATGAAGAAGAAGAAGGTGATAAAGCATTCAAACTGCAATGTAAAGTCCCTCAATGAGAAATAAAAATAAAGCACTGAAATGCTCTTACTCGTAATCATATATATTTGAATTCCAGTCAGCTTGTGTGCTGGTCTCTTTTTGATTTTTTTTTCCACTGTTTTTATAATTTTATTCCTTCTATTAGTAATATTAATAGAATGTTTGTCATTGTGTTTTAAAAATAAGGAATAAAAATGTTAAAAAAAGAAGGTAAAATTAAAAAATATTAAAAAATGCCAACAAACATGACTAAACTTGCTCTATATATTTGGTTTGTCAATACTCACAGGTAAGGCAATCAGATAGAAATTTTGGTCAGAGCACTTAGAGATTGAAGTGTCAGCCACCAATCTATCCCAGTGGATGCTTCAATCTCCAGCTGAGGCTCCACTGATGCCACTACACCATCTGCACCAGCTCAGCGCATTTCATTGATCATTATCTGGAATAAAGGAGCAACAACTCTCTTTGCAGTTGCTATGCTATGTAGGCTAATGCATAGGAGAAAATAAAATTTCGAGTGTAACCCATCATATTGTTTAATTGATTTTGCAACAACTCCCTCATTGCTATCATGCATTTGATCAATCACCCCCAACTTTGTCTTAGCTAGGCTGGGAGTATGGGTGTGGAAAATTTTGAGTGGGCTGATTGAATGCATTTCACTTCATGCTTTGGGTGTGCATTCCTTCCTCAAGAGCATTCTATGGCTCCAAGGGTTTTGATTACTTGATATATCTCAACATTGGAGCAAATACGGGTAAAGAATTTGAGCATGCACATAAGGGTCGCTGATTTGATAAGATACATGCTTTAACCAATCTTTCGTGCTATGTGGTAGAGATAAACACCATAGAAACTAATGAAAAATAGAAGAAATTTAAAACAGGGAAAAATTGATACACACTTGGAACAGGGTAGACCCTGAGTATAGACCTACCTTTTAGAGTCAAGAATTATTTTGTAGTCTATATGGGTAGGACCTTACAAAAACCCAATCAATTCCTATGATGTTCCTCAAGATGAGTTGGCAAAACAATATTTTCCCAACGTTGTACTTTATGATTGGTAGGACCTTACAAAAACCCAATCAATTCCTAGGGTTTCGAAGGAGAGAGCTAGGGTTTCGACTTCATGATTGCTTGCAGCTTTGATGATTGCTTGCAGTACTGTGGATGACGACTCAGCAAGACCACACAGCCAACCCCATCTCCTCTCGTGGGGTAGGACTGCATGATAAGAGAGGAACTAACGTTAACCCTACCTCTGGTCACAGGATTGAACTCGACCCAGATGTCGAGCGAATGATCACAGAGATGGAGGCTCGATATGGTCCTGGATCACCAATCAAACTGCTAGGCAATGGCTCGCCTACTTCGTCTCCGGAAAGACCGATCGGGGACGATCTACACAAGGACCTGGTACCTATTGGCGCTGGTATAGGTGTTACTGTTGATCTGGGCGAGCGATCTGACAGCGCTAGCCAGGCCCCTGCAGCCCCTGCAAAGAAGACATGGGCAGAGATCCTTGCAAACAATCACGGCTCAGGCACCACAAAACTTTCATATCATCCTCCAACTATGTCCAGTGGCATTGCGGGGGTAAAGTTGCAGTCCTCTGACTTTGTTGCGGAGCGCAAGGCTTGTGAGGAGCTTACCATTGGTAACTTTGTCGGCAAACGATTAGCTTTTGGCTATGTCAAAGAGGTACTCTCACGTACATGGAAACTTAAAAATGGATTTGACATGACACACAGTGAGAATACTTTTATTTTCAAGTTCAATACTCCAGAAGACAGGGAACAGGTATTAGACATTGGCTCTTTGCACATTGCAAGTAAACTTTTTATCTTACGTCCATGGAGACCTTTCCTTGAGGACGATGTCTCTGCTTTGAATACTATCCCGATCTGGATCTGTTTGAAGAATGTTCCCCTATTGTTCTGGAAGCCCAAAGGTATCGAAGCTATCGCCAGTGCAGTCGGTGCTCCCTTAAAACTTGACAAAGCTACGGAGGATAAGACTCGAATGAACTTCGCTAAAGTCTGCGTTGAGGTTAACATTAACAACACTTTCCCGAGCAAAATTCCTGTGGTTGTCGATGATGACCGCACATATATAGTGGGTGTAGACTATACGTGGAAACCTGTTTGTTGCAAACACTGCAAGGTGTTTGGTCATAGCACTGAGAAGTGCCCCAAGGCTGATGCTAAGCGGCCTGCATTCAAATTTTACAGACCAGTTAACAATAAAACTCAGCAAGCAGCAACAGAGGAGGGCTGGGAGGTACCAAAGAAAAAGAACATGGCAACGAATAGGAGGCCTAGCAGCAATAATGTTCACATGAACGCGGAGACCTCCAACACAGGCGAGCATGTGAACGAGCCGTGCACAGACAATGCTATACAGGACATGGGTGCAAACACTGACTCTGATCAGCTAAGCACTAATTCTCTCCCGCAACCAGTCCTTGACACCGAGGTGCCACCTGTGGTAATGCAAGCCAAAGGAGCAGCCGCTGAAGTAGAAGCAGAGCCAGGTCTGTCCACCCCCATATCTACCTCAAAGCAAGTAGTGGAGGTGCTTCGCGCAATCGCTGGTATAAGAGGATTGGGGGAAGATCCCACAACGCTCATGGATTGTCTAACACCCCAAGCCGTTAAGGGTCTGCATTCAGCAATTGCAAAAATAGGCAAGGATGCATTGGTCGCTGAAATTCATACTTCACTTGAAGAGGAAGCAGCAAAGGTGGGGCAAAACACTAGTGAAGAAGAACGTGAGGTTATCCAGTCTCCCACGACATATGTTCCTCGAAGGTCCTCTCGAAGCAAGAAGACCAATCCTAAATTCAGGTAACTGATGATGATACTACAAGTAGAATGCAACTGCTTATTAGCACCTTGTATGGATGCTAGATTAGTGCTAGCATTCAATGGTTTCTTTATCATGATTTGATGTGGCTCGTATCCTTACGACGACTTCTCATACATCCTAGGGCCTACGTTAGGTATACCTCATGTCATGAGAGTGCTTAAAGGATTGCTTGGTACTTATGAGGAAGAAAAGTTATGGCAGTTTTATCATGCAACTACCTTAGTAGCAGAACATTTTGCAAGGTTACACCCCAACTTGGAGACGGTGATTCTAGAACTAATTAGGTTCTTTGTTGAAGATTTGAAGCAAGCTTTTTGTCCTGTGAATGCTGTCACGAGTGAACATATGATTGATTGTAAACTTTATCATCATCTTTTTTCATTTCTAAGGTTCGGGGATCCTAAATAACCCCGCTCGCTTTCCAAAAAAAAAATGATCATTTTGGGTTTTCATGTACAATAACATATACACGTAAAAATAGGAAATCCATTAAAGGAAAAACATAAAAATAAAAAACACGCAGCAACATGATACGAGCCACTGCGCTCACTTAGAGATACCAAATAAAAGAAACTGCGAGTGCGTACCACAAGTTGAGGTATTAACATTGGAATCGTGTGGTGCTTCCAAATGATCACAACATACAAAGCCCCAGGGAGGTGTGTAATGCTTCAGAAGTCTCTGCAGGGTTCCTCATGAATCATTTGAGACCAATCCTCGCAGGTCTCATCTTGCACATATTGGGTTTCTTTTGGCAAAGCTCTTCAAGCCTATATGAGCTTGTTGATCAGGAATTGTTTCACAATGGTGGTCATAACTCATGGCCTTAAGGTTTAGAATTCGCCAAGGTCTATAATAGACTCAATTGGAATTTTCAGTTACATTTCATAATGGGGTTGGAACTAAGAAGCACAAGAGAATTTTGTTACCACAAATAAAAATATTTCAATTTCCATGTCGATTTTGATTGAGGTTTGTGGCTCTTGTGCTTTGGTGTAATGTTTGATGCTTCAGATATTCCAATGGAATTTGGCTCCTTCACACTACTGTTGAACACGATCCTTAATGCATGCCTGTATATTTTGATGGTATTAAGATTGTTTCAATCTTTCTTCCCCAATTTCTAATCTTCTTATAATCTCTGTTTTATTTTATCATTCTGATTTGTTTTGCTAAGATTATTGGAAGCCCTAATTCTCGTTTATGTATTTTTAACGCTTTTAGTGATGTTTCTATCTTTTTTGACAGAGGGATAATTATTCTTGTGATCTTCAATATTCTTATATAATTGGAATGAGTGGTTTCGGAAGATGGATAAATGTTTACATGATTCTAATTATTAAAAAAGTAACAAAAAATTTCATTTTGAAATTATTAAAGACATTAGTGATTCCAATCTAAAAGTTAATAGTGTTTTTTTTTTTGGCTGATAAAAGGTTGACAGTCTCACTTTGTAACTATTTATTTATATTGACCTATTTTTTATTTGTTCAAATTAGGATTTATCTTTTTGAAAAAAAATAAAATTTGGTGAGATTTTAATTAATTCTTATTATTTAATCGAGAAATGAGGATCTAGTCTCCAAAATGTTTTTAGACAACTAAATTAAAAAAAAGGTAAATTCTTTATTTTTTTATTTTGTTATTTTATGTATTTATACTAGGTTATTCCGCGTGCCATTGACACGATAAAAATTTAACATGATAAATAAAGTTTATTCTATTTTAAATATTAAGATAAATAAATATCAAAATATTGGGTATGAGAATCGAACCTATGCACTCTTGGTACTTTAAGTTCTATATGATCCATTGGATTCTCAGCCGTCCTTTATCCCCAACCTCAAACATCATTTTGATTTGTAATATAGACTAGGGTATTCCCCGTGCCGTTGGCACGATAAAAGTTTAAAACTTGTCAAAACACGATCACTCATAAGTTTTCATCATTCATACTTAAATGTCTAATAACCACTATTAATAATTGAGGAAAAATATATAAGGGAGTTGATACGTGTACCCGACTATTTAGGTCGGTTGCACCAACTTAAAATGCGTAACATCAACTTACCTTTATTTTTATGAAAACGATTTTATTGCGTACCTTTATTTATTTGAGCAAAATAAAAAATCAAAAAGAAATTATAAAAAATCAAAAATCAATATAAAATAATCAAAATAAATAAATAAATAAATAAATAAAATAATTAAAAAATAAAAAATAAATAAATAATAATAATAAATAAATAAAAAATAAAAAAAATAAAAAAAATAAAAATGACATTTGAAATTGGGTTCATACATGTACATTGAATATGTGCTAGATTTAGAGATTTTTTATTCACAACTATTGCAATGCTCTTAGAAATTAGAAATACATCTAATTTTTATTTTTTATTTCAATGACATTTTTATTTCAATAATTGAAGTTATGAATCCATTGTTTGCTCGGAAGAATAACTACCAAGTCGATAACATAAAGATGGGGAGATGGCTAGGAGTCATTTATCTTACTAATTGTAATTAAGTATTGTTGTTTTAGAGTTAAGAAATAGTGGTTGGGTACACTAAGTAACTTTTATAATTTAAATATGTAAACTAAAGTTGGTGCAACCGAGCCAAACGATCGGGTACACGTAGCAACTACCATAAATAAATATCAATATATTGGGTATGAGAATCGAACCCATGCACTCTTGGTGCTTTAAGTTTTATATGATCAATTAGATTCTTATATTTGGGTAAATCTCAGCCGTCTTTTGAGCTCTTTGTAAAAATCCATCATGGCCATAGGGACCTAAACATGCAAAACAAATATCATAAGCTATCTATTATATAATAACTTTGTAAACCAATTACGGTATTTTCCGTGTCGTTGGCACGATAAAAGTTTAGCATGATAAATATAATTATTCTACTTTAAATATTAAGATAAATAAATAACAAAATGTTGAGTATGAGAATCGAACCCATGAACTCTTGGTGTTTTGAATTCTATGTGATCCTTAGATTCTTATAATTGGGTAAATCTCAGCCGTTTTTATCTCTAATTTCAAACACCATCTTGTTTTGTAATATAAAATTCAAGGGTGATCATATTTTGACAACGTAAAACACCATCCCGTTTTGTAATATAAACTATGTATATTACAAAACATGATGGTGTTAAAACACCATCATATTTTGGCACGATAAAAGTTAAAACTTGTCAAAATATGACCACCCTTGAATTTTCAACACCATCATCATCAGCAATTGAAGAAAAATAAATAAATATAAAAAAATGTTGGGTATGAAAATCAAACCCATGAACTCTTGATGCTTTGAGTTATATGTGATACATTAGATTCATATATTTGGTTATTCTCAGTTTTCTTTTATCTCCTACCCCAAACATCATCATGTTTTGTATATATAAAATAACTAGGGTATTCTCCGTGTCGTTGGTACGATAGAAGTTTAAAACTTGTCAAAATATGATCACCATTGAGTTTTCAACACCATCATCATCAACAATTGAAGAAAAATAAATAAATATAAAAAAATGTGAGGTATGAGAATCGAACCCATGCACTCTTGATGCTTTGAGTTCTATGTGATCCGTTATATTCTTACGTCAGGCAGAATATCGATTATCCTGCAAGCTAGTTCTAACAGACAATTCAAAGGAAAGAACACAAGAAGATTACCCAAAACACAGAGAAATACTCTAATGTTCAATTAAAATTATCAAATCAAAAGTTCTCTTCAAAATCAGCCCACAAACCGGGCTTTATAGCTAAAACTCGTGATTATTAGAATTTTACCAAAAATAGCAAAACCCCAATAATTATGCTAAAACAAAATACGTAATAAAAGAAATAAATTTCCAAAAATCTGGCCCAAATTGGGTTCAGAATCACTTCCTAAACAATAATTGAAATATTACCATAAAAGGAAAAAAAACTACTAAATTTGTGGATTCAGAAGGAAAAACGGTGGATTTTGGCTTCGAAAAGATGTGCAACGAGTGTTGCTCGTTGACTACGATGTGCGCGTTGAAAAAAGCTTTCCGAATTGGAGTCATTTGATACTCGTAGCCAAAGTTATGGCCAAAATACTAAAACGCACCCAAAACTGCCAAATTAGAAAAAGAATTATGATTTCCTGCCATCTTTGTGCTGATCTGCTAATTCAAGATATTTTAGTGCAAAAAACGTGCTATCTGACAACTCAGTATCATCTGACTCAGATCCTCCTGCATCATATTCATATATTTGGATAAATCTCAGCCTTTTTTTATCTCCCACCCCAAACACCATTCTGTTTTGTATATATACTAGGGTATTCCCCGTGCCGTTGACACTACCGTATGGTGTTAACTATTTTCATCGCGACTTATCTTTTTATCGTGTTTCTCATGACTTTAACTGTGTTGAAAAATCACTCGGCATGGCTCTGAGAATTTTTGGTCAATATATTATTAACTATTGGTACATGGGCTTAAACTAAACCATAATAATAATAAAAAAGAATAAAAAGTTTGCCATTAAAAAATTTTCTTAATAAATATATATTGTCGTTGAAAATACGTGTCACTAATCATACCCCAAGGTAAATCACATTGTATACAAATGCATGCAAATGTATGCTAGGATATTCAACACTGTATTCTAATGTATGCTAGGAATATTCTAGCATTGAAGTCCCATTGTACATGTCAATAAATCACATTATTCTTGTCAATAAATTCCATTGTATAAGTTAATAAAGAAAAAAACAAAATTGAATCATAGCATGAATATGCAAATGTCAATAAAAAAAATTAGAATAAAAGCTCTATAATATTTCAATAAAACGCTGTTGATTTCATTCCAATTGATATAACCATCCAATGCATAATAATATTATCCTTTTAATGGCCATATTTTTCTTTTATTCATATAATTCCTGAAAAGTAATTCAATAGATTAAAAAAACATCTATACTAAATGAAATTATTTAAAAAAAAATGAAATTTTCAATTAGGGTCTAATTGGGGCATTTACTAATTGGGATATTTACAAATTGGGGTCTATTAATTAATTACTAAGTGGACATCTCAATAGAATTTCAGTGAATAGAATCAACTAATGCAAAACATGAAATAACTTATCTATCTTGATTTCAGTGCTAATGCAAAACATGGATATCTCAATAGAATAAACTAAATGGTTGTTGAAATAACTTAACATATTCTCTCACAGCAAAAATATTTTTTTAAGTTCAATCACCATGATAATTAGGATTGTCAATGGACTGGACCTAAGGAAAAAAAATTGATTTTAAATTGGATTTGGTGCTTTAAAAAATATATATTGTCATTCAAAACATGTGTTAATAATCATACCCCAAGGTTGCGGCACTAATCTACCTTACTATAGCATTACTCCACATGCTAAATGTTTGAGTAAAATAAATCAATATACTTACATGCTTAATTACCACAATCAACTTCTGAAGAAAATAAATAAATAAATATAAACAATGTTGGGTATGAGAATCGATCCCTTGCACTCTTATTGGGAATAAATATTCATAAAGGCTAACTTTAAGTCATAACCATTAGATCTCCACGTTTGGATAAATCTCAGCCGCATTTTATCTCCCAAAAATAAATAAATAAATATCAAATGTTGGGCATGGGAATCAAACCCATGCACTTTTGGTGCTTTAAGTTCTATAAGATCCGTCAGATTAATATATTTGGTTAAATCAGGGTCGTCTTTTATCTCTCAACCCAAACACCGTTCTGTTTTGTAAGTTAAATAATAACATAGGGAATATTCTCTGTGCCATTAGCACGATAAAAGTTGAACATGTTAAATAGAGTTTATTATATTTTAAATATCAAGATAAATAAACATCAAAACGTTAGGTATGAGAATCGAACACATGCACTCTTAGTGCTTTAAGTTCTATGTGATTTGTTAGATCCTTATATTTGGATAAATCTCACATGTCTTTTATTTCCAACCTCAAACACCATCATGTTCTATAATATAGAAATATATAACTAGGGTATTCCCCGTGTCGTTGGCACGATAAAAGTTTAAAACTTGTCAAAATATGATCACTCTTGAGTTTTCATCCTTTATACTTACATGCCTAATATATATATAATATTTGATCAATTAGGATTTATCTCTTTGAAAAATATACATTTTTTGTTAGATTTTAAATAATATTTATTTATTTAATAGAGAAATGAGGATCTAACCTCCAAAATGCTTTTAGAAAACTAAATAAAAAAAGGTAAATTCTTTATTATTTATTTAGTCTTTTACTTGGGAATCTAAAAGTTTAAACAAAAGAACCGTAGAAGACGAAAGAGCCACCACCACCACAACCGCCACAATATAATTATTCACTTAAGCCAACATAAATCAAATGTTACGATAGTCATTGCAATTTTTACTTTAGTAAAGCTAAAGTAACTTGAAAAATATGATTTTGACATTACTGATTATGTATTAACCCAATCAAGAAAGATATCTATTTTATGTGGAAAAAATAGAGTATATGATTCTCAACATCTGTCCCTAATTAACTATGATAATGAAAAAAACAAAAAATTGCATCTCTATCTTAACCTTGTCCACAAAACCATAAAAATAAAAATTGGACACTTCCAATCCATCTAACAAGTTGCAATGAACCATACGACTCTGCAATGTCTTGAAACAAATGTCTATTCATCAATCATTCGAGATTAGGGGTGAGCATGAGACGGGATGAGACCCCATCCCATTCGTTCAAGATTGGGATGAGATAGACCGCATCACGATCTCAATCCATACCAAACGGATTCGGGATGGGATGAGATGAACATGTAATAAATAGTCTTCCCATAAAGAATAACTAAAAATATCATCTCACATTGCTCACACACTAATAATGTCTAATTATATACATATAACTTTCAGCATAACAATATTAAATATCATATAAAACTTATGGTCTAATGAACTTACAGTTTTTTCTATTAAGCATCATTTATGTCATACAGGAATAATTGTCTTGTAACCAATCTAAAATGTGAAAATCATAAATTTTCATGGTTTCTATTCGATTTAAAATATTTAATCTGAAGTTTCTATCTAAACAAAAAGTACCTAATCAAGCAAGTAAGTATTCAAACAATAGATGTTTTGATTTAATTTCAACACATCCTAAGCTTTCATTTAGAAGAGTAATTTGATTAAAATTATTAGTAATAAATATTAAATAAATTAGTTCGTGACGGGACGAGATGGGTGAGATTGAAAATATCTATCGTGAACTCATCCCACTCTAGATCGGGATGGGATGAGATGAGACCGGACGAGATCGGGATCACGGGATGAGATGTCCACCTCTATTCGAGACTCTCTCTGATCTTGTCTACATAGTGCCCTTGTGCCCTTTTGTCAAAGGTCACCAAACCTTTAACATGGGATGCTCCTTGGACTTTTTATCTTGTTTGGGATTGGAAGGAAAGTGGGTGAATCCGATAAAACACTTGTCATAAGCTAATAAGAGTATATTTATGCGATTTTATTGTTATTATTTTTTTAATACTTTCTTAACTAGTTTGTGTTATTTTTTTGTAATAAATTATGTGTTTTGTAATTTTGTAGGTTGCTAATAGCAAGTTTCCAATAAAAAGCTGAAATAGATGCAAATTGGTTGAATTTAGAAACACTTGTGGCGCAAGGAATTGTATACCTAATTCTTGCCTAGAAAAGAAGTGGTTTGTTCTTGTAGGCTACTAGAAGAAGCCGCTCCCTTCTCTTCCTAGTGAGTTCGGATCGAACATAATGAACCAACTATTAAAGGCCTCGCAACTTACCTACTGCTTCGGGCATACTTCTCACCAAGAAACCTAGAGAGAACAAAGATAAAAGTAACAATACTTGGCTCTCAAGAAACTAGTCCTTCCCTGAAGCCTTCTCAGCATCCATCACGGTCCACATCTCGATCTCTCTTGCTTGATCTCTCTCATCCCGTTCGCAATCTCATCCCAAGTAGCCACAAACCGATTGCAGCAGCATTGTCGTCTTCATCTCACCCCAGTCAATCATCCACCTCCCTCCCTGCTCATTCTCTCTCTCGAAATACCCACACACAGATTGCACCACATCCATGTTGATGGCGATACATAGAGAAAACCAATTATCTCTCTTCTTGCCACTACAAGCACCCAAGCAATTTCTTTCCACTACCACACAAGCGACAATGTTCCTTCTCACTATTTTCTTTTTTTTAAGTTTGACATTGAATTATAGATTGTTATTTGATCATGATTAATATGTCTAGCTAAAGCTCTATTTAGCTAGGGACGAATTTGAAGCCCCGAACATGTGTTTGTGCATTAATTAGATTTAATTTTTCTTTGCTATCTAGTGAATGTGTTTTGCTTAACTGGTTTATAGAGAACTTATATTTGTATGTTTGTTAAGGTGGCCAACTTAATAAGTATGCTAGGATTTGATGATAGAGTATAAGAGAGTTTCACCTAATGGTTATAATCTTATATTCATAAATAGTAAATACCAATGAATATTGGTAATGTTAAGTAAAAATATAGTTTAAGAACAAGGTGCTAATCATACTTGTAATTGCCTAGTCAATGTTCACATTTTCCATAGAACTTAATGATCTTAGATTGTTTATCTAACTTGTGATTCCTGATTAGATAGCATGAAGAGAATAGTTTGAAAGCGACGCTGAGTTTAATTCAACAAATTTGGAAAAATAATAAGATTAATGTAGTGCGATCACAATTAATCTTAAACATCGTCATTCACGAATTAGTAAAGGAATTATTGGAGTTTAGTTCATGAGCATATGTTTAGTGTGTGAAGATAAAACCCTTACCTAATATCTCAACATCAATTTTATTTTAGTTTTTATTATTCTTAAAGTAACCTTCTTAATAATTTCTTAGTTTAAAATTAGAAAAATCACACCTCCAACATTTCCTTATTTAGTTTGTTAGTTGTCTTTTATTTACCCTTAATGTTAGTTAGCAAACCCTTTAATCTAGGATTTAGAACGATCCTTACTTATTCTTTACTACAACTGCAAAACAATGTTTTAAGTTGTAGTTGTGTGCTAGTAAAATAATGCATTAATTTTTGGCGTCGTTGCCGGGGATTAATAAACCTGATAACTACTTCACTAGTTTTCTTATTTTATTTTATTATTATTTTTACTAATTTTTTTTCTTTTTTGTCTTAATCCGAGGTACTAGTTCATGCACAATAGGATATCTGGTGAGAACTTATTTTTACTAATTTTTCTTTTGTCTTAATCTCATGTACTAGTTCATGTGACATAGGAGATCTAGTGAGAACTTATTAAAATACAGTCTGGAGCCTGAGATAACTTTAGGAGATTAAGAAGGAAAACAGAAGAATCTCAAACGTCTAGCTCTGATTCTGAATCAGAAGAGCTCGATATGGTAGACAACATGTCTATTAAGGAACTTTAGGCATCCACCTTGGATAGTGTTGTACCTTTTTGCATTCAGTATCCAATAGCATAGCAGGGCAAGACCGAGTTGTTCGAGCTAAAATCTAGCCCGCTTCACCATATTCCGAATTACTATGGCCTTTCTATTGAGTCGAATAAGCATCTCAAGGAATTGAGGTTGTATGCTTTAGTATGACACCAATCATTGTGGATGAGGGCATCATGAAGGTGAGAAACTTTCCCTTTTCTCTGGCTGACAAGGCTAAAGATTGGCTCTGTGATACCTTTCGGAACAACATACTTCTAGGATAGCATGAAGAAGGTGTTTATAGAAAAATTCTTCCCAACTTAAAAAATCATCTTGTTGACGAAGAAAATCAGTGGTATTCAGCAGGGTTCAGGAGAATCATATCCATCATATTATGAGCACTTCAAAACTTTCATAACATCATGTATGCAACACCAGATGAAAGAGGAACTCTTGATTTAGTATTTCTATGATAGATTGCTTCCTCTTGAATGACAGATGTTAGATGCAGCAACAAAAGGAGTTTTAGTTGATAAAACTCAAGCAACAGCGAAGACCTTGATTGTAAACCGAGCCTCAAATGCCCAATAATATGAAGGAATTAGAGAGCATTCACGCCAAGTCCATCAAGTAAATACTACTTTTAATTTGGAAGCTGGAATTGTTAATCTTACTTTATTTATGTCCCAGGCTCTAAGAAAACCAAAAGTCCTAGGAATTGCACAAATTTGTGGCATGTGCACTATGTCAAGATAGAGACAAAATCATTTCTAACACTTGTAATAAAGGTTGGAAAAATCATCTTAGCTTTCGATGGAAGCATTCTGAACAGCCTCATCAACAAGCCTATACTAGGCCACCCCTGGGTTTCTTCTAAAGGCCGCAAGAACCACCTCAGCAAGGTTCAAGTACGTCCACTAATTATTATGAAATTATTTAACAATTAACTATTTCCCATGCTTCTTTGGTTCAGGGTTAGGAAAACCAAGCAAAGGACATAGGAGATTTGAAGCTACAGGTGGAACAAAAGTCTGAATTTATGGGACAAATTCGTGAGCAAGACAAAATTCATAGTTATACCATTCAAAATATGAAAAGAGGTGTGAAAGTTCAAAAGCCATTACACTGAGGAGTGATAGGAAAATTGAAAGTGAGTAGACACCCCCAAATGGAGTTGAAAAATGGAAGCATAGCCAATGGCCGAGTTGGAGGATGAAGATCCAGCCACAACATTAGCCGAGCTAAGCCAAACAAAGTCAGATCCGAGTAGTCCTTCCCCCATCGTAGAGTCACCAAAACCATAAGGTAAGAATGTGAGTGTTTCAAATTTGGTTTCACTACAAGAAAACTGTATTTTAGCGACGGTTATAACCGTCGCTACATAATACTGCGACGGTTGGACAACCGCCGCTAATAAAGGCGTCACTGGGATATTCAGCGACGGTTTTCAGCAACCGCTGGCATAACCGTCGCTATATACAAACCGTCATTGAATACCATATAGCGACGGTTGCAATGGTCGGCAAAATCTGATGAATTGTACACTTTTTTGCGACGGTTATTAACCGCCGCTAATTCTCTTTGATTTTTTTTGTTTACCAAAACACCCCACATTTTTCAACCTATAGTGCTTTCTTTTCATAGGGTGAAGATAATCTATCCAACATGTGCACAACTTCTAAACTCAAATAAAAAATCAAATATAAATGACACTAAACTTTGATACCATCATCACACATTAAAAGGGACCTTAATTTTATTTTCAAAATCAATATTACATGGTATAGAGAAAACTACAAATTAAATTGTTACATATTCTCAATGTTCACATCTAACAACCAAAACCAAAATTGTACAATGGCTGACTAGTTAGCTTAAAAGAAACTGAATTACGAAATGCTCCACAAGCTTTGGTGCTCATCATTGATCATGTTTTCTCTGCAATGGGGAATCACAAAAAAAATATGAGAATATTTCACCACAAAACCAAAACAAAGGAATTCAAGAACAATGAATTGAAAATAAAATCATATTTCAATCAATCAGAACTGACCACAATCTGCCAATTTCCCATCTCTTCCAGCTCGACCTGCTTCTTGGTAATATGCTTCCAAGCTCTGAAACAACAAAAAAAAAATAACAGGAAATACACAGTAACAGTTAAAAAAAATAAAGCACATTAGAGATATATATGGGACACACAGTAATGAGGGAATGCCACCTAGAAATGAGGGCATGATTTGATATTTCCAACGATTATAAAATTTGCGCAAACACTGAAAAGTTAAAACAAGATGAACAGATACCAAAATATTGCAGCATGTAGAGTACAACCAAAATCTGGACAAGTGAATATCTTTTAAGACAGAATTCAGAGATACTAATTAAGCCAAGAAATACACCTGTGGCCAACCATAATGAATAATTCTTCGGACATTCGATTTGTCAATTCCCATTCCAAAAGCAATTGTGGCAACAACAACCTGGAGAAAGAATATGAATACACATCTTAAAAGAAAGTCATTTTTTTACAGACCAACAAAGGAAAGCCCATACTTTAAACTAAAGTCATTGCCGATCCTATCATGCCTTTTAGTTGAGTAACCCTGTATATATCAGAATGCAGTTCTCAAATTTTCTGTTGTTCACATGACAATATACAACTTCTTACCTGTAAAGCATTTTCATGGAACTCCTTGTGAACCAGTCTCAGATGCATTTTTGGCAACTGAAAAATGCAATGCACAGGTTAGTTATTTTTAACGCTATACACAGGTTACGCAAATTTTCAAACAAGGAGAAATATGAATGAAAGAGGAGATAAATTGCATGGCCATAGCATGTAATTTCATATTTGATTTTGAACATTTAACGATTACGGCAAATTTTTTCATGTGATCTGCAGTTCTGCACAATGCATGTAAAAGAAGAGAAAACATATCTTTCGCCTGATTCTGGCATTATATCCAACATTCCATTATAAAGTAGTTAAGAGTCTTGAACTATAAGCACCATCTGTTATTTGTTTTTGAACCAATCAATGCTCTACCTAGTTGCATTTCCTAGAAAAGTAAAGATACTGGCATGAATACAACATTTTTACTCAACAATAATGGTGCCTATAGTACAAGAATGCAGAATGTTTTCACTTTTCAGTGACCACCCAAAGAAACACACACAGACATGCACACACGCACAAAAAATTTCAAACTTTTAAAATTTAAGAGTTAGGTGGGAATGGTTTAAAAAAGAGGTTATTGCTGATCAGGAAAAATAAAAAGGTCACAAAATTAGAACAGAGAGACGTATAAATTTGTAGAAAATACCTTTGCATTATAAGCAGCAACCTTTACACCAGAATTGCATAGATACTTTGCCAATTGTAAGGTTTCTTTTCTAGTAGGAACATAAATAATAGTTGGTCCATTTCCTGGAAGCCCTTTTAGAAGTTCAAGTCTTTCTTCAGGTTTGCTCGGCATACCAACTGACTCAGATGGCCCACATGCATCTTCATTCTCAGCAGAAGAACGACCACAAAACTCACCACAGGGAACTGAAAAGGATATGTGTTTAAGTACAAAAATTAGGGAATATCAACAAACCTTTGGAATAAAAAATGAAAACAATGTTCAGACTTCAAATACTGAGCAGCTCTTAAAAATTTTGACGAATATGATATACAGCTTTACCTCTGGCTTAAGGAAAATAACTTTTGGTAAATGACCCAACCTATGATCAAATGAGATGATTAACTATATGCCAATGTACACTTCACAGTGGGAGCTCAGAAGAAGGAAAGAAATGCAAAAATGGTTCAAGAATATATACCATCAAAATCATCCACACACTCTGGAACACATCTAGCTCATCTTCAAGATATTCAATTGGCAATTGATTTTCCTTAGAAGCAGGTCCATGATTCCTGTTTAGTGATCTTGCTTTACCATCATTTCCCTCAGAATTCTCATCTTCAACGTTGCCGTGATCATTTGGAGACATTTGATTTGAATCAGAATTGCTGGACGAGTCAAATTCATCCTCCAAGTCATGCAAGAAAAGAGACTCGTTTTTACCAATCTCTCTCTTTGTAGTGTAAACATCAACCAATTCACGGAAGTCTTTTTCATATGACGACGTAAAAGAAGTTGCACTATGTTTTACCTGAAATTATAAAGTAAGAAAAGTGTGAACTTAACTGCAATATCGAAGACTATTAACTTTAGAGTGTGGTCCTGAACTAAAAATAGAACCATGTAACTAATTAATCAATTAAAAAGCTGATTAAACATCTTTGTCACATATAAACAAGATGGGTTTCCAATTTAAATAGAACTAAGCTACAAAATTATAGAAATTGAGATGGATATGTCACCAGATACCAATCCATACCAATAAAATATTAAACGACTTACCGAAAACCAAAGATTGGATCAGAAAAACGACGTGAGTACAATCTTTGTTTCTTTTGACATGCAGAGTGATTTAAGAATGTCATCTCAAACATGGAGGGTAGCAGTAGCAGTTAATGCCATCAGTGGAATATCAGACTCAATGAATCTTAAATTGCATGCTCTAAAGTTTTCTCTCAATATGGATAGACGCCTAGAACAAATACAGGAAAAACATTTCATAAAGAACTACAACTGCTCTTTTAAATAACACGATTAACAATTATATACTTTCTCAAAACTTCCAGTCAAAATTGTACTAGCAATCGTGTAAAATTTTAGAAATACAATAATGACTTCAATAAATAAATAAATTTGAAAAAAATAAAAAATAAAAGCAAGGATAATAAGCTACATTTAAATTTTACTGTAGTCGGTTGAAAATCATGACCCCACTTGGAGACACAATGAAAAAATAATATTAACTAATCAATTCAAACAACTGAACAAATCCACAGAAGTTTAAACAAAATTCCATTAGAACCCTTTAACAAAATTATCAAAAACTCATAACTCAGTTGGGCATAATTCATACACAAAACTCACAACTCGTGAGCAGTCAATGAGTCTCCTAAGACATTTTCAAAATCCATTAATCAAGCTAATAAAATGAACTAATAAGACAAAATTATAAAGAACCCATTGAACATTGAACCTTTTTCAACTTAACCAATCAATTCAAAAAATTCTAGACCCCTCAAAGAAAAACATAAATTAGAGGTTCAAAATCTCTACTCCCTCTACTTCTGTGAATCGAGAAATCCATCCGGAAAGATGAAAGAGTTTTGTTTGGAGAGCACACACCAACCCCATCCTCAACTTCCTCAAGGCAACTGATTCACATCAAATCCTCCTACTAAGAACCCCAAAAAAAAACAAATTAAGTAAATGAAAATCAAAATAGTGATTTAAGAAATGGGTGAATAGCCTGCAGAGTAATTCCCAAATTTCAAAATTCAGTAAGAAAAAAGCAAAAAACCTAAATAAATTCAAAGATGATGGGTGGTACTTGATTAGCAAGAGGAAGAGGTGGGGTTGGATGTGAACTTTAAGCAGCCTGAAAAAATAAAAATAAAAATAAAACCAAAATTCCCAATTCTCTTCTAAACTAACCTAACCCAAAAACCTTACCTCAAGAGGAGAGATTTCAAAAACATGTAGAGTGATTGTTGGTGATGATTGTTCGTCAATCGGGGGAGAGGATGAAATTGAGCTCTCAAATCCTTGGATGTTGAAGTTGGAGGAGCAACAGATCAGGCGTTACATGGTGAGGGGTCGACGATAGTCGGCGATGAGAGGGGAGGGGTTGCGGTGCTTGGCAGAGAGAGGTTTTTCATTCATGGAGATACATGTTGAGAAAAGCATAGAGAGATGTAAGTATGGGGAGATTAGGGTTGAAGATGGAGAAGCAACAAGAAAGAGATGCTCTCGTCCCTTAGTAGGTCCGCCACTGGTGAGCAGAGAAGATCCTAAATTTGTTAAGGTCCTAAATTAGGGATAGGGTGTTAAGGTCCTAAATTTGTTTTTTTTTTTTAAAGACGGTTACCACCGTCGCCATTTACTCGACCGTCCTAAAAGAATATTGATCCACGACGGTTGAACAAGCGTCCTTGAATAAAGTTTATTACGACGGTTACAACCGTCACCATTTACTAGAACCGCCGTTAAATAATACTAATCTACGACGGTTGAACAATCGTCGTTGAATAACATATTTAGCGGCGGTTGTTATGAAACGACGCTACATAACCGCCGCTAAATTACAGTTTTCTTGTATTGTTTGTGCTGATCCTTTTTTGTCCTTTCTACCTTTCCCGCGCAAGTTTGTTAAGTTTAAGAAAAATGAACAAGAAAAGGAAATCTTGGAAAGCTTCTGAAAAGTCCAAGTTAACATTTCACTTCTGGATGCTATTAAGCAAATATCAAAGTATGCAAAATTTATGAAGGAGTTTTGCACCACAAAAAGATGACTTCAAGATGGAGAAGCGGTAAGGAAAACTGAGAACGTTTGTGCAATGCTTTCGAGGAAATTACCGCCTAAGTGTAAGGATCCGGGTAGTTTCACTATCCCATGTGTAATCGGTAATACCAAAATTGAACATGCTATGTTAGACTTAGATGCTTCCATTAATGTTATGTCATATTTTATCTCGCTTTATGAATCTCAGTGAACTTAAAAATGATGGTGTTATTATTCAATTAGTTGTCCATTCTAATGCGTATCCTCGAGGTTCGTTGAAAGATATTTTGGTGCAAGTTAACCATTTGATATTTTCGACGAATTTCTATGTTCTTGAAATGGATGATTCGAAATTTTCAACACATTTGCCTCTTCTTTTAAGTCGTCCCTCCATGAAAACGACAAGGACAAATATTGATGTGTATGCAAGGAATCTGACCATTGAGTTTTATGGTGATGTGATTGACTTCAATATCTTTGAAGCCATGAGGTATCTTGTTGATAATCATTCTTGTTTCTCTATTGGGGTGATTGACATTTTGGCCCAGGAATTCTCAAATGTTATGAACAAGGATAACCTTGAGACAACCATCACTACGATCGTCGGATGTGAGAGTAGTGAAGTTCCTTGTGACATTAATAAATTCTAGATTCATAACATGAATGAGGCAATCACTGAAACCGTTGTGACCTTGGAGTCTTTGCCACAAATTGATAGTAAGTTGACTTCCCCAATTTCTATTTCATCATCTACTAATAAACATTTTTCCTTCTGTGATTCGGGCGCCTATACTTGAGCTTAAACCGTTACTGGATCACTTGAAATATGCTTATTTGGGAGATGATGAGAGTCATTAGACATTGCATGTCATCATATCATCATCATTTGCATATTTGGAGGAGGAAAACCTAATTCGAGTTCTGAAGGAGTACAAGATTATAATGGGTGGACATTGGCTGACATTAAGGGTGATGCGTTCAAAATCTGGTCTCCTATAAGTATGACCTGCAAAACAAATGTTAGATTGCCAAATACCACATTTTTTTAGGCTGATGGCACTCCAATGCTTAAGTTAATAACTCAGTTGGAGATGGAGATAAATATGAACAAAACTCAATTAAAGTTGCATACATTTGTCTGATGTTCCCTTTTCCTTATATAATGGTTGCTAATAATTCCTTGCGTAACTTAAGCATGTGAGGCCAGTGTTCTAAAAATCGCTAGGTGGTGGGCGGGCGGCGAGCAGGTGCCTAGTGCCTAGGGGCCTAGGCGGTTTTAGGTTTTGTATTATAACTTTAATAATTTATAAAAGTTAAGCATAATACCTTGTCAATTACATCCAATTTAATGCCAAGATACATAAGCAAAATTTAAAAACATGAAAAATTAACAATCATGAACAAAATTTACTAAAAACTCAAATGATTGAAGTTGGTCATGATGAGTACTTTATACAAAGTCGAATTTGTGGACAAATATCCAAACTTACTCTTTATTTTTCTTCAAATTGCTTGAATGACCTCAGTCATGTTTGATAAAATCTACATTACTAAAATTGGTACGGGCAGATCCTTTGAGAATTCCATTAAGTAATCATCATTTGCTACGTTCAGACATTTACTGAATAAAAAATTAATTAAAATTTTTATTTCCAGAAAAAGGGAAAGAAAAATAAAATAAGAACACTGGCCTAGACCTCGCCTTATTAAAAAAAAAAAAAAACTCGCCCAGGCAGCCTGGACCCCGCCTAGACTGCCCAGACCCCGCCCAGACATTAATCTGGGCGTTTCTCTAATGCCTAGGCTGTTTTTTAGAACACTGTGTGAGGCGCAATGAGAGGAGACATTTTTTTGTAACAATCTCCTCAATCGTCCGCCTCCCTCGTTGCTCATTCTCCCTCACAACACCTAGCCATAGATCGCACCACATCCAGGTTGATGGTGATGGACAAAGAGAACCAATTATCTCTCTTCTTGCCGCTATGAGCACCCATAAAATCTCTTTCCACCACCATGCGCATACAACAATGTTCATTCTCACTCTTTTCTATTTTTAGTTTGACATTGAATTATGGATTGCTATTTGATCATAATTAATATGTCTAGCTAAAATTTTTAGTTAGAAGAGAATTCGAAGCCCCAAACATGTATTTATGGATTAATTAGATTCAATCTTTCCTTGCTAGTTAGTAAATGTGCTTTGCTTAACTGCTTTATAAATAACTTATCTTTTTATGTTTGTTAAGGTGGTAAACTTAATAAACATGCTAGGATTTGGTGTTAGCGTATATGAGAGTTCACCTAATAGTTATAATCCTACATTTATAAGTAGTAAATATCAATGAAAGTTGGTAATGTAAGTAAAAACCTAGGTTGAAAACAGGATATTGATCATAGTTGTTGATGTAGTCGATTCCTGCTATCTTTCTTCGCCTTTACCTAGACTTGCACAAGTAGCACGCGTGAGTCAAAAACTACCATGTAGCAACCGATGACACTCTGATGCTTAAGTCAGATAAGGCTTAAAGCTGTAAGTTTGGTTTCTGTAGCGTACCTTAGTTCATCGACTTTACTCCCATTTATAGTGTGAGAGTTTTTGTTCGGCTAGGCCTTTAGTGGCGTAGTTTAGGGAAAGAGATCTTGCTGAAAATCCTTTCCTATTTTGGAGTTGTCCATGTGGGGTAGTTTCCCTACACGATTTGTGCTCCTAGATCCACGAAAAATGTTTCCCTTTCGGAGTGTTGTCCATCCAAGGAAGTTTTTTTGCCCGACTTATACTCTAGTATTTGCTTTCTAGTCGAAACCAATGTATTGTTGGCATGCCGGTCTTAGGTCGATCCTCCAGATATTTGCCTTATTAGAGCCTACTCTTGCCTTATGAAGGCTTACAAGTATTGGGTTTGACTGCATGACGTGTGGGCTTAGTGGCGCATTGTAATTTGGATCCGTCATTCTAGAGCCTGCCGATAATGGGCTTAATGTTGTTTGGGCTTCGCTAGATTGAGCGTGCAATCGAGCATGCTTTGTTCTGTTGACGAGGTTATCATGACACGTTTACGGTGCTGATTAGAGGACAGTTTGATGTATCATCAACTACTTCTTCAAGTGGGTGGGCCATCTCATCGGTTCACCATCATTTCATGAAACAACTATGCAGTCATGATGATTGAGTCTGAGTTATTTCCTCAAGCAGCAATTTTCATTAATTGGATGTGTGTCAGCTCGAAAGAAAGAAAGGCTGGAGTTCTATTTTATATATAGATCTCCTTTCTGTGGAGTTTGGTTTCTTTACTCTTTCGATCTTAGAGACTCTGCTTTGTCGTACCACATTCTGTGTTTTTTACTTTGTTCAGCTTCCGTATTCGAAAGCTTGTACTATCTTTCATGGCGGTCGGAATTAGATTTCTGATGAACTGTTCACTAAGGGCCGTAAGTTCTTTGAGGAGAGGTTTCTCTCCGAATCGGATCTGGAAGTCCCTCGTAAAATATATGGGATTCCTGATGATCTGGTGCTCTGCACTTTGGGGGCCAATCTGACGCCATTGTCCCCTCTTGAGAGGTTTGTCTCTCTTCACCGAGGTAAGCTTCAATCGGGTGTCCACCTTCCTGTTATCAAGGAGATTTGAGAGTTCCTGGTGTACCTCAGCATTGCACCCGCTCAACTAGTGTTGAATGGGTATAGAACTGTGGTTGTCATTCTAATTAGGGTTAAGGACGCTGGTGTTCGAGGATTTTCGAGGGCGATCCTACTGCTTACTTCCCCTCGTACAAATGAGCATGTTGTGTGTGTGCTAATTACGTCACCACACTGCTTTGTCAATCTACCTGACAATTTTAAATCCTAGCAGAAGCCCTGTTTCGTGGCTCTTACGGATTAGAAGTACTTTGAGCTCGCTGGTCGTCCGGTCGAGCGTGAATTCAGACAACTGAGTGACATGAATTCTTTTTCTTGTATTGTTTGTGTTAATTGCATATCAGATTGACCTTTGCGTTTTTCGTAAGGAAATTCCCAACCTCATTATTTTCTGCTGAGGATAAAGCAACTCTGGATGCGTTTCGTGACATGCCTCGTCTGTGGATAGAGGATGTCATTGAGTTTTCTAATGTCGAGCGCAGTGGACTGTGAGCTCATTGGCATTTGGCTCCTATTTTTTTTAGGGTTTCGAAGCCAAAGTCCGAAGATGTGTTTCCTTCGAGGAAGATGAAACTTCCCAAGATTAAGGTTCCAAACCCTTCAAAGATGGCAGAAATAGATGAGGTGCTTCCTTCTCCTGTGCATCTGATGAGGTCTCGTGCTTTCTTTAGACCTATCCGCAGGGACTTTGCCTCGTCCGAGGGACATGATGCTGTCAGGCAAGTGCCTGATTCGTCCACTGGGGTGGAAACTGTTGTTTCAGAGGGTCGTGATGCTCAAGCCAAGGCCCATATCTCTCTTCCTAACTTGGAAAGTGAATATCTACAAATGGTGGGCGTGAAAGATGTAACCAAACTGAGTACAAAGCAGGCAGAGGTTCTGAACAAAATGTTGTTGCAGACGGGCATGGTAGCTTAATCTGGTCGTCCCTTAATAAAGGACTTTGAGTTCACTACAAGAAACAGGGTCATTGATAGCATTTCAAAAACGCTATGGTAGGCTACCATAGCGTTTTAGCAAACGCCGTGTCTGCCGGAGCTATAATAGATACAAGGTCTATTATAGCGTTTTAAAAACGCTATTGTAAGTTGACTACTATAGTGTTTCAGAAATACTATAGTAAGTTTATTATAGCGTTTTAAAAACGCTATTGTAAGTTAACTATTATAGCATTTCAGAAACGCTATAGTAACATTATTTATAGCGTTTCAGAAACGTTATAGTAAGTCTATTATAGCGTTTTAAAAACGCTATTGTTAGTTGACTATTATAGCATTTTAGAAACGCTATAGTAACATTATTTATAGCGTTTCTGAAACGCTATAGTAACTCTATTATAACGTTTTAAAAACGCTATTGTAAGTTGACTATTTTTTTTTTTTTTTTGCTATCAGAAACGCTATTGTACAGTTACTATAGCGTTTCAGAAACGCTATTGTCTTCTCTCACGTAGCATTTAACAAATGCTATTGTATTAGTTTCTATAGCGTTTCTCAATGCCTTTTTTTTTTTTTTTTTTTTTTTTTTTTTTTTTTTTTTTTTCTGTAGCACTCATCAAGTGCTATCAAATGACTTTTTATAACATCTTATAAGTTTTATTTCTAGAAAATAAAAATCTAAATGTGCCAAACTTAAACATTTCCATGAATAGAGGCAAAGTAATATAATTAATAAGATAATGTATTACATTGAGTCAAAATCTATCAAATAATAAAGATAATGTAATTAATAAGATAATGTATTACACTTAACATTTCTTAACTCTCTTAATAAGATAATGTATTACACTTAAACATAAACATTCTTACTAAAAAAATTATGATTTGCCACATGTAAGCCAGTAGTCGTTGCTTGATTAACTGTGGAAGGGGCCTCGTGTAGTGACCCATTTGAGCTCAATGCGCTGGATGAGTAGCCCATGAATCTTCTGAGGAGAATCGGAGATATTGAACTATCACTTAGTTTAGAACCCATCTCTGCAGCTTTCTGTAACAAAGCTGTTGCAGACATGTAAGGAGAGAGCCTGCTGGGGTGTGACCATTGTTCAATCCATTTAGATAAATTCTATTACTGATGAAGTATGTACTTTGTCAAGAGAAAGCCACTCGTATTTCCACCGTTGGACTGCTGATCCGGGAGTATTGCTATACCACAAGGTTGTAGGGAAAGATGCTCATCATTTTATCCAGTGCAAAGCATAGTCATCACAGATGTATAAAAAAGAATAGACAAGCAATGATCCAGTAGCACCAGTAATGCTCTGTTGCAGTATCACCCAATCTTTATCAGAATTTGTACTCTGTAATTCATCAAGGAAAACAAAACAGTATCATGATGAGTCTCAGTGAAATGCACACATTAAGGAGATTCATGAGGCAGCAAAGATGATTGGATGGAAATTGTTACTAATTTGTTGCAAACACAAAGCTTAATTTCCAATGGAAATATAAAGCGTGGTATTAAACTTCAAATGCAATCAATTCCATTATATAAGAAATTTAAATCAAAATAAAAACAAAGACAATGTAATGCTTTTAAGAAAATTAGTCATCACAACCAAAATTGTAGCACATTGTGGGTTTATTGTTAGCTTATGCAATTACTAAACGTTCATGGCCAAACACTTGATAAAAAAAATGATGACTTCAAGGTTTCCAAATTGTTGGTGACTTGGTGACTTGGTGACAAAGCACACTACCTTTTTGGTATGACCAATGTGTCCAATTGCTGAATATTACAAAAAACCAATAATCAGTAGATGCACCTAAAGGAATTGCATCCAAAGAGAGAATAAACAATTAAAACAATCCTGAACTTCTTACCTGTTACCGAAGCAGATCCTTCAAGCTTATCATAAACTGCTTCCACGAAATCTTTGTAGAAAGCTACAATACCTACAAGGTAAACCCTAAAATTCTTAAATCTCCCAAAAGATAAATCAACATAACAGCAAATCAACTCATGTCTACTATATATTTAACCTGGAATTCTGGGGATAAATAGAACATGAAATTTTGGGGTTTCAGCTCTCACTTCCAGCAACTCCGTAGTAATTAAGAATCAAATGGCTATAAATAATGAATTGGTTCACTAATAAAAGTTGGGTTATAATAATTTGCAGTCAAGGATCTGCACTAGCTCAATAGGTACAGTATTAAACAACGGTGATCACGTACTCATCAACAACATTTAAAGGGTAAAATCTTATTTTGTTTTTTATTCTATGTGGACATATTGATGTACCATGTATGCACAGATTGGTTGGTGATATTATTCTTCAATAGGATTCCTGAGCAAATTTCTCTATCACATGATTCTTAAGTTGATTGCAAAGGGATCAATTCCATAGATAGCCTAATATATTTCTTCACTAGTAGAAATCAGAGTAGTGCTTTATCCACATCATACAATTTTTACATCCTCTAGCATTACCATTCTATATGAAAATAGGCAGAAGGACTGTCAACAATCAAACATGAAACCAACAATGATATCAAGCGAACTTAGTTCAATAATATTCTATTTCTATACAACAAACATTGCAGTATGTATTACCAGGATTTATAAACATGGTCATATCTCTGGTGCTCATTTCAACCTCCTTTACCAATAATAACACCAACCTGTATGACATCATTCCAAACCATGAGCAGAGAGAACCAAATGAATGCTAAGAATTAAAAAGGCAGGACATAGCTGGATAAACTGTTACCTTTCCATTTGGAATTGTTATTTGTTTGCTCGTGCTCTGACCATAAGATATACCTGGTTATACAGGATAAATAGTTTATCCAACTTGTGAGTTTGCTGCCAGCTGACTTGTAGGCTTCGGTGAAACATCTGGTCACAATATGATGAAAGGCATTAGCATGCGAGACCATGAAAGGGATATAAAATCCCTTTTCAAATGGAGCAGAAATACCAAATCGCATTAGTAATTGGAATAGTCTGCATACACTACATGTGCTCCTTAAGAAATAGTACCATTGCTTAGCTTTGTTATTCTCACTCAATCTTATTTTAAATGAATAAAATTCTAATCTATCCACAACATACGAACTTGATATGAGAAAAAGGGAGAACCAGAAGCAGATTCACGATTTTTAGATAACAGTTTAAGAGAACCAAAGATTTACCATTCAAGAAATTTGCTTTGATGGGGGGGGGGGGGGGGGGGGGGGTTGGTTTGGTTGATGAAGATTGTCTTTATTAATTTACTAGGTGAAAGTGGTTTGGCCAGATATTCACTAAAATCCGTTTAATCCACTAAAATGTGTATTTAGCTACATCGCAATGATTATTTAGCAATCTCAAAATAGAATGCCACTTCTCATTTGCAAGTTTTGTCAATAAACTGAATCCAGATTGTGTAAGTTTGTGTGCTCATTCAAATTCCAGGTGGATCCTTGTTTTTACCTGCATTCCAGCTGTTGAAGCCAAAAGATCTACATAAGCATCAAGCATGGCTCTCTCCTGCCTGGTAACATCAGCAAGTTCAGAAAGCATAAAATTTGTTCCTTCCACCTGTGATTTTACAATAAACTTTTAATTATCATTATTCAGTAGTTCTCTTAATAATCAAATAAGGAGTTCCAACAAGCAGAGGGAGGTATGCAAATATATTGAAACAACACAAGGAACTAAGTCTATAGTTCTCTTAACATTCAAATAATGAGTTCCAACGAGCAGAGGGAGGTAAGCAAATATATTAAAACAACACGAGGAATGAAGTCTATTGTCTTCAGTATAAAAGGAATAACCCCTATAATATGAGAAAAAGTTTTTTTGGGAAAGCGAGTACAAAAGGATCCCCAAACCTTTCTATTAATTAAAATGATGAAGAAACAATAAGTAAATAGATCAATCTACCGCAAATGAAATTATCGGAGAGGGGGAAAACGTGGGTATGTATGAATGACATCCATTGTGCAGATCAAGAAGCATGGGCTTCAAAGGTGCAAAGTTCGTTATACCCAGTTGTCGGTTCAACAGCCGCATCGCTGTATCAAAATTACCAGCTGCTGTATGGTCTGCAACAAGAGCCGATTTTTGGATTCAGATCTGGCTTACAGGCATGCCTTGAGTCGGGGTGACAAATACTGAAGAGCAGGTATTCGTAGTAGCCCTTAGTGTATCAACTTCTGGTAGCAGCTCCAAGTCCCAACCTCCTTCCCCATCAGTTTCTTCGTGCACTTCACCGTCGTCAATAACAACTCCAACATCCCCATTCTGCAAACCATCTGCATCAACAATATCCAACTCTTCATCAGTGTCATACACAGGCTCTCCAAGCTTTTTAGTTGTGTCTACCACGTCTTCCTCAATCAGGAGATTGTTACCCTTCTGAATAACAGGCTTCTTGCACTCAGTCCCTCTATGTCCCTGTTCACCACATCTAAAACATCTAATATTTGAGTTAGAATTACCCAGTAGTGGCTGCTGAGCAGAACAAAATTTTTTAGGGCGAACTAGACAACCACTTTGATCACTACTGATTATTGGCCTCCTGCTTTGTTGTTTTTCCACTGCAAGTGCATGTTGGTATTCTTTAGAAACGATCCTCAACGAGTGAAGTCGCTGAAATAAGGGTTGAGTGTAGCCGAAAGGAAGGAAGTGACCCTTAATCTTCTTCTTCTTCATCTTCTCCCAATCAATGATCTTGGCCTTGCCCTGCCTGTCTCGTGCTCGGTTCAACTGCTCCCACCACGCAGATGCTTTGCCTTTGAGTTTGATGGCAACCAATTTCACTTTGACATGATCTGAAACTTCCTTATACTAAATATACGCTCTACTTCATTCAACCAATCCACGAATCCTTCGGCTTGTAACATCCCAAAAAACTCGGGTAGCTATACTTTGAAACCGAGATTTCCATGACGATCCTCCCGACAACAACGATCGCAGATTCGAGCACGATGGTGATACATGTTTTTGAAACTGGAATCAGAATCGTGATCTTCCATCTCACAATCACCGAAATCTTGCGCCGTTAGACGCTGGGTTAACTCTACAACTTGCCCCTGTAAATTCTTAATCATCACATCCTTAACGTTACGATTACGGTTTGGGGCTTCCTCGTTCGGAACCTGCCCGAGACGACCACGACCACCAGCCATAGAAACTGATGAAATCTCACCCCAAGCAGATGCTGAAGCTCTGATACCAACTGACGTCGGGCATAATAGCGATTATCCCGCAGGCTAGTTCTAACAGACAATTCATAGGGAAGAACATAAGAATATTACCCAAAAACACAGAAAAATAACTCTAATGTCAATTAAATTACTAAAATCAAAGGTCTATTACAATATTGAGGAAGAACTCTATATTTATAGTTTTCAACTAATTTGAATAATAAGCAGCCTATTCCTAAAAGAAAAAGTAGAATCAAATACTAAAATAACAAGCAGTCTATTCCTAAAAGAAAAAGTAAAGTCTAATTCTAAAAGAAAACTGCCTATTCCTAAAAGAAAAAAAATAGAATCAAATACTAAAATAAAAAGTAAAGCCTAATTCTAAAATGAAACTAAAAAACTCATAATTAAATTGAAAGATTACGAATAAGTTATTTAGTAAATAACTTTAAGAGCAAATTAGGAACCATAGAAACCCAAATTAAGAACCCTAGAAACTCAAATAAGGAACCCTAGAAACCCTCCTGCATCAAAATGTTTCTCTAAGGTTTGTTTGCTCTATAAATGAATTTACGCATGTACTATAGTATACCATCTGACTTGAAGCTTGACAACCTTTAGTAGTTTTGCTCACCAAAAATAATACCCTTTTGATCCAGTTCCTCTTACTGTTATCTAAGAAAAATTATCCCGAATTAATTCATGGGTATTCTTCAGTGTGCTAGAAAATTATCATAGAGTCTCTTCTGAATCGAGTAATCAGAGCTGTTTCAAAAGTGATCGCCAAAGAATTTGCATAGCTTGAACCAACCTAATAAAATGAACACCCATTACTTCTAATCAGTTGAGAGTAGAAAGCAATAGGCTTCAGCATAAGGGATTGAAATTTTGAGAAGTACACAAATTTTTATAGTAGACTTACGACGATTACATGCTTAATTGCTTATATATAAAGAGAAACAAATGAAGTGTGGGGACTCGTCTGAAATGTAGATCGAGTGGTGAAGATAATACATATTGTAGGGTTTTGTTTAGGTACATGCCTCATGACATATCACATGGTTTTGCCTTCCAACTACTTGGCCAGATTGAAGATGTCTAACTAAAAACTTGTCTAAAAATTAAGAATATGTTGTACTATCATATATGTGGTAGATGGATGTTTTCGATGTATATGGATCTATGTGTTTACAGTGCTAGCTTCTTGTTACAGAAACTCTAGACAGTCTTCAAATTTCATATTATATTCTATGTGGTTCCAATATCATATTTGAACTACCCTTCATTTCAAGACTTGCTACGCAAAGCTGAAGAAGAATTTGGCTTTGACACTTCCTTGCAGTGAAGATACCTTTAATGATCTAACTTGTTGTTTGACGAGCTTGTAAGAGCAACGAGTGGGACTGATCCATAAAGATTAGACTCCAATTTTGTAGAATCTAGAATTATCAACCATGTGAATATATCATTTTACATATAAATCACAGAGGATGAGAACAAAGAAGTTCCTCCCTTTAGCATCAATAATTGAGACTAGTCTCTTTTGTATTGCTATTAAACTCGTGTACTCGCAAATTTGTGCATTTTGAGCTCTGTGGATGTTAATATGTTTATAGTTCTAATGATAAACCATACCAAACTGTTTGTCATTTCCTTTATTCTTTTCTCATCTTTGAACTAAAATCTCATATACAAAAGCCGCAGTCTTCCTCATTGATTGCTTAGTTTGCACTTTCTCCACCTTTTATCATTAATAAATAGTTTGGTTAAGTATTTATTTAAAAGTATAGAAAAATGGAAAAGAGAGTTGAATAAACCATATGTAAGAGACCAATCAAAATTAAGTTAATGATGCTAAAGCAAGGAACTTTGATCTTATATATCCTCTGTAATTGTACATTTCAAAAGATATTTACATGATTGGTATTTCTAAATTTAATCAAATTAGAGTCTAATCTTTATGGATCAGTTTTAGTTGTTGGTCACTTGCTCACACAAGCCCATCAAGCAACGCGTTAGATCATCGAAGGTGTCTTCACTGCAAGGAATTGTCAGACCACCCATTGGGTGACTGAACCCAAATTCTTCCTCAGCTTTGCTTAGCAAGTCTTGAAATGAAGGGTGGTTCAAGTACGATATTGGAACCACATATCGCTTCTTACTCTCTCCAACATAGACTGCAATATGGCCTTTAGGGACACTTGAGGCTTCTGAAGTCTGCAGTGATTGTCGAGAATTTCTCTTGTTATGTAGCATCCGAGGTAGACGGATAGCCATGGATTATTTGGTATAAGTGAAAAGAAGGCTAGAATCAGATCTTGAAGGATGTGTTAACAGATGAAACTGAACACTTGGAGTTGGGTGATACTCTTAGCTGATCTTCGGGAGTATATATAGAAAGAAGAGTAAATGAAAAGGGTACATGAGATGCCTCTTATGATCAGTAGGATTTGGTATAGTACTCAAGACATCTCTATGGTGATCACATGGTAATGTTTGCCAATTCACGTCAAGCTCTTCATGGTGAGTGGTCATGTTGATTAGCCAGTTTGTTGCAAAACAGCATGCCCTACCATGTGAGAGTCGATAACATGTTTACGACATCTAGGCCCTGCTTCGTACACCAGAAAATAACTTCTGGTTCGATCCAAACAAGAGAAATCTATTTAGTAGTCAAAATTTTCTGTGAAGTATAGAAATTATGTTGGGTATACATCTCTGTTATGACAAACAAGAAGGTAACACTATAAACATCAAAAACATATATCGACCACCCCCCTTAATTTTATGGGGTGAAATGCACTATGCTCAGATCATCAGGTGGGTCTTTTAAAGAAAATTTAGGTCAAACATTTTAAATCTGGCCAAGTAGTTGGAAGGCAAACCCTTGTGATATCTCATGAGGCATGTATCTACACAAACCCCACAAAAAAATTTCACCATTCAACCCACATTTGAGAGGTTTCCCCGCATTTCATTTGCTCTTTCTATATAAGCATAGTAAGCCTACCATCAAAATTCAGTTACTCACGCTCTCTACTTCTCAAAGGGTTGAAACCCACCATTGAAGTATATTCTTTTTCTTTGTTCGACGTAATGGGTATTCATTTCCTTAGGATGCTTCAAGCTAAGCAAATTGTTCAACAGTCCCTTTTGAGATTGCTAGCACCCTTAGACGTCCCAAAGGGCCATATTGCAGTCTACGTAGGAGAGAAACAGAGTGAAAGGAAAAGACATGTTATTCCCATATCGTACTTGAACTTATCTTCATTCCAAGACTTGCTTAGAAAGGCTGAGGAAGAGTTTGGATATCATCACCCAATGGGTGGTTGTACAATCCCAAGCAACAAAGAAATTTTCATCAACTCGCTTCACGATTAAACAACTTATGAGAGAAAATGAGGTGCACCCAAATAATCTGGAGAAGAATTGTATTGGAGTAGATTTGGAGGCAGTCAAGTTTCTTTTACTGGTGTTTAGGATTGCGCTTGAGCCATGTCCAATGCCCTGCGAATGGCATGACAGCTCAACGATCAGAGCTTGGCGGATGGTACCACTAGGTCATGGGTTCAAACCCAGCTTGCGACATATTTAGTAGGTTCTAGGATCCTATAAAAACCCTGCTTGCCTTTCAAAAAAAAAATGTTCAATGCCCTGAGTTTTAAGGACCTTCAGTGCCATATCTGTTTTGTAGGTTATGCAGTCTACTTAAATAGATTGGATTTGCTCAACATATCCTGTCAAATGCTCAACATATCCTGTCAAATGTGGACTCTATGGTGGAAGAACCACATCGACTGTGCAAAGAGACATGCTCAGTGAGGGATCGCATGGTAGAACATATTGTAGTTGTTGGGTTTAAAACGGGATATGCCATTTAAGACACAACATGAATGGTAAAAGACGGATGATCACTAACTTGGAACAGAATGGTCAGAGTGAAGAACTGACGCAATTTAGTGAGCTATGAAGTAAATTATCATCAAGTGTTCTGGTGAAAATTGTACTACTTGGACAATCCGTTGACAGAGCTTTTTCGGAGCCTGGTCCTAGAACACTGATTTGTGTCGAGGAGGGTGGTTCACATGTGATTGGATCACTCTACCCTTCTCTCCATGGGTTTGGAGAAGTTGGAGAGGGGTAGAGTTGGTCCGATCACGTGCGGACCACCCTCCCAAGCACAAATCAGTGCTCTAGGATTAGGCTCTCTAGAATTTTTCATCCGTTGATCATAGCGTTAGTAGTTTTGTTGCGGTCACATGAGTTCTCCTCATATAGGTTTTTTTCAGCCTAGATATGTCATTTTCTTGTTTCACTTTTACTTTTCATTTCTTCTATCGTTGTTGCATCCTTGATTTATAGGCTTAAATAATCCTATGTCTGCCAGACTATATTTTCCCGGGTTTGCTTATGAAATTCGGTGTACCAATAAATGGATATTTAAATGGGGACATAATTCATCGGTGATCACATGGTTTGCTCTTCAACCCATTATGAGAAATGTTTTTAGTGATTACTTGTAGAGGATCATCTGTTACAAATTGCAACACAACACATCCTTACCTAACCCAACTTAGGAGATAATGGATGGCTGATTTTTTTAGTGCATTACGCATTGGATGTATTTTGGATTAAAGACACGCTTTCACGAATTTGCGGGATGGATTTCGACACATAACAAGTAGCATTTGGATGGCAGGCAAGAAAATAAACATAATTAAGAGTACTACACTCTGTATTGACCCAATTACGCATTTAAAGATTGAAGGATATACGAATGTGGATCAACAAAAAGTTTAAAACATAATTTGAAGATACTAGACAGGGATATGGTATAGTTGTAATGCGCATTCTTACAGTATGTTCTAACCCTACTCATGAAATAAATCTGAAATCAATAGAGTTTATGAAGAAATATGCATGGAGCAATCTCCTTTTTCTTAGTCTTAGTTTGGCAATGTTGCTCAATTTAATTATGCTATATTTAGTTTATGTTCACATGACAAGCTTAAGGAGAACAGAATATAAAGAACACGAAGAGCCTGTATGGGATTATCTTAGTTTTCTTTACGCATAAAACTTGGTGGGGGTTGCAAATGAAACAACCGCGCCTTAAGCCAAAGTCACACGAATATGTGTGCTTCTGTAACTTTCTACATCGTATTCTATTGTATCTCCTCTTTCAAGAGGAATTCAAATGACAAGTGAGATCAATGAAGACATCTTCTTTACATGGAATTGTAAGGCCACCCATGGGATGATGAAAACCAAATTTTTCTTCTACTCGGCTTAGTAAATCTTGAAAAGAAGGATGGTTCAAGTAGGCAATAGGAATCACATATCGCTTCTTGTGAGACTCTCCAACATAAACTGCCAAGTGCCCTTTTGGAACATTTGATGATAGAAAAGTCTTGTAAGATCGTCGAAAGATTTGCTTGGCATGAATCATCCCATTCAATTGAATACCCATAACTTCTTGGAAAATTTATCTTCAGAAGATACTGAAAATGAAGAAAGCTTCTTACACTTGAAGGGTTGGGACTTGAATGATACTCTTAACAAGTCTTAGTGTATATATAGAGATTGGATCCAATGGTGAAGAAAGAGTTGTATGGCGGCTTAGTGATGAACTTACTTTCTGAGGAATCACACATCACATGGATTTGCATACCAACTGATTGTCAATATTTTGTGGTGTGGCCAAGATGTAGTTTGTTGTTTGGACATGCAACCCATCATGACCTACCATTTAATCATAAAAATGAACCAACACAAACAGTAGCTTTGAATTGAAGACATATTTGTCAAATCAACAGGCAAACACAAATTAGCAATGTCCTTATCTTGGTCGAATACAACGGATAATGAAGACCATTCCTCATTTGGTTGGGTTAAATATAATCACTCTTGAGTCTTTAGCTATTTGCATGATTTTTAAATCTGCTTATAACAAAACAATTGATTTTTCAATGCCCCAGTAATTGCTTGATAGAACTTTACGACGGCTTTTGCTATTTGTTTTTTTTTTTTCTTAATTTATATTTTTGTTCTTCTACTTTGCTCATGTTCAGAATAGACCCTTTTTCTTGGAAAATTACCAAATTTTAAGACGTACTAATGAAAAAATGCACCATGGACTTTTTTTTTTAATGTTTTTGGGGGCATCTATTCTACGCCATTGAACTTTGCTTACATTGACATGCATGGTACAACAATATTTCAAACAGAAGGTTGAAAGGACCATGTTTTGCTTTCGAACCAGCACTCCAGTTTTTAGTACTCTTGAGAAATTGTGATCAACCCCTGAAGTCTGTGAAGTTCATTAGGTCCGCAATATCCATGTTTTATCAGTGTGGCAAAATTTCAGTGTTTTCGTTTCCTAATTAAAGACTTGATTAGGACTTGTGTTTTGCTCTCCAGCTAAAGAGACTCTGATGTTTGACGCATTGTTTATTGGACTTCGTGGGACTTGTGGGGAGAGCTTGTAAGCAAAAGATCTGTAATCTCCTCCATATTTTTAGATTGAGTACATATCTCTGTCTTTTGGTTTGTTTCAATTTTGGGATTCCAGCATAAACCTTTTGCATATAGTGTGAATCTTGGATTGTATCTCTTGATTGATTGATTCCAACAAGTACCATATATATGGAAGATTATATATACATTTTTAGTCTTACAAATGCTTGACCATAAACATTGGTATGTCTTCTAGGTTGGGCACGTTCTAGCTAGTTACTAGTGAATCATTAATCCAGTCTTTTCCATTGCCTAATATCCGAATGGTAGCCTAAACTTTAGCTCAATACTTGCAATACATAGACTTGGATCCATGAATGCTTTTGTATTAATGGTACAAAGAGTACATAATTAGGTCAAGGAAACAATGCTTTTTGTCCATACCAATTTCCCACGTGTCGGCTAAGTTACGTTCCTTCCTTGTAGCTCATACAGGTCAGATTGTATTAAATCTTTCAGAAAAATGACCAAATGCAACTAAGAGTAAACTTTCTTTCAGTGCCAAAGAGAATTCAGAGTTTCCGTGTAACATATCCATCGATTAATTATTCACTAACTAGCTAGTTCTATAAATGAAAATTCATTTCCCATTTGATTTCAAATCCTTGGCACCCTCTAGCTAGTTGTTTAAAGTTTAGAGGATCCTCTTACTGTTATCTAAACAGAATTAATGGCTATTTGATGCAGGAGGATTTCTAGGGTTCCTAATTTGCTCTCAAAGTTATTTACTAAATAACTTTGAGGAATCTTTCAATTTAATTAGGAGTCTTTTAGTTTCCTTTTAGAACTAAACTTCACCTTTTCTTTTAGGAATAGACTGCTTGTTATTTTAGTATTTGATTCTAATTTTTCTTTTAGGAATATGCAGTTTCCTTTTAGGATTAGGCTTTACTTTTTCTTTTAGAAATAGACTGCTTGTTATTTTAGTATTTGATCGAGAGCTTACTCTGAAATCTCTTTTCCATGCTTTTGTGTACTTTATAGAAAACCCTTCTATTGGTTCCTCACAACCTTCCTCATAGTCATCCCTATCATGACTTTCATCATCATCGACATCGCCATGGCTCCCATCACAACCCTCCTCATTTTCATCGCTTCTATCTTCATTACCAATATTTTCATGCTGTTATTTAACTCTCTTATCAATCCATATGACACTAGGCAAGCTCACGAACTCGCTAATTTTTCTGTTTTTAAACTTTGTTGACTCTGGTTTCCAGTATCATAGTTTTCTCGCGGTTTCATATACTTTCATCATTCGGTTTCCTAAAGACGTGATGATGACCTTTTTCTTGCTCTCCACATAAAAATTCTAATTTTTTTTTATCTCCTATCCAAAATTGAATAAAGATCTCGTTGTTCTTTTGGTGGATTTTGATTGAGTTTTCGATGTAAATCATTTGTGTCTTATGTGAATCTTTCTATCTCATGATCTCTCTATTAGTCGATTCTTGATTGTGTTGATTATACATACTCACAGATGTTTGACAATAAATCTTGGTACGTCTTCTAGATTGGGCATGTTCTAGCATCCCTACAAATGAATCACTAATCTTACCTAATTGCCTAAACTTAAGCTCAACACTTTCAATACAGAGACTTGATGAATTCTTGAATCAATGAAGGCTTCCATCTCAAGGGTCAAAATGACTATTGTGTCTTCCAAACTATAAAGCCTATATACTTATCTGCAAGAAAAAGATGCTTTTAGGTTTTAATCCACATATCCAGTTTGTTATGTGTTGAATCAGCTAAATATCGATATCATGTTCATTATTTCTTATCGTTCAAACCGATAAGTAAAATCTCTTAGAAAGTGATCACACAGTTAGGCTCAATAATAAAAAATCTTTCTGTTCCATAAACATGTTTTCCTATATGTGAAATTCATAGTTCTCTTAACTGTCAGGATCTTGTAACATATACATTGAATGTTTCTCTAACTAAGGTTCGTTTTCTCCATAAATGAATTTTTCACATGTACTAGTACACCATCTGACTTCTAAACTTGACATCCTTTTTCGCATGTACTAGTACACCATTCTTTTGATCCATTTCCTCTTACTGTTATCTAAGAACAATCATCCACAGAGTTCATCGGTATTCTTTGGTTTGCTACCAGAGCTGTCCCGAAAGGACATTTTTCCAGTGTACGTAGGAGAGAATCATACTAGGAAGAAGCGTTAAGTTGTGCCAATAAAAAAATTATTAATTTGTTTTCATTTGTCTCTCTTTCTCTGTATCTCCAACAAAGCAAAACACCATTGCTGTTTGTGAGACAAGGACTCAAAGTCCTTTGTTGTTCCTTGTTTATGGCTCCCAATTATATGGGAAGAATCAGAGGAGTCAAAAGTCCTCTACTCAGTAATCTTTTGTATGTGGTGTGCATCTTTCTATCTCATGATTTCTCTATTAGTTGATTCTTGATTGTTGATTATACATACGTATGCATGTTTGACCATAAATATCGTTATGTCTTCTAGGTTGGGCATGTCCTAGCATCTCTACTAATAAATCACTAATCTTACCTAATCGACTAAACTTGATTTATACTTTCAATACAGAGACTTCAATCTTGAATTCATGAAGAGGACTTTGTTCACAATGGTTAAAATGACTATTGTGTTCTCCAAATTTGAAAGCTTCTATAGTTATCTGCAAGGAAAAGATGCTTTTAATCCACATATCTGTTATGTGTCGAATCAGTTAATCATTATTTTCCTTCCTCGTAGTTCAAACAAATAAGTAAAATCATTCAAAAAGTAACCATACAGTTAGGCTCAATAGTATAAAGTCTTTCTGTACCAAAAACATGTTTCCCATATCGTAAATTCATAGTTCTCGTAACTGTCAGAATCCTTGGAGCATATACATTAAATGTTTCTCTAAGGTTTGTTTGCTCTATAAATGAATTTACGCATGTGCTATAGTGTAACATCTGACTTGAAGCTTGACATCCTTTAGTAGTTTTGCTCACCAGAAATAATACCCTTTTGATCCAATTCCTCTTACTGTTATCTAAGAAAAATTATCCCGAGTTAATTCATGGGTATTCTTCGGTTTGCTAGAAAATTATCACAGAGTCTCTTCTGATACGAGTAACCAGAGCTGTTTCAAAAGTGATCGCCAAAGAATTTACATAGCTTGAACCAACCTAATAAAATGAACACCCATTACTTCTAATCAGTTAAGAGTAGAAAGCAATAGGCTTCAACAGAAGGGATTGAAATTTTGAGAAGTACACAAATTTTTATGGTAGACTTACGACGATTACGTGCTTAAATGCTTATTTATAAAGAGAAACAAATGAAGTGTGGGGACTCGTCTGAAATGTAGATCGAGTGGTGAAGATAATACATATTGTAGGGTTTTGTTTAGGTACATGCTGTCAGGACTAGTACCATTGGTTAGGGAAATCAAGGTTCAGAGGCCTTTCAAGACTTTCCTAATGGTCTCAAAACTCAATGTTCCCTTTTGAAAAGTGCCCAAATGCTTAGCATCTATAATATAGGGGGAAGGTTTGAGCTCTTGACTGTGAGGACGTGTTGCCTCCATTGCATAGTCGGGCCAGACTGTACCGCTAGCACTTTTATTGTTTTCTTTGCATTGCTTTTCAACTTCAAACTTGTATTTCCATCGATCGATAGCATCGAACTAGTCCTGAGCTACGTCCTTCCGAACGTTCCTCCCCATTGTAATCTATTGAATGTGAATGAGAGCTTTTACTCACTATTGTGCATTGTTATATTGTCTACAGATTGATATTGTGCATTCTCAAGTTAATATTTGTGCTCGTCAAAGTAACTACTCATAGGCTTACTAGTGAATTGGATAGCTAGTGCCGCACGGATTACTAGTCCGTGACAATTGGTATCAGAGCCAGAACTTGTTGAATGCAAACCAGGATGCAGGAAGTAAATGAGCGCCTTAGCGCTATGGAGGAACGACAGGCCAGTCGAATGCATAGACTGGAAAGCAGAATGGACCAGTTGAACACTTTGGGAGAACAGATTAGTCGGTTGGATGGACTCTTTTCACTGGCAGACAGAGTGGATTCGCTGGCCGAGCATGTTGATAACTTAGAGGGACGAACAGTCACAATGGAAGAGTCGCCTCACCCCACAGCTCAGGTGATGAGTGACTTCCAATTACAGTTGGAGGACTTATTTGCAAGGGTTGGCTTGCTTACTAAGGCCACAGGGGCGACTGATCACCCTAGGATGAAAGTACCCGAGCCAAAATCATATGCTGGGGCACGAGATGGGAAGGAGTTAGAGAACTTCTTGTTTGATCTGGAGCAGTATTTTCGGGCGGTGAACCCCGAATCAGAAGAAGCCAAGGTTACCATGGCGACCATGTACTTAGCAGGTGATGCGAAACTATGGTGGAGAACCAAATATGCAGATATGGAAGAAGGTCGCATCCTTATTAGAACTTGGGCAGACCTCAAAAAGGAACTCAGAAATCAATTCTTGCCTGAGAACACTGATTTCTTAGCAAGAAGGAAGCTCCACACCATCAAACAAACAGGCAATATTCGAGACTATGTCCGACAATTCTCAACTTGCTTGCTAGATATTTGAGACATGTCTGAGAAGGACAAAGTTTTCTGTTTCATGGAACAAGCTCAGCCGCTTCTACAAGCAGAATTGCAAAGGCAGAAGGTGACAGATATTACAAGTGCTATTGCGGCAGCAGAAAGATTTAGCGATTATATGCCCATGACTGGATCCACTTCGCTCAATCACTCCACAGCTAGAACTGGCAGTACCAATTCAAGCTCAGGGTCGAATGCTCGCTCACCTCACCAAAACTGGGGAAACTCAAGTCAGAATCGAGGAAACTATAATTCCCGGCCGTCCAACCAGAATTGGAGTTCCAACAAAAATTGGAATACCAGCTCTAGCAACTCAAATTACAACAACAAAGGAGGGCAAAATTACTCTGGGCAGTGGAGACCATCTGTCCCTGCCCCATGCATTCTTTGCAATAGCAGGGATCACCCAACAGGCAAATGTCCATCCAAACCAGCTCTACACTCATTAATGTCCTTGCTTCAAGCAGAACCTTCTAACCCGACCGCATCGAGCTCGAACCCCACCAACAGTGAGACCTCCCAAATGGGAGCTCTACGCAAGCTCAATGCTGTCAAAGGAGAAATGTATGAGCACCCACACAAGAAGGCTTTACAATACATCGACATCACTATCAATGGGTTCCCTTCCCAAGCATTGTTGGATTCTGGTGCGACAGACAATTTTATTGCCCCAGATGAAGCTAGACGTGTGGGTCTGAACTTAGAAGGAGATGTGGGTAAGTTGAAAGCTGTCAACTCTGAGGCAATCTCTATTAATGGTGTGGCTAGAGCTGTGCCACTACAGGTTGGTCCATGGGAAGGAAGATCAAACTTCTTGGCCGTTCCACTTGATGATTTTAAGGTGATTCTTGGCCAAGAATTCTTCCGAGGAGCTGCAGCAGGACCATTACCTTTCATGGACTCCTTGGGGTTTTTCGGACCCAGACTACGCATTGTACCAACCTCAATTCGACCAACAACTCATGATAGAATATTGTCGGCGCTCCAAGTCAAGAGGGGCTTGGCCAAAGGAGAAGATACATACTTAGCTGTGGCAAAGCTAGAGATGGAAGATGATACTAGCAAAATCCCTGAGGAAGTTGCCCAAGTTATTGCTAACTTCAGCGAAGTGATGCCGAATGAATTGCCAAAGAATCTACCTCCCAGAAGGCTCATTGATCACGAAATTGAGTTAGTCCCTGGTGCCAAGCCACCCGCACGTAGTCCATATCGCATGAGCCCTCCAGAGCTGACCGAATTGAGAACACAACTAGATGGCTTGTTGGAGTCAGGATTCATTCGGCCCTCTAAAGCACCTTATGGGGCACCTGTTCTTTTTCAGCGGAAACATGATGGCAGTCTTCGCCTTTGTGTTGATTATAGAGCCTTGAACAAAGTCACTATAAAGAACAAATACCCGTTGCCGCTCATTGCAGACTTATTCGACCAACTTGGATCCGCCAGATACTTCACAAAACTCGACTTGAGATCAGGTTACCATCAGGTCCGCATTGCTGCTGGTGACGAACCCAAAACTGCTTGTTCTACTAGATATGGGTCATATGAGTTCCTAGTAATGCCCTTCGGCTTGACCAATGCTCCAGCTACATTTTGCACCCTTATGAATGGCTTGTTCCGTCACCTTCTGGACAAGTCTGTGGTTGTCTATCTTGACGACATTGTGGTTTATAGTGGGACTATAGAAGAACACCTACATCATTTGCGAGAAGTGTTCCAAATCCTTAAGGATAATCATCTCTTTGTCAAGAGGGAAAAGTGCTCATTCGGCCAGACCCAGATCAATTTCTTGGGGCATGTTATTGGCAATGGCAAGATTCGGATGGACATGGAGAAAGTCAAGGCAATCCATGATTGGAACTCTCCTAAGAACGTGTCTCAACTACGTTCTTTCCTTGGACTCGCAAACTATTATCGTCGCTTCATAAGGGACTACTCTAAGAGAGCTGTTGCCCTGACAAATTGGTTGAAACAAGACCGAACATGGGAATGGGATAGGCAGTGTGAAGCTTCATTCCAAGACTTGAAATTGGCCGTGATGAAAGATCCAGTATTGGCCTTGCCAGACATCACCAAACCCTTTGAAGTACAAACAGATGCATCTGATTATGCCTTAGGGGGAGTTTTACTTCAAGATGGTCACCCGGTAGCATATGAGAGTCGAAAGTTGAATGATACAGAGTCTCGTTACTCAGCTCAGGAAAAGGAATTGCTAGCCATTGTACATTGTTTACGGGTGTGGAGACACTACCTCTTGGGATCTCAAGTTCTTGTTAAAACGGATAATGCTGCAGCAAGCCATTTCCTTACTCAGAAGATGCTAACCTCCAAGCAATCTCGATGGCAGGAAAAATTAGCAGAATTTGACTTAGTATTGGAATACAAGCCAGGGCGCACTAACAATGTAGCTGATGCACTCAGTAGAAGGGCAGACCTTGCAGTGCTAATCCATACTGGTCCGAGTCACACCATCTTGGAGAAGATCAAAGTAGGCCTACAGACGGATCCACAAGCGAAGGCGATTACAGAGTTGATCAAGCAGGGCAAAACTCGACGGTTCTGGATAAAAGATGGAGCAATACTCACAACTGGTAATCGCTTCTATGTTCCGAGAACTTCTGGTTTGAGGAAAGAACTTTTGAGAGAATGCCATGACACCCATTGGGCGGGACATCCAGGTTGGAGACGGACACTTGCATTGCTAGAGAGGGGGTACTATTGGCCGCAGATACAGGAGGATGTAATGGCCTATGTTCGAACATGTCTTATTTGCCAGCAAGATAAGGTTGAAAGAGATCGACCAGTAGGCTTACTAGAGCCCCTGCCTGTTCCAACTCGTCCTTGGGAAAGTGTTTCCATGGACTTCATTACTGGGTTACCGAAAGTGGAGGATTTCAGGAGCATCCTTGTAGTTGTTGACCGATTCTCAAAGTATGTGACCTTTGTGTCGACCGGACTAACTTGCACAGCCGAAGATACGGCGCAATTGTTCCTCAAGAATGTGGTGAAGTATTGGGGACTGCCCGAAAACATTGTTAGCGATCGTGATGCTCGATTCACAGGAAAGTTCTGGAAGGAGTTGTTCAAGCTCTTGGGATCCAAACTTAATATGTCGACAAGCCAACATCCCCAATCTGACGGACAGACTGAGCGCTTTAACTCTATGCTTGAAGAATACCTTCGTCATTTTGTAAGTGCAAACCAGAAAAATTGGGTGGGACTACTTGATGTTGCACAATTCTGTTTCAACTTACAAAAGAGCTCAGCTACTCACTCCAGCCCCTTTCAATTAGTCACTGGTCAGCAACCATTGACACCACATACAGTGCTGACCGGATACCAAGGACCCAGCCCAAGAGCTCTGGAATTTGTCAAAGCCTGGCAGAAAAACATTGAAGTTGCTCGGGCCTATCTTGAGAAAGCCTCCCGTCACATGAAGAAATGGGCCGACAAGAAACGACGAATCGATCCTTTTGAAGTCGGGGACTTGGTATTGGTGAAGCTAGATATGTTCAACAAGTATAAACGGACAGCTAGAGCACACAACAATCTGTTTCGCAAGTATGAGGGACCGGTACAGATTATTGAGAAAGTAGGCAAAGTCTCCTATCGCGTCAAGTTACCACATTGGCTCCGTTTCACCCATCCTGTCTTCCATGCAAGTAACTTGAAGTCTTACCATGCCGATGCCGCTGATCCCACACGAAATGTATCTACCCGAGCATTGCCTAAGCATCCTACTAAGCCAGATCGAGAAGTGGAAGAAATCTTAGCTGACCGCCTCATCAACAACACAGGCCCGGATAGAGAATATTTGGTCAAGTGGCAGGATGAACCTCCTTCAGAGATCAGTTGGGAGCCAGTCGAGCATCTGCTGCCTTACCTCTCAAAACTGGAAGAGTACTTGGAAAAGTTCGCTGCGAGGGTGTCAGCGAATTGAGTGTGGGAGAGTGTCAGGACTAGTACCATTGGTTAGGGAAATCAAGGTTCAGAGGCCTTTCAAGACTTTCCTAATGGTCTCAAAACTCAATGTTCCCTTTTGAAAAGTGCTCAAATGCTTAGCATCTATAATATAGGGGGAAGGTTTGAGCTCTTGACTGTGAGGACGTGTTGCCTCCATTGCATAGTCGGGCCAGACTGTACCGCTAGCACTTTTATTGTTTTCTTTGCATTGCTTTTCAACTTCAAACTTGTATTTCCATCGATCGATAGCATCGAACTAGTCCTGAGCAACGTCCTTCCGAACGTTCCTCCCCATTGTAATCTATTGAATGTGAATGAGAGCTTTTACTCACTATTGTGCATTGTTATATTGTCTACAGATTGATATTGTGCATTCTCAAGTTAATATTTGTGCTCGTCAAAGTAACTACTCATAGGCTTACTAGTGAATTGGATAGCTAGTGCCGCACGGATTACTAGTCCGTGACACATGCCTCATGACATATCACATGGTTTTGCCTTCCAACTACTTGGCCAGATTGAAGATGTCTAACTAAAACTTGTCTAAAAGTTAAGAATATGTTTTACTATCATATATGTGGTAGATGGATGTTTTCGATGTATATGGATCTATGTGTTTACAGTGCTACCCTCTTGTTTCTCATAACAGGGATGTATACCCAACAGAGTTTCTATACTACGCAGAAAAGATAGTAATGGATCTCTCTTATTTGAAGCCAGAATTTTTTTCTCTGGTGTACACAGCAGGGCCTAGATGTCATAAACATGTTATCGATTCCCACATGGTAGGGCATGTTGTTTTTCAACAAACTAGCTGTCAATAAGACCACTCACCATAGAGAGCTTGATATGAATTGGCAGGCAAGACCATGTGAACAACATCAACATGTCATTTGATTGCCAAATGACAATCACACAATAGGACATCTCATGTACCATTCTCATCTAATCTCTCTTCTATATATACTTCCGAAAATCAGCTAAGAGTATCATCCAACTTCAAGTGTTCAGTTTTCCGATCTCTTAGCAAGCCATTCAAGATATTATTCGATCCTCTTGTACACTAAGATTATACATCCATGGCTATCCGTCTACCTAGGATGCTCCATAACAAGAGAAATTCTCGACAGTGTCTTCAAATTTCAGAAACCTCAAGTGCTCCTAAAGGCCATATTGCAGTCTATGTTGGAGAGGGCGAGAAGAGGCGCTATGTGGTTCCAATATCATACTTGAACTACCCTTCATTTCAAGACTTGCTACGCAAAGCTGAGGAAGAATTTGGCTTCAATCATCCAATGGATGGTTTGACACTTCCTTGCAGTGAAGATACCTTTAATGATCTAACTTGTTGTTTGACGAGCTTGTAAAAGCAACGAGTGGGGCTGATCCATAAAGACTAGACTCCAATTTTGTAGAATCTAGAATTATCAACCATGTGAATATATCATTTTACATATAAATCACAGAGGATGAGAACAAAGAAGTTCCTCCCTTTAGCATCACTGGTCTCTTTCGTATTACTAATTTGTTCATTTTGAGTTATGTGGATGTTAATATGTTTATAGTTCGAACAATAAACCATAGCAAACTGTTTGTCATTTCCTTTATTCTTTTCTGCTGTATATTTTCGATAGACAGGGAACTATGCAGACTTCGACGTACATGGCAGTACTGTAGTACAATTGGACTGATATTCAAAGAGGCAACATTATGGAGGTTGTAGTCCGAAGGTGACTCGGGTTTTCAATATCTAAGTTTTCTGAGTTTGGTATAGTTTCAATGTTTTCATTGACTGGATGAAGATTTGTCTCTTGCTCACCATGTGAGATTTTTAGTTATCTTCATTCGAAGATTGAAAAAAAATATCCTCGTTCATTGGTGGATTTTGATTTTGGCTTTTCCACGTAATTTGTTTGGTGGTGTGAATACATCTCTTGCTTTCTCTATTAAACAGATTCTCTACTAATGAATCACTGATGTTTAAACACTTTCAACATAGACTTGGATACTCTGAAGCTATATAATTAGCTGCAAAAAAACATGCTTTTAATCCATACCAGTTTAATTTGTTATGTATCGTATCAGCTAAATATCATGTTCCTTCTTCGTAATTCAAACAGATAAGCTTGTGTCAACTTTTAGAAAATTACCACGCAAAATTAGGCTCAATAGTGAAAAGTCTTTCGGTACCATAAACATGTTTTCGTATATGTGAAATTCAAAGTTCTCTCAAATGCCTGGCAGGGATCCCTGTAACTTATACATTGAATGTTTCTCTCCATCTGCACTATAATGAATTTACGCTCATACTACGGCACCATCTAACTTCAAAACTTGAAACCCTTTAGTTGGTTAAGCTTGTTTTGCTCACAAAAGGTCATTTCTGATCCATTTCTTCTTACTGTTATCTAAGAAGATTATTCGCAGGGTTCATGGGTATTCTTTGCTTTACTAAGAGAATGATCAGAGAGTCTCTTCTCATTCGAGCAACATGGATGTTCCCAAAGGACATTTTGCAGTGTATGTAGGAGAAAATCATACTAGGAACAAGCGTTAAGTGGTGCCAATAGCATACTTAAGGCACCCTTCATTTCAGGATTTGCTAAGTAAGGTGGAAGAAGAATACTATACCAAATTGATGCAGTCATTTTTCTCTCCTTGCTTTAACCTAATCCTGCTAACCTGCACTAGTAGCGTATGTGAACCATGGACCATCGTTGTGGTGGCCGATGACACTCTGATTCTAAAGTCAGATAGGGATCTAAGGAAGGCGTAATGTTGTAAACATGGAATTTGTAGTGTACCTTAGCTTACCAACCTCATGTCTTATTTATAGTGCAAGAGTCCTGGTTCTACCAGGCCATCGAAGGTGTAGTTTAGGAAGGAAATCTACGTGGATATCATTATCTAATTAGGAGTTGTGTTGTAGGAGGGAAGTTTCCTATTAGCCTGTGCTCTTAGATACGCGAGAGATAGTTCCCAATCCAAGAACAATCAGTAGGAGAAAATTCCCCTGCGTGAAATGAACTCTGGTATTTGCTTCGTAGTTGGAAGCAGAGAGCTACTGTAGTTGTCCGTCTAAAGCTGATCCTCGAGATATTTGCCTTAGTAGGACATATGAGTATTGAGGATAGCTGTGAGATGTGTGGGCCTAGCGCGCTATAAGAGTTCGGGTTCGTCTAGCAGACTGGATCAGGAGGGTTTAGAACCACTTGGGCCGGATCAGTGTTGAGCTGACGCTGGGCCTGTAATTACTCGAGATCATCATGACACGTGTATGGCTAAGGGATGTGACCGTTTTTATGTATCTTCAGTTTTGATTGAGTTTTCCACGTAAATCATTTGTGTCTTATGTGAATCTTTCTATCTCATGATTTCTCTATTAGTCGATTCTTGATTGTGTTGATTATACACACTCACAGATGTTTGACCTTAAATCTTGGTATGTCTTCTAGATTGGGCAGGTTCTAGCATCCCTACAAATGAATCACTAATCTTACCTAATTGCCTAAACTTAAGCTCAACACTTTCAATACAGAGACTTGAATTCTTGAATCAATGAAGGCTTCCATCTCAATGGTCAAAATGACTATTGTGTCTTCCAAACTATATACTTATCTGCAAGAAAAATATGCTTTTAGGTTTTAATCCACATATCCAGCTTGTAATGTGTTCAATCAGCTAAATATCGATATTGATGATACATAAAAACGGTCACATCCCGGAGCTGTACACGTGTCAAGATAATCTCGCAAGCATCATCCCAACATTAATCCGTCCCAATCTGTTCTAAGCCTGCCCAACTGCGGTCGGCCAGGCGGACCTGAACTCTCATAGCATGCTAGGCCCACACATCTCACATCTATCCTCAATACCCGTTGATGTTCTAAGCCTGCCCATTTTTTTTGAATTCCCACTAATTGCAAGTTCAGTTATCCAGAACAGCACCCTGGTGCACCATTCTCAAAACTTTGAACCAAAATCAAAACATCTGAACTATACAGTACCTGAGGGTATATACTAGGTTTATGTTTTGAAGGGAAACCATCTTCTAATTAGATATGAACCTCACAGAAAATGTTGTTTTAAAGCTCATATAGAAACTACCCAATAGCCACTTCATCATCATCAAAATTAGCATCTCGTGTCTACAAATCCAGATCTACTACATCAACATCCTCGTCCTCCCCCTGATACTGCAAACGCAAAAGTACAAATTTTGGATTAGAGGAATTGTGTAATTAGAACAGTTGACTTACATTTGGAAAACCACCATCAAAATTTAGGGATCAAGACAGTGAAGGAGTTACATACCAAAAGGCCAGTACATCAATATATACCAAAATTATGGTGTCGCCTTGTCATTTCTTCCATTCTCCTCTTTCAAAGAAACCACCCAAAAAACACCAATCTTATCGACGAAAGTAACAAAGAGACAATCATGGCTTATAGCCAATGCACTCACTCTCTTCTCAGAACATCTGAAATACACATAACATTATGCACTGTGATCACATTTCTTCGAAAGAAAAGTTCCAAACTTTATCAAAGAACAAAATAAACCAAATCAAAGTTCCTGAGACGATAAATTCCAAAAATCTAATGAGTAAATTACTTCCCTGTAATCGTCATTGTCATTGAGTTTCGCAACAATCTCCTCATACTCTCACTACACCAAAAGGCCTGATTAGCTACACAGGGGTGGCCACGGTTCTAAGCCGTTGGTGTGTTTGCCACGGCTAAAAACCGTGGCTATAGTGCCCAACGGCTTAAAACCGTGGCTAAAAAAAGGGTTGGCCACGGTTCTAAACCGTTGGTGTGTTTGCCACGGCTAAAAACCGTGGCTATAGTGCCCAACGGCTTAAAACCGTTGCAAAAGTGCACGTGTGTTGCACGTGGACGTGTGGAGAAGTAAGTCGATTTCTCGCGGGCGAAATTTTGCGAAAAAAAATTGCTTCCCGCTTTGCGTTCCCGCTCCATCTCCCCCCAACTCTGCAATTTTCAACCCTTAATTTGCTTCAAACCCTAAAATTTCAAGGAGAGGGAAAGAGAGAAGGAGAAGGAGAAGGAAAGAGAGAGGGAGAAGTCGAGGAGGAGCAGTAGTCGGTCGAGAAGGCAATACGAAGAGTGTAGAAGGCGAGACAGAGAGAGCTTCTTCTTCTAGGGATCGGTTCTTCAATCTGTGACCCTAGACTTCGTAAGTTTTCTTTGAAAGATCGCTATCTGCTTGTTTAGATCTTCCTTCTTAAGCTCTCTAATGTGTGTGATTTTTAGCTTCGATTAAGTGAATGTAGTTCAATCTATGCTCTGAACGATCAATCGTTGAGTTCTCTCTCTGCTTTTTTGTACTAATTTTTAGTTAGCTTGAATGAAATGAAGACACAACTTAGGTTTGCTTAACTAACACCTTCTTCATTCTTGTTTTGTTACATTTTCTAGTTTCAATCTCTGCAATTTCGGTGTTTGTTTCGATGGATTGATTGGCATTGCTTTATGTTCTATTTGTGCAAGTTTCGGATTTCTAAAAATGTAGAGAGACTCTTTGTAATTTTAGAGCTACTTTACATTTTTGCATCTTTATGTCATAAAGATTTTCAATTCAGCAATGCTGCTAGTGTAATCTTTTTGAACAATTTCAGATCTGATTCATTGCGTGTGTCAATTGCAGCTCTGAAAATCTTCATCTTCACGCATTCTATTATTGTATTTTGCGTCTTCCTTTAGAAAAGAATTTGGAGTTAAGAACGATTTGTGAAGAAAATGGGGCGGATGTTGGCTCCGTTGGTGGGGATACTTCTTCTATTGTGGTGCTTGGTATCAGTTGCTAGTCTATTTTATTTGGTAATTGAACATGAGTTTCTAAAATTCCAGCTTGAAGGCATTGTAGTAGACCAGAAGAGAGCCAAAGAGAGCTCTCAAATTGTTACTGAGGAACAAGTGTCTCCAGGAGAAAGTGGCAGCCCCACCAGAATATCTGAAGGTATAGTGAAGTGCTTGTCAAGCATTTTCTTAAGGATGAACTCACACAAGAACAAAGGGGTGGTGGAGTTGGAGACGAATGCTGCATTATCTGGATTAGCTTCGCGTGAAAATTGTAAAGAAATGGAATTTCGAGATCCATATGGTATTTGTAGAGAATTTGGGAAGAGAGACATTGGGCCGTATAAGCATATATGTGCAATAGAAGCCAGTTCTATGACATCTATCCATCCCACTTGGAAAACAAATTCCTTCCTTCTAATACGCAGATTAAAGTAAGTTTTTTAACATTGAATTTCAACAAGAATTGGTCAGTGACACTATAAGCATTGTAGTACTCACAACATTTTTTTTTTAATTTCAGGCTTCTACTTGGGAAGCTTGCTTTAGTTGAGTTACGTGGTCTTAGCCATCAACAGAAGCTAGCATTCTGGATTAACGTCTACAATTCTTGTATGATGAATGTATGAATGAGAACCTTTGCATTAAATATTTTGATGGGCAATTGAAGATCAATGTCTTTTTATTTCACTTTGTGGAATTTTGATAGTTTTCTTGATGAAATGATCTATTACCCGTTGTTCTTTTCTCGGGGGAAACTTTGCATGTGTATTAAAAATCCCTCTGTGTTTTAGTTACCCATTTCAGCTTAAAAGGAGGTAGACATTTATTTTTCTTGTTTTCACAGGCCTTTCTTGAGCACGGGATCCCAAAGAACTAATCAAACTTAATTTTTCTATTTACTTCAGGCAGTTGAAGCAAAAGAAGGGTTACCTATACAGAATGAAACTGTAACATTGGCATCAATTAGCTATCAAAATTTCTTTCTTCAGGTACAAAAACCTTTTACCTCTTACTCTCTACATAACATCTTTTTATTATCACTAACTTTTTATTATGGTATAGTTTCCCAAGCTTTGCGGAATGACTGGCACTGCAGCTACTGAAAGTACAGAATTTGAGAGCATATACAAGCTTAAAGTAACAATTGTGCCTACAAACAAGCCCATGATAAGGAAGGTATGTGGTAAAGTTTATCATACTCTTTTTTCATTTCTAAGGTTCGGGGATCCTAAATAACCCCGCTCGCTTTCCAAAAATAAAATAAAATTGGAGAGAGCGTGATTCCTCCCAGTTTTGAGGCATAGACTAAGTATAAAATTTGTAATGAGAATCAGGCACCTTATAGCCAGAGGGATGTGCTTGTTTCAGTTATCTGTCCTTTTCAAGAGATTAGTGGCCCTTTATACATAAACCTTTCGCCTTTGTATCAAGAAGAAGAGGTGTAAAGGGTTAATTCTATCACAAATGCGGATCATCAAGGTTTTCTGTCATTTGTTGTTTAAGACATTTGATTTCTGCTGGATTTTCATTGTTGACATTTAAACATATTGCTTATCTCATCTCTCTTTTAGGATGAATCAGACGTAGTTTTCAGGTCAACTACTGGAAAATGGAGGGCAGTTGTGGTAGAGATTTCTAGAATGCACAAGATAGGCCGCCCTGTACTTGTTGGTACTACTAGTGTTGAACAGAGTGACTTACTATCTATCTGAGCAATTGTGTGAAGCTGCAATTCCCCATGAGATGAGTTCTATTTTATCCACATTATGGAATACTATGTAGGAAACTGTTAACATGATAGTGGAATTCACTAGTATATGAAAAGTACTCTTCAGTATTAGATCCACTTATTGACAATATGATAATTTGTATTTCATTCTACTTCTTTATTAATGTTTCTAAAGTTGGCAAAGCATAATTGTTACCTTTTATCCTAGGTTCTTAATGCAAAACCAGATAATGTGGAGAGGGAAGTAGAAATCGTGGCTGTCTTGGGGCAGTAACAATCGCCACTAATATGGCAGGCCGTGGCACAGATATTATCCTCGGAGGGAATGCGGAATTTATGGTTCTGTTAAAGCTGCGTGAAATTCTTATGCCAAGGTATCGTTTCATTTGCTTGCAAAAAATAGTTCCACTTTTATCAAGAGCTTTGCAAACTTATTCATCTGCATTGAGAGTAGCTCAAAAGCTTGGTTACAAGATTGGATTGGCCAAAGGGGTTGGGTTGGGGTCGACGTACTTCACTGTTTTCTGCTGCTACGCACTTCTACTTTGGTATGGAGGTCATCTAGTGATAGGTGGACTGTAAGCACCCAAACACATCTCTTATTTGAATTGAATTAATTGGTTCCAAATTTTAAAACCATGCTATTTCCACAGGGCTTTAGGACAATCAACACCGAGCGTGGCTGCTTTCGCTAAGGCAAAAGTTGCAGCTGCCAAGATCATCTGTATTATTGATCACAAGCCAATTATTGACCAAAATCCACCAGTTTCTCGACAGATTTTACATGTCAAGAATCGGGATTCGTATGCTGATTGGTAACTTCCTTTTCCATCTAATTTTATTGGTTTTGTTTGCCCAATGTTAAAAGTTAGCTTTTTTATTTGTTAGAAATATCAGATTCATTTGCTGAACCTTCAAGTTTTTTATTGGATCCTCTTCGAATTAAGTTTATTTTATTCATATGTATGATGTTACATCCTTTCTCTCTGTTCTTGTTGCAGTATGCGCAGGCATCATCTTTTAACTTGTTGCATGCAACATACATCTTTATTAGACTGCCTATTAATCAATGTTAATAATTATATGTTCTCTATGATTTATTATCCATAGGCATATATGAAGCAGAAGTACCGATTTTTATATGTTTAAAGTTTCTTTCTATTTTCCCCTTGTGTTTGTCTCCCTGTTTCTAGGTTTGGAGGTTTAAGTTAAATATTTCACAATTTGACTTACCACAGTATTCTTCTTTGTAAACATTAGCATTCTAGATCAATCAAATGAAGAAGAACATGATTGTTTGTGCAACTTGGGAGTAGAATCAACAAAAAGGAGGGAAGAAGAAAGGTCAAGCAAGTATGGGTAATTGTTGTTTCTTCAAATCAGCTCAAGTGAACCATAGAAGCTCAACAACTTTAACTTCCTCAACTCCAGGTACTCGATCAATATTTTTTTTTGCAATAATTGATCTTTTCTTTTAATGGAGTCTCTTAAGTTTCAGTTTTTGTTGATGGGTTTTCCTTATTTTGCTTAGATTCTGTGTTTTTGTGTTAATATCTATATGAGGCAATGGGGTTTTGGTATAATTTTATTGGATCTTGTACTCAAATAGAAATCCATTTAAAAACTAAACTTTGTTGTAATTATGTGTGTGTTAATGGTGTTTTAGGACCTCAAAATTGTCAGTTTTTATCTCAAATTGAACTGGGATCTTCTTCCTCTTGGAATCCAAACAATACCCATTATGTCATTTCTTGAACATGTTCCTTAAGTTTCAGAATCTTTCACACCAAGTCCCTTAATTAATAATCTGCTTTAGTTTTGTGTTAGAACATCAAAAGCTCCAGCTTGACTCAAAAACACCGGATGGGGTTTTGGATTTGTGGGTTACCCTTTTTAATACAATAAAAGAATCTATTTTGTACTTGTTCATAAGAGATTAAGGGAATTCTGATTAGTACTCTGACACACTAGATCCTATGTATTAATTATAGGGTCATCAAAGGCCAATAACAATGGAGGTGGTGGTGATCACCATCCTTATTTTTGTTATGTGCTTTTGTCATTGAAATTAGAGTCAATTCTTTGTTGCTGTGGTGGTGATCATTTGTTTGTAATATGGATGTTTATAACTAAAATTGTATCAAATGGATGTTTGGATGAAGTAAGTATTGAAACAAACACGCTTTGTGCATGGAACTTCTAACTAGTATCAACACTGTATCTCTTCTTTCTTGTGAAAAATGTATGAAATGATTTTCTTGCTACTTCAGCATCCCCCTGTATGCAATTGTGTTAAGAAAAGTAACAAAATTAGACAATTGTATTGGAGGGACACCCATCTTTGAGTGCATTCATCAATTCAATAACTCCACACAAACTTCAACTTATCAATACTTGCATGAACCAACTGCTGCTTATCATGCCTCATCTTCAGAATTTATTTCACCAGACCTCATTACAACAAGTAAAAACATCAAATTTCATTGTCCTTCTGAAGATTATGTCTTTCCTTCCATCCCAGTGGAAGATTCATCTAATTTCACATTGGTTGACTTACAGGATATTATCATGAATTTATTGAATAGTTTGCAACAAGCTGAGGTTGTAGATGGTGAGTGGAATATCTCTTATTGCAGTTCCCGATATCATTGCTATTATAACTCATGATAAAAGTACCATGCAAGTTCAATTGAAGTGTTGTTGTTGTGCTTCAGATCATCATGCGAAATTGTCTCCACTACCTCGCAATTCTGAGAATGATACAAATGTAAGCATTGTAATTCATGTTCTGGATTTGGGGATTGGCCATTCGTGGAACTATATTGGTTATGCTTTGGTCATCAATGTTGAACATCCCAATGCTTGTACCTGCCGATATTTCTGAAACCACTATGACAATTAACAGAATACATGTGAAAATTTCATTTTGATTAGATAGTGTTGTTGAGAACTTGATCCTTAATGATTATAATATCAATTATAAGTGGTTCTTTTAGCGGCGTTGGGGATTCTTGCGGCTTTGATAAATTTCCCAGCTTTGGTTTATTACTTTATTAGCATTTAAGAATACGTGAGATGTTGTTGCCTCTTTTTATCTTACATCCTTGTTTTCTTCAGCATCAACTCTGGGTACTTATATATGCTAGTAACATAGGCTTTGGAAAGCAAAATTGAAAAGAAAAATGATGTTGAAAACAATTTTACTGTTGACTTACTGTTCATTTGGTTAAATTATTGTCTCTTATTTGAGAAATCGCTTTGGTTTGCCTGTCACTTATTTCATCGAGTTCCCTCTTGTCTCACTCTCATTCCACTTCACACAAAAGCAACTATTACTACTACTCTTCCTCCACTTTGATTTTGGTATGTATGTAAAAACCTTCTCATTATCAACTGGTTTCTGATTCTCTGCTTGATTTCTAACTCTCTCTTCTTTAACTTATCTCTGTAATCTGTAATCTATCAGCTTTTTTCCATCTTTAGTGGGTTTGTACACATTGACAACTCCAACATGTTCCCATATTGGTCATACATATTACTTCACTGAAATTTTACTGTTTTTTGCATCTTCAACACCTTTTTTTTTCCGTTGTTTGCGATTGTTCATCTGCTTTAGCTTCAATGCGGTTTCGTTATTCAGTTCATGTAGGTTTTCGAACTTGATAGAGTTGATATATTGAGATGGGTTTTTGGTTTATCTTTTTATATTCTATTTTGATGATTTTTACACTCTGTGAGATTTGGCACTTGTAATGAATTGAACAGGTGATCCTTGTTTCTTTTTCAGCTCAAGTGGTTGTTTCATACTGGGGAGATGGTGTTCTCATTGATTGGAAGCTGGGAAGGTTGTCTGATTACCAAGATTCAAAGAATGGTAAATTTTCCAAAGAGCTGCTAGTGTTTTCATCATTTTCATCATCAGCTTTGGTTTATTAGCAATCTTTATAGGTCATGTTTGTCTGTCATTGAGTACTGACTAATTTTTATACTGCAGGGCTCTGAAGGTCTGAGCCAGTACGGGCAGCAGTATGTTGGACAGGAGAATGCGCATACATTGCTTGTTTATGGGGTGCAAAGTGTGTCGTTGTATCAACCATCACCTGTGCCATATACAAGCAACTTCCAGGTGCTGCATTCTCATCATTTTCAGTATATTGAACAAGCAACTACCGAAAGAAATGGGGCCTGTTCCTAAGGGCATCAATGTATTTTCTTACATTATAACTAGGTGGATTTGTATTGTTGGAAAAAACATAGAGAAATTCTTTTGTTTTAGATGCGAGCGAAACATGATATAACAAGGTTCCATTTGTTCAGGTTAATCCTGTTATTGTACATTAGTGCTATTTGTTTACATGTTTTTGTTTGGCGTCAAAACTTGACAAGTTCCTTTTTACGGTTGATTTTGTATTTATTTAGCATATAGTTTGTGGAATCTTATTCGTGCCGGAGGCATGACACAAACCATAGTACAGACTGATTTTGCAGGTGCGACGGCTGTGATTTTGCTGCAGCAGCAAAAAAAAAATATAATTTTTTTTTTCGATTATATTAATTTGCAACGGTTTGAAACCATTGCAACAAACCAGATTTCTTTTTTTTTTGAATTTTGTTTTACCTGCCAACGGTTTACAACCGTGGTTGCATCTTGCCACGGCTAAAAACCGTTGCTATGATGTTTGCCACGGTTTATTTCTCACTGTTTAGCCACGGCTTCCAACCGTGGCCAGGGTTAGCCACGGCTTAAAACCGTTGCTACCTTGTTAGCTACGATTTATTTCTCACTGTTTAGCCACGGCTTCAAACCGTGGCCAGGGTTAGCCACGGCTTAAAACCGTTGCTACCTTGTTAGCTACGATTTATTTCTCACTGTTTAGCCACGGCTTCAAACCGTGGCCAGGGTTAGCCTCGGCTTAAAACCGTTGCTACCTTGGTAGCCACGGTTTAAAACCGTTGCTAATATCCACACTTTATCACGGCTTAGAACCGTGGCTATTGTTGCCACGGCTAAAAACCGTTGCTATTGTTCTTGCAACGGTTTAAAACCGTGGCTAAATGCTGAAAATCACCACCCCTACTCAAGCATAAAACCGTTGCTACAATGTTTAGCAACGGTTTATAGCCGTTACAACAAATTTTGCGACGCCTCTGTAGCCCACGACTCTTAGCCGTGACAATGGGTTACGCCCACAGTATAGAGCCGTTGCTAATGGGGGTTTTTGGTGTAGTGTCTGCCTTTAGCTCGTTATGTCTGTCCAAATAAGGTTGCTTCTCCTGTTATGCCACAAGCGTAAATCACCCATTTCAGAATCCAAACCGATTAACTTAATAAACTTAAAACACATAAGCTTTATCTACATACCTCATCACTCATAGACTTCCACTTCTCTCCAGCTTCCTTTGCAACCTTTAATTCAATTTAGAATAAAATAAAAAAGAGTATTATCAAATGTACACACAACAACAACAAGAATTTGTAATACTAAGTGTAGAGATTGTGTATATTACCACTGCAATACCCTTCTTGTCTGGATTCGCTTCTTTGAACGAGTTTCTAAAATCATCCCTACAACAAAATTCATTCTAGTTAGTGTTGAAAACAATGTTCTTAGCCAATACAATCTATCAAGGAAATACTACTTGCAGAAACAAAGACATGGAGAAGACATAGTTGAGGATGTTATGGTGTAGAAAGCTGAGGATGTTCTGGTGTAGAAATGAAAAAAAGACATGAAACAAACCTGCCAGCACAGTGAATCAGTGTCTACCAGCTAATCTAAAACATAGTGTTTTGATAAAAAAAAAAAAATTAAAATATCCCATCTGATCAATGATTACCTAAAATATGGAGAAGACAGAGATGATCTACATGGAAGTTATGACTGGCGAGCAATATATAAGTGGATTTGAAAAGAAGTATCAAACTCAATCTATTTTTTTCTTTTCTTATAACAGGGAATGCAAAAATTTTAAATGAACAAAGAAACCAAAATTTTCATGGCACTGAACTAGTGAACTATAAGGGCAAACCAAACCCAATGAAAAATCTCATTCCCGTGTCACCATTTCTACTAGGTTTAGTGCTCCTAAGCTGCAGGAATCTTCCAATCACTTGGCAAAATCTCAGAAATGCTTTCCTAGATCAATAACACACCGTTCTGAAATATTACTATCAAAGGTGCAAGAAGCCTAATAGTTCGGAGAAGACAACAATCACAAACAATACAAGACGTTCTGCATGAAGCTGCTCATGTTATGTAACCACGACTTGAATGAGCAAATTTATTATATTTTTAAACTTTTCAATGGTCTAGATAAGATAGTAGGAAATCTCTATATGCCATTACAGTCTTGGTCCCTACAGGTTTCTTAGGGCCTCTATTAACATCTCACTGAAAAGGAGCAAAATTCTTACACGAATTTTAAAATCCCGATCAGCACTAACTGAGAATCGCCCATCAGGAGAAAATTCCTGTAAACCGAGTACCACATGAATAACTTGATAATGATAATGTAAAGCTAGAATGATTGGAGAAATGCTAACACTCGAACACTCAAGAAAAATATTATAACAGCAATAAGAAAATGAATATAAGAAAAGAGAAAGTACTACACATCCTTAAGAGAAGAAGAAGAAGAAAGTAAACAAAAATGAAGGATATGTATAATCTAGCAACAAGTAAAATGACAACAGAAATACATCATATTTGAGCTAAAACCAAACATGACGCAGGATGCAACTAATGAGTAAATTTTTTATATCATGAATATAAACAAAAAGAGAACGACGTACCAGGCTCGTAATGATACTACAATAGTGAGCTAGTATTGGTGTCGCCTCGTCATTTCTGCCACTCTCCTTTTTCAAAGCAACCACCCAAAAAACACCAATCTTATCGACGAAAGTAACAAAGAGACCATCATGGCTTATAGCCAATGCACTCACTCTCTTCTCAGAACATCTGAAATACAGATAACATTATGCACTGTGATCACATTTCTTTGAAAGAAAAGTTCCAAACTTTATCAAAGAACAAAATAAACCAAATAAAAGATCCTGAGACGATAAATTCCAAAAATCTAATACTTACACAGTGCGTACACTGCGAATGATATGAGCTACAGAGAATGATATGAGAATTCTGTCAGTGGCCTTAGACATTGTTGAATATAACTGTATGAAATATGCATGTATTGTTAGGCTGTTACATACCTGCACTGATTTAAATACATATATAAAGGAGTTTCTCCTCATGAGAAGAAATTCTCTTTTCGTGCAAACTTTAAAGAGTTCCCACTTAGTTAAATAGTACTTGCTAAAGGATAAGGCAACTTAATGGCCTAGGGACCTATCATACAGCTCTTCGAGCTCATCACTTAACTTCTCCCCTATAGGGCATTCCCTGAAAATTATGGCCTAGGGAGCTATCCCCAACCATTGTATCAGCATATATATCTAGTCCCAGAATCTGACATGTGATGGACATCAATTGAAAATTAAAAACAAAACCAAGATGAAAATAAGAAATCTCAGATGAATGTAATTCTGTGGAGATACCTTTAGGATATAGTCTGTTTGAAGACTTGTCTCTAGTCCTTCAACAGAAATTGACTGTTAAAACAGAAGGTTGTCATGGGTTATTGACACTCACTACCAAGTAACCAAACTAACTAACAAAAAGGAACATCTAAAATAGGGAAAAACTATTCAAGCTAATATAGAAATGACTTTTATAAGTTATAAAACTGAAATCGACTAAACAGATAAAACAACAATACCCATTCAGCTTACACAATAATAGCTTGCATCTCATCTTGCAACCGCTTTGTTGATTCATCACTTCTTTGTTTCTGCTTTAAAATCTGAACCTGACTTTCTTGGTTCTTCAGATCCAATATCTGAAATACATAAATTTTCAGACATATGAAAATATGAAGCAAATATAGATCATCTTAAAGATCTCAGAATAACTAAATGGTCACCTGATGAGCACCTCACCTCCGCGTTTAAGTGTCAAGCAGTGCATGAGAAATCAGCTGGCTTGGGAATCCAGCATCAACCACAAGCTCATCCACAGATTCTCAATCACTCAATGAGAAATATACTTTGTGAGGAAAGTTCCACTGTGGACCAAACTTTCTATGTTGTGTGCATAGCTCCAGCCAGTATATCAAGAGACCAAAAAAAAAAAAAAAAAGGAATCTCTACTAGGGAAATCATAAGAGATCATGTGTAACTAGATAGGCAACAACACCAGCTGCATAACCTGCAAAAGCAAACCCACTCACCTGCACAAAAGTTAATTCTTCCATTAACAGGAGACGGGCCATATCTTTGTTACACGAGATAAAGCTTGTGGTACTTTTAACCTCTGACTTTCAGGTTCCCCAAAATGAATAGCATCCGTTATAATCCAGATAACTCCTAGCCCAAGAAGCGTACCCATGTACGGAGACAAACCGGTGATTGCCTTAAACACTGGAACAAACATCAGAGCTCCAATGCCTACAGCAAAAACAAGCTGTCCTCGAGGAGCCATTTGTTCTGATGCCAAAACATAGCCAGATTCTTGGTCATTTCCATCAACTTCACTGAAGGAAAGATAAATATTTCAATGAACAGACATAACAGGAGAAGCCCATCTCTAAACTACAGAATGGATGCTTGGTTATCCAAGAAAGGTACCTAGTGCAGGAAATTAGAGCGAGCGGAACAATGAGGGAAATTAGAGCTAGCGGAACAGTGAGGGAAACAACAGAAGGGATAACCAAGTCCTGCAAGCAAAACAAATGATGATTAGAATCTAACATCAGAAACAATGAAATTGTCCGACAGATATGATGGTGTGTATATGAACTTGAGATTTGAGAATAGTCTGCATTCTAAATTTTTTTATTTTTAAAGACGAGCTTGGTTTTATAGGATCCAATAGCCTATCAAAGACCCGAATGGGTCAACACACCATAAACTTAATAAAGATGCCGCCGGCCGACGTTGGGATTAAACCACCATAGCCTCCAAATAATTTGCCAATCCAACGAGTACAAAAATCACTTCTCAATGCATGGCAATTAAAGTTGTTGCATTAGGCTTAACTAGACATGTACCCTGTAACTCATCATTACTCTCCCAATCCCATCCCAAATGAAACACACACAAAGGCATCAACATCATTGGCTGAAAAAAAATTCTCACGTAAACTCTCATCTCCGCTATTTTTATAGTTTTCCATAAAAAAATTAAAAAATAAATAAATCAAAATCTGAACACACCCTAAATGTGTGGTAAAGGAATTTCCACATAAAAAATCAGTGTGTTCATGCAAGTAAAGCAAATTAACATATTAATTCAACCAACCACAAAATGCCTAAAAGAGATTTCAGACAGAACTTAGCTGATCGAATATGTACCACCACAACCACTCATAGAGAAATGCTACATTCTTCATCTGTATACAAAAATTACAACTTCAGTTAAAATGACATTTACAACAATACTTGAAGTACCAATTAGCATACACATATAAAGGTGATATGAAAAGAAAACTACCTTCTTCTGGATGGGAGCTCTCAGAAGCATTGTTATTACTAGGAGCAGGTGCTTCAGGTGCAGGAGTAGTGGCAGGGCCAACAGGCTTCTGTTCAGTCACAGCTGCTGCCACCTTTGCAGCATTAGCAGGTGCTACTTTTCCACCATTAATAGGCACAATACACAGAAGTTGGGGTCTTATGTCACTTCATCACTGTAACACAAATTCCAAATTCCGACAGTATAAGGTGTGAAGATAAGAAAACAGGCCAAACATTCAATTCAACAAAAAGACAAAGATTACAATCTACAAGGAAATATTAAATGTCTACTGATCAAACTTACAATTGAAGCATATGACTTCTTAACCAGCATGTAAGAAAAATATAACAATAAAATAGCAACGCAATGAACATAACCCTTTCATATATTTATAGGTAAAACAGTTACAAAGAACATATATACTACATTCTTTTAGAACAACAGGACTAATCCAAAAACAGGAAACAACTAATCCAAATAACAACAAGACTAATCCAAAGAACATATACCACATTCAGATATATATACATCCAAGTATAGCACATCGGCAACCACTTCAAACCTGTAGACAATGATCAAATAAGGAAACAACTATTATCACTGATGGCATACAAAACACATCCTAGTTATTATCACTTTAAAAAACTCACCGCTAATGTGCCTCAGATCCACCAGATCCACCATTGTTTTGATCAGTTAGTCTCCTCAATGCTTGCATCATCATGGCCATATCCTCCTTCATTTTATTCATTTCATCACTGGCCACTTTCTTGTAGTCTGCCAACTTTTGTTTTGCCACTATCTTGTAGTCTGCCAACTCTTGTTTTGCTTCCGCAGCCTCTTTCCTTGCAATCTCAATCTCTCGCCTTGCTTCTTTTATAGCTTGAAATCCAAAGCAGCTACTCGTACCTTTTTCAGATGTTGGCGTGATCCCATGTCCCCTACAACGTATACGTCCAGGTCTGTCTGGCCCGAATACTTGAGTAAAAATGTGGGCATCATCTAAGGAGTTTAATTCCTCCTTTCGTTGCACAATAAGATTTTGTATCTCTTCCTACATTTAGAAACACATTTAGTTAGTGAATATGAAATATAAATGGTAATGGATACCAACAATTCAAATGTATCCACGCCTTCTTCCCATAATTCTTTTAACTCATCAATTAATGGTTGTAAGTAAATATCGATGTCATGTCCAGGAGCTCTCTCTTCTGGAATAAGCAGAGACAAAATCATATTTGTAGGTTTCATGACAATCCATGGGGGCAAATTATATGGTATCAAAACAACGGGCCACATGCTATATGATAGACTCATGTTGCTGAACGGATTGAAACCGTCACTTGCCAATCCAAGTCACATTTCTCGGTTCACACACTAAAGTCAGGATACAATTGATCAAAATGTTTCCAAGCCTCTGAATCTGCAGTATGTGCTAGATTGTCATCTCTAATACAATTATCATGGTGCCACTTCATTTCAGAAGCAATTTTGGAAGACATGAACATTTTTTGAAGCCTTGGTTTTAAAGGAAAGTGGCGCAAAATCTTTCGTGAGACTCGTTTCCTCTTATTAGAATATCCAATAGACTCCTCATCATCATCATTATCTCCACAATCAATTTTTTTCCACCTCGATTCTCCACAAGTTGGGCAATACTCTGCGTAAGCATGTTCTTTGCGAAATAAAACACAATCATTGATGCACGCATCTATCTTATCATATGAATACCCAAGATCTTGAATATTCTTTTTAGCCTCGTAGTAGGACTTTGGTAGCGTCTCACCTTTAGGAAAAACTTTCTTTAATTCCTTAAGCAACATGGTAAAGGCTTTGTTACTCATTCCCCCAACACATTTAATATGTAAATGTTTTAAGATGAAAGACAATAAAGAAATGTCGCACCCAGGATATATGCTAGTCTTGGCATTTTGAATGACCCTCAAAATTCTTTCAGCCTCATTTTGTGGTCATGTACTGCTAGTAGTCTCTGTGTCATATCTTTGATCTCTGACATTCTCATGATTAAACTCTGGAAAAGTATCTGCTATCAACTCGTCTATTTCATCACATTCAACCTCATTATCAAGCTCTAACTCGTCATCTTCACTGCCTATGGTAGCATGTCTATCTTCACCATGAAAGTCCCAATATGTGTAACCATGAAGTATGGCGCTTATGATCAAATCTTCTCTAACTTCATCCCTTGTCTTTAGACGACCATTGAAACACTTTCTACATGGGCAATATATGAGGTTCCCTGATTTTGTGTGCTGAAACGCAAAATCAAGAAATGTTTCCACTCCTCTTATATAGTTGGGGTCTAAACGATTCCCAATATCCATCCAGCTTTTGTCCAACGTGGCCATTAAATCCCTATCATGTTTTTACATATCAAAGTGAAACCGAAAAAATGAAGTAAAATAAAAAAGAGATAAATGTATAAAAAGGATAACTCAAATTTGAAACAATCAAGGATGAATATACCTGAGCTCGATAGAAAATCAAAATAATCGTTTTATTGGATAACGGATAACTACTTTTGCTTTAACAAATAACCTAATTGCCTTATCTTTTCCAAGCCGCCTTTGTTTCCTGCATTATGCAACGATTAAATTAAGCAACATTGCTCAGGATGTTTTTCTTGAAAGTTTTTAGGGAAGGTAACAAATGTAGTAAGTGAAAAGTCTATGTGAAAGGGATCTTGCTACAAGCGGCGTTTTGTTAATAAGCGCCGGTAGTGTTATGCAGTCAAAAGTGCCGTTTTAGAGTACATTTTTTTGAAGTGGATATACAACATAGCGTTAACTATCGATGAAGATGTAATATTTGGCTCATATTTTGCAGTTAAATACCAAGTTCTAGACCCACTAGCTAGAAACTTGTTTTATGTAATCAAGTAGAGAAACTAACTATAAAGAGTACCTTTACAAGAAATCTCTACATGCATGAATTGGTTATTCTCAATTAACCAACAACACCATCGACAAATAGGAGTTGTTCTGTTTGAGGTCATTGGTTTAAATCATTCGTTAACTCTTTGCCAACTCAAATTTCATCTAGATTATGACAACCTTGTTTAATAATGTATTATATTTAAGATCAAAGGCATTTGCCTATCTCAAGCATAGTATTGCAATTGTATTTGTAAATTCAAAGTCAAATTTATTATGCTATGTAATTAGTAGGGGTGGGCATCCCATCCCGCGATCCCGATCCCGTCCTATCCCAATTTTTTCGGGTCTTAATGTGATTGAATAATTTCATCCCGATCCCATCCCGTCCAGATCTAGAATGGGATGGGATGGGATGAAGATTTTCAATCCCGCCAATCCCGAGCTAATTTTTTAATATTTATTATTAATATTTATATTTATTTTTATTCATATAAACTTACAGATGACTGACAAAAACTCATGGTGTTTGCAGTGGTAATAGAATTGTTACTTCAAGAAATAAATATTCATTAAGCAAGAGAAAGATAGCAGACTGTTGCTTGGATTCCCAATAAAAGTGGCTCCAATTATTATACTTCCAAATATTGATAATACCCAGGTGAAGATGTAAAATAACAATTAACTGAGTAATACATATTCAGAAGGGAACATTCAGGGGCGGAGCCAAGAATTTGAGATGCCCCAGGATGTAAAATAATTTTTTTTAATTACGATATATGTATTGATGGTAAACCATTATGAATATGTTAGAGCATCACCAATAGGTCTATATTTCTTCCCTAACAAAAGATGAAATGTCATTTTGTCAAGGAACCATGAATTTTGTTTCCCACAGTAATGAAATTGTAAAATCAGTTAGGAGGCCATCACAACGACACAATACTCTTACTGGGTCCCATTTATCATGTCATTTTCTAAAAGTCAGCCCACTCGACTTCATTGTTAGGGGATTTAGTGGCTACCCTTATATTTGCATGCCACATCTATATCTAATTATAATAAATTTATTTTTCACCCTCTTATATGATGATAATCTTCGCAGTAGTCACAGGCAGCACGCTGATCCCGTCCAGTCCCGTCCCGAACCCGTTTGGGATGGGACGAGGTCGGGATGGGGTTTTTTCCATCCCGTCCCGTCCCGATCCCGTATGAACGGGATGGGATAGGGATGAGTATATCTCGTCCCATCCCGTCTCGTGCCCACCCCTAGTAATTAGTCCTCCAGCCTCCATGTACTATTTCCAAGTAAATAGTTGTGTTATGATGTAATTGGTAAATGGCTTCAATATAAATCTCAAGGCTGATAAAAGAAAACTATCATAACAAGTTTAATGTCCTGTTCTCTTGCTTTTCTGTTTGTGTTTTTGTTTGTTTTCTGTCTTGCTAAGAAGTATATATATATTATATATTGCGGCCTTAGTACATAGGTCTGCCATCTGCAGACTACAAACCAGTATACCATATATCTAATTTTATTAAGAGTAGATACACAACAAAGGTAGCTGCTTGACCCCCTGTGTTGCCATTAACACTATCCCTTCCTTCATTGGTTAATTCAGCTACCATATGTTTCAACCGAAGCTCCAGTTAACTGATAGTACTACCACTAGCAGCTGATAAAGTAGTCGAACTCATGGATCTCTTGGGTATATCATACCATTTTCCCCCTGAACTCACAACACTGATCAGGTTACTATGCTCCAACACTTTCCGACTCCTGTAATTTATCATTAGAGCTTATTCCCTATCCAACCAACATACATGTATCTTCTTCCTTATCGATGGACATTCCCAAGTCACACTCTTACCTCCACTCCTTCTGCAACATGCATCAAGGTCAAAGACTTGTTTATAATTGCTTGCTCATCCCCAGTAGTTACCGCTATAGTATTAGAACTAGTTCCAGCACCCAAATTGCTGCTAATCTTCTCAACAAAGGCGAATGAGCCTTGGGTTTGAAGGTGTGTTTCTCTACAGCCATGATCCATCCTTTACTGTCTACCTTTTGCAATGAAACTTTCTTTCCATTATATTTCCACACTCATTGAACTGGATTCTTAGCATTAGTGCTGCGAAGACAATTAGTTTTCGCATTCCCGAACCCTGCACAAACATTGCACCTCGCATGTATCCAAGCATACTCAACCTCTACCGTCTCTACCAGTTGCACCTTAGGGTTCTCCAATTAAAAAAGAAAAATCCTCAACACATGCAAGCTAGTTATCATTGTGGAACTTGACAGGCAACAATTCCATATTAAAATTATGGAATAAATACACTTATATGAGTGAGCTATTGATTTGGGAAAGTAGCAAAAACACACCCGTCACGCGTCTGACAAAAATCATGCAAGGTATGGATATTTCAAGTGTCATAGTCGTCTATACTTCTGTTTTATCACAGCCTACAGGGATGAACCATAGCTACACCAAGTTCTAATTTGTATATTGTTAATGATTGCTTAGTCTACAAGATGTTGATTATAATGAATTATAACTTGCTTACCATAAAATGAATGTGTGAAGTTCCTTTTTCAGTGCGCTAGTAGAATTCAAGAGTTAAAATTTTTAATCTTTTTCTAAGAGCTAAAAGATAATATCTTGTAACACTATTGTTCGAATGATTTAGTTTGAATACAAACGGAGACTTGGCTACTATCAGAGTTATGTAGGAAAATCACCCCCTTGAATCAGAAAATACCCTTGCTTTAGCTTTGTGATATGCAAAACCTAAACCCTTGCTAAATTAATATTACTGCAAGCCTCAGACCATCATGCTTCAAGCTTGAAATTGTCATGAACAATCTCACGGCGAAAACAAAAACCAGTATAAGTAGGCTCTTATACTCCATACATGGCATGTGCGGATGACAATGGCTAAAAATGCACAAAGAGTTGCCATATCAGCTCAAAAATTAATAAAAAAAAATACATCACGAAAAAATACAAAGAAAAAAAGCAGTAAATTCAGCAAGAAACCCTAGAAATCGGTTTAATACATTTGGATGATCGAATTTGTGCGTAATAGAACATACATATGATGAAGAGAAGCAACGGACACAATCGAAAGCGATTATAAAAGGGATTCATCAAAAACCAAAAACCCTATATTTGGAAATCATCAAATAGAGATTCGATTGTACCTTGAGTTTCTTCTCTTTGGTTGCTATTCGAATGTTCTTGAATGAGTACAACCACCACCACCACCACCACAATGTTTGAGAGATTTCAACAGAGATTGAAGAGTGGTTAGACCGAGAGCGAAGGAGGGAAGAGGGAAGGAACGAAGTCACGAAAGACTGGAAGCGCTAAGGAGAGGGAAGGAGGAAGGAGGAAGGAGGAAGGAGGGAAGTCGCAAGTGCAGCAGGAAGGAGGAAAGTCAAGCGCAGAGGAAGGAGGGAAGTCGAGCACAAGAGGGGAGGAGATTATAAATATGTACCCTCTAATCCGGCGTTTCACACCTCTAATACGGCGTTTTAAAACAAAAATTTATTTTTATTAGCGGGATGGATTCGCGGGTTTTTTTTTCGCTCTTTACCGGTGCTTCTACAATAAACCTTAGTATTGTTCGATCTTTACCGGCACTTTTTACATCTAAAGCGGCGTTTTAGAAAACATAATTTTATTTTCATCAGCGGAATGGGTTGGCGGGTTTTTTTTAATCTTTACTGGCTGGTATTGCTTACTCTTTACCGGTGCTTTGAAATAAAATGCCGGTATTGTTAGATCTTTACCGGCGCTTATTTACATCTAATACGGCGTTTCAAAAAACACAATTTTATTTTCATTAATATGGCGGGGTTTTTTATCTTTACTGGCGCTTTAGAAAATCAACGCCGGTATTGTTATCTTTTTCCCGACGCTTCATAAGAAAAACGCCGGTTGAAGGAGACCTTTACCGACGCTTCATTATAAACGTCGGTATTGCTTGAGACTCAGTTTATTATCGCTGATTTTTGTAGTGCGGATAATGAAGACGATTCCTCATTTGGTTGGGTTAAATATAATCACTCTTGAGCCTTTAGCTATTTGCATGATTTTTAAATCTGCTTATAACAAAACAATTGATTTTTTAATGCCCCAGTAATTGCTTGATAGAACTTTATGACGGCTTTTGCGATTAGTTTTTTTTTTTTTTTAATTTATATTTTTGTTCTTCTACTTTGCTCATGTTCAGAATAGACCCTTTTTCTTGGAAAATTACCAAATTTTAAAACGTACTAATGAAAAAATGCACCATAGACTTTTTTTATATGTTTTTGGGGGCATCTATTCTACGCCATTGAACTTTGCCTACATTGACATGCATGGTACAACAATATTTCAAACAGAAGGTTGAAAGGACCATGTTTTGCTTTCGAACCAGCACTCCAATTTTTAGTACTCTTGAGAAATTGCAACCCTTGAAGTCTGTGAAGTTCATTAGGTCCGCAATATCGACGTTTTATCAGTATGGCAAAATTTTAGTGTTTTCGTTTCCTAATTAAAGACTTGATTAGGACTTGTGTTTTGCTCTCCAGCTAAAAAGACTCTGATGTTTGACGCATTGTTTATTGGACTTCGTGGGACTTGTGGGGAGAGCTTGTAAGCAAAAGATCTGTAATCTCCTCCATATTTTTAGATTGAGTACATATCTCTGTCTTTTGGTTTGTTTCAATTTTGGGATTCCAGCATAAACCTTTTGCATATAGTGTGAATCTTGGATTGTATCTCTTGATCGATTGATGCTTGTTTCTCTGGTTTGGTTCTACGCTTCCAACAAGTACCATATATATGGAAGATTATATATACATTTTTAGTCTTACAAATGCTTGACCATAAACATTGGTATGTATTGAGAATATATTGAGAATATTCTGATTGATTGGGAATATTAATTGTATTAGGAAGGTTGCTTATTGAGTCAAGATTGTATAATAGTTTTAAGGAAGTTAGCAGATTATATTGTGAATATTCTCACAATATTCTCTTGATTAGTTTGTATATAAACAGGAGAATGGAATGAGAAATGCAGAACACAATACACACAAAATCAATTCTTTTGTGTCTAATATTTCTTCATGGTATCAGAGCCTATCATAAGAGTATCATAAAGGGAGAAAAGGTACCTGATCGAAACCTCTTTAAATAAGAAGGATCTCTTTGAATAAGAAGGAACGAAGAAGAAGAAGGATCGAACATCTGGCCTGTGCGATTCAGATCTGGCCTGATTCAGATCTGATCGAACCTCTGGCCTGATCGAACCTGATCAAAACCTCTGATCGAATCTCTGATTGAACCTGATCGAAGACTGAACCTGATTGAACCTGATCGAACCTGATCGAAGACTGAACCTGATCGAAGACTGAACCTGATCGAACCTGATCGAATCTGATTGAACCTGATTGAACCAACATCCTTAACCATCAAGACTGAACGAAGAAGTTCTGATCGAACTTTTGATCGAAGAAGACGAAGCAGGAACCTCTGGCTGGACCCTTGCGATGGTGGGTGTGTGATTTGAACACTGATCCTGCTCCCTTACGCTGTGCTCTGATCACCCTTCATCGAACTTTTGATCGAAGAAGACGAAGAAGGAACCTCTGGTTTGGTTAGGGTTTGGTTAAGAACCTCTCGCTGTGATTCTCTCTGATATATCTGTTTCTCTGTTTATGTTTGTGAAATGAATAAGTAAAAGAAAAGAAAAGAAAAAAAAAAATTTCTTTGTTTCTCTGCGTGAGGAGCAGTCAGAGCTGCAGCTTTAATTCTTTTTGCGGCATTTTGAGATCTCTCTTTGAACACCGATCATGGCTGGCGGTGAAGTCTTTACTGGTGAAACTCGGAAGACGATTTCACCTTACGACATCACTTCCCTTGATAATCCCGGACTTTCAATTACTCAGGTTCAATTGAAAGGGGACAATTATGATGAATGGGCTCGTTCGTTTCGAACGGCCTTGAGGGCCCGAAAGAAATTCGGGTTCATTGACGAAACTATCACACAACCTGGCGAGCAGTCACGAGACCTCGAAGACTGGTGGACTATCAACTCGCTTTTGGTGTCCTGGATCCGAAATACCATCGAACCTACGCTATGCTCCACTATCTCTCATGTGGAAATAGCGCAGGATCTCTGGAATGATATCAATGATCGATTCTCCATTACTAATGGACCACGGATTCAACAACTGAAATCAGATCTTGCAGATTGCAAACAGAAGGGGCTGACCATAATGGACTACTATGGGCAACTCAAGCAACTTTGGGATGAACTAGGTAATTTCGAACAATTACCGACGTGCAAGTGCGGGAAGTGTACATGCAATCTCGCTTCGATTCTGGAGAAAAAACGGGAGGAAGAAAAAGTACATTTGTTTCTTATGGGTTTGGATGACAATTTGTACGGAACAGTGAGATCCAATATATTGGCTCAAGATCCGTTGCCAAACATGAACAAGGTATACTCAATTCTCATTCAAGAGGAGCGAGTAAAGAAAATCGTTCGCGTCAAGGAAGAACGCGGGGAAATTATGGCCCTCGCCACACGAACTCGTCTTGACGAAAAGGATAAATCTAGTATGGTGTGTTCCCACTGTAAAAGGACGGGGCATGAATCTAACAATTGTTTTGCCTTGCACGGATATCCAGAGTGGTGGGGTGACCGACCCCGAAGCGATGGGAAAAGTGCTGGTGCTGGTCGCGGTAGAGGGCAGTCAAGTCTTCGAGGCCGTGGTCGAGGAACCAAGGGTACGCATCGTGCCAACTTTGCTCAAACAGGTTCTGCTGGGGCAGGAGTGACCGAAACAGATACATCTCCACTGCCTGGGCTGAATACCGATCAGTGGCAGACACTTCTCCAAATGCTGGGCGGGTCAAAATCCGCAACGACCGATAAGATGATTGGTAAGCCTTGGATTATTGACACGGGAGCCTCGAATCACATGACTGGCACGATCGGGGATCTCCGTGACTTAAATGCGATTGCTCAATGTCCCGTGGGATTGCCAGATGGGAGTAGCGCTATCGCCACTAAAGAGGGGACAGTCACTCTTGGGCTGTTGGGCAGTTGGCGTGTGCCGAGGATGGGGCAAATGCTGGTGCCGAGGTGATTGTACAGCCAGATGAGGCTGCTGGGCAGCCGGCTTGTGCGAACCAGGAGGACAACCTGGACGCAAGTCAGGAAGATGTGTTGGGCAGGGGTCAACGCAGAAGGCAAGCCTCGATACGACTCCGTGATTATGTTACTCATACCATTCGAAAAATGAGTCCATCCGTACCAGCTTCACCCGTACCACGACATTCCTCAGGTACACCCTATCCTATAGCACATTATGTGAATTGTGATAATTTTTCTATGCGACATAGACATTTTCTTGCAGCCTTGACAGCAAATCGGGAACCTGTGTGTTATTCTGAGGCCGCGAAAGACAGCCGCTGGAGGGATGCCATGCGACGAGAAATTGAGGCTCTTGAGATTAATGAAACCTGGGTTGTAGCAGACTTGCCACCAGGAAAGAAAGCTCTAGGATGCAAGTGGGTATACAAGATCAAGTATAACTCTGATGGTACCATTGAGCGATTGAAGGCTCGGCTGGTTATTCTTGGGAATCATCAAATTGAAGGAGTTGATTATACAGAGACTTTTGCTCCAGTAGCTAAGATGGTTACAGTAAGGGTCTTTCTTGCCGTTGTGGCTGCCATGAATTGGGAAGTCCATCAGATGGATGTTCATAATGCATTTCTACATGGTGACCTTATGGAGGAGGTATACATGAAATTACCACCCAGTTTTCAGGTGGGGACTTCTGGAAAGGTGTGCAAGCTTAGGAAATAATTATATGGGCTGAAGCAGGCACTCCGATGCTGGTTTGCTAAACTGTCAACTGCTTTGAAGAATTATGGTTTTCGGAAATCTTATTCAGATTATTCTTTGTTTACTCTACAAAGAGGTGCGGTTCAGCTCAGTGTTCTTGTCTATGTCGACGACCTTTTCATCTCTGGGCGTAATCCGGGGGATATACAGAAATTCAAGGGTTACCTCAGTGTTTGTTTCCATATGAAAGATCTGGGTCCTTTAAAGTATTTCTTGGGGGTCGAAGTGGCACGCGGACCAGATGGGTTTGTGCTTTGTCAACGCAAATATGCTCTAGATATCATCTCTGAGGCCGGATTGCTAGGGGCAAGGCCCGCGGCGGTGCCATTGGAACAGAATCATCGACTCGCCTTGTCCAAAGTCCAGAGCTCACTGACCCGGAGCTTTACCGTCGCTTGGTGGGACGGCTAATTTATTTGTGTTTCACTCGACCCGAATTATCTTATAGTGTTCATGTTTTATCTCAATTTATGCAACATCCTCGGGCGGACCAATGGGAAGCTGCTTTGCGGGTGGTTCGGTACTTAAAAGGTAATCTAGGTCAAGGTATACATTTGAGTAGTAAGTGTGACATGCAGTTACATGGGTGGTGTGACGCTGACTGGGCCGGATGCCCTTTGACTCGGCGGTCCCTTACTGGTTGGTTGGTGTTCCTTGGGAACTCGCCGGTATCTTGGAAGACAAAGAAGCAACATACCGTATCCCGCTCCTCCGCAGAAGCGGAATATCGGTCTATGGCTATGACTACATGTGAGTTGAAATGGCTTAAAGCTATTTTAGCTAGCCTCGGGATGCCTCACACACGTCCTATGTCTCTTCATTGTGATAGTCAGGCGGCTCTCCATATATCTCAAAATCCCGTATTTCATGAACGGACAAAACATATTGAGGTCGATTGTCACTTTGTCCGTGATGACATTGTTGTTGGACATATCAATCCCACAATTGTCCCATCCAATGAGCAACTCGCTGACATTTTCACAAAAGCATTGGGCAAACGAAAATATGAGTATCTACTTCGCAAGTTGGGCATACGGGATCTCCATGCACCAACTTGAGGGGGGGGTATTGAGAATATATTGAGAATATTCTGATTGATTGGGAATATTTGTATTAGGAAGGTTGCTTATTGAGTCAAGATTGTATAATAGTTTTAAGGAAGTTAGCAGATTATATTGTGAATATTCTCAAAATATTCTCTTGATTAGTTTGTATATAAATAGGAGAATGGAATGAGAAATGCAGAACACAATACACACAAAATCAATTCTTTTGTGTCTAATATTTCTTCAGTATGTCTTCTAGGTTGGGCACGTTCTAGCTAGCTACTAGTGAATCATTAATCTAGTCTTTTACATTGCCTAATATCCGAATGGTAGCCTAAACTTTAGCTCAATACTTGCAATACATAGACTTGGATCCATGAATGCTTTTGTATTAATTGTACAAAGAGTACATAATTAGGTCAAGGAAACAATGCTTTTTGTCCATACCAATTTCCCACGTGTCGGCTAAGTTACGTTCCCTCCTTGTAGCTCATACAGGTCAGATTGTATTAAATCTTTCAGAAAAATGACCAAATGCAACTAAGAGTAAACTTTCTTTCGGTGCCAAAGAGAATTCAGAGTTTCCGTGTAACATATCCATCGATTAATGATTCACTAACTAGCTAGTTCTATAAATGAAAATTCATTTCCCATTTGATTTCAAATCCTTGGCACCCTCTAGCTAGTTGTTTAAAGTTTAGAGGATCCTCTTACTGTTATCTAAACAGAATTCATGGGTATAATTCGCTTTACTAAGACAATTATCACAGAGTCTCTTTTGATACGAACAACCAGAGATGTATCAAAAGGACATTTTGCAGTGTATGTTGGAGAGAATCATACTCAGAAGAAGCGTTATGTGTTGCCAATATCATACTTAGGTCAACCTTTGTTCCAAGAACTGCTAAGTAAAGTTGAAGAAGAATTTGGATTTGAACATCCAATGGGCGGTCTTACCATTCCATACAATGAGCAGTTGTTCATCGATCTCATCTCTTGCTTGAATGATTCATTAACATCCTGAAAGAATTTAGATCATTCTTTTGTAAAGGATAAGTATTGGGTTTGATATAGATTATTCAATTTGATATAAAAAAAATTTCTTGTTAAAAAGTTAGAAGAGACATAAAGGATGTACTGTAAAGATTTTTTTCAATTGTTGAAAGTAAACTTTTTGAATAATCACTTGCAAAAGTGACCATGTGATATCTAAAGTGACCATATATATGTACAATAATCACTAGGAGAAGCAAATCTTTTTGAACCTCTGAACTTATTTACAGTGAATGTATTTATTTATATGTGTTGAAAACTGCCTAATCTTTATCAACTATACGAAATTGGAGAAATCAGCTTGAATCGTGTGGCGAGGGCTATTAATTGATTTCTTCTCCAGCTTATAAGCTATTTAATCGTGAAGCAAAATCAAGGAAATTTTCTTCATGGCATGGAATTGTAATATACTTCAATATAAGAGATTAAGCAGCGATTGTGAGTAACTGAATGAATTCTGATGGTAGGCTTACTATGATTAAATAGTGCTTATATTGAGGGAGCAAATGAAATGTGGGGAATCCTCTCAAATGTGGATTAAGTGGTAAAGATATAACATAGTATAGGGTTTGTTTAGGTCATGCCTTATGAAATATAGCATGGTTTTGCCTTTCAAGTACTACTTGGCGAGATTTAAGATGTTTGACCTAAAACATTTTTAAAAGACCCCACCTGATGATCTGAGCATAATACATTCTAATGTGGGACTATAACATATGAAGTAGATGAATGTTTTCGATATATATGGATGTGAGACCCTAAGTGGGCGGACCTGAGGTGAGGGTGAGGGTGAGGGTAGAGGGCCCAACAGGCCCAACAGGCCCAATAGGTCAAGAAGGGTGGGACGAGCTACAAGGGGAATCATAGTCCCATATCGCCTGGGTGCGGGAGGGGATGTGCTTTAAGTGTGCGAGGTCGCTCTACATGACAACACGCGTTTTAAAGCCGTGCGGGCCGGTTGGTAGCCCAAAGCGGACAATATGGTGTCATGTGGGAGCGGGTCGTTACAGTTGGTATCAGAGCCTGACCCAGCCGGAAGTATGCCACGGTGTTGGTGGGCCCTCTGGCGACGTGGACGTTGTGGGTGCCTGTGTGGCCAACGAGGACGTTTGGCCTTAAGGGGGGTGGACTGTGAGACCCTAAGTGGGCGGACCTGAGGTGAGGGTGAGGGTGAGGGTAGAGGGCCAACAGGCCCAACAGGCCCAATAGGCCAAGAAGGGTGGGACGAGCTACAAGGGGAATCATAGTCCCATATCGCCTGGGTGCGGGAGGGGATGTGCTTTAAGTGTGCGAGGTCGCTCTACATGACAACACGCGTTTTAAAGCCGTGCGGGCCGGTTGGTATCCCAAAGCGGACAATATGGTGTCATGTGGGAGCGGGTCGTTACAATGGACCAATGTGTTTACAGTGTTACCTTCTTCTCACATGGTAGGGCATGCTGTTTTTCAACAAACTAGCTATCAATGTGACCATTCACTATAGAGAGGTTGACATGAATTGGCAGGCAAGGCCATGTGATCACCATGAATATGTATTTTGATTGCCAAATAATGATCACACGATAGGACATCTCATGTACCATTTTCAATTCGTCTCTGTCTATATATACTTTTGAAAATCAGCTAAGAGTATCATCCAATTTCAAGTCTTCAGTTTCCTCTCTTAACACACCCTTCAACATCTTATCCTAGTCACCTTGTGTTCTCTTATACTGTAATATCAATGGCTATTCGTCTGCCTCGGATGCCCTATAACAAGAGAAGTTCTCGACAATCTCTTCAGACTTCAGAAACCTCAAGTGTCCCTAAAGGCCATATTGCTGTCTATGTTGGAGAGAGCAAGAAGAAGCAATATGTGGTTCCAATATCATACTTGAACCATCCTTCATTTCAAGCCTTGTTGAGCAAAGCTGAGGAAGAATTTGGCTACAGTCATCCGATGGGCGGTCTGACACTTCCTTGCAGTGAAGACGCCTTCTGTGGTCTAGCTTGTTGCTTGATGGGTTTGTGAGAGCAACGATTAGACTCCAGTTTTGTAAAATCTAGAAATACCAATCATGTAAATACTTCAGTTTTTATATACAATTAGAGAGGATGAAACAAACAAGGTCCTATCTTTAGCATCATTTACATGAAACTGGTCTCTTTCATATTGTTATTTTGATTTTATTTTTGAAAAGCAAGCAGGGTTTAAGGAACCCTAAATCTTTACATTACTGAAAAATAAAGATGTCTCAAATATAATTTCTCAAAAGGTAACGATTCGCTGTGAAATAATTACGAGGAATGCTTAACCTAAACCAAGGACTATTTTAAGCAGGTGTTTGTTCAGACGGATTCGGAAATTGTTTGTGGGTGGTTTAAAGGCAATTTTAAAATACCGTGGCATTTGGAGAATATTTTAAAAGAAATAAAGCAGTTGGCGGAACAAATGACGTTAAATTACTCCCATATTTATAGAGAAGCCAACGCGGTGGCGGATGCTTTAGCAGGTAGAGCACAACGAGATCATAAGACTGTCTTTTTCGCTGCAAATCATCTTCCTAGGAGAGTGGCAGGGTTATTAGTGCTTGACCGTTGGCAAACGGCTTACATACGTCATGGGGAAGACTAGGCGTAGCAATGATGGGCAGAGGAACGTAATGGATCAGAGTGATGGCAGGGCACTCTGCTGTAAAACAGAGTGTCCCCTGTTTTTTTGGAGCAGGGTGAAGTGCGGACTGGAACGAGGACTGGCCGGATTGTTTCCTGCGGTCTGTGCTGCGTCCTGGACTGCAGAATGGTGCAACAATGGCGAGATGGTGGACACGCAAATGCAGCAGTGCGTGCTGTCTTGTGTACAGGCAGTTTGGTCGCGCACTCTGGTGCTGTGCTGGGTGCTGCTAGGTAGACTGCCGAGGCTGTGGCTTGCTGCGAGGCCGTGGCCTGCTGAGTTGTCGAGGTGCTGGGTGCTGTCCAGTGTCGGGTTGGTGGCCTGCTGAGATGGTGTTGGGACGGTGGCTGCGATCTCGCGGCTGCGACACAGATTTAGTGCGGTTACGTCTCGGCTGGCAACGCTAAATCAGGTTTTGGTATTTTTGCATTTTGCTTATGTTCAGGATGTAATTCTATTTTGCATCTGTTTTAAAGACAATTTTTTTTTGGCTTGGAATTTGCGTTAGTTAATTTTACGGGTAACGTCGTAATGTACCCCCGTAGAGTATGTAAATCAATTTTTGATAAGTAATGAAGCTCTGGCATTCCATAGTTGCCCCTCCCCACTGGAGGTTAATTTAAAAAAAAAAAAAACCAAGGACTATTCTAGTCTCCTTAATCTGACACTCACTATCATTGGGTAAATGTGATTCATGCTCTATTTCAGGATGAGGTAATTTAAAAAGCTACCCTTCTTGTTGTTGTGGCAGCGGGCGATCCATGCTCTATGTATTTTTTTGTTCGCTTTCCTAGTTCGAGTGGATTTGATCGAGAGCTTACTCTGAAATCTCAGTTCCATGCTTTTGTGTACTTTATAGAAAACCCTTCTATTGGTTCCTCACAACCTTCCTCATAGTCATCCCTATCATGACTTTCATCATCATCGACATCGCCATGGCTCCCATCACAGCCCTCCTCATTTTCATCGCTTCTATCTTCATCACCAATATTTTCATGCTGTTATTTAACTCTCTTATCAATCCATATGACACTAGGCAAGCTCATGAACTCGCTAATTTTTGTGTTTTTAAACTTTGTTGACTATGGTTTCCAGTATCTTAGTTTTCTCGCGGTTTCATATACTTTCATCATTCGGTTCCCTAAAGACGTGATGATGACCTATTTCTTGCTCTCCACATAAAAATTCTAATTTTTTTTTATCTCCTATCCAAAATTGAATAAAGATCTCATTGTTATTTTGGTGGATTTTGATTGAGTTTTCGATGTAAATCAATTTGTGTCTTATGTGAATCTTTCTATCACACGATCTCTCTATTAGTCGATTCTTGATTGTGTTGATTATACATACTCACAGCTGTTTGACCATAAATCTTGGTACGTCTTCTAGATTGGGCATGTTCTAGCATCCCTTCAAATGAATCACTAATCTTACCTAATTGCCTAAACTTAAGCTCAACACTTTCAATACAGAGACTTGAATTCTTGAATCAATGAAGGCTTCCATCTCAATGGTCAAAATGACTATTGTGTCTTCCAAACTATAAAGCCTATATACTTATCTGCAAGAAAAAGATGCTTTTAGGTTTTAATCCACATATCCAGTTTGTTATGTGTTGAATCAGCTAAATATCGATATCGTGTTCATTATTTCTTATCATTCAAACCGATAAGTAAAATCTCTTAGAAAGTGATCACACAGTTAGGCTCAATAATAAAAAATCTTTCTGTTCCATAAACATGTTTTCCTATATGTGAAATTCATAGTTCTCTTAACTGTCAGGATCTTGTAACATATACATTGAATGTTTCTCTAACTAAGGTTCGTTTTCTCCATAAATGAATTTTTCTCATGTACTAGTACACCATCTGACTTCTAAACTTGACATCCTTTTTCGCATGTACTAGTACACCATTCTTTTGATCCATTTCCTCTTACTGTTATCTAAGAACAATCATCCACAAAGTTCATCGGTATTCTTTGGTTTGTTACCAGAGCTGTCCCGAAAGGACATTTTTCCAGTGTACGTAGGAGAGAATCATACTAGGAAGAAGCGTTAAGTTGTGCCAATAAAAAAATTATTAATTTGTTTTCATTTGTCTCTCTTTCTCTGTATCTCCAACAAAGCAAAACACCATTGCTGTTTGTGAGACAAGGACTCAAAGTCCCTTGTTGTTCCTTGTTTATGGCTCCCAATTATATGGGAAGAATCAGAGGAGTCAAAATTCCTCTACTCACTAATCTTTTGTATGTGGTGTGCATCTTTCTATCTCATGATTTCTCTATTAGTTGAATCTTGATTGTTGATTATACATACTTATGCATGTTTGACCATAAATATCGGTATGTCTTCTAGGTTGGGCATGTCCTAGCATCTCTACTAATAAATCACTAATCTTACCTAATCGACTAACCTTAATTTGTAGTTTCAATACAGAGACTTCAATCTTGAATTCATGAAGAGGACCTTGTTCACAATGGTCAAAATGACTATTGTGTTCTCCAAACTTGAAAGCTTCTATAGTTATCTGCAAGAAAAAGATGCTTTTAATCCACATATCTGTTATGTGTCGAATCAGTTAATCATTATGTTCCTTCCACGTAGTTCAAACAGATAAGTAAAATCTTTCAAAAAGTAACCTTACAGTTAGGCTCAATAGTATAAAGTCTTTCTGTACCATAAACATGTTTCCCATATCGTAATTTCATAGTTCTCGTAACTGTCAGAATCCTTGGAGCATATACATTAAATGTTTCTCTAAGGTTTGTTTGCTCTATAAATGAATTTACGCATGTACTATAGTATACCATCTGACTTGAAGCTTGACATCCTTTAGTAGTTTTGCTCACCAGAAATAATACCCTTTTGATCCAATTCCTCTTACTGTTATCTAAGAAAAATTATCCAGAGTTAATTCATGGGTATTCTTCGGTTTGCTAGAAAATTATCAGAGTCTCTTCTGATACGAGTAACCAGAGCTGTTTCAAAAGTGATCGCCAAAGAATTTGCATAGCTTGAACCAACCTAATAAAATGAACACCCATTACTTCTAATCAGTTAAGAGTAGAAAGCAATAGGCTTCAACAGAAGGGATTGAAATTTTGAGAAGTACACAAATTTTTATGGTAGACTTACGACGATTACGTGCTTAAATGCTTATTTATAAAGAGAAACAAATGAAGTGTGGGGACTCGTCTGAAATGTAGATCGAGTGGTGAAGATAATACATATTGTATGGTTTTGTTTAGGTACATGCCTCATGACATATCACATGGTTTGCCTTCCAACTACTTGGCCAGATTGAAGATGTCTAACTAAAACTTGTCTAAAAATTAAGAATATGTTTTACTATCATATATGTGGTAGATGGATGTTTTCGATGTATATGGATCTATGTGTTTACAGTGCTACCCTCTTGTTTCTCATAACAGGGATGTATACCCAACAGAGTTTCTATAGTACGCGGAAAAGATAGTAATGGATCTCTCTTATTTGAAGCCAGAAGTTTTTTCTCTGGTGTACACAGCAGGGCCTAGATGTCATAAACATGTTATCGATTCCCACATGGTAGGGCATGTTGTTTTGCAACAAACTAGCTGTCAATAAGACCACTCACCATAGAGAGCTTGATATGAATTGGCAGGCAAGACCATGTGAACAACATCAATATGTCATTTGATTGCCAAATGACGATCACACAATAGGACATCTCATGTACCATTCTCATCTAATCTCTCTTCTATATATACTTCCGAAAATCAGCTAAGAGTATCATCCAACTTCAAGTGTTCAGTTTTCCGATCTCTTAGCAAGCCATTCAAGATATTATTCGATCCTCTTGTACACTAAGATTATACATCCATGGCTATCCGTCTTCCTAGGATGCTCCATAACAAGAGAAATTCTCGACAGTGTCTTCAAATTTCAGAAACCTCAAGTGCTCCTAAAGGCCATATTGCAGTCTATGTTGGAGAGGGCGAGAAGAGGCGCTATGTGGTTCCAATATCATACTTGAACTACCCTTCATTTCAAGACTTGCTACGCAAAGCTGAGGAAGAATTTGGCTTCAATCATCCAATGGGTGGTTTGACACTTCCTTGCAGTGAAGATACCTTTAATGATCTAACTTGTTGTTTGACGAGCTTGTAAAAGCAACGAGTGGGGCTGATCCATAAAGACTAGACTCCAATTTTGTAGAATCTAGAATTATCAACCATGTGAATATATCATTTTACATATAAATCACAGGGGATGAGAACAAAGAAGTTCCTCCCTTTAGCATCACCGGTCTCTTTAGTATTACTAATTTGTTCATTTTGAGTTATGTGGATGTTAATATGTTTATAGTTCTAACAATAAACCATAGCAAACTGTTTGTCATTTCCTTTATTCTTTTCTGCTGTATATTTTCGATAGGCAGGGAACTATGCAGACTTCGACATACATGGCAGTACTGTAGTACAATTGGATTGATATTCAAAGAGGCAAAATTATGGAGGTTGTAGTCCGAAGGTGACTCGGGTTTTCAATATCTAAGTTTTCTGAGTTTGGTGTAGTTTCAATGTTTTCATTGACTGGATGAAGATTTGTCTCTTGCTCACCATGTGAGATTTTTAGTTATCTTCATTCGAAGATTGAAAAAAAAATCCTTGTTCATTGGTGGATTTTGATTTTTGCTTTTCCACGTAATTTGTTTGGTGGTGTGAATACATCTCTTGCTTTCTCTATTAAACAGATTCTCGATTGTGTTGATTATACATACAGATGTTTGACCATAAATATCAGTACGTCTTCTAGGTTGGGTATGACCTTTCATCTCTACTAATGAATCACTAATGTTTAAACACTTTCAACATAGACTTGGATACTCTAAAGCTATATAATTAGCTGCAAAAAAACATGCTTTTAATCCATACCAGTTTAATTTGTTATGTATCGTATCAGCTAAATATCATGTTCCTTCTTCGTAATTCAAACTGATAAGCTTGTGTCATCTTTTAGAAAAGGGGAATTGTAATTGTCGAGGAAACCAGCGAGGAAAACAGCGAGGGAGGGAGGACCCTCCATCCCCCTCGCGATGCGTGCAAGGGATGGGACGCACGCATCACGAGAGGGATGGAGGGTCTCCCTCCCTCCCTCGCTGTTTTCCTCGCTGGTTTTCTTGCCAGTTAGCCATGCTCTTTAGAAAATTACCACGCAAATTAGGCTCAATAGTGAAAAGTCTTTCGGTACCATAAACATGTTTTCGAATATGTGAAATTCAAAGGTAACTTATACATTGAATGTTTCTCTCCATCCGCCCTATAATGAATTTACGCTCATACTACGGCACCATCTAACTTCAAAACTTGAAACCCTTTAGTTGTTTAAGCTTGTTTTGCTCACAAAAGGTCATTCTGATCCATTTCTTCTTACTGTTATCTAAGAAGATTATTCGCAGGCAGTGACGAAGCTAGGAAATTTTATGAAGGGAGGCGGAGTGACGTCATAGTTAATTAATGAAATATAGAAATTAATTACTTAACAAAAAAATTTAATTCGAACAATACATAAATAAACATACAAAACACCAATTGGTAAACAAAACTCCATCTAATCTATGGGGAAGAAAATGGATCCGACAAGCTACTTTGTAGGAAGCACAAACAATAAATATATGATGAACAAATCAAATTGGTATGTAAAGTTAATGGGCAAGAATTAATTTCAAATGTAAAATTAGATTTTGACACAAAAATTTGGTTATTTGCAATTTGCCACCTTATCATAAATGACTAATTAGAGGTTACCCCATCATTTTTTTTTTTTTGGAAATCGAGCTGGGTTTTAAGAACCCCAAAACCTTTATACAAATGAAACAAAAGTAAAAGCAAATACTAAAACAAACTCTCACAAGAGAGGATTCACCAAAACAAACCTAGACTATAAACCAACTCAGCCTTTGTACCTTTTGTTTGCTTTCAAAAGGCTCACGTTGATCATTAATCATTATAACAGTCTTCCCCGAGACTAACGGTCCACTTGCATTGACTTTCAAAAGGCTCACGTTGATTATCAAAATGTCTTCAAACAATAACTCATAGATGAACCTCAAGATACAAACATGTATCTTGAGAAAAAAAATTAATGGATCCAAATTTCATGCATCTCCAAAAAAAGCCTATGAATAAAATACAAAAATAGACCTCGATACGAATTCATCTTGAGAAAATACATTAAAAAAACCTTCTCTTTCCTCAAAGCATGAAAAAGATGTTGCGGTTGTTGGTGGCTGATAGTGATGATAAGAAAAAAGCACTAAATCAAGCAAAAAGGGAGGGAGAGGAAGAGAGTAGGAGGCGAGGCGGTTGTCGGTGTCGTAGTAAACAGAGAGAGAGCAGAAGAGAGGAAAAGGGTGGAGCATGAAGGGAGAACAAAAAAAAAATGGCAGGACGAGACCGAGTCGTCGACATCGCAACGGGGCATATTAAAAATAAAAAAATTAAAGTTAGTGGGGGCAATTGCCCCCACGTGGCTCCATCCCTGTTCGCAGGGTTCATGGGTATTCTTTGCTTAATTTACTAAGAGAATGATCAGAGAGTCTCTTCTCATTCCAGCAACCAGGATGTGTATGTAGGAGAAAATCATACTAGGAACAAGCGTTATGTGGTGCCAATAGCATACTTAAGGCACCCTTCATTTCAGGATTTGCTAAGTAAGGTGGAAGAAGAACACAATACCAAATTGATGCAGTCATTTTTCGCTCCCTGCTTTAACCTAATCCTGCTAACCTGCACAAGTAACGTTTGTGAACCACGGACCACCGTTGTGGTGGCCGATGGCACTCTGATGCTAAAGTCAGACAAGGATCTAAGGAAGGCGTAATGCTGTAAATAGGGAATTTGTAGCGTACCTTAGCTTACCAACCTCATGTCTTATTTATATTGCAAGAGTCCTGGTTCTACCAGGCCATCGAAGGTGTAGTTTGGGAAGTAAATCTTCGTGGATATCATTATCTAATTAGGAGTTGTGCTGTAGGAGGGAAGTTTCCTATTAGCTTGTGCTCCTAAATACACGAGAGATAGTTCCCAATCCAAGAGCAATCCGTGGAGAAAGTTTCCCTGCGTGAAATGTACTCTGGTATTTGCTTCCTAGTTGGAAGCAGAGAGTTACTGTAGTTGTCCGTCCGAAGCTGATCCTGGAGATATTTGCCTTAGTAGGACATACGAGTAGTATTGAGGATAGCCGTGAGACGTGTGGGCCTAGCGCGCTATAAGAGTTCGGGTTCGTCTGACAGACTGGATCAGGAGTGTTTAGAACCACTAGGGCCGAATCAGTGTTGAGCTGACGCTGGGCCTGTAATTACTCGAGATCATCATGACACGTGTATGGCTCAGGGATGTGACCGTTTTTATGTATCTTCAGTTTTGATTGAGTTTTCCACGTAAATCATTTGTGTCTTATGTGAATCTTTCTATCTCATGATCTCTCTATTAGTCGATTCTTGATTGTGTTGATTATACACACTCACAGATGTTTGACCATAAATCTTGGTACGTCTTCTAGATTGGGCAGGTTCTAGCATCCCTACAAATGAATCACTAATCTTACCTAATTGCCTAAACTTAAGCTCAACACTTTCAATACAGAGACTTGAATTCTTGAATCAATTAAGGCTTCCATCTCAATGGTCAAAATGACTATTGTGTCTTCCAACCAAACATACCGATAGTGAAAAAATGGTGCAAAGAGTACATAATTAGGTCATGGAAACAATGCTTTTTGTCCATACCAATTTCCCACGTGTCGGCTAAGTTACGTTCCTTCCTTGTAGCTCATACAGGTCAGATTGTATTAAATCTTTCAGAAAAATGACCAAATGCAACTAAGATTAAACTTTCTTTCGGTGCCAAAGAGAATTCAGAGTTTCCGTGTAACATATCCATCGATTAATGATTCACTAACTAGCTAGTTCTATAAATGAAAATTCATTTCCCATTTGATTTCAAATCCTTGGCACCCTCTAGCTAGTTGTTTAAAGTTTAGAGGATCCTCTTACTGTTATCTAAACAAAATTCATGGGTATTATTCGCTTTACTGAGACAATTATCACAGAGTCTCTTTTGATACGAACAACCAGAGATGTATCAAAAGGACATTTTGCAGTGTATGTTGGAGAGAATCATACTCAGAAGAAGCGTTATGTGTTGCCAATATCATACTTAGGTCAACCTTTGTTCCAAGAACTGCTAAGTAAAGTTGAAGAAGAATTTGGATTTGAACATCCAATGGGTGGTCTTACCATTCCATACAATGAGCAGTTGTTCATCGATCTCATCTCTTGCTTGAATGATTCATTAACATCCTGAAAGAATTTAGATCATTCTTTTGTAAAGGATAAGTATTGGGTTTGATATAGATTATTCAATTTGATATAAAAAAAATTTCTTGTTAAAAAGTTAGAAGAGACATAAAGGATGTACTGTAAAGATTTTTTTCAATTGTTGAAAGTAAACTTTTTGAATAATCACTAGCAAAAGTGACCATGTGATATCTAAAGTGACCATATATATGTACAATAATCACTAGGAGAAGCAAATCTTTTTGAACCTCTGAACTTATTTACAGTGAATGTATTTATTTATATGTGTTGAAAACTGCCTAATCTTTATCAATTATACGAAATTGGAGAAATCAGCTTGAATCGTGTGGCGAGGGCTATTAATTGATTTCTTCTCCAGCTTATAAGCTATTTAATCGTGAAGCAAAATCAAGGAAATTTTCTTCATGGCATGGAATTGTAATATACTTCAATATAAGAGATTAAGCAGCGATTGTGAGTAACTGAATGAATTCTGATGGTAGGCTTACTATGATTAAATAGTGCTTATATTGAGGGAGCAAATGAAATGTGGGGAATCCTCTCAAATGTGGATTAAGTGGTAAAGATATAACATAGTATAGGGTTTGTTTAGGTCATGCCTTATGAAATATAGCATGGTTTTGCCTTTCAAGTACTACTTGGCGAGATTTAAGATGTTTGACCTAAAACATTTTTAAAAGACCCCACCGGATGATCTAAGCATAATACATTCTAATGTGGGACTATAACATATGAAGTAGATGAATGTTTTCGATATATATGGACCAATGTGTTTACAGTGTTACCTTCTTCTCACATGGTAGGGCATGCTGTTTTTCAACAAACTAGCTATCAATGTGACCATTCACTATAGAGAGGTTGACATGAATTGGCAGGCAAGGCCATGTGATCACCATGAATATGTATTTTGATTGCCAAATAATGATCACACGATAGGACATCTCATGTACCATTTTCAATTCGTCTCTGTCTATATATACTTTTGAAAATCAGCTAAGAGTATCATCCAATTTCAAGTCTTCAGTTTCCTCTCTTAACACACCCTTCAACATCTTATCCTAGTCACCTTGTGTTCTCTTATACTGTAATATCAATGGCTATTCGTCTGCCTCGGATGCCCTATAACAAGAGAAGTTCTCGACAATCTCTTCAGACTTCAGAAACCTCAAGTGTCCCTAAAGGCCATATTGCTGTCTATGTTGGAGAGAGCAAGAAGAAGCGATATGTGGTTCCAATATCATACTTGAACCATCCTTCATTTCAAGCCTTGTTGAGCAAAGCTGAGGAAGAATTTGGCTACAGTCATCCGATGGGCGGTCTGACACTTCCTTGCAGTGAAGACGCCTTCTGTGGTCTAGCTTGTTGCTTGATGGGTTTGTGAGAGCAACGATTAGACTCCAGTTTTGTAAAATCTAGAAATACCAATCATGTAAATACTTCAGTTTTTATATACAATTAGAGAGGATGAAACAAACAAGGTCCTATCTTTAGCATCATTTACTTGAAACTGGTCTCTTTCATATTGTTATTTTTATTTTATTTTTGAAAAGCAAGCAGGGTTTAAGGAACCCTAAATCTTTACATTACTGAAAAATAAAGATGTCTCAAATATAATTTCTCAAAAGGTAACGATTCACTGTGAAATAATCACGAGGAAAGCTTAACCTAAACCAAGGACTATTTTAAGCAGGTGTTTGTTCAGACGGATTCGGAAATTGTTTTGGGTGGTTTAAAGGCAATTTTAAAATACCGTGACATTTGGAGAATATTTTAAAAGAAATAAAGCAGTTGGCGGAACAAATGACGTTAAATTGCTCCCATATTTATAGAGAAGCCAACGCGGTGGCGGATGCTTTAGCAGGTAGAGCACAACGAGATCATAAGACTGTCTTTTTCGCTGCAAATCATCTTCCTAGGAGAGTGGCAGGGTTATTAGTGCTTGACCGTTGGCAAACGGCTTACATACGTCATGGGGAAGACTAGGCGTAGCAATGATGGGCAGAGGAACGTAATGGATCAGAGTGATGGCAGGGCACTCTGCTGTAAAACAGAGTGTCCCCTGTTTTTTTGGAGCAGGGTGAAGTGCGGACTGGAACGAGGACTGGCCGGATTGTTTCCTGCGGTCTGTGCTGCGTCCTGGACTGCAGAATGGTGCAACAATGGCGAGATGGTGGACACGCAAATGCAGCAGTGCGTGCTGTCTTGTGTACAGGCAGTTTGGTCGCGCACTCTGGTGCTGTGCTGGGTGCTGCTAGGTAGACTGCCGAGGCTGTGGCTTGCTGCGAGGCCGTGGCCTGCTGAGTTGTCGAGGTGCTGGGTGCTGTCCAGTGTCGGGTTGGTGGCCTGCTGAGATGGTGTTGGGACGGTGGCTGCGATCTCGCGGCTGCGACACAGATTTAGTGCGGTTACGTCTCGGCTGGCAACGCTAAATCAGGTTTTGGTATTTTTGCATTTTGCTTATGTTCAGGATGTAATTCTATTTTGCATCTGTTTTAAAGACAATTTTTGTTTTGGCTTGGAATTTGCGTTAGTTAATTTTACGGGTAACGTCGTAATGTACCCCCGTAGAGTATGTAAATCAATTTTTGATAAGTAATGAAGCTCTGGCATTCCATAGTTGCCCCTCTCCATTGGAGGTTAATTTAAAAAAAAAAAAAAACCAAGGACTATTCTAGTCTCCTTAATCTGACACTCACTATCATTGGGTAAATGTGATTCATGCTCTATTTCAGGATGAGGTAATTTAAAAAGCTACCCTTCCTGTTGTTGTGGCAGCGGGCGATCCATGCTCTATGTATTTTTTTGTTCGCTTTCCTAGTTCGAGTGGATTTGATCGAGAGCTTACTCTGAAATCTCAGTTCCATGCTTTTGTGTACTTTATAGAAAACCCTTCTATTGGTTCCTCACAACCTTCCTCATAGTCATCCCTATCATGACTTTCATCATCATCGACATCGCCATGGCTCCCATCACAGCCCTCCTCATTTTCATCGCTTCTATCTTCATCACCAATATTTTCATGCTGTTATTTAACTCTCTTATCAATCCATATGACACTAGGCAAGCTCATGAACTCGCTAATTTTTGTGTTTTTAAACTTTGTTGACTCTGGTTTCCAGTATCTTAGTTTTCTCGCGGTTTCATATACTTTCATCATTCGGTTCCCTAAAGACGTGATGATGACCTATTTCTTGCTCTCCACATAAAAATTCTAATTTTTTTTTATCTCCTATCCAAAATTGAATAAAGATCTCATTGTTATTTTGGTGGATTTTGATTGAGTTTTCGATGTAAATCAATTTGTGTCTTATGTGAATCTTTCTATCACACGATCTCTCTATTAGTCGATTCTTGATTGTGTTGATTATACATACTCACAGCTGTTTGACCATAAATCTTGGTACGTCTTCTAGATTGGGCATGTTCTAGCATCCCTTCAAATGAATCACTAATCTTACCTAATTGCCTAAACTTAAGCTCAACACTTTCAATACAGAGACTTGAATTCTTGAATCAATGAAGGCTTCCATCTCAATGGTCAAAATGACTATTGTGTCTTCCAAACTATAAAGCCTATATACTTATCTGCAAGAAAAAGATGCTTTTAGGTTTTAATCCACATATCCAGTTTGTTATGTGTTGAATCAGCTAAATATCGATATCGTGTTCATTATTTCTTATCATTCAAACCGATAAGTAAAATCTCTTAGAAAGTGATCACACAGTTAGGCTCAATAATAAAAAATCTTTCTGTTCCATAAACATGTTTTCCTATATGTGAAATTCATAGTTCTCTTAACTGTCAGGATCTTGTAACATATACATTGAATGTTTCTCTAACTAAGGTTCGTTTTCTCCATAAATGAATTTTTCTCATGTACTAGTACACCATCTGACTTCTAAACTTGACATCCTTTTTCGCATGTACTAGTACACCATTCTTTTGATCCATTTCCTCTTACTGTTATCTAAGAACAATCATCCACAAAGTTCATCGGTATTCTTTGGTTTGTTACCAGAGCTGTCCCGAAAGGACATTTTTCCAGTGTACGTAGGAGAGAATCATACTAGGAAGAAGCGTTAAGTTGTGCCAATAAAAAAATTATTAATTTGTTTTCATTTGTCTCTCTTTCTCTGTATCTCCAACAAAGCAAAACACCATTGCTGTTTGTGAGACAAGGACTCAAAGTCCCTTGTTGTTCCTTGTTTATGGCTCCCAATTATATGGGAAGAATCAGAGGAGTCAAAATTCCTCTACTCACTAATCTTTTGTATGTGGTGTGCATCTTTCTATCTCATGATTTCTCTATTAGTTGAATCTTGATTGTTGATTATACATACTTATGCATGTTTGACCATAAATATCGGTATGTCTTCTAGGTTGGGCATGTCCTAGCATCTCTACTAATAAATCACTAATCTTACCTAATCGACTAACCTTAATTTGTAGTTTCAATACAGAGACTTCAATCTTGAATTCATGAAGAGGACTTTGTTCACAATGGTCAAAATGACTATTGTGTTCTCCAAACTTGAAAGCTTCTATAGTTATCTGCAAGAAAAAGATGCTTTTAATCCACATATCTGTTATGTGTCGAATCAGTTAATCATTATGTTCCTTCCACGTAGTTCAAACAGATAAGTAAAATCTTTCAAAAAGTAACCATACAGTTAGGCTCAATAGTATAAAGTCTTTCTGTACCATAAACATGTTTCCCATATCGTAATTTCATAGTTCTCGTAACTGTCAGAATCCTTGGAGCATATACATTAAATGTTTCTCTAAGGTTTGTTTGCTCTATAAATGAATTTACGCATGTACTATAGTATACCATCTGACTTGAAGCTTGACATCCTTTAGTAGTTTTGCTCACCAGAAATAATACCCTTTTGATCCAATTCCTCTTACTGTTATCTAAGAAAAATTATCCAGAGTTAATTCATGGGTATTCTTCGGTTTGCTAGAAAATTATCAGAGTCTCTTCTGATACGAGTAACCAGAGCTGTTTCAAAAGTGATCGCCAAAGAATTTGCATAGCTTGAACCAACCTAATAAAATGAACACCCATTACTTCTAATCAGTTAAGAGTAGAAAGCAATAGGCTTCAACAGAAGGGATTGAAATTTTGAGAAGTACACAAATTTTTATGGTAGACTTACGACGATTACGTGCTTAAATGCTTATTTATAAAGAGAAACAAATGAAGTGTGGGGACTCGTCTGAAATGTAGATCGAGTGGTGAAGATAATACATATTGTATGGTTTTGTTTAGGTACATGCCTCATGACATATCACATGGTTTGCCTTCCAACTACTTGGCCAGATTGAAGATGTCTAACTAAAACTTGTCTAAAAATTAAGAATATGTTTTACTATCATATATGTGGTAGATGGATGTTTTCGATGTATATGGATCTATGTGTTTACAGTGCTACCCTCTTGTTTCTCATAACAGGGATGTATACCCAACAGAGTTTCTATAGTACGCGGAAAAGATAGTAATGGATCTCTCTTATTTGAAGCCAGAAGTTTTTTCTCTGGTGTACACAGCAGGGCCTAGATGTCATAAACATGTTATCGATTCCCACATGGTAGGGCATGTTGTTTTGCAACAAACTAGCTGTCAATAAGACCACTCACCATAGAGAGCTTGATATGAATTGGCAGGCAAGACCATGTGAACAACATCAATATGTCATTTGATTGCCAAATGACGATCACACAATAGGACATCTCATGTACCATTCTCATCTAATCTCTCTTCTATATATACTTCCGAAAATCAGCTAAGAGTATCATCCAACTTCAAGTGTTCAGTTTTCCGATCTCTTAGCAAGCCATTCAAGATATTATTCGATCCTCTTGTACACTAAGATTATACATCCATGGCTATCCGTCTTCCTAGGATGCTCCATAACAAGAGAAATTCTCGACAGTGTCTTCAAATTTCAGAAACCTCAAGTGCTCCTAAAGGCCATATTGCAGTCTATGTTGGAGAGGGCGAGAAGAGGCGCTATGTGGTTCCAATATCATACTTGAACTACCCTTCATTTCAAGACTTGCTACGCAAAGCTGAGGAAGAATTTGGCTTCAATCATCCAATGGGTGGTTTGACACTTCCTTGCAGTGAAGATACCTTTAATGATCTAACTTGTTGTTTGACGAGCTTGTAAAAGCAACGAGTGGGGCTGATCCATAAAGACTAGACTCCAATTTTGTAGAATCTAGAATTATCAACCATGTGAATATATCATTTTACATATAAATCACAGGGGATGAGAACAAAGAAGTTCCTCCCTTTAGCATCACCGGTCTCTTTAGTATTACTAATTTGTTCATTTTGAGTTATGTGGATGTTAATATGTTTATAGTTCTAACAATAAACCATAGCAAACTGTTTGTCATTTCCTTTATTCTTTTCTGCTGTATATTTTCGATAGGCAGGGAACTATGCAGACTTCGACATACATGGCAGTACTGTAGTACAATTGGATTGATATTCAAAGAGGCAAAATTATGGAGGTTGTAGTCCGAAGGTGACTCGGGTTTTCAATATCTAAGTTTTCTGAGTTTGGTGTAGTTTCAATGTTTTCATTGACTGGATGAAGATTTGTCTCTTGCTCACCATGTGAGATTTTTAGTTATCTTCATTCGAAGATTGAAAAAAAAATCCTTGTTCATTGGTGGATTTTGATTTTTGCTTTTCCACGTAATTTGTTTGGTGGTGTGAATACATCTCTTGCTTTCTCTATTAAACAGATTCTCGATTGTGTTGATTATACATACAGATGTTTGACCATAAATATCAGTACGTCTTCTAGGTTGGGTATGACCTTTCATCTCTACTAATGAATCACTAATGTTTAAACACTTTCAACATAGACTTGGATACTCTAAAGCTATATAATTAGCTGCAAAAAAACATGCTTTTAATCCATACCAGTTTAATTTGTTATGTATCGTATCAGCTAAATATCATGTTCCTTCTTCGTAATTCAAACTGATAAGCTTGTGTCATCTTTTAGAAAAGGGGAATTGTAATTGTCGAGGAAACCAGCGAGGAAAACAGCGAGGGAGGGAGGACCCTCCATCCCCCTCGCGATGCGTGCAAGGGATGGGACGCACGCATCACGAGAGGGATGGAGGGTCTCCCTCCCTCCCTCGCTGTTTTCCTCGCTGGTTTTCTTGCCAGTTAGCCATGCTCTTTAGAAAATTACCACGCAAATTAGGCTCAATAGTGAAAAGTCTTTCGGTACCATAAACATGTTTTCGAATATGTGAAATTCAAAGGTAACTTATACATTGAATGTTTCTCTCCATCCGCCCTATAATGAATTTACGCTCATACTACGGCACCATCTAACTTCAAAACTTGAAACCCTTTAGTTGTTTAAGCTTGTTTTGCTCACAAAAGGTCATTCTGATCCATTTCTTCTTACTGTTATCTAAGAAGATTATTCGCAGGCAGTGACGAAGCTAGGAAATTTTATGAAGGGAGGCGGAGTGACGTCATAGTTAATTAATGAAATATAGAAATTAATTACTTAACAAAAAAATTTAATTCGAACAATACATAAATAAACATACAAAACACCAATTGGTAAACAAAACTCCATCTAATCTATGGGGAAGAAAATGGATCCGACAAGCTACTTTGTAGGAAGCACAAACAATAAATATATGATGAACAAATCAAATTGGTATGTAAAGTTAATGGGCAAGAATTAATTTCAAATGTAAAATTAGATTTTGACACAAAAATTTGGTTATTTGCAATTTGCCACCTTATCATAAATGACTAATTAGAGGTTACCCCATCATTTTTTTTTTTTTGGAAATCGAGCTGGGTTTTAAGAACCCCAAAACCTTTATACAAATGAAACAAAAGTAAAAGCAAATACTAAAACAAACTCTCACAAGAGAGGATTCACCAAAACAAACCTAGACTATAAACCAACTCAGCCTTTGTACCTTTTGTTTGCTTTCAAAAGGCTCACGTTGATCATTAATCATTATAACAGTCTTCCCCGAGACTAACGGTCCACTTGCATTGACTTTCAAAAGGCTCACGTTGATTATCAAAATGTCTTCAAACAATAACTCATAGATGAACCTCAAGATACAAACATGTATCTTGAGAAAAAAAATTAATGGATCCAAATTTCATGCATCTCCAAAAAAAGCCTATGAATAAAATACAAAAATAGACCTCGATACGAATTCATCTTGAGAAAATACATTAAAAAAACCTTCTCTTTCCTCAAAGCATGAAAAAGATGTTGCGGTTGTTGGTGGCTGATAGTGATGATAAGAAAAAAGCACTAAATCAAGCAAAAAGGGAGGGAGAGGAAGAGAGTAGGAGGCGAGGCGGTTGTCGGTGTCGTAGTAAACAGAGAGAGAGCAGAAGAGAGGAAAAGGGTGGAGCATGAAGGGAGAACAAAAAAAAAATGGCAGGACGAGACCGAGTCGTCGACATCGCAACGGGGCATATTAAAAATAAAAAAATTAAAGTTAGTGGGGGCAATTGCCCCCACGTGGCTCCATCCCTGTTCGCAGGGTTCATGGGTATTCTTTGCTTAATTTACTAAGAGAATGATCAGAGAGTCTCTTCTCATTCCAGCAACCAGGATGTGTATGTAGGAGAAAATCATACTAGGAACAAGCGTTATGTGGTGCCAATAGCATACTTAAGGCACCCTTCATTTCAGGATTTGCTAAGTAAGGTGGAAGAAGAACACAATACCAAATTGATGCAGTCATTTTTCGCTCCCTGCTTTAACCTAATCCTGCTAACCTGCACAAGTAACGTTTGTGAACCACGGACCACCGTTGTGGTGGCCGATGGCACTCTGATGCTAAAGTCAGACAAGGATCTAAGGAAGGCGTAATGCTGTAAATAGGGAATTTGTAGCGTACCTTAGCTTACCAACCTCATGTCTTATTTATATTGCAAGAGTCCTGGTTCTACCAGGCCATCGAAGGTGTAGTTTGGGAAGTAAATCTTCGTGGATATCATTATCTAATTAGGAGTTGTGCTGTAGGAGGGAAGTTTCCTATTAGCTTGTGCTCCTAAATACACGAGAGATAGTTCCCAATCCAAGAGCAATCCGTGGAGAAAGTTTCCCTGCGTGAAATGTACTCTGGTATTTGCTTCCTAGTTGGAAGCAGAGAGTTACTGTAGTTGTCCGTCCGAAGCTGATCCTGGAGATATTTGCCTTAGTAGGACATACGAGTAGTATTGAGGATAGCCGTGAGACGTGTGGGCCTAGCGCGCTATAAGAGTTCGGGTTCGTCTGACAGACTGGATCAGGAGTGTTTAGAACCACTAGGGCCGAATCAGTGTTGAGCTGACGCTGGGCCTGTAATTACTCGAGATCATCATGACACGTGTATGGCTCAGGGATGTGACCGTTTTTATGTATCTTCAGTTTTGATTGAGTTTTCCACGTAAATCATTTGTGTCTTATGTGAATCTTTCTATCTCATGATCTCTCTATTAGTCGATTCTTGATTGTGTTGATTATACACACTCACAGATGTTTGACCATAAATCTTGGTACGTCTTCTAGATTGGGCAGGTTCTAGCATCCCTACAAATGAATCACTAATCTTACCTAATTGCCTAAACTTAAGCTCAACACTTTCAATACAGAGACTTGAATTCTTGAATCAATTAAGGCTTCCATCTCAATGGTCAAAATGACTATTGTGTCTTCCAACCAAACATACCGATAGTGAAAAAATGGTGCAAAGAGTACATAATTAGGTCATGGAAACAATGCTTTTTGTCCATACCAATTTCCCACGTGTCGGCTAAGTTACGTTCCTTCCTTGTAGCTCATACAGGTCAGATTGTATTAAATCTTTCAGAAAAATGACCAAATGCAACTAAGATTAAACTTTCTTTCGGTGCCGAAGAGAATTCAGAGTTTCCGTGTAACATATCCATCGATTAATGATTCACTAACTAGCTAGTTCTATAAATGAAAATTCATTTCCCATTTGATTTCAAATCCTTGGCACCCTCTAGCTAGTTGTTTAAAGTTTAGAGGATCCTCTTACTGTTATCTAAACAAAATTCATGGGTATTATTCGCTTTACTGAGACAATTATCACAGAGTCTCTTTTGATACGAACAACCAGAGATGTATCAAAAGGACATTTTGCAGTGTATGTTGGAGAGAATCATACTCAGAAGAAGCGTTATGTGTTGCCAATATCATACTTAGGTCAACCTTTGTTCCAAGAACTGCTAAGTAAAGTTGAAGAAGAATTTGGATTTGAACATCCAATGGGTGGTCTTACCATTCCATACAATGAGCAGTTGTTCATCGATCTCATCTCTTGCTTGAATGATTCATTAACATCCTGAAAGAATTTAGATCATTCTTTTGTAAAGGATAAGTATTGGGTTTGATATAGATTATTCAATTTGATATAAAAAAAATTTCTTGTTAAAAAGTTAGAAGAGACATAAAGGATGTACTGTAAAGATTTTTTTCAATTGTTGAAAGTAAACTTTTTGAATAATCACTAGCAAAAGTGACCATGTGATATCTAAAGTGACCATATATATGTACAATAATCACTAGGAGAAGCAAATCTTTTTGAACCTCTGAACTTATTTACAGTGAATGTATTTATTTATATGTGTTGAAAACTGCCTAATCTTTATCAATTATACGAAATTAGAGAAATCAGCTTGAATCGTGTGGCGAGGGCTATTAATTGATTTCTTCTCCAGCTTATAAGCTATTTAATCGTGAAGCAAAATCAAGGAAATTTTCTTCATGGCATGGAATTGTAATATACTTCAATATAAGAGATTAAGCAGCGATTGTGAGTAACTGAATGAATTCTGATGGTAGGCTTACTATGATTAAATAGTGCTTATATTGAGGGAGCAAATGAAATGTGGGGAATCCTCTCAAATGTGGATTAAGTGGTAAAGATATAACATAGTATAGGGTTTGTTTAGGTCATGCCTTATGAAATATAGCATGGTTTTGCCTTTCAAGTACTACTTGGCGAGATTTAAGATGTTTGACCTAAAACATTTTTAAAAGACCCCACCGGATGATCTAAGCATAATACATTCTAATGTGGGACTATAACATATGAAGTAGATGAATGTTTTCGATATATATGGACCAATGTGTTTACAGTGTTACCTTCTTCTCACATGGTAGGGCATGCTGTTTTTCAACAAACTAGCTATCAATGTGACCATTCACTATAGAGAGGTTGACATGAATTGGCAGGCAAGGCCATGTGATCACCATGAATATGTATTTTGATTGCCAAATAATGATCACACGATAGGACATCTCATGTACCATTTTCAATTCGTCTCTGTCTATATATACTTTTGAAAATCAGCTAAGAGTATCATCCAATTTCAAGTCTTCAGTTTCCTCTCTTAACACACCCTTCAACATCTTATCCTAGTCACCTTGTGTTCTCTTATACTGTAATATCAATGGCTATTCGTCTGCCTCGGATGCCCTATAACAAGAGAAGTTCTCGACAATCTCTTCAGACTTCAGAAACCTCAAGTGTCCCTAAAGGCCATATTGCTGTCTATGTTGGAGAGAGCAAGAAGAAGCGATATGTGGTTCCAATATCATACTTGAACCATCCTTCATTTCAAGCCTTGTTGAGCAAAGCTGAGGAAGAATTTGGCTACAGTCATCCGATGGGCGGTCTGACACTTCCTTGCAGTGAAGACGCCTTCTGTGGTCTAGCTTGTTGCTTGATGGGTTTGTGAGAGCAACGATTAGACTCCAGTTTTGTAAAATCTAGAAATACCAATCATGTAAATACTTCAGTTTTTATATACAATTAGAGAGGATGAAACAAACAAGGTCCTATCTTTAGCATCATTTACTTGAAACTGGTCTCTTTCATATTGTTATTTTTATTTTATTTTTGAAAAGCAAGCAGGGTTTAAGGAACCCTAAATCTTTACATTACTGAAAAATAAAGATGTCTCAAATATAATTTCTCAAAAGGTAACGATTCACTGTGAAATAATCACGAGGAAAGCTTAACCTAAACCAAGGACTATTTTAAGCAGGTGTTTGTTCAGACGGATTCGGAAATTGTTTTGGGTGGTTTAAAGGCAATTTTAAAATACCGTGACATTTGGAGAATATTTTAAAAGAAATAAAGCAGTTGGCGGAACAAATGACGTTAAATTGCTCCCATATTTATAGAGAAGCCAACGCGGTGGCGGATGCTTTAGCAGGTAGAGCACAACGAGATCATAAGACTGTCTTTTTCGCTGCAAATCATCTTCCTAGGAGAGTGGCAGGGTTATTAGTGCTTGACCGTTGGCAAACGGCTTACATACGTCATGGGGAAGACTAGGCGTAGCAATGATGGGCAGAGGAACGTAATGGATCAGAGTGATGGCAGGGCACTCTGCTGTAAAACAGAGTGTCCCCTGTTTTTTTGGAGCAGGGTGAAGTGCGGACTGGAACGAGGACTGGCCGGATTGTTTCCTGCGGTCTGTGCTGCGTCCTGGACTGCAGAATGGTGCAACAATGGCGAGATGGTGGACACGCAAATGCAGCAGTGCGTGCTGTCTTGTGTACAGGCAGTTTGGTCGCGCACTCTGGTGCTGTGCTGGGTGCTGCTAGGTAGACTGCCGAGGCTGTGGCTTGCTGCGAGGCCGTGGCCTGCTGAGTTGTCGAGGTGCTGGGTGCTGTCCAGTGTCGGGTTGGTGGCCTGCTGAGATGGTGTTGGGACGGTGGCTGCGATCTCGCGGCTGCGACACAGATTTAGTGCGGTTACGTCTCGGCTGGCAACGCTAAATCAGGTTTTGGTATTTTTGCATTTTGCTTATGTTCAGGATGTAATTCTATTTTGCATCTGTTTTAAAGACAATTTTTGTTTTGGCTTGGAATTTGCGTTAGTTAATTTTACGGGTAACGTCGTAATGTACCCCCGTAGAGTATGTAAATCAATTTTTGATAAGTAATGAAGCTCTGGCATTCCATAGTTGCCCCTCTCCATTGGAGGTTAATTTAAAAAAAAAAAAAAAACCAAGGACTATTCTAGTCTCCTTAATCTGACACTCACTATCATTGGGTAAATGTGATTCATGCTCTATTTCAGGATGAGGTAATTTAAAAAGCTACCCTTCCTGTTGTTGTGGCAGCGGGCGATCCATGCTCTATGTATTTTTTTGTTCGCTTTCCTAGTTCGAGTGGATTTGATCGAGAGCTTACTCTGAAATCTCAGTTCCATGCTTTTGTGTACTTTATAGAAAACCCTTCTATTGGTTCCTCACAACCTTCCTCATAGTCATCCCTATCATGACTTTCATCATCATCGACATCGCCATGGCTCCCATCACAGCCCTCCTCATTTTCATCGCTTCTATCTTCATCACCAATATTTTCATGCTGTTATTTAACTCTCTTATCAATCCATATGACACTAGGCAAGCTCATGAACTCGCTAATTTTTGTGTTTTTAAACTTTGTTGACTCTGGTTTCCAGTATCTTAGTTTTCTCGCGGTTTCATATACTTTCATCATTCGGTTCCCTAAAGACGTGATGATGACCTATTTCTTGCTCTCCACATAAAAATTCTAATTTTTTTTTATCTCCTATCCAAAATTGAATAAAGATCTCATTGTTATTTTGGTGGATTTTGATTGAGTTTTCGATGTAAATCAATTTGTGTCTTATGTGAATCTTTCTATCACACGATCTCTCTATTAGTCGATTCTTGATTGTGTTGATTATACATACTCACAGCTGTTTGACCATAAATCTTGGTACGTCTTCTAGATTGGGCATGTTCTAGCATCCCTTCAAATGAATCACTAATCTTACCTAATTTTTTTTTTTTTTTTTTTTTTTTTTTTTTTTTTTTTTTTTTTTTTTTTTTTTTTTTTTTTTTTTATAACCTCCAGAGGGGAGGGGCAGCTATGGGATGCCAGACCTTAATTAAATATCAAAAAATGACTTACATTCTGTACGGGGGTGCATTACGACTTTACCCGTATTAAGAACCAAGCAGAAACCAAAAAAAAAAAAAAAAAAAAAAAAAAAAAAAAAAAAAAAAAAAAAAAAAAACAAAACATTGCCTAAACTTAAGCTCAACACTTTCAATACAGAGACTTGAATTCTTGAATCAATGAAGGCTTCCATCTCAATGGTCAAAATGACTATTGTGTCTTCCAAACTATAAAGCCTATATACTTATCTGCAAGAAAAAGATGCTTTTAGGTTTTAATCCACATATCCAGTTTGTTATGTGTTGAATCAGCTAAATATCGATATCGTGTTCATTATTTCTTATCATTCAAACCGATAAGTAAAATCTCTTAGAAAGTGATCACACAGTTAGGCTCAATAATAAAAAATCTTTCTGTTCCATAAACATGTTTTCCTATATGTGAAATTCATAGTTCTCTTAACTGTCAGGATCTTGTAACATATACATTGAATGTTTCTCTAACTAAGGTTCGTTTTCTCCATAAATGAATTTTTCTCATGTACTAGTACACCATCTGACTTCTAAACTTGACATCCTTTTTCGCATGTACTAGTACACCATTCTTTTGATCCATTTCCTCTTACTGTTATCTAAGAACAATCATCCACAAAGTTCATCGGTATTCTTTGGTTTGTTACCAGAGCTGTCCCGAAAGGACATTTTTCCAGTGTACGTAGGAGAGAATCATACTAGGAAGAAGCGTTAAGTTGTGCCAATAAAAAAATTATTAATTTGTTTTCATTTGTCTCTCTTTCTCTGTATCTCCAACAAAGCAAAACACCATTGCTGTTTGTGAGACAAGGACTCAAAGTCCCTTGTTGTTCCTTGTTTATGGCTCCCAATTATATGGGAAGAATCAGAGGAGTCAAAATTCCTCTACTCACTAATCTTTTGTATGTGGTGTGCATCTTTCTATCTCATGATTTCTCTATTAGTTGAATCTTGATTGTTGATTATACATACTTATGCATGTTTGACCATAAATATCGGTATGTCTTCTAGGTTGGGCATGTCCTAGCATCTCTACTAATAAATCACTAATCTTACCTAATCGACTAACCTTAATTTGTAGTTTCAATACAGAGACTTCAATCTTGAATTCATGAAGAGGACTTTGTTCACAATGGTCAAAATGACTATTGTGTTCTCCAAACTTGAAAGCTTCTATAGTTATCTGCAAGAAAAAGATGCTTTTAATCCACATATCTGTTATGTGTCGAATCAGTTAATCATTATGTTCCTTCCACGTAGTTCAAACAGATAAGTAAAATCTTTCAAAAAGTAACCATACAGTTAGGCTCAATAGTATAAAGTCTTTCTGTACCATAAACATGTTTCCCATATCGTAATTTCATAGTTCTCGTAACTGTCAGAATCCTTGGAGCATATACATTAAATGTTTCTCTAAGGTTTGTTTGCTCTATAAATGAATTTACGCATGTACTATAGTATACCATCTGACTTGAAGCTTGACATCCTTTAGTAGTTTTGCTCACCAGAAATAATACCCTTTTGATCCAATTCCTCTTACTGTTATCTAAGAAAAATTATCCAGAGTTAATTCATGGGTATTCTTCGGTTTGCTAGAAAATTATCAGAGTCTCTTCTGATACGAGTAACCAGAGCTGTTTCAAAAGTGATCGCCAAAGAATTTGCATAGCTTGAACCAACCTAATAAAATGAACACCCATTACTTCTAATCAGTTAAGAGTAGAAAGCAATAGGCTTCAACAGAAGGGATTGAAATTTTGAGAAGTACACAAATTTTTATGGTAGACTTACGACGATTACGTGCTTAAATGCTTATTTATAAAGAGAAACAAATGAAGTGTGGGGACTCGTCTGAAATGTAGATCGAGTGGTGAAGATAATACATATTGTATGGTTTTGTTTAGGTACATGCCTCATGACATATCACATGGTTTGCCTTCCAACTACTTGGCCAGATTGAAGATGTCTAACTAAAACTTGTCTAAAAATTAAGAATATGTTTTACTATCATATATGTGGTAGATGGATGTTTTCGATGTATATGGATCTATGTGTTTACAGTGCTACCCTCTTGTTTCTCATAACAGGGATGTATACCCAACAGAGTTTCTATAGTACGCGGAAAAGATAGTAATGGATCTCTCTTATTTGAAGCCAGAAGTTTTTTCTCTGGTGTACACAGCAGGGCCTAGATGTCATAAACATGTTATCGATTCCCACATGGTAGGGCATGTTGTTTTGCAACAAACTAGCTGTCAATAAGACCACTCACCATAGAGAGCTTGATATGAATTGGCAGGCAAGACCATGTGAACAACATCAATATGTCATTTGATTGCCAAATGACGATCACACAATAGGACATCTCATGTACCATTCTCATCTAATCTCTCTTCTATATATACTTCCGAAAATCAGCTAAGAGTATCATCCAACTTCAAGTGTTCAGTTTTCCGATCTCTTAGCAAGCCATTCAAGATATTATTCGATCCTCTTGTACACTAAGATTATACATCCATGGCTATCCGTCTTCCTAGGATGCTCCATAACAAGAGAAATTCTCGACAGTGTCTTCAAATTTCAGAAACCTCAAGTGCTCCTAAAGGCCATATTGCAGTCTATGTTGGAGAGGGCGAGAAGAGGCGCTATGTGGTTCCAATATCATACTTGAACTACCCTTCATTTCAAGACTTGCTACGCAAAGCTGAGGAAGAATTTGGCTTCAATCATCCAATGGGTGGTTTGACACTTCCTTGCAGTGAAGATACCTTTAATGATCTAACTTGTTGTTTGACGAGCTTGTAAAAGCAACGAGTGGGGCTGATCCATAAAGACTAGACTCCAATTTTGTAGAATCTAGAATTATCAACCATGTGAATATATCATTTTACATATAAATCACAGGGGATGAGAACAAAGAAGTTCCTCCCTTTAGCATCACCGGTCTCTTTAGTATTACTAATTTGTTCATTTTGAGTTATGTGGATGTTAATATGTTTATAGTTCTAACAATAAACCATAGCAAACTGTTTGTCATTTCCTTTATTCTTTTCTGCTGTATATTTTCGATAGGCAGGGAACTATGCAGACTTCGACATACATGGCAGTACTGTAGTACAATTGGATTGATATTCAAAGAGGCAAAATTATGGAGGTTGTAGTCCGAAGGTGACTCGGGTTTTCAATATCTAAGTTTTCTGAGTTTGGTGTAGTTTCAATGTTTTCATTGACTGGATGAAGATTTGTCTCTTGCTCACCATGTGAGATTTTTAGTTATCTTCATTCGAAGATTGAAAAAAAAATCCTTGTTCATTGGTGGATTTTGATTTTTGCTTTTCCACGTAATTTGTTTGGTGGTGTGAATACATCTCTTGCTTTCTCTATTAAACAGATTCTCGATTGTGTTGATTATACATACAGATGTTTGACCATAAATATCAGTACGTCTTCTAGGTTGGGTATGACCTTTCATCTCTACTAATGAATCACTAATGTTTAAACACTTTCAACATAGACTTGGATACTCTAAAGCTATATAATTAGCTGCAAAAAAACATGCTTTTAATCCATACCAGTTTAATTTGTTATGTATCGTATCAGCTAAATATCATGTTCCTTCTTCGTAATTCAAACTGATAAGCTTGTGTCATCTTTTAGAAAAGGGGAATTGTAATTGTCGAGGAAACCAGCGAGGAAAACAGCGAGGGAGGGAGGACCCTCCATCTCCCTCGCGATGCGTGCAAGGGATGGGACGCACGCATCACGAGAGGGATGGAGGGTCTCCCTCCCTCCCTCGCTGTTTTCCTCGCTGGTTTTCTTGCCAGTTAGCCATGCTCTTTAGAAAATTACCACGCAAATTAGGCTCAATAGTGAAAAGTCTTTCGGTACCATAAACATGTTTTCGAATATGTGAAATTCAAAGGTAACTTATACATTGAATGTTTCTCTCCATCCGCCCTATAATGAATTTACGCTCATACTACGGCACCATCTAACTTCAAAACTTGAAACCCTTTAGTTGTTTAAGCTTGTTTTGCTCACAAAAGGTCATTCTGATCCATTTCTTCTTACTGTTATCTAAGAAGATTATTCGCAGGCAGTGACGAAGCTAGGAAATTTTATGAAGGGAGGCGGAGTGACGTCATAGTTAATTAATGAAATATAGAAATTAATTACTTAACAAAAAAATTTAATTCGAACAATACATAAATAAACATACAAAACACCAATTGGTAAACAAAACTCCATCTAATCTATGGGGAAGAAAATGGATCCGACAAGCTACTTTGTAGGAAGCACAAACAATAAATATATGATGAACAAATCAAATTGGTATGTAAAGTTAATGGGCAAGAATTAATTTCAAATGTAAAATTAGATTTGGACACAAAAATTTGGTTATTTGCAATTTGCCACCTTATCATAAATGACTAATTAGAGGTTACCCCATCATTTTTTTTTTTTTGGAAATCGAGCTGGGTTTTAAGAACCCCAAAACCTTTATACAAATGAAACAAAAGTAAAAGCAAATACTAAAACAAACTCTCACAAGAGAGGATTCACCAAAACAAACCTAGACTATAAACCAACTCAGCCTTTGTACCTTTTGTTTGCTTTCAAAAGGCTCACGTTGATCATTAATCATTATAACAGTCTTCCCCGAGACTAACGGTCCACTTGCATTGACTTTCAAAAGGCTCACGTTGATTATCAAAATGTCTTCAAACAATAACTCATAGATGAACCTCAAGATACAAACATGTATCTTGAGAAAAAAAATTAATGGATCCAAATTTCATGCATCTCCAAAAAAAGCCTATGAATAAAATACAAAAATAGACCTCGATACGAATTCATCTTGAGAAAATACATTAAAAAAACCTTCTCTTTCCTCAAAGCATGAAAAAGATGTTGCGGTTGTTGGTGGCTGATAGTGATGATAAGAAAAAAGCACTAAATCAAGCAAAAAGGGAGGGAGAGGAAGAGAGTAGGAGGCGAGGCGGTTGTCGGTGTCGTAGTAAACAGAGAGAGAGCAGAAGAGAGGAAAAGGGTGGAGCATGAAGGGAGAACAAAAAAAAAATGGCAGGACGAGACCGAGTCGTCGACATCGCAACGGGGCATATTAAAAATAAAAAAATTAAAGTTAGTGGGGGCAATTGCCCCCACGTGGCTCCATCCCTGTTCGCAGGGTTCATGGGTATTCTTTGCTTAATTTACTAAGAGAATGATCAGAGAGTCTCTTCTCATTCCAGCAACCAGGATGTGTATGTAGGAGAAAATCATACTAGGAACAAGCGTTATGTGGTGCCAATAGCATACTTAAGGCACCCTTCATTTCAGGATTTGCTAAGTAAGGTGGAAGAAGAACACAATACCAAATTGATGCAGTCATCTTTCGCTCCCTGCTTTAACCTAATCCTGCTAACCTGCACAAGTAACGTTTGTGAACCACGGACCACCGTTGTGGTGGCCGATGGCACTCTGATGCTAAAGTCAGACAAGGATCTAAGGAAGGCGTAATGCTGTAAATAGGGAATTTGTAGCGTACCTTAGCTTACCAACCTCATGTCTTATTTATATTGCAAGAGTCCTGGTTCTACCAGGCCATCGAAGGTGTAGTTTGGGAAGTAAATCTTCGTGGATATCATTATCTAATTAGGAGTTGTGCTGTAGGAGGGAAGTTTCCTATTAGCTTGTGCTCCTAAATACACGAGAGATAGTTCCCAATCCAAGAGCAATCCGTGGAGAAAGTTTCCCTGCGTGAAATGTACTCTGGTATTTGCTTCCTAGTTGGAAGCAGAGAGTTACTGTAGTTGTCCGTCCGAAGCTGATCCTGGAGATATTTGCCTTAGTAGGACATACGAGTAGTATTGAGGATAGCCGTGAGACGTGTGGGCCTAGCGCGCTATAAGAGTTCGGGTTCGTCTGACAGACTGGATCAGGAGTGTTTAGAACCACTAGGGCCGAATCAGTGTTGAGCTGACGCTGGGCCTGTAATTACTCGAGATCATCATGACACGTGTATGGCTCAGGGATGTGACCGTTTTTATGTATCTTCAGTTTTGATTGAGTTTTCCACGTAAATCATTTGTGTCTTATGTGAATCTTTCTATCTCATGATCTCTCTATTAGTCGATTCTTGATTGTGTTGATTATACACACTCACAGATGTTTGACCATAAATCTTGGTACGTCTTCTAGATTGGGCAGGTTCTAGCATCCCTACAAATGAATCACTAATCTTACCTAATTGCCTAAACTTAAGCTCAACACTTTCAATACAGAGACTTGAATTCTTGAATCAATTAAGGCTTCCATCTCAATGGTCAAAATGACTATTGTGTCTTCCAACCAAACATACCGATAGTGAAAAAATGGTGCAAAGAGTACATAATTAGGTCATGGAAACAATGCTTTTTGTCCATACCAATTTCCCACGTGTCGGCTAAGTTACGTTCCTTCCTTGTAGCTCATACAGGTCAGATTGTATTAAATCTTTCAGAAAAATGACCAAATGCAACTAAGATTAAACTTTCTTTCGGTGCCAAAGAGAATTCAGAGTTTCCGTGTAACATATCCATCGATTAATGATTCACTAACTAGCTAGTTCTATAAATGAAAATTCATTTCCCATTTGATTTCAAATCCTTGGCACCCTCTAGCTAGTTGTTTAAAGTTTAGAGGATCCTCTTACTGTTATCTAAACAAAATTCATGGGTATTATTCGCTTTACTGAGACAATTATCACAGAGTCTCTTTTGATACGAACAACCAGAGATGTATCAAAAGGACATTTTGCAGTGTATGTTGGAGAGAATCATACTCAGAAGAAGCGTTATGTGTTGCCAATATCATACTTAGGTCAACCTTTGTTCCAAGAACTGCTAAGTAAAGTTGAAGAAGAATTTGGATTTGAACATCCAATGGGTGGTCTTACCATTCCATACAATGAGCAGTTGTTCATCGATCTCATCTCTTGCTTGAATGATTCATTAACATCCTGAAAGAATTTAGATCATTCTTTTGTAAAGGATAAGTATTGGGTTTGATATAGATTATTCAATTTGATATAAAAAAAATTTCTTGTTAAAAAGTTAGAAGAGACATAAAGGATGTACTGTAAAGATTTTTTTCAATTGTTGAAAGTAAACTTTTTGAATAATCACTAGCAAAAGTGACCATGTGATATCTAAAGTGACCATATATATGTACAATAATCACTAGGAGAAGCAAATCTTTTTGAACCTCTGAACTTATTTACAGTGAATGTATTTATTTATATGTGTTGAAAACTGCCTAATCTTTATCAATTATACGAAATTGGAGAAATCAGCTTGAATCGTGTGGCGAGGGCTATTAATTGATTTCTTCTCCAGCTTATAAGCTATTTAATCGTGAAGCAAAATCAAGGAAATTTTCTTCATGGCATGGAATTGTAATATACTTCAATATAAGAGATTAAGCAGCGATTGTGAGTAACTGAATGAATTCTGATGGTAGGCTTACTATGATTAAATAGTGCTTATATTGAGGGAGCAAATGAAATGTGGGGAATCCTCTCAAATGTGGATTAAGTGGTAAAGATATAACATAGTATAGGGTTTGTTTAGGTCATGCCTTATGAAATATAGCATGGTTTTGCCTTTCAAGTACTACTTGGCGAGATTTAAGATGTTTGACCTAAAACATTTTTAAAAGACCCCACCGGATGATCTAAGCATAATACATTCTAATGTGGGACTATAACATATGAAGTAGATGAATGTTTTCGATATATATGGACCAATGTGTTTACAGTGTTACCTTCTTCTCACATGGTAGGGCAAGCTGTTTTTCAACAAACTAGCTATCAATGTGACCATTCACTATAGAGAGGTTGACATGAATTGGCAGGCAAGGCCATGTGATCACCATGAATATGTATTTTGATTGCCAAATAATGATCACACGATAGGACATCTCATGTACCATTTTCAATTCGTCTCTGTCTATATATACTTTTGAAAATCAGCTAAGAGTATCATCCAATTTCAAGTCTTCAGTTTCCTCTCTTAACACACCCTTCAACATCTTATCCTAGTCACCTTGTGTTCTCTTATACTGTAATATCAATGGCTATTCGTCTGCCTCGGATGCCCTATAACAAGAGAAGTTCTCGACAATCTCTTCAGACTTCAGAAACCTCAAGTGTCCCTAAAGGCCATATTGCTGTCTATGTTGGAGAGAGCAAGAAGAAGCGATATGTGGTTCCAATATCATACTTGAACCATCCTTCATTTCAAGCCTTGTTGAGCAAAGCTGAGGAAGAATTTGGCTACAGTCATCCGATGGGCGGTCTGACACTTCCTTGCAGTGAAGACGCCTTCTGTGGTCTAGCTTGTTGCTTGATGGGTTTGTGAGAGCAACGATTAGACTCCAGTTTTGTAAAATCTAGAAATACCAATCATGTAAATACTTCAGTTTTTATATACAATTAGAGAGGATGAAACAAACAAGGTCCTATCTTTAGCATCATTTACTTGAAACTGGTCTCTTTCATATTGTTATTTTTATTTTATTTTTGAAAAGCAAGCAGGGTTTAAGGAACCCTAAATCTTTACATTACTGAAAAATAAAGATGTCTCAAATATAATTTCTCAAAAGGTAACGATTCACTGTGAAATAATCACGAGGAAAGCTTAACCTAAACCAAGGACTATTTTAAGCAGGTGTTTGTTCAGACGGATTCGGAAATTGTTTTGGGTGGTTTAAAGGCAATTTTAAAATACCGTGACATTTGGAGAATATTTTAAAAGAAATAAAGCAGTTGGCGGAACAAATGACGTTAAATTGCTCCCATATTTATAGAGAAGCCAACGCGGTGGCGGATGCTTTAGCAGGTAGAGCACAACGAGATCATAAGACTGTCTTTTTCGCTGCAAATCATCTTCCTAGGAGAGTGGCAGGGTTATTAGTGCTTGACCGTTGGCAAACGGCTTACATACGTCATGGGGAAGACTAGGCGTAGCAATGATGGGCAGAGGAACGTAATGGATCAGAGTGATGGCAGGGCACTCTGCTGTAAAACAGAGTGTCCCCTGTTTTTTTGGAGCAGGGTGAAGTGCGGACTGGAACGAGGACTGGCCGGATTGTTTCCTGCGGTCTGTGCTGCGTCCTGGACTGCAGAATGGTGCAACAATGGCGAGATGGTGGACACGCAAATGCAGCAGTGCGTGCTGTCTTGTGTACAGGCAGTTTGGTCGCGCACTCTGGTGCTGTGCTGGGTGCTGCTAGGTAGACTGCCGAGGCTGTGGCTTGCTGCGAGGCCGTGGCCTGCTGAGTTGTCGAGGTGCTGGGTGCTGTCCAGTGTCGGGTTGGTGGCCTGCTGAGATGGTGTTGGGACGGTGGCTGCGATCTCGCGGCTGCGACACAGATTTAGTGCGGTTACGTCTCGGCTGGCAACGCTAAATCAGGTTTTGGTATTTTTGCATTTTGCTTATGTTCAGGATGTAATTCTATTTTGCATCTGTTTTAAAGACAATTTTTGTTTTGGCTTGGAATTTGCGTTAGTTAATTTTACGGGTAACGTCGTAATGTACCCCCGTAGAGTATGTAAATCAATTTTTGATAAGTAATGAAGCTCTGGCATTCCATAGTTGCCCCTCTCCATTGGAGGTTAATTTAAAAAAAAAAAAAAACCAAGGACTATTCTAGTCTCCTTAATCTGACACTCACTATCATTGGGTAAATGTGATTCATGCTCTATTTCAGGATGAGGTAATTTAAAAAGCTACCCTTCCTGTTGTTGTGGCAGCGGGCGATCCATGCTCTATGTATTTTTTTGTTCGCTTTCCTAGTTCGAGTGGATTTGATCGAGAGCTTACTCTGAAATCTCAGTTCCATGCTTTTGTGTACTTTATAGAAAACCCTTCTATTGGTTCCTCACAACCTTCCTCATAGTCATCCCTATCATGACTTTCATCATCATCGACATCGCCATGGCTCCCATCACAGCCCTCCTCATTTTCATCGCTTCTATCTTCATCACCAATATTTTCATGCTGTTATTTAACTCTCTTATCAATCCATATGACACTAGGCAAGCTCATGAACTCGCTAATTTTTGTGTTTTTAAACTTTGTTGACTCTGGTTTCCAGTATCTTAGTTTTCTCGCGGTTTCATATACTTTCATCATTCGGTTCCCTAAAGACGTGATGATGACCTATTTCTTGCTCTCCACATAAAAATTCTAATTTTTTTTTATCTCCTATCCAAAATTGAATAAAGATCTCATTGTTATTTTGGTGGATTTTGATTGAGTTTTCGATGTAAATCAATTTGTGTCTTATGTGAATCTTTCTATCACACGATCTCTCTATTAGTCGATTCTTGATTGTGTTGATTATACATACTCACAGCTGTTTGACCATAAATCTTGGTACGTCTTCTAGATTGGGCATGTTCTAGCATCCCTTCAAATGAATCACTAATCTTACCTAATTGCCTAAACTTAAGCTCAACACTTTCAATACAGAGACTTGAATTCTTGAATCAATGAAGGCTTCCATCTCAATGGTCAAAATGACTATTGTGTCTTCCAAACTATAAAGCCTATATACTTATCTGCAAGAAAAAGATGCTTTTAGGTTTTAATCCACATATCCAGTTTGTTATGTGTTGAATCAGCTAAATATCGATATCGTGTTCATTATTTCTTATCATTCAAACCGATAAGTAAAATCTCTTAGAAAGTGATCACACAGTTAGGCTCAATAATAAAAAATCTTTCTGTTCCATAAACATGTTTTCCTATATGTGAAATTCATAGTTGTTGCGCCTTATTGCGGAAGCGGGTAGACACCAACAATTGCACACAAGTACCACAAGGATCCAATCAATTAAATAGAGCAACTAGCAATGAAAGAAATTAGAGAAAATTAAGAACATACCACAAGAGACACAAGGTTTACGTGGTTCAGCAAATTGCCTACGTCCACGGTGAGGTGATTCCACTATATTCAAGAACAAGGTACAAGAAGATGACAATTCTCACACAATCTCTCAACAAGAGATGAAATAATTCAAGGAATTATCTTTCTCTACTCCCTGTGCATCACAGTTTTTCTACGTGCAATCATCTTAATAAAAACACCTATAGTTCCTAGTATATATAGGGACAACAGTTTTCTGTTTGGCAGCAGTTTCCTGTTTCACAGTAGTTTCCTGTTTCACAACAGTTTCCTAGAATTTATTTCCTATTCAAAAAACAATTTCTAGAAGTCCAAACAGTTTCCTGTTTCAAATAGGAGTCCAAACACTTTCCTGTTTCAAACATGTTTCCTATTTCACAATTCTCCACCTCGGCGAATTTTTATAAGGAAAAAATGAGCCGAAACAAGGCATGAGAATAAACTGATCAACACTCCATCATAGCTTTGTCACCTCACGAAACCGCCCCGAAGGGCAACGCCCCAAAGGGCTCTCAATCAACATGAGTCAATGTGGAGTAAGTCCAAACAATGTTGGAACTTAACTCCAGGAACAACCTTTGTCAACATATCAGCAGGGTTGTCTTTTGTGTGTACTTTCACCAAAGACACATCACCATCCTCAATTACATCTCGAACAAAGTGATATCGGACGTCAATATGTTTAGTCCTTGCGTGATGAACCTGATTTTTAGCCAAGTGGATGGCACTCTGACTGTCACAGAGAACCTCAACACTATCTTGTTCCACACCCAAGTCATTTACAAGACCTTGAAGCCACAATGCTTCTTTTACACCTTCTGTCAATGCCATATACTCTGCCTCTGTAGTAGAGAGAGCCACTGTATCCTGAAGCATAGATCTCCAACTAACCGGAGCACCGTATATCTGAAATACGTAACCAGTAGTAGATCTTCGTCTATCTAGATCACCAGCATAATCAGAATCAACAAACCCACGAACCTGACATGAATCTCCACCGAAGTCCAAACCCACATCCAAGGTACCTTTTAAGTACCTAAGCATCCATTTCACTGCCTCCCAATGTTTCTTCCCAGGGTTTTCCATATACCTGCTCACAACACTAACAGCCTGTGAAATGTCAGGGCGTGTACACACCATAGCATACATTAAACTGCCAACTGCACTAGCATAAGGAACATGCGACATGTATTCCTTTTCTTCCACTGTGACTGGAGATAACTTTCGAGAAAGTCTAAAATGTGAAGCCAAAGGAGTAATAACCGGCTTTGCGTTTTCCATGCCAAACCGTGATATAACCTTCTCAAGGTACCCCTTCTGTGAAAGAAATAATTTTTTATTCTCCCTTTCTCTTCTTATCTCCATACCAAGTATCTTCCTTGCAGCACCCATATCCTTCATCTCAAACTCAAAAGCAAGTTGAGACTTCAATTTATTTATCTCCACCATACTCTTACAGGCAATGAGCATATCGTCAACATAGAGCAAAAGATAAATAAAATCGCCACTACGAAGTTTTTTTAAGTAAACAAAACAATCATACTTACTTCGTGTGAACCCATGTTTCAACATAAAAGTGTCAAACCGTTTGTACCACTGCCTAGGTGACTGCTTTAACCCATAAAGTGATCTCCTCAAACGACAAACATGGTCTTCTTTTCCAACAACCTTAAAACCTTCCGGCTGATGCATATAAATTTCCTCCTCTAAGTCTCCATGCAAGAAAGCTGTTTTCACATCAAGTTGTTCAAGCTCAAGGTCACCATGAGCTACCAAGCTCAACAACACACGAATAGAAGTGTGTTTTACCACAGGCGAAAATATCTCATTGTAGTCAACGCCTTCCCTCTGAGCAAAACCCTTAGCTACTAATCTTGCTTTGAACTGAGTACCAGACTCTAGAGTAGTCTGTTTCTTCTTAAACACCCACTTGCAGCCAATTGCTTTCCTTCCATTAGGCAACGACACTAGATCCCAAGTATGGTTCTTCTGGAGAGACTCCATCTCACCCTGCATAGCTACTAACCAACTCTGACTATCTGAATGACGCGCGGCCTGTTTGTAAGTAGTTGGCTCATCATCTTCCACAGAGAGTGCATATGCAACCAGATCAACTGTATTCAACTGACCATAGTGCTTCAACGGTTCTTCAAAGCCAAATTTTTGAACTTGCTTAACCGATCGTTTTGACCTAGTTAAGGCCAAAGGTTGCTGTTGGGATTGATTATCTTCAACTGGTTGTTGTTCCTCATGGTCTTCAGGCTCATAATTCAGATCATGTGTGCCTGCTTCAACCACTTGTTCATCTGCTGCATCCACAGACGCTTCAACTTCCACTTTCTGAGTGTTACTAGATTCACCACCACTATCAACCAACTCCTTAGCTTTAGTACAAGCTAACAAGGAATTCTCATCAAATGTAACATCTCGACTGATCACAAATTTATTATCCTCTAAACACCATAGACGATAACCCTTCACGCCTTTTGCATACCCCAAGAAAATGGCCTTCTTAGCCCTAGCATCAAGCTTATTTTCTTTCACATGGTAGTAGGCAATACAACCGAAAACTTTCAGTACACTGTAATCAGCATGTTCACCTGACCACACCTCATAAGGTGTGTTGCAGTCTAATGTAGAATGTGGCGATCTATTAATCAAGAAACACGCGGTGGCTATTGATTCAGCCCACCATTCTCTGTCAAGACAAGCATTGGAGCGCATACACCTAGCTCTTTCAAGCATAGTACGGTTCAATCTCTCAACAACTCCATTTTGTTGTGGTGTGTTTCTAACAGTCCAATGTCGAACAATTCCTTCCTGATCACAAAACTGTTTGAAAGTACCCTCAGTATACTCGGTACCATTATCAGACCTCAAAGTCTTCACCTTTCGTCCAGTTCTATTCTCAACCATTGCTCTCCACCTTTTAAATGTCTCAAATACTTCATTCTTGGACTTCAAAAAATATACCCATGTGTAACGGGAATAATCATCAATAAAGGAGACAAAGTACCTGGAACCTCCCTTAGAGGCGACCTTTGCTGGTCCCCACACATCTGTATGCACATAGTCTAGAATACCTCTGCTCCTGTGCTTGCTTGTACTGAATTTTACCCTGCATTGTTTTCCATATACACAATGCTCGCAAAACTCCATAGTCGGTTTCTGCATACCCTTCAGTAACCCTTGCTTGCTCAGTAGAGACAATCCTTTTTCTGTCATATGCCCAAGTCGCATGTGCCATAACCTAGTGCTTTCCAATGAAGAAGTTCCCACTGCCACATTTCCTGTTACCGTGTTACCCATCAAGGTGTACAAGTTACCTTGTTTGATCCCTTTCATGACAACCAAAGACCCACGGACAACCTTTAAAACTCCACCTACCGCTGTAAACTTACAACCATTGGAGTCTAAAACACCAAGCGAGATAAGGTTCTTTTTCAAGGCTGGGACATGCCTCACATCAGTTAAGGTTCTCACAACACCATCATACATCTTAATCCTCATTGTTCCAATTCCAACTGTCTTGCAAGCGTAATCATTACCCATCAGAACAGTACCACCATCAATGTGCTCATAGGTAGTGAACCACTCCCTGTTTGGGCACATATGGTAAGAACACCCAGAGTCAAGGAGCCATCTCCCAGAGATTTTTGTGTTTTCACCCGCAACTGAATAACATTCTTCATCCTTTTCCATACTAGATGCATAACTTGCTTCACTAGTATCACCCTTATCTTGCTTTTTCTTGCCCTTCCAACTGTTATCATGATTACTCTTACCTTGATTTGGACAATTTTTCCTAATATGCCCCCACTCTCTACATTTGTGACATTGTGGACCTCTAGACTTTGATCTAGATTTTCTACTATTTGAAGATGATTTCACTTGAGACCTTCCTCTAACAACCAACCCTTCAGCTTGATCTTTCCCACTACCATTTGATGAAGTTTTCTTCCGAATCTCATTGGACAAGAGTGCACCGGTAGTTTCATCAAATGTAAGTTCATCTTTCCCAAACAAAATTGTTTGTACAAGATTTTCATATGACTGCGGCAAGGAGTAAAGCAATATAATTGCTTGGTCTTCATCCTCAATCTTCACATCCACATCTCTCAAATTTGAGATAATCCGTGTAAACTTGGTGATATGATCACCAATTGGAGTGCCCTCATCCATTGCTAGTCTGTACAATTGGGTTTTCAAGTATAACCTGTTTGATAATGTCTTAGTCATAAACTGTGACTCAAGCTTCAACCAAACATCAGCTGTCGTAGTCTCTTCATTAACTAAAAAAACTATGTCTCTATCCAGACACAAGCAAATAGCAGCACGCGCCTCCAAATCCAATTCTTCCCATTCATCATCTGACATGGTTTCAACCTTTTTATCCTTCCCTAGTAATGCCTTGTGTAATTTCTGAGAAATAAGCAAATTCCTCATTTGTATTCTCCAATATCCGAAATCGTTCTTACCATTAAATTTCTCGATTTCATACTTCCCCACATGTGCCTTGCTCACCTTGGATGCCATTGCAAACAAAACCTGTGACTTTCTAGACAAGAAGCTTCACTACGGTTTTTTTTTTTTTTTTTCAAACAACTTGTGCACAAACAAATCCTAGCACTTTTGAATCTTCACAATCTTGAGTAGAACAATTCAAGATCAATTTTCCTTAGTGCTCTGATACCAATTGTTGCGCCTTATTGCGGAAGCGGGTAGACACCAACAATTGCACACAAGTACCACAAGGATCCAATCAATTAAATAGAGCAACTAGCAATGAAAGAAATTAGAGAAAATTAAGAACATACCACAAGAGACACAAGGTTTACGTGGTTCAGCAAATTGCCTACGTCCACGGTGAGGTGATTCCACTATATTCAAGAACAAGGTACAAGAAGATGACAATTCTCACACAATCTCTCAACAAGAGATGAAACAATTCAAGGAATTATCTTTCTCTACTCCCTGTGCATCACAGTTTTTCTACGTGCAATCATCTTAATAAAAACACCTATAGTTCCTAGTATATATAGGGACAACAGTTTTCTGTTTGGCAGCAGTTTCCTGTTTCACAACAGTTTCCTAGAATTTATTTCCTATTCAAAAAACAATTTCTAGAAGTCCAAACAGTTTCCTGTTTCAAATAGGAGTCCAAACACTTTCCTGTTTCAAACATGTTTCCTATTTCACAATAGTTCTCTTAACTGTCAGGATCTTGTAACATATACATTGAATGTTTCTCTAACTAAGGTTCGTTTTCTCCATAAATGAATTTTTCTCATGTACTAGTACACCATCTGACTTCTAAACTTGACATCCTTTTTCGCATGTACTAGTACACCATTCTTTTGATCCATTTCCTCTTACTGTTAACTAAGAACAATCATCCACAAAGTTCATCGGTATTCTTTGGTTTGCTACCAGAGCTGTCCCGAAAGGACATTTTTCCAGTGTACGTAGGAGAGAATCATACTAGGAAGAAGCGTTAAGTTGTGTCAATAAAAAAATTATTAATTTGTTTTCATTTGTCTCTCTTTCTCTGTATCTCCAACAAAGCAAAACACCATTGCTGTTTGTGAGACAAGGACTCAAAGTCCCTTGTTGTTCCTTGTTTATGGCTCCCAATTATATGGGAAGAATCAGAGGAGTCAAAATTCCTCTACTCACTAATCTTTTGTATGTGGTGTGCATCTTTCTATCTCATGATTTCTCTATTAGTTGATTCTTGATTGTTGATTATACATACTTATGCATGTTTGACCATAAATATCGGTATGTCTTCTAGGTTGGGCATGTCCTAGCATCTCTACTAATAAATCACTAATCTTACCTAATCGACTAACCATAATTTGTAGTTTCAATACAGAGACTTCAATCTTGAATTCATGAAGAGGACTTTGTTCACAATGGTCAAAATGACTATTGTGTTCTCCAAACTTGAAAGCTTCTATAGTTATCTGCAAGAAAAAGATGCTTTTAATCCACATATCTGTTATGTGTCGAATCAGTTAATCATTATGTTCCTTCCTCGTAGTTCAAACAGATAAGTAAAATCTTTCAAAAAGTAACCATACAGTTAGGCTCAATAGTATAAAGTCTTTCTGTACCATAAACATGTTTCCCATATCGTAATTTCATAGTTCTCGTAACTGTCAGAATCCTTGGAGCATATACATTAAATGTTTCTCTAAGGTTTGTTTGCTCTATAAATGAATTTACGCATGTACTATAGTATACCATCTGACTTGAAGCTTGACATCCTTTAGTAGTTTTGCTCACCAGAAATAATACCCTTTTGATCCAATTCCTCTTACTGTTATCTAAGAAAAATTATCCAGAGTTAATTCATGGGTATTCTTCGGTTTGCTAGAAAATTATCAGAGTCTCTTCTGATACGAGTAACCAGAGCTGTTTCAAAAGTGATCGCCAAAGAATTTGCATAGCTTGAACCAACCTAATAAAATGAACACCCATTACTTCTAATCAGTTAAGAGTAGAAAGCAATAGGCTTCAACAGAAGGGATTGAAATTTTGAGAAGTACACAAATTTTTATGGTAGACTTACGACGATTACGTGCTTAAATGCTTATTTATAAAGAGAAACAAATGAAGTGTGGGGACTCGTCTGAAATGTAGATCGAGTGGTGAAGATAATACATATTGTATGGTTTTGTTTAGGTACATGCCTCATGACATATCACATGGTTTGCCTTCCAACTACTTGGCCAGATTGAAGATGTCTAACTAAAACTTGTCTAAAAATTAAGAATATGTTTTACTACCATATATGTGGTAGATGGATGTTTTCGATGTATATGGATCTATGTCTTTACAGTGCTACCCTCTTGTTTCTCATAACAGGGATGTATACCCAACAGAGTTTCTATAGTACGGGGAAAAGATAGTAATGGATCTCTCTTATTTGAAGCCAGAAGTTTTTTCTCTGGTGTACACAGCAGGGCCTAGATGTCATAAACATGTTATCGATTCCCACATGGTAGGGCATGTTGATTTGCAACAAACTAGCTGTCAATAAGACCACTCACCATAGAGAGCTTGATATGAATTGGCAGGCAAGACCATGTGAACAACATCAATATGTCATTTGATTGCCAAATGACGATCACACAATAGGACATCTCATGTACCATTCTCATCTAATCTCTCTTCTATATATACCTCCGAAAATCAGCTAAGAGTATCATCCAACTTCAAGTGTTCAGTTTTCCGATCTCTTAGCAAGCCATTCAAGATATTATTCGATCTTCTTGTACACTAAGATTATACATCCATGGCTATCCGTCTTCCTAGGATGCTCCATAACAAGAGAAATTCTCGACAGTGTCTTCAAATTTCAGAAACCTCAAGTGCTCCTAAAGGCCATATTGCAGTCTATGTTGGAGAGGGCGAGAAGAGGCGCTATGTGGTTCCAATATCATACTTGAACTACCCTTCATTTCAAGACTTGCTACGCAAAGCTGAGGAAGAATTTGGCTTCAATCATCCAATGGGTGGTTTGACACTTCCTTGCAGTGAAGATACCTTTAATGATCTAACTTGTTGTTTGACGAGCTTGTAAAAGCAACGAGTGGGGCTGATCCATAAAGACTAGACTCCAATTTTGTAGAATCTAGAATTATCAACCATTGTGAATATATCATTTTACATATAAATCACAGAGGATGAGAACAAAGAAGTTCCTCCCTTTAGCATCACCGGTCTCTTTAGTATTAGTAATTTGTTCATTTTGAGTTATGTGGATGTCAATATGTTTATAGTTCTAACAATAAACCATAGCAAACTGTTTGTCATTTCCTTTATTCTTTTCTGCTGTATATTTTCGATAGGCAGGGAACTATGCAGACTTCGACATACATGGCAGTACTGTAGTACAATTGGATTGATATTCAAAGAGGCAAAATTATGGAGGTTGTAGTCCGAAGGTGACTCGGGTTTTCAATATCTAAGTTTTCTGAGTTTGGTGTAGTTTCAATGTTTTCATTGACTGGATGAAGATTTGTCTCTTGCTCACCATGTGAGATTTTTAGTTATCTTCATTCGAAGATTGAAAAAAAAATCCTTGTTCCTTGGTGGATTTTGATTTTTGCTTTTCCACGTAATTTGTTTGGTGGTGTGAATACATCTCTTGCTTTCTCTATTAAACAGATTCTCGATTGTGTTGATTATACATACAGATGTTTGACCATAAATATCAGTACGTCTTCTAGGTTGGGTATGACCTTTCATCTCTACTAATGAATCACTAATGTTTAAACACTTTCAACATAGACTTGGATACTCTAAAGCTATATAATTAGCTGCAAAAAAACATGCTTTTAATCCATACCAGTTTAATTTGTTATGTATCGTATCAGCTAAATATCATGTTCCTTCTTCGTAATTCAAACTGATAAGCTTGTGTCATCTTTTAGAAAAGGGGAATTGTAATTGTCGAGGAAACCAGCGAGGAAAACAGCGAGGGAGGGAGGACCCTCCATCCCCCTCGCGATGCGTGCAAGGGATGGGACGCACGCATCACGAGAGGGATGGAGGGTCTCCCTCCCTCCCTCGCTGTTTTCCTCGCTGGTTTTCTTGCCAGTTAGCCATGCTCTTTAGAAAATTACCACGCAAATTAGGCTCAATAGTGAAAAGTCTTTCGGTACCATAAACATGTTTTCGAATATGTGAAATTCAAAGGTAACTTATACATTGAATGTTTCTCTCCATCCGCCCTATAATGAATTTACGCTCATACTACGGCACCATCTAACTTCAAAACTTGAAACCCTTTAGTTGTTTAAGCTTGTTTTGCTCACAAAAGGTCATTCTGATCCATTTCTTCTTACTGTTATCTAAGAAGATTATTCGCAGGCAGTGACGAAGCTAGGAAATTTTATGAAGGGAGGCGGAGTGACGTCATAGTTAATTAATGAAATATAGAAATTAATTACTTAACAAAAAAATTTAATTCGAACAATACATAAATAAACATACAAAACACCAATTGGTAAACAAAACTCCATATAATCTATGGGGAAGAAAATGGATCCGACAAGCTACTTTGTAGGAAGCACAAACAATAAATATATGATGAACAAATCAAATTGGTATGTAAAGTTAATGGGCAAGAATTAATTTCAAATGTAAAATTAGATTTGGACACAAAAATTTGGTTATTTGCAATTTGCCACCTTATCATAAATGACTAATTAGAGGTTACCCCATCATTTTTTTTTTTTGGAAATCGAGCTGGGTTTTAAGAACCCCAAAACCTTTATACAAATGAAACAAAAGTAAAAGCAAATACTAAAACAAACTCTCACAAGTGAGGATTCACCAAAACAAACCTAGACTATAAACCAACTCAGCCTTTGTACCTTTTGTTTGCTTTCAAAAGGCTCACGTTGATCATTAATCATTATAACAGTCTTCCCCGAGACTAACGGTCCACTTGCATTGACTTTCAAAAGGCTCACGTTGATTATCAAAATGTCTTCAAACAATAACTCATAGATGAACCTCAAGATACAAACATGTATCTTGAGAAAAAAAATTAATGGATCCAAATTTCATGCATCTCCAAAAAAAGGATATGAATAAAATACAAAAATAGACCTCGTTACGAATTCATTTTGAGAAAATACATTAAAAAAACCTTCTCTTTCCTCAAAGCATGAAAAAGATGTTGCGGTTGTTGGTGGCTGATAGTGATGATAAGAAAAAAGCACTAAATCAAGCAAAAAGGGAGGGAGAGGAAGAGAGTAGGAGGCGAGGCGGTTGTCGGTGTCGTAGTAAACAGAGAGAGAGCAGAAGAGAGGAAAAGGGTGGAGCATGAAGGGAGAACAAAAAAAAATGGCAGGACGAGACCGAGTCGTCGACATCGCAACGGGGCATATTAAAAATAAAAAAATTAAAGTTAGTGGGGGCAATTGCCCCCACGTGGCTCCGTCCCTGTTCGCAGGGTTCATGGGTATTCTTTGCTTAATTTACTAAGAGAATGATCAGAGAGTCTCTTTTCATTCCAGCAACCAGGATGTTCCCAAAGGACATTTTGCAGTGTATGTAGGAGAAAATCATACTAGGAACAAGCGTTATGTGGTGCCAATAGCATACTTAAGGCACCCTTCATTTCAGGATTTGCTAAGTAAGGTGGAAGAAGAACACAATACCAAATTGATGCAGTCATTTTTCGCTCCTTGCTTTAACCTAATCCTGCTAACCTGCACAAGTAACGTTTGTGAACCACGGACCACCGTCGTGGTGGCCGATGGCACTCTGATGCTAAAGTCAGACAATGATCTAAGGAAGGCGTAATGCTGTAAATAGGGAATTTGTAGCGTACCTTAGCATACCAACCTCATATCTTATTTATATTGCAAGAGTCCTGGTTCTACCAGGCCATCGAAGGTGTAGTTTGGGAAGTAAATCTTCGTGGATATCATTATCTAATTAGGAGTTGTGCTGTAGGAGGGAAGTTTCCTATTAGCTTGTGCTCCTAAATACACGAGAGATAGTTCCCAATCCAAGAGCAATCCGTAGGAGAAAGTTTCCCTGCGTGAAATGTACTCTGGTATTTGCTTCCTAGTTGGAAGCAGAGAGTTACTGTAGTTGTCCGTCCGAAGCTGATCCTGGAGATATTTGCCTTAGTAGGACATACGAGTAGTATTGAGGATAGCCGTGAGACGTGTGGGCCTAGCGCGCTATAAGAGTTCGGGTTCATCTGACAGACTGGATCAGGAGTGTTTAGAACCACTAGTGCCGAATCAGTGTTGAGCTGACGCTAGGCCTGTAATTACTCGAGATCATCATGACACGTGTATGGCTCAGGGATGTGACTGTTTTTATGTATCTTCAGTTTTGATTGAGTTTTCCACGTAAATCATTTGTGTCTTATGTGAATCTTTCTATCTCATGATCTCTCTATTAGTCGATTCTTGATTGTGTTGATTATACACACTCACAGATGTTTGACCATAAATCTTGGTACGTCTTCTAGATTGGGCAGGTTCTAGCATCCCTACAAATGAATCACTAATCTTACCTAATTGCCTAAACTTAAGCTCAACACTTTCAATACAGAGACTTGAATTCTTGAATCAATTAAGGCTTCCATCTCAATGGTCAAAATGACTATTGTGTCTTCCAACCAAACATACCGATAGTGAAAAAATGGTGCAAAGAGTACATAATTAGGTCAAGGAAACAATGCTTTTTGTCCATACCAATTTCCCACGTGTCGGCTAAGTTACGTTCCTTCCTTGTAGCTCATACAGGTCAGATTGTATTAAATCTTTCAGAAAAATGACCAAATGCAACTAAGAGTAAACTTTCTTTCGGTGCCAAAGAGAATTCAGAGTTTCCGTGTAACATATCCATCGATTAATGATTCACTAACTAGCTAGTTCTATAAATGAAAATTCATTTCCCATTTGATTTCAAATTCTTGGCACCCTCTAGCTAGTTGTTTAAAGTTTAGAGGATCCTCTTACTGTTATCTAAACAGAATTCGTGGGTATTATTCGCTTTACTAAGACAATTATCACAGAGTCTCTTTTGATACGAACAACCAGAGATGTATCAAAAGGACATTTTGCAGTGTATGTTGGAGAGAATCATACTCAGAAGAAGCGTTATGTGTTGCCAATATCATACTTAGGTCAACCTTTGTTCCAAGAACTGCTAAGTAAAGTTGAAGAAGAATTTGGATTTGAACATCCAATGGGCGGTCTTACCATTCCATACAATGAGCAGTTGTTCATCGATCTCATCTCTTGCTTGAATGATTCATTAACATCCTGAAAGAATTTAGATCATTCTTTTGTAAAGGATAAGTATTGGGTTTGATATAGATTATTCAATTTGATATAAAAAAAATTTCTTGTTAAAAAGTTAGAAGAGACATAAAGGATGTACTGTAAAGATTTTTTTCAATTGTTGAAAGTAAACTTTTTGAATAATCACTAGCAAAAGTGACCATGTGATATCTAAAGTGACCATATATATGTACAATAATCACTAGGAGAAGCAAATCTTTTTGAACCTCTGAACTTATTTACAGTGAATGTATTTATTTATATGTGTTGAAAACTGCCTAATCTTTATCAACTATACGAAATTGGAGAAATCAGCTTGAATCGTGTGGCGTGGGCTATTAATTGATTTCTTCTCCAGCTTATAAGCTATTTAATCGTGAAGCAAAATCAAGGAAATTTTCTTCATGGCATGGAATTGTAATATACTTCAATATAAGAGATTAAGCAGCGATTGTGAGTAACTGAATGAATTCTGATGGTAGGCTTACTATGATTAAATAGTGCTTATATTGAGGGAGCAAATGAAATGTGGGGAATCCTCTCAAATGTGGATTAAGTGGTAAAGATATAACATAGTATAGGGTTTGTTTAGGTCATGCCTTATGAAATATAGCATGGTTTTGCCTTTCAAGTAGTACTTGGCGAGATTTAAGATGTTTGACCTAAAACATTTTTAAAAGACCCCACCTGATGATCTGAGCATAATACATTCTAATGTGGGACTATAACATATGAAGTAGATGAATGTTTTCGATATATATGGACCAATGTGTTTACAGTGTTACCTTCTTCTCACATGGTAGGGCATGCTGTTTTTCAACAAACTAGCTATCAATGTGACCATTCACTATAGAGAGGTTGATATGAATTGGCAGGCAAGGCCATGTGATCACCATGAATATGTATTTTGATTGCCAAATAATGATCACACGATAGGACATCTCATGTACCATTTTCAATTCGTCTCTGTCTATATATACTTTTGAAAATCAGCTAAGAGTATCATCCAATTTCAAGTCTTCAGTTTCCTCTCTTAACACACCCTTCAACATCTTATCCTAGTCACCTTGTGTTCTCTTATACTGTAATATCAATGGCTATTCGTCTGCCTCGGATGCCCTATAACAAGAGAAGTTCTCGACAATCTCTTCAGACTTCAGAAACCTCAAGTGTCCCTAAAGGCCATATTGCTGTCTATGTTGGAGAGAGCAAGAAGAAGCGATATGTGGTTCCAATATCATACTTGAACCATCCTTCATTTCAAGCCTTGTTGAGCAAAGCTGAGGAAGAATTTGGCTTCAGTCATCCGATGGGCGGTCTGACACTTCCTTGCAGTGAAGACGCCTTCTGTGGTCTAGCTTGTTGCTTGATGGGTTTGTGAGAGCAACGATTAGACTCCAGTTTTGTAAAATCTAGAAATACCAATCATGTAAATACTTCAGTTTTTATATACAATTAGAGAGGATGAAACAAACAAGGTCCTATCTTTAGCATCATTTACTTGAAAATGGTCTCTTTCATATTGTTATTTTTATTTTCTTTTTGAAAAGCAAGCAGGGTTTAAGGACCCCTAAATCTTTACATTACTGAAAAATAAAGATGTCTCAAATATAATTTCTCAAAAGGTAACGATTCGCTGTGAAATAATCACGAGGAATGCTTAACCTAAACCAAGGACTATTCTAGTCTCCTTAATCTGACACTCACTATCATTGGGTAAATGTGATTCATGCTCTATTTCAGGATGAGGTAATTTAAAAAGCTACCCTTCTTGTTGTTGTGGCAGCGGGCGATCCATGCTCAATGTATTTTTTTGTTCGCTTTCCTAGTTCGAGTGGATCTGATCGAGAGCTTACTCTGAAATCTCAGTTCCATGCTTTTGTGTACTTTATAGAAAACCCTTCTATTGGTTCCTCACAACCTTCCTCATAGTCATCCCTATCATAACTTTCATAATCATCGACATCGCCATGGCTCCCATCACAGCCCTCCTCATTTTCATCGCTTCTATCTTCATCACCAATATTTTCATGCTGTTATTTAACTCTCTTATCAATCCATATGACACTAGGCAAGCTCATGAACTCGCTAATTTTTGTGTTTTTAAACTTTGTTGACTCTGGTTTCCAGTATCTTAGTTTTCTCGCGGTTTCATATACTTTCATCATTCGGTTCCCTAAAGACGTGATGATGACCTATTTCTTGCTCTCCACATAAAAATTCTAATTTTTTTTTATCTCCTATCCAAAATTGAATAAAGATCTCATTGTTCTTTTGGTGGATTTTGATTGAGTTTTCGATGTAAATCATTTGTGTCTTATGTGAATCTTTCTATCTCATGATCTCTCTATTAGTCGATTCTTGATTGTGTTGATTATACATACTCACAGATGTTTGACCATAAATCTTGGTACGTCTTCTCGATTGGGCCTGTTCTAGCATCCCTTCAAATGAATCACTAATCTTACCTAATTGCCTAAACTTAAGCTCAACACTTTCAATACAGAGACTTGAATTCTTGAATCAATGAAGGCTTCCATCTCAATGGTAAAAATGACTATTGTGTCTTCCAAACTATAAAGCCTAAATACTCTTTTTTTTTTTTTTTTTTTTTTTTTTGAAAGGCAAGCGAGTATATAGTTTGCCATTTGCATCATCAAACCACTGAAAAAACTAGTTATCGGTTACATAAAAACTAGTTATCGGTTACAAGCGAGTATATAGTTTGCCATTTGCATCATCAAAAATAATTTTCTTGAGGTCCTCAGCAAGAAGAAGATGCTTTTAGGTTTTAATCCAGATATCCAGTCTGTTATGTGTTGAATCAGCTAAATATCGATATCGTGTTCATTATTTCTTATCGTTCAAACCGATAAGTAAAATCTCTTAGAAAGTGATCACACAGTTAGGCTCAATAATAAAAAATCTTTCTGTTCCATAAACATGTTTTCCTATATGTGAAATTCATAGTTCTCTTAACTGTCAGGATCTTGTAACATATACATTGAATGTTTCTCTAACTAAGGTTCGTTTTCTCCATAAATGAATTTTTCGCATGTACTAGTACACCATCTGACTTCTAAACTTGACATCCTTTTTCGCATGTACTAGTACACCATTCTTTTGATCCATTTCCTCTTACTGTTATCTAAGAACAATCATCCACAAAGTTCATCGGTATTCTTTGGTTTGCTACCAGAGCTGTCCCGAAAGGACATTTTTCCAGTGTACGTAGGAGAGAATCATACTAGGAAGAAGCGTTAAGTTGTGCCAATAAAAAAATTATTAATTTGTTTTCATTTGTCTCTCTTTCTCTGTATCTCCAACAAAGCAAAACACCATTGCTGTTTGTGAGACAAGGACTCAAAGTCCCTTGTTGTTCCTTGTTTATGGCTCCCAATTATATGGGAAGAATCAGAGGAGTCAAAATTCCTCTACTCACTAATCTTTTGTATGTGGTGTGCATCTTTCTATCTCATGATTTCTCTATTAGTTGATTCTTGATTGTTGATTATACATACTTATGCATGTTTGACCATAAATATCGGTATGTCTTCTAGGTTGGGCATGTCCTAGCATCTCTACTAATAAATCACTAATCTTACCTAATCGACTAACCTTAATTTGTAGTTTCAATACAGAGACTTCAATCTTGAATTCATGAAGAGGACTTTGTTCACAATGGTCAAAATGACTATTGTGTTCTCCAAACTTGAAAGCTTCTATAGTTATCTGCAAGAAAAAGATGCTTTTAATCCACATATCTGTTATGTGTCGAATCAGTTAATCATTATGTTCCTTCCTCGTAGTTCAAACAGATAAGTAAAATCTTTCAAAAAGTAACCATACAGTTAGGCTCAATAGTATAAAGTCTTTCTGTACCATAAACATGTTTCCCATATCGTAATTTCATAGTTCTCGTAACTGTCGGAATCCTTGGAGCATATACATTAAATGTTTCTCTAAGGTTTGTTTGCTCTATAAATGAATTTACGCATGTACTATAGTATACCATCTGACTTGAAGCTTGACATCCTTTAGTAGTTTTGCTCACCAGAAATAATACCCTTTTGATACAATTCCTCTTACTGTTATCTAAGAAAAATTATCCAGAGTTAATTCATGGGTATTCTTCGGTTTGCTAGAAAATTATCAGAGTCTCTTCTGATACGAGTAACCAGAGCTGTTTCAAAAGTGATCGCCAAAGAATTTGCATAGCTTGAACCAACCTAATAAAATGAACACCCATTACTTCTAATCAGTTAAGAGTAGAAAGCAATAGGCTTCAACAGAAGGGATTGAAATTTTGAGAAGTACACAAATTTTTATGGTAGACTTACGACGATTACGTGCTTAAATGCTTATTTATAAAGAGAAACAAATGAAGTGTGGGGACTCGTCTGAAATGTAGATCGAGTGGTGAAGATAATACATATTGTATGGTTTTGTTTAGGTACATGCCTCATGACATATCACATGGTTTGCCTTCCAACTACTTGGCCAGATTGAAGATGTCTAACTAAAACTTGTCTAAAAATTAAGAATATGTTTTACTACCATATATGTGGTAGATGGATGTTTTCGATGTATATGGATCTATGTGTTTACAGTGCTACCCTCTTGTTTCTCATAACAGGGATGTATACCCAACAGAGTTTCTATAGTACGCGGAAAAGATAGTAATGGATCTCTCTTATTTGAAGCCAGAAGTTTTTTCTCTGGTGTACACAGCAGGGCCTAGATGTCATAAACATGTTATCGATTCCCACATGGTAGGGCATGTTGTTTTGCAACAAACTAGCTGTCAATAAGACCACTCACCATAGAGAGCTTGATATGAATTGGCAGGCAAGACCATGTGAACAACATCAATATGTCATTTGATTGCCAAATGACGATCACACAATAGGACATCTCATGTACCATTCTCATCTAATCTCTCTTCTATATATACTTCCGAAAATCAGCTAAGAGTATCATCCAACTTCAAGTGTTCAGTTTTCCGATCTCTTAGCAAGCCATTCAAGATATTATTCGATCCTCTTGTACACTAAGATTATACATCCATGGCTATCCGTCTACCTAGGATGCTCCATAACAAGAGAAATTCTCGACAGTGTCTTCAAATTTCAGAAACCTCAAGTGCTCCTAAAGGCCATATTGCAGTCTATGTTGGAGAGGGCGAGAAGAGGCGCTATGTGGTTCCAATATCATACTTGAACTACCCTTCATTTCAAGACTTGCTACGCAAAGCTGAGGAAGAATTTGGCTTCAATCATCCAATGGGTGGTTTGACACTTCCTTGCAGTGAAGATACCTTTAATGATCTAACTTGTTGTTTGACGAGCTTGTAAAAGCAACGAGTGGGGCTGATCCATAAAGACTAGACTCCAATTTTGTAGAATCTAGAATTATCAACCATGTGAATATATCATTTTACATATAAATCACAGAGGATGAGAACAAAGAAGTTCCTACCTTTAGCATCACTGGTCTCTTTCGTATTACTAATTTGTTCATTTTGAGTTATGTGGATGTTAATATGTTTATAGTTCTAACAATAAACCATAGCAAACTGTTTGTCATTTCCTTTATTCTTTTCTGCTGTATATTTTCGATAGGCAGGGAACTATGCAGACTTAGACGTACATGGCAGTACTGTAGTACAATTGGATTGATATTCAAAGAGGCAACATTATGGAGGTTGTAGTCCGAAGGTGACTCGGGTTTTCAATATCCAAGTTTTCTGAGTTTGGTATAGTTTCAATGTTTTCAATGACTGGATGAAGATTTGTCTCTTGCTCACCATGTGAGATTTTTAGTTATCTTCATTCGAAGATTGAAAAAAAAATCCTTGTTCATTGGTGGATTTTGATTTTTGCTTTTCCACGTAATTTGTTTGGTGGTGTGAATACATCTCTTGCTTTCTCTATTAAACAGATTCTCGATTGTGTTGATTATACATACAGATGTTTGACCATAAATATCAGTACGTCTTCTAGGTTTGGTATGACCTTTCATCTCTACTAATGAATCACTAATGTTTAAACACTTTCAACATAGACTTGGATACTCTAAAGCTATATAATTAGCTGCAAAAAAACATGCTTTTAATCCATACCAGTTTAATTTGTTATGTATCGTATCAGCTAAATATCATGTTCCTTCTTCGTAATTCAAACTGATAAGCTTGTGTCATCTTTTAGAAAAGGGGAATTCTAATTGTCGAGGAAACCAGCGAGGAAAACAGAGATGGAGGGAGGACCCTCCATACCCCTCGCGATGCGTGCAAGGGATGGGACGCACGCATCACGAGAGGGATGGAGGGTCTCCCTCCCTCCCTCGCTGTTTTCCTCGCTGGTTTCCATGCCAGTTAGCCATGCTCTTTAGAAAATTACCACGCAAATTAGGCTCAATAGTGAAAAGTCTTTCGGTACCATAAACATGTTTTCGTATATGTGAAATTCAAAGGTAACTTATACATTGAATGTTTCTCTCCATCCGCCCTATAATGAATTTACGCTCATACTACGGCACCATCAAACTTCAAAACTTGAAACCCTTTAGTTGTTTAAGCTTGTTTTGCTCACAAAAGGTCATTTCTGATCCATTTCTTCTTACTGTTATCTAAGAAGATTATTCGCAGGCAATGACGGAGCCAGGAAATTTTTTGAAGGGAGGCGGAGTGACGTCATAGTTAATTAATGAAATATAGAAATCAATTACTTAACAAAAAAATTTAATTCGAACAATACATAAATAAACATACAAAACACCAATTGGTAAACAAAACTCCATCTAATCTATGGGGAAGAAAATGGATCCGACAAGCTACTTTGTAGGAAGCACAAACAATAAATATATGATGAACAAATCAAATTGGTATGTAAAGTTAATGGGCAAGAATTAATTTCAAATGTAAAATTAGATGTGGACAAAAAAATTTGGTTATTTGCAATTTGCCACCTTACCATAAATGACTAATTAGAGGTTACCCCATCATTTTTTTTTTTTGGAAATCGAGCTGGGTTTTAAGAACCCCAAAACCTTTATACAAATGAAACAAAAGTAAAAGCAAATACTAAAACAAACTCTCACAAGAAAGGATTCACCAAAACAAACCTAGACTATAAACCAACTCAGCCTTTGTACCTTTTGTTTGCTTTCAAAAGGCTCACGTTGATCATTAATCATTATAACAGTCTTCCCCGAGACTAACGGTTCACTTGCATTGACTTTCAAAAGGCTCACGTTGATTATCAAAATGTCTTCAAACAATAACTCATAGATGAACCTCAAGATACAAACATGTATCTTGAGAAAAAAAATTAATGGATCCAAATTTCATGCATCTCCAAAAAAAGCCTATGAATAAAATACAAAAATAGACCTCGATACGAATTCATCTTGAGAAAATACATTAAAAAAACCTTCTCTTTCCTCAAAGCATGAAAAAGATGTTGCGGTTGTTGGTGGCTGATAGTGATGGTAAGAAAAAAGCACTAAATCAAGCAAAAAGGGAGGGAGAGGAAGAGAGTAGGAGGCGAGGCGGTTGTCGGTGTCGTAGTAAACAGAGAGAGAGTAGAAGAGAGGGAAAGGGTGGAGCAGGAAGGGAGAACAAAAAAAAAATGGCAGGACGAGACCGAGTCGTCGACATCGCAACGGGGCATATTAAAAATAAAAAAATTAAAGTCAGTGGGGGCAATTGCCCCCACGTGGCTCCGTCCCTGTTCGCAGGGTTCATGGGTATTCTTTGCTTAATTTACTAAGAGAATGATCAGAGAGTCTCTTCTCATTCCAGCAACCAGGATGTTCCCAAAGGACATTTTGCAGTGTATGAAGGAGAAAATCATACTAGGAACAAGCGTTATGTGGTGCCAATAGCATACTTAAGGCACCCTTCATTTCAGGATTTGCTAAGTAAGGTGGAAGAAGAACACAATACCAAATTGATGCAGTCATTTTTCGCTCCCTGCTTTAACCTAATCCTGCTAACCTGCACAAGTAACGTTTGTGAACCACGGACCACCGTTGTGGTGGCCGATGACACTCTGATGCTAAAGTCAGACAAGGATCTAAGGAAGGCGTAATGCTGTAAATAGGGAATTTGTAGCGTACCTTAGCTTACCAACCTCATGTCTTATTTATATTGCAAGAGTCCTGGTTCTACCAGGCCATCGAAGGTGTAGTTTGGGAAGTAAATCTTCGTGGATATCATTATCTAATTAGGAGTTGTGCTGTAGGAGGGAAGTTTCCTATTAGCTTGTGCTCCTAAATACACGCTAGATAGTTCCCAATCCAAGAGCAATCCGTAGGAGAAAGTTTCCCTGCGTGAAATGTACTCTGGTATTTGCTACCTAGTTGGAAGCAGAGAGTTACTGTAGTTGTCCGTCCGAAGCTGATCCTGGAGATATTTGCCTTAGTAGGACATACGAGTAGTATTGAGGATAGCCGTGAGACGTGTGGGCCTATATAGCGCTATAAGAGTTCGGGTTCGTCTGGCAGACTGGATCATGAGTGTTTAGAACCACTAGGGCCGAATCAGTGTTGAGCTGACGCTGGGCCTGTAATTACTCGAGATCATCATGACACGTGTATGGCTCAGGGATGTGACCGTTTTTATGTATCTTCAGTTTTGATTGAGTTTTCCACGTAAATCATTTGTGTCTTATGTGAATCTTTCTATCTCATGATCTCTCTATTAGTCGATTCTTGATTGTGTTGATTATACACACTCACAGATGTTTGACCATAAATCTTGGTACGTCTTCTAGATTGGGCAGGTTCTAGCATCCCTACAAATGAATCACTAATCTTACCTAATTGCCTAAACTTAAGCTCAACACTTTCAATACAGAGACTTGAATTCTTGAATCAATTAAGGCTTCCATCTCAATGGTCAAAATGACTATTGTGTCTTCCAACCAAACATACCGATAGTGAAAAAATGGTGCAAAGAGTACATAATTAGGTCAAGGAAACAATGCTTTTTGTCCATACCAATTTCCCACGTGTCGGCTAAGTTACGTTCCTTCCTTGTAGCTCATACAGGTCAGATTGTATTAAATCTTTCAGAAAAATGACCAAATGCAACTAAGAGTAAACTTTCTTTCGGTGCCAAAGAGAATTCAGAGTTTCCGTGTAACATATCCATCGATTAATGATTCACTAACTAGATAGTTCTATAAATGAAAATTCATTTCCCATTTGATTTCAAATCCTTGGCACCCTCTAGCTAGTTGTTTAAAGTTTAGAGGATCCTCTTACTGTTATCTAAACAGAATTCATGGGTATTATTCGCTTTACTGAGACAATTATCACAGAGTCTCTTTTGATACGAACAACCAGAGATGTATCAAAAGGACATTTTGCAGTGTATGTTGGAGAGAATCATACTCAGAAGAAGCGTTATGTGTTGCCAATATCATACTTAGGTCAACCTTTGTTCCAATAACTGCTAAGTAAAGTTGAAGAAGAATTTGGATTTGAACATCCAATGGGTGGTCTTACCATTCCATACAATGAGCAGTTGTTCATCGATCTCATCTCTTGCTTGAATGATTCATTAACATCCTGAAAGAATTTGGATCATTCTTTTGTAAAGGATAAGTATTGGGTTTGATATAGATTATTCAATTTGATATAAAAAAAATTTCTTGTTAAAAAGTTAGAAGAGACATAAAGGATGTACTGTAAAGATTTTTTTCAATTGTTGAAGGTAAACTTTTTGAATAATCACTAGCAAAAGTGACCATGTGATATCTAAAGTGACCATATATATGTACAATAATCACTAGGAGAAGCAAATCTTTTTGAACCTCTGAACTTATTTACAGTGAATGTATTTATTTATATGTGTTGAAAACTGCCTAATCTTTATCAACTATACGAAATTGGAGAAATCAGCTTGAATCGTGTGGCGAGGGATATTAATTGATTTCTTCTCCAGCTTATAAGCTATTTAATCGTGAAGCAAAATCAAGGAAATTTTCTTCATGGCATGGAATTGTAATATACTTCAATATAAGAGATTAAGCAGCGATTGTGAGTAACTGAATGAATTCTGATGGTAGGCTTACTATGATTAAATAGTGCTTATATTGAGGGAGCAAATGAAATGTGGGGAATCCTCTCAAATGTGGATTAAGTGGTAAAGATATAACATAGTATAGGGTTTGTTTAGGTCATGCCTTATGAAATATAGCATGGTTTTGCCTTTCAAGTAGTACTTGGCGAGATTTAAGATGTTTGACCTAAAACATTTTTAAAAGACCCCACCTGATGATCTGAGCATAATACATTCTAATGTGGGACTATAACATATGAAGTAGATGAATGTTTTCGATATATATGGACCAATGTGTTTACAGTGTTACCTTCTTCTCACATGGTAGGGCATGCTGTTTTTCAACAAACTAGCTATCAATGTGACCATTCACTATAGAGAGGTTGATATGAATTGGCAGGCAAGGCCATGTGATCACCATGAATATGTATTTTGATTGCCAAATAATGATCACACGATAGGACATCTCATGTACCATTTTCAATTCGTCTCTGTCTATATATACTTTTGAAAATCAGCTAAGAGTATCATCCAATTTCAAGTCTTCAGTTTCCTCTCTTAACACACCCTTCAACATCTTATCCTAGTCACCTTGTGTTCTCTTATACTGTAATATCAATGGCTATTCGTCTGCCTCGGATGCCCTATAACAAGAGAATCGACTGCTTTGAAGGATCTTGGTTTTAAACAATCTTATGCTGATTACTCCTTGTTTAGTTATTCCAAGGGTGATGTTGCTTTACATGTTCTTGTGTATGTGGATTACATTATAATCACAGGATTTTCTTCTTTGGCAATCGAAAAATTCAAGCAACAACTAAGTGAGAGATTTCATATGAAAGACTTGGGCGTTCTCAAGTAGGCGCTTGACGGAGTCCATACAATGACTTACGTAATCGACACACCTTACCCGAAGCAGCAGAATTAAAGCCAGGAGGTAGTTGCATATATACCTCCTCATCAAGATCTCCATGTAGGAAGGCGTTATGCACATCCATCTGGTGCAGTTCCCACTTTCTTGCCACTGCTATAGCCAAAAATGTTCGAACCGTGACCATTTTAGCTACAGGGGCAAATGTTTCATTGAAGTCAATCCCTGCAACTTGTCGATTTCCGTACACTACTAGGCGACCCTTCAATCGTTCAACCGTACCATCAGATCGATACTTGACTTTATAGACCCACTTACACCCGATTGGCTTCTTCCCGGGTGGAAGGTCCTCTAAAGTCCAAGTGTCGTTCCTCTCGAGGGCATCGATTTCTTCTTGCATGGATTTTCGCCAACCAGGATCCTTAACAGCTTCTTTAAAGGATGAGGGTTCAGTGCCTGCAGTAATTGCTGCCAGAAAACGGGTGTCTCACAGAAAACTTGTCACAATTTACATAATAAGCAATGGGAAAAGGAGTACCTGAGGACTTTGACGGAGCAAGTGTAGGTGATGTGACAGGGTTTATAACTCGAACACTGTTGGTGATGAAGCCCTTGAGTTTACTAGAAAGTTTCTTTATTCGATGACCTCGACCAGTGTCTTGCGGAACATTTGCTTCATTAATCACAACCTCCCCATTATTCGAAGTTTCACCAACACCAAGCTACTGGACAGCCTCCAAGTCGCCACCGGCAGATGGTATGACGTGTTGTACAGCTTCCACAGCCCCGCCACCAGGTGCTGGTAATCTGACGGGCTGCTCAACCACCTCAACCCCGCCATCACCGCCACCCGCCACAACCGAGTGCTCCTCACTCCCCCTTGCTAAGGGAGTGTCCTCAAAATAAGTCACAGTATCATAATACTCCTCATTTTCAAGCACATCATCAGTATTGTTCAACTTGATTTCACAAGCAAAAGGGAATTGTTGTTCGCAAAAGACAACATCTCAAGATATAAAGAACACCTTTTTCTCTAAGTCATACAAACGCCACCCCTTTTTACCAAATGGATACCCCACAAATACACATCGACTAGAGCGAGGACCAAACTTGTCCTTCACACGCGGTTGATTTTTGACAAAACAAAGGCAACCGAATACACGAAGGGCATCATACTTAGGAGGGGAACCAAAGAGAATCTCGTGAGGGTTTTTTTTATTTAGCAATGGGGTAGGGGTTCAGTTTATTACATAGGCAGCCGTCATGATACTATCCCCCCAAAAAGAAATGGGAAGATTAGCTTGAAAAAGTAATCCCCGAGCCACATTAAGAATATGCCTATGTTTACGTTCTACCCTCCCATTTTGTTGGGGAGTGTTGACACAAGAGGTTTGATGAAGAATACCATTGTCAGCATAAAATCGATGAAGACATGTAAATTCCCTTCCGTTATCACTTCTTAGGATTTTAACATGCTTATCAAATTGGGTGGAAACCATTCTACAAAAATTCTGAATAAGTTGAGGCACCTCAGATTTTTTAGCCATCAAATAAACCCATACGGCTCGAGAACAGTCATCAACAATGGTTAAAAAAATAACGAGCACCACAACTAGCAGGCAAAGTATACGCACCCCAAATATCACAATGGATTAAATCAAAAACATCTTTGGCTTTATTATTACTCAAAGGAAACATGCTTCTAGTTTGTTTGGCTCTTAAACAAATATCACAAGGTTCATGGACAACACTAACATCCTTATTTCCATTACTCCTAATAATATCAGGCAAAAGAAATTCTACTTGCCGAGAGGGGTGTCCCAGCCTTTGATGCCACAATTCTCATTTGTCCTCCACAGTTGCTTGATAAGCTCGAAGTTGTCGCAGAGGCCGAAACCAGTAAACCCCATCACATTGTTCACCCGCTCCAATCAGAGTCCTCAAAGTGCGGTCCTGTATGATGCAAAGCTTATCAGTAAACGTGACAGAATAATATAAATCGGCAAGCAAGTGAGACACCGACAGCAAATTACAAGTAAGGTCTGGAACATATAATACATTATATAGCACCATATTGTGGCTCAAAGTTATCGTGCCAGCCTTAGTAGCGATGGTTTTTTTTTTCCATTAGGCAGCCCAACAGAAGTAGGAGATACATCAAATAATTTTCCAAATAATCTAGCATTACCAATCATGTGGTTCGAGCATCCGATGTCGATGATCCATTGATCGGGAAAATCAAACTTACCACTAAACTTTTCGGTCGAAGAAGACTGCCCTTTTGAAGAGTTGAGCATGTTCACAAGTGTAGCCCACTGATCATCCGAGAGATCGGGAATGCCGCTACGATCTAACTCCTGTATCGGTGCCTGAGCATAGCCTGTACTGGCAGCAGGCTTCGAGGTGGTTGATGTGTGTGCGACCTGCCCGTGGCGACTTCTACCTGCACTCCTGCCTCCCCCTCATCCAAACCTGCCACCGCCTCGACCTTGCCCGCCATTGGTGTCGTTCTTGGAATACCACCAATCCGGGAACCCAATCAGTTGAAAACAACTGTCTTGAACATGTCCAGTTTTGGCGCAGTGAGGACATACGCCATTGGTTCGAGGACGCCCACTACCACGAGCAAGAGTCCTTCCCCTAGCAGTCCCTTGTGCCGCGAAACCGACAACATCAGATTTGGTTTCGTGGGCTCGAGCAACAGTTTGGTGACGTTCTTCAGTCACAATTTTAGCAAAGGCCGTGTTTAAACTCGGCAAAGGTTCCATCATCAAAATATTGGAAACAACGGTGCCATAAAGAGCAGAATCCAAACCAACAAGAAAATCATGTACCTTTTCATTCTCCCGTTCTTTAGCAAATTCAGTAGCAGCAGCACAAGTACATGTCATGACAGAAGAATATCCCGCAAGTTCATCCCATATCTTTCGTAAGTCGTAGTAATTCACCACCGGGCGCCCGCGCTGCTTGCAATCACTCATAATTGTCTTCAACTCATGGATTATTGGACTGTTTCCTATCGAGAAACGTTGTCGAATATCATCCCACATGTCTTTCACATCGTCAGGTTGGGGGACGGATGAGCGTAGGACCGGATCAAGGGTATTATGAATCCATCCCACGAGTGTGGAATTAACTGTCACCCATAAGGACTCTTCTGGAGTTCCTGTCGTCGGCTTGGCTATGGTTCCATCGAGGAAGCTTGTTCTTTGCACGGAAATTATTCTGCATCGAACGAACCCATTCATTGTAGTTCTCACCACGTAACACAATTGGACAGATTGTGATTTGTGGTCCGTCGGAGGGATGGAGATAGTATGGGGATGTGGAGTCGAGGGGTTTTGTGGTCTTGTCGTTACCCATGATGATTTGTCTATAGTCGGATGTCGTGTTTGAAGATCGAAGATGTCAATCGCTGGAGAACGATTGAAAAAAAAATTGGTTTTGTCGGTTTCGTCAATAAATAAAAAATTTGGTTTCGTCAGTGGGTATGAGATCTCCTGTTCTTGAGATGCTCTGATACCATAAAGAGTTTTGTGGAACTGTATTTCTTCTTATTGATAGTTGCCACAGCCTTGGGATATATATACAAAGCTAGCAATACTAAACTAGGTAGCAAATAAGCTAAGCTAGGAAAGATACAACTCAGCTTACCATAGACTATCCTAGAGAATATTTACAGAAGAATCCTAGAGAATATCTACAGAATAATCCTAGAGAATATCATACACATTCTTTCCACTAATAATAAACCATAGCAAACTGTTTGTCATTTCCTTTATTCTTTTCTGCTGTATATTTTCGATAAACAGGGAACTATGCAGACTTCGACGTACATGGCAGTACTGTAGTACAATTGGACTGATATTCAAAGAGGCAACATTATGGAGGTTGTAGTCCGAAGGTGACTCGGGTTTTCAATATCTAAGTTTTCTGAGTTTGGTATAGTTTCAATGTTTTCATTGACTGGATTAAGATTTGTCTCTTGCTCACCATGTGAGATTTTTAGTTATCTTCATTCGAAGATTGAAAAAAAATATCCTCGTTCATTGGTGGATTTTTATTTTGGCTTTTCCACGTAATTTGTTTGGTGGTGTGAATACACCTCTTGCTTTTTCTATTAAACAGATTCTTGATTGTGTTGATTATACATACAGATGTTTGACCATAAATATCTGTACGTCTTCGAGCAACCAGGATGTTCCCAAAGGACATTTTGCAGTGTATGTAGGAGAAAATCATACTAGGAACAAGCGTTATGTGGTGCCAATAGCATACTTAAGGCACCCTTCATTTCAGGATTTGCTAAGTAAGGTGGAAGAAGAACACTATACCAAATTGATGCAGTCATTTTTCGCTCCCTGCTTTAACCTAATCCTGCTAACCTGCACAAGTAACGTATGTGAACCTTAGCTTACCTAATCCTGCTAACCTGCACAAGTAACGTATGTGAACCTTAGCTTAACGTATGTGAACCTTACCGTTGTGGTGGCCGATGGCACTCTGATGCTAAAGTCAGACAGGGATCTAAGGAAGGCGTAATGCTGTAAATAGGGAATTTGTAGCGTACCTTAGCTTACCAACCTCATGTCTTATTTATATTGCAAAAGTCCTGGTTCTACCAGGCCATCGAAGGTGTAGTTTAGGAAGTAAATCTTCGTGGATATCATTATCTAATTAGGAGTTGTGCTGTAGGAGGGAAGTGTCCTATTAGCCTGTGCTCCTAAATACACGAGAGATAGTTCCCAATCCAAGAGCAATCCGTAGGAGAAAGTTTCCCTGCGTGAAATGTACTCTGGGATTTGCTTCCTAGTTGGAAGGAGAGAACTACTGTAGTTGTCCGTCCGAAGCTGATCCTCGAAATATTTGCCTTAGTAGGACATACGAGTATTGAGGATAGTTGTGAGACGTGTGGGCCTAGCACGCTATAAGAGTTTGGGTTCGTCTGGCAGACTGGATCTGGAGGGTTTAGAACCACTTGGGCCGAATCAATGTTGAGCTGACGCTGGGCCTGTAATTACTCGAGATCATCATGACACGTGTATGGCTCAGGGATGTGACCGTTTTAATGTATCTTCAATTTTGATTGAGTTTTTCACGTAAATCATTTGTGTCTTATGTGAATCTTTCTATCTCATGATCTCTCTATTAGTCGATTCTTGATTGTGTTGATTATACAAACTCACAGATGTTTGACCATAAATCTTGGTACGTCTTCTAGATTGGGCATGTTCTAGCATCCCTACAAATGAATCACTAATCTTACCTAATTGCCTAAACTTAAGCTCAACACTTTCAATACAGAGACTTGAATTCTTGAATCAATGAAGGCTTCCATCTCAATGGTCAAAATGACTATTGTGTCTTCCAAACTATAAAGCCTATATACTTATCTGCAAGAAAAAGATGCTTTTAGGTTTTAATCCACATATCCAGTTTGTAATGTGTTGAATCAGCTAAATATCGATATTGATGATACATAAAAATGGTCACATCCCGGAGCTGTACACGTGTCAAGATAATCACGAGGAACTACGGCTTCAAGCAACATCCCAACATTAATCCGGCTCAATCGGTTCTAAGCCTGCCCAACTGCGGTCCGCCAGGCGGACCTAAACTCTCATAGCATGCTAGGCCCACACATCTCACAGCTATCCTCAATACCCATTGATATTCACGTAATTATTACATAATATATCCCTTAATTTATATATGTTAGTATTTCGATTATTATATTTTAGTCTAGTTATTTCGTTTTCATGTCTTTGTAGGAATTTGAGCGTGAACGATGAAATCACATTAAGGCGGCAATTTAATGAATAATCAATTGGTTGATTCTAGCGGTGGTACGAAGTAGAGGGACACATATCAAAACCTAACCCAAATAAACCTAGGGTCCACTTAATTTAACCTAAGCCCAAGCCCAAAAAGCTAACTTAGAAACCCAAGCCCAACCTAACAAGGAAATAGGAGAACCCTATTTAGGTTTTTTTCTTCTCTTCTCTTGCTCTTCTCTCTTCTTCTACGTTCTTTTTCTCATCCTCTCTTTTTCAGCCACCACGCCAATCCACCCTGCCGGCGATCCTCGCTCGATAGGAGAACCAGTAGAGCGATCATCCCGCCATCACCACCTCACCTCGCCATCACCGCAGTCCTCCACTTCCCTGATCTCTCTCTGTTCCTTCATCTCAACACCTACACCTTTACAAACAGACCGAACACCACCATCTCACTGTCACCCTGCCCCCATTTCTCACGCACAAAACTAACATCACCTCCTCACCCTGTTTCGCACAACCACCGTCGTTGCCCCTGTTCCACCTCGCGACTGACCTCCTCACCCTGTCTCGATAGGAGCGCGGCTCGCTGGAGACGAAGGTGAAGGATTTTTGGGCGAAAACCAACTGTTTTTCAAATAGTTGGCTATTGGCACCCCGTGACTTATTCAGAGCCTCCACAGTGCATTTGCACTCTTTCTCGGGATGTGTGTTCGTGCTGAGATGGATTCCACCAGTGCAGTGATGTCATCCACCATGATCTTCTAGACCCCTAGCCGAGGTGAAGATGAAACCATAGGGTTTCCTAGAGTTTGTCGTATCTTAATTTATTGTTTTCCATATGATTGAATGTTAAACACAGTTGATTTCTGAGTTTCAATAATTTTCTTTCAATGATTATATCTTGATTAATTATCTAGACTAGTCGGTAGTTAAAAGTACCCTTTATTGATATTCAAAGCCTGCTTTGATCAATTAATCTGAATCTGGGATTTTGTGTGCCGTAAGAAGACATGCAATGCTAGGGGTTTAGAATTAGTTAAAATAAACCTGTGATTGTGTGTGCCGTAAGAAGACACGCAATGCTAGGGGTTTATACATTTGCTAAAATCAATTGTGAAGTTAGATTAATCTTTAGCTTAGTCATGTTAATTCTTGAAAATTACTACACCAAAGAACACCAATTATAGCATTCTTCAATAGCGTTTTCTACCAATATGCTATGAAAAACCAAATTCGAATGGGTTTACAATTAAAAAATGTTATCAATGGTTTGGCGGGATTTTTTGCGCCCCCCAAATTTTTTTTTTGCTCGACCTTTATGTTTCCTCTCCCTCTGCTATGTTTCCTCTCCTCCCCTCTGCTTCCTCTCCTCTCTCTCTGCTATGCATTGTTTCCTCTCCTCTCCCTTTGCTCACTATCTAATTGGAGAAGGAGAGGTTGAGAAATTGCTAGGTTTAGGTTAGCAACAGTGAAATTTGGGGCTCCAATTTCTCAACCTCTCATCCTCTCCCTCTGCTCTTGCTCGTCTCTCTTCCTCTCCTTCTCCTCTTGTTCGCCTCTCTTCCTCTCCCTCTGCTCTTTGCAGTTCGCCATGTTTTGTACTCTTGAGCAAGTTGATTCGATGCTTTACGGTATTTGCTTAACTAGTACTTGTGGCTTACATGTTATCTGTTTGAACTTTCTGTGTTGTTTATATTGGTTTACAATGTGATGTCCCAAGAAACATAAGTGAAATGTTTGAGAGAATTTGATGTTACCCTGAATCATTTGTAGGATGGTACTTGGAGCAATGTCTGGATGGCGTGCACTATTGTTCGAGACTTTGCGGATTTTTCCTTCCATTCTTATTTTTCAGTGATGGATGAGTTATTGGAAGCAAAAAGCAATGAGAAGCCTATCGAACTCAAGTATGGATATCTAACATGAATTCTACTTCAATTTGGTTTCAATACTTCAGCTCAATTTCAATGGCCAGAGTGCTCGGTCTTGCACTTCATTCATGTTCTGAATTTTTGAAGTTACATGTATCTTTGGAACTGGATTTGTGATCCTTCTTGTAATATAGAGTATTACAGGTATTGGGATGCATATTAGCTGCAATTTTGGGGATTATTGTTGATGTGCCAATGATTACCTTGATTACCCTATATAAAGCTCCATTCATGTTGTTCAAAGGATGGCATAGGGATTATTGTCCTGCTTCGTATAGGATTTTTCAGACAGCCTTAATATTTTTGGGTGCTATTAAGTGCATTATAAAATGAGAAAAATGGCTCATGTTCTTGTGTGTAATATAGGTTATTTGATTTTGTTATCTTAATTAGATTTTATTTTATTTAAATCATTGGGCTCGTCCATAGTAAATCCTGAGTTGTATTAGGATTTGGGTTAGAGTTTTGTTTTACCTAAATAGACCCAAATCTTTATAGTGTAAGTTTTTAGAAGCCAATTGAAATTGAGTTTTGAAGCTTTGTCTAATCAAGCTTAGGTTGTTTATCTACTTCTGCTAGTTTCCAACATTTTATTAGTGACGCATGTTTTTCAAAATTGTGATGATGATCATGTTCCTAGTTCTTACTGTTGGGTGTATGTATGTTAGGTTTATTTGTATTAAACATGACCACTGGTGTACACGTTGTAATGCTAATGTTGTGGTTGGATTTATTTTGCCAGAAAGGAATTATTTTTAAACATTATTGTTTTTGAAATGGTTGAAAATCTTTCTTGAACTTAGTTTATCAAAAAAAAAAGTAGACTAAAACTACTTAGTTTCATACACTTATTGTTATTTCTCCTGTTGGTTGTGTTTACCGATGTAGCATTTTGATGGCTTTTTCTTTGTACCATGCACAGGTGTTATGGCTGCAATGGGAAGAAGGGAACCACCTGGCTGGTAATCTTTGTTTACGTGTTTCTTTTATCAATAAAATTGCAATGAAAAAAGAAGAGGGTGTATATTGATATTCATTCAAAAGAAGAAAACTAAAATGGCTAGGATATAATAGGCAGATTATAGGTGAAACCAACATGGCTAGGGTATAGATCTTTGTTTAGTGATGAAGGAAGAAAATTGTAAAGATGGTATGTCGAAAATTCTATAAAATACAGAACATTTTATAATCTATAGTTTTATCTTGAATTTTTTTTTCCACCTTCCTCCCATACATAAGAAGATACTTTAAAGTATATATCGTCATGTTCTTCAAAGACGGTGACTTTGATTTTTATGTTTAGTCAATGAAAAAGATTTTGTAATTAAAGTGAATTTTCTATAGATGAATATTATTACATAGAAAATGCTCTTCTATACTTAATAAGATTGTTTGTTTCTTCTCTTGAGAGATTTTCTTTCGTTTTCAAGTATTGCTTCCTTGTTAGTTTTCAATCGTCAATAATGATTTTTAATGTATAACTTCTTTCCCAATTCTCACTTTTCTTAGAAGCATCATCTTCCTTCTTATTTGTATATACATATCAACTATACCGGCCCCCCTTCTTAGAAATTCTCAAATAATCCAAGATAATCTCAAAATTGTGCTTATGTGATCTTTCTTCCACTAACCTTCTTAGATTTTGATTCCTATATAAGATTTATTTATAATGTGTTAGTAATGACAAATGTAGATTGCCATAAAATAAACGGCACTAGAAAGCAAAATAAAAAAATGTTTTGATGATACGTATGGTCAAAACTTGCAGAGGGAATCAAACCAAAGAAACATGTCATTTGGATCCATCAGAGCACAGACAGTGTCCACAACACCAGATGTGAACCAAGCTAGCTTACAAGGGAAAAAAACATTGAGACAAGGCTATGTGATAGTCACTGGAGCTTCATCAGGCCTAGGTCTAGCCACAGCCAAGTCTCTTGCTGAATTAGAAAAATGGCATGTCATAATGGCATGCAGAGACTTCCTCAAGGCAGAAAGAGCAGCTAAATCAGTTGGCATGAGCAAGGAAAGCTACACCATTATGCACCTTGACCTCTCGTCACTTGACAGTGTCAGACAGTTAGTAGACAACTTCAGACGCTGGGGCAGGCTACTAGATGTTCTAGTATGCAATGCAGCAGTTTACCAGCCTACGGCTAAAGAGCCAAGTTTTACTGTCGAAGGATTTCAACTGAGCGTTGGAACTAACCACCTAGGACACTTCCTACTCTCTCGGTTGTTGGTCGAGGATTTGAAGAAATATGACTACCCATCTAAGCGTCTCAATATTGTTGGCTCAATTACCGGTATACTACTTTACAACACAGTACAACAATCGAGTAAAACTTCCCCAAGTTTTTTGAATAACCACTTTTCTGACTATAGGTAACACAAACACGTTGGCCGGTAATGTGCCTCCAAAGGCAAACCTTGGAGACTTGAGGGGGCTAGCAAGAGGTTTAAATGGGTTGAACAGTTCATCCATGATTGATGGAGGGGAATTCGACGGTGCCAAGGCCTACAAGGACAGCAAGGTCTGCAACATGCTTACGTTGCAGGAGTTCCATAGGCGTTTCCACGAGGAAACTGGCATTACCTTTGCTTCTCTATACCCTGGATTCATCGCTACAACAGGCTTATTCAGGGAGCATATTCCCCTATTCAGACTTCTATTCCCTCCCTTCCAAAAGTATATCACCAAAGGTTACGTCTCTGGAGAAGATGCTGGCAAGAGACTTGCACAGGTAAGAGAAAACATCAGATACAATTTAGATCAACTTAATTGAGTTCTGCATATTTTTGGTGATTTTAATTAATTGTGTAATGGCAGGTGGTGAGTGATCCATGCTTGACTAAGTCAGGTGTATACTGGAGCTGGAACAAGAACTCAGCTTCTTTCGAAAATCAGTTATCAAAAGAAGCTAGTGATGTAGAGAAGGCCAGGAAAGTGTGGGAAGTCAGCGAGAAGCTTGTTGGCTTGGCTTGAAAAACATCTATGGAGAAAGTTTATGTTTTTTGTCATAGCCTATGAAAAAATGATATAGTGTCTTCATGTGATAGAAAACTAGGTCTATATATGTATGACTTGACTTTCAGCAATATTCAATCACTTCCATCATGAAGAACAAATGTTTAGTGGGAAGCTTATAGTAGAAGGGTAATAGCTAGGACTGAAACATAAATAAGAAAATGGATAATAGCTAGGTTCACACGGTTACTTCTTGTTGGCTTACTTCGAGTTATTAGTTCTTGATATATATCTGTTGTTTTGTTTTCAGGCATAATGTGACAAGCTGGCCCAATGTGTAGAAGTCTTAGAAGAAGAAAATAACACCCTCAAAGCTGAACTTAGTCGTGTCAGAAGCGAGTACGAGCAACTTCTGTCTCAGCATACTACACTTAAGGTGATGCATTAATTCCTTTTCCTTTTTTTTGGGGGTTCTTGTACAAGAAATACAAATCTATTTAAGATAACGACTTCTTATATAGGCTGTCTACAACATGTCTGAAACGGGTTGTCATTTCTAGTTTCCACGTAATATTATTATTATATATATGTATTTACATGTCCCCATATAAGTGGGGTTTTTAGTTGACTTCTCCCACACCATTGTTATTTTCATTCTTTTTTTTTTAATGTTTGTAAGCATAGCTTTTATGCTTGTATGTCATTTGGTTTCTGATTTGTTGCTATTGTTAGGCTGAATGGGGACCCCTTCGTCATGTGCGTGTAATAAAAGAACAAAGTCCCGACCCTTCTCGTGGATTTGCCTTCATTGATTTTCCTTCTGTGGTATCTGTCCACGTAATCAAGCCTGCTTTTGCTTATTCCATCTTTTGGTTAGTTGGGGGCTACTTTAGAGAATTAGATACTTGCAAGTCGTTCTGTTGGGAGTTGTGTCTCATTGTACTTGCAAGTCGTTCTATTGACTACAAAAGCTTAGTTGTTTTGGAATCGGTATGATAACGTTTATCATGTATTGCAAGGATGCAGGATTAATACTTGATAAATAAACATATGCATAATTTGTGTTGTATAAGAAGGCACAGATTGCTCATAACTGATGAAATTTTATTTATTATCATTCTAGAGCACTTTGGCATAAATGCTATGTAATAATTTGTCTTCTCTAGTATATGTTCAAAGAAGTATGTTGTTTTCTGAGTTCCGTGAGTCCCTGTTTTCGAGTGTAAAACCTGTTGCATTACTGCTTTTTCTTGACTGCAAATGAACAGTATATGGTATTTGTCTTTTTACTCATGGTCGCGGAAGCTGCAGTTACTGCAGACGTGTTTCTGAACCATGACTGGGAGAAGGTATATATCTTTGTGTCTTGTGGTAGCATAGCATGTGTCCTATGCTACTTTCTCGTTTCACTTAATCCTTTTTATAATGAATTGAGTAATGGCTTCTGAAGTTTTATTGCTTTAGTCTTGCATCAGGACTTTCCTAAGGATCCTACGGGGAAATTTGAGGAGTTCAAAAAATTTGTGAAGTCAGACTTCAATTTTTGTAAATTGATAGGCTTGTCAATTGTGGCTGCTCAGGTTCATGTGGCCGCATTTTTGTCCCAAGGGTCTTCAATTTTGACAGTCACACAACCTAAAATTAGATTTGCAGTAAATCTATTATATTCCAAGTCATTTAGATCTTTACAAGTAAAAAGTTGTACCTACAATTTGTACTTGATGCAGGGATTTTCAATCTTATTGTCAGTCATTCTCAAAGCACTTGGGCCAAATCATGGAAGCTATTGTGACAGTGATGATGAATATGCCCCAGCCAGGCTTCCACTCTTGAGAGATGCTCATCCATCTCCTTATGTTGTTGGCGAGCCTCACACTACAAAAAAAAGCTTTAATAGCTACGGAAACTAGCGACGGTTTTTTGATACCGTCGCTAATTATACGATTAGCGACGGCAAAAAACCGTCGCTAATTGCTTTCAATACTATTTCAACCCATAATTATAAAAATCCGTCGCAAAATATTTAGCGACGGCTTAAAACCGTCGCTAATTCTTGTAGTAGCACGGTAATTTAGCCGTCACTAAGATTTACAAATAAAAATAATTGGTTTTTGATTTTTTTTATTAGCGACGGCAAAAAATCGTGGCTAATTAGTTTTTAAAAAAAAATTAAACACTAAAGAGATTAGCTACGGCAATTTACCGTGGCTAATTGGTTTTTGATTTTTTTATTAGCGACGGCAAACAACCATAGCTAATTGGTTTTTTAAAAAAAAAAAAAAACTAAACACTAAAGAGTTTAGCTACGGCAATTTACCGTGGCTAATTGGTTTATATATATATATATATATATATATATATATATATATATATATATATATATATATATATATATTTTTTTTTTTTTTTTTTGAGATCAAAGAAGATCAGATCATATCAGATCAAAGAAGATCATAGAAGATAAGATCAAAGAAGATCAGATCAAAGAAGTTCAAAGAAGGTCAGATTAAAAAAGATCAAAGAAGATCAGATCAGATCAGATCAAAGAAGATCAAAGAAGATCAGAGAAGATCATATCATATCAAAGAAGATCAGATCAAAGAAGATGAGATCAAGGAAGATCAAAAAAGATCAGATCAGATCAAAGAAGATCATAGAAGATCAAAGAAGATCCAAGAAGATCAGATCAGATCAAAGAATATCAGATCAAAAAAGATCAGATCAAAGAAGATCAGATCAAAAAAGATGAGATCAAGGAAGATCAAAGAAGATCAGATCAGATCAAAGAATATCAAAGAAGATCATATCAGATCAAAGAAGATCAGATTAGATCAAAGAAGTTCAAAGAAGATCAGATCAGATCAAAGAATATGGAATCAAAGAAGATCAGATCAAAAAAAATCAAAGAAGATCATGGAAGATCAAAGAATATCAAAGAAGTTCAAAGAAGATCAAAGAAGATGATATCAAAGAAGATCAGATCAGATCAAAGAAGTTCAAAGAATATCAAAGAAGATCAAAGAAGATCAGATCAGATCAATGAACATCAAAGAAGATCAAAAAAGTTCAAAGAAGATCAAAGAAGATAAAAGAAGATCAGATAAGATCAAAGAAGATCAAAAAAGTTCAAAGAAGATTAAAGAAGATCAGATCAAAGAAGTTCAAAGAAGATCAAAGTAGATAAAAGAAGATCAGATCAAAGAAGATCAGATCAGATCAAAGTTCAAAGAAGATCATATCAAAGAAGATCAAAGAAGTTCAAAGAAAATCAAAGAAGATCAAAGAAAATCAGATCAAAGAAAATCATATCAGATCAAAGAAGATCAAAGAAGTTCAAAGAAGATCAGATCAAAGAAGGTCAAAGAAGATCAAAGAAGTTCAAAGAAGATCAAAGAAAATCAGATCAAAGAAGACCATAGAAGATCAAATCAAAGAAGATCAGATCAGATCAGATCAAAGTAGATCAAAGAAGATCAGATGAAAGAAAATCAGATAAAAAAAGATCAAAGAAGATCAGATTAAAGAAGATCAAATCAGATCAGATCAAAGAAGATGAGATCAAGGAAGATCAAAGAAGATCTAAGAAGATCAAAGAAGATCAGATCAGATCAGATCAAAGAATATCAAAGAAGATCAAAGAAGTTCAAAGAAGATCAGATCAAAGAAGATGAGATCAAGGAAGATCAAAGAAGATCAGATCAAAGAAGATCAGATCAGATCAGATCAGATCATATAAAAAAAGATCAGATCAAAGAAGATCAAAGACTAATTGGTTTTAAAAAAAAAAAATTAAACACTAAAGAGATTACCTATGGCAATTTACCGTGGCTAATTGGTTTTTGATTTTTTTTATTAGCGACGGCAAAAAACCGTGGTTAATTGGTTTTTTAAAAAAAAAATTAAACACTAAAAAGATTAGCTACGGCAATTTCCCGTGGCTAATTGGTTTTTGATTTTTTATATTAGCGACGGCAAAAAACCATGGCTAATTGGTTTTTAAAAAAAAAAATTAAACACTAAAGAGATTAGCTACAGCAATTTGCCTTGGCTAATTGGTTTTTGATTTTTTATATTAGCGACGACAAAATACCGTCGCTAATTGGTTTTTAAAAATAAAAAAATAAAACACTAAAGAGATTAGCTACGGCAATTTGCCGTGGCTAATTGGTTTTTGATTTTTTTTATTAGCGACGGCAAAAAACCGTCGCTAATAGTTTTAAAAAAAATATCACCGATCCGCGTAAAACCTCATCTCAACCGTCAATAACACCCAAAAATTTAGCTCAATCCAACGCATTAAACCAAACCACGTCATCGATCCGCGTGAAACTAACACAATCAATCCCCTTCAATTACCTTTCTCTATATAAATTTCAATTTTTTCTACAAACCAACTTAAAAAAAAATTTCTCTCAACAAAAAATTTTCTCTCAACCTCCAGAGAAGAAACCCACAGAGGAGAAGTCCGCCGCTTCCTCGACACCGATCCCGACCGCTTCCCTCGACATCGATCCCGGCCGCCTCTCTCTCGGAGATCTGAGATCTCTGATCTCGGAGATTTTAGATCACTAATCTCGGAGACCTGAGATCTGAGATCTCAGATCTCGAATCACGGAGATCTGAAATCTCAGATCTCGAAGATCTATTCTATAGATCGAATTTTTGGTTTTTGGATTTTTTGGATTTCTTGTATGGATTCTTTGTAAAAAAAAATTTAATTTTTGTATGATATTCTAGAGACTGTGTAATTTTTGTTATAATTTTGATCAATTAAGTTTAGTTCTGGTAGTTGATATTAATTTTCAAAATGGACAATCATTAATAGCTAATTTCATTATAAAAAAATGAATTATAATTTGTAAATTTCATTTGTCAATATGATTTGCAACAAAGTTGTCCCTAAATAGCTACGGCAAATATCGTGCCTGTGTTGTCAATTAGATTTGCAATTTAGCGACGGCAAAAAATCGTCGCTAAATAGCCAAGGCAAAAAACCGTCGCTATATTGCCTTAGCGACCGCAAAAAACCCTCGCTAAGTAGCGACGGCAAATAAACGGTCGCTAAATAGCGACGGCAAAAACCATTGCTATTTAGCAAAAACCGTCACTAAATAGCCACGGTAAAAAAACGGTCGCTAAACAGCGACGGCAAAATACCGTCGCTATTTAGCAAAAACCGTCACTAAATAGCTACGGCAAAAAAACGGTCGCTAAATAGCGACGGCAAAAAACCGTCGCTATTTAGCAAAAATCGTCGCTATCTTACAATTAGCGACAGTCTTCGTTAAAATTTTCAGCAGCTTTAGCGACGGAATTTTTTGAGTTAGCCACGGTTTTTTTGCCGTGGCTAATTAGCGACGGGATAGTTTACCGTTGCTGATTCCAATAGCGACGATTAAACTAGCGACGGTATTGCGACGGTTTTGGTGCCGTGGCTAAATCATTGTAGCGACGGTTTTTTGCCAATTAGCAACGATTTTTAGCTGTTGCTGAAACGTCTTTTTTTTGTAGTGTCACTTTGTCCAGAAGAATGACTCATGGAACATACGAGTCTTGGAGAAGGTAGGATTTATTCAATGAATCGATATTCATTCATCTAGAGTTCGATTCAAATTTATTTATTTTCTTTCTTCGTTTCAGACAAACAAGTAATGAGCATCGAAAGAGATCCAGATTCACAAGTGCTAGGTGAGTTAGCTTAATTTTAAAGTGTTGGACATTTGTCTCATACATAATTGACCACAAGAAGAAAGTAAACTTTACGTATAGGTTAAAAACAGAAGTCTCTATGGAAGACACAATAGTATAATCATTTTGACCATAGTAAACTTTACAATAGTTTGGAAGACACAATAGTCATTTTGACCATTGAGATGGAAGCCTTTATTGATTCAAGTCTCTGTATTGAAAGTGTTGAGCTTAAGTTTAGGCAATAAGGTAAGATTAGTGATTCATTTGAAGGGATGCTAGAACATGCCCAATCTAGAAGACGTACCAAGATTTATGGTCAAACATCTGTGAGTATGTATAATCAACACAATCAAGTATCGACTAATAGAGAGATCATGAGTACAGAACACACAGATATTTACGTGGTTCGGCAAAGCCTATGTCCACGGGTCACTTGGAACCACTTCCACTATGTATGAATAATAGGATTACAACTCTCACCCCCAAAGTGGATTACAATATCACTCTCAATTGGTTTCTCACTCACACTCTAACGAGATGGAATGAAGAATGACACTTCTTTATATAGGTCACCCAATACATTAACATTAATTTCATTCAAGATCCAAAAACAATGAATCTCAAGTTCCCATGTAGCTAGTCATTTGGAATTTAAAGATGTCATCTTTAAATTCCAAGTTCATCATCCATGTACTAAAACACATTCATTGTAAGGTGGAAGGATGTGGAAGGACACAACAAACTCCCCCTCCAGACACATCTTCTGGTATAACCATACCAGCCTGATTTCTGCAGAACTCAAACTTTACTTTGTTCAATGACTTCGTCATCATATCCGAACCATTATCATTGGTATGGATTTTCTCAAGTTGAAGCAGATTATTTTCCAATACGTCTTGGATCCAATGATACCGGATATCAATATGCTTTGACTTAGAATGAAATGTCGAACTTTTAGCCAAATGAATGGCACTCTGATTGTGACAATATAGAGCATTCTTTTCTTGTTTAAACCCCAAGTCTCGAAGGAAATTCTTGAGCCATAGGAATTCCTGGCACCCCTCTGTCACGGCGATGTACTCGGCCTCAATATTTGATAGAGCGACACACTTTTGCAGCCTTGATTGCCAAGATATAGCTCCCTCTGAAAAAGTCATTAAATATCCTGAAGTGGACTTTCGATTATCAATGTCACCAGCCAGGTCTACATCCACAAAACCTTCTAGAATAGGTTTTTCTGAACCAAAACATAAACACACATTAGCAGTTCCTCTCAGATAACTGAGGATCCATTTCACAGCTTCCTAATGTTGTTTACCTGGTTTAGACATGAATCTGCTCACAACACCAACAGCATGAGCAATATCTGGCCTTGTACATACCATTGCATACATCAAGGAACCAACAGCAAATGCATAAGGGACTTTTTCCATCTCTACTTTTTCTTTCTCATTTACTGGACATTGCTTCGAGCTGAGCTTGAAATGATTTGCTAGTGGAGTTCCAACTGTCTTGGACTTGTCCATGTTGAATCTCTTCAAAACCTTCTCAATGTACTTCTTCTGTGATTAACCAGATCTTCCCGTTCTTCCTATCTCGGGTAATTTGCATACCAAGTATTTGCTTAGCTCGGCCCAAATCTTTCGTAGCAAAAGATTTTCCGAGCTTCTTTTTCAAAATGAGCAATCTTCTGAGCATCTTGTCCCACAATTAACATATCATCCACGTATAGTAGTAAGATGATGAACTCACCATTTGATAACCTCTTTGTGAACACGCAGTGATCAAAGTTGGTCCTTTTGTAACCCTGTTGTTTCATAAAGTAATCAAACTTCTTGTACCATTGCCTCGAAGCATGTTTGAGTCCATACGAACTCTTGTTCGATTAGTTTGCACACCAAATCTTTTTTGCCTTCCTCCTTAAAACCCTCGGGTTGTTCCATGTAGATTTTCTCCTTTAAATCACCATGGAGAAATGCAGTCTTGACATCGAGTTGATCGACTTCAAGATTCATGCTTGCAGCTAGACCAAGCACAACCCTTATCGATAACATCTTCACAACAGGTAGAAATATCTCTCCAAGTTCAACCCCCTTTTCTGTCTGAAACCTTTCACAACCAACATTGCTTTGTACCTTAGATGTGAGCTCTTGTCTTCAGTCTTTATTCTGTAAACCCACTTGTTCTTTAGAGACTTCTTACCCTTTGGCAAATTCACCAAGTTAAAGGTGTGGTTCTCATGTAGGGATTTCATCTCTTCCTTCATGGTTGTTAACCACTCTTTCTTGTGTTCACCGCTAATGGCTTCTTGGTAGTGCTCGGGCTCTCCTCCATCAGTGAGCATAACATATTCATTTAAAGGATATCTTTTTTACGGTTGCTTCTCCCTGGTAGTCCTTCTGGGTTGTGGTTCAGAAGGGGCTTGTTCTTCTTCTTTTTCAACTTGCTCATCTTGTTGAACTTGCTCATCATTTTGCTCGATATCATCATTACCCACTGGTACTTCTCCCCCGTGATTGTCATGAACTTCTGGAGAGGATTCTAGATCAAGTTTGACTGGATATTCTTTGATTTTCTTCTCATCTTTATCAAAATCTTTAATAGTTTGAACTTCAAAGAATACAACATCTCTACTTCTAATAACCTTCTTATCAACAGGATCCCACAGTTTATATCCAAACGCTTCATGACCATAACCCAAGAATATGCATTGCTTTGTCTTGGAGTCGAGTTTGGACCTTTCATCTTTTGGGATGTGCACAAAAGCTATGCAACCAAACACCCTCAAGTGATCATAGGAAACATCTTTTCCTTTCCATATTCGATCTGGAACATCACCATCTAATGGATAGGCTGGAGAGAGGTTAATAAGATGAACAACAGTCATCAATGCTTCCCCCCATAAACATCTTGGAAGCCTGGCATGAGAGAACATACACCTGATTCTTTCAACAATCATTCTATTTATTCTCTCGGCAACTCCATTGTGTTCGGGAGTCTTGGGTACAGTTCTTTGATGTTTAATTCCATGATTGTTGCAATAGTCATGAAAACCCCCACGTATTCGTCTCCATTGTCTGTTCGAAAACTCTTCAAAGTTCTCCCGGTTTCTCTTTCAACATTTGCCTGAAACAACTTGAATGCTTCGAAAACACAGTCTTTTGTCATTAAAGCATAAACCCATACTTTTCGAGAGTAGTTATCAATGAAAGTAAAAATAACGTTTTCCACTAATGGAACAAACTTTCATTGGTCAGCACACGTCAGAATAAACCAAGTCTAGAACGTTATTAGTTTTATGAGGAAAGGATCTTTTAAATGTTACCCTGTGTTGCTTACCAGCAGGCAATGTTCATAGGGTTTAAGGTCAATACCTTTTACTTCCGACAAGAGTTGTTTTCGGGCTAGAATATGCATTCCTTTTTCGCTTATGTGACCAAGCTGCTTGTGCCATAGCTCGGTTTTCTCTTCATCGGCAGCAACATTAACTTTTCCTTTACTCATATTTGCTTTCATTGTATAGAGAGTAGATTTCTTCGATCCTTTTGCTACTATCAAATAGCCTTTAGTGAGTTTCCACTTGCCATTAGAAAACTGACTATGATAGCGATCATCATCTAGTTGTCCAGTGGATATCAAATTTAGACAGATGTCTGGAACATGTCTAACATCTTTGAGAACCAAGGTACAGCCGGTGTTGGTTTCGATATGGATTTCTCCCATTCCCACAATTTTGCAACTGTTATCATTTCCCATCCGAACATGGCCGAACTCACCATCTGTGTATGATGAAAAGAGTTCTCGTCTGGAGGAGACATGGAATGAAGCTCCATAATCAATCACCCATCTTGAGTCATACCCAGTATAACTAACAAAATCATCATAAGCAAAAACAATATCAATACCTTCAGAAGCTAGAGCAGTACTGTCTTTTTGTTCTGGTTTTCCATTGCCATTTTCTTGTTTTTGGTCTCTTTTCCATTTTCTACACTCTCGCTGCATGTGGCCCTTCTTGCCACAATAGAAGCATACAACTTCACTTATTGACTTCAACTTCCCACGAGACTTGCCCCTTGATCGGTCTCCATTTTGGGAAGATCGGTATTGGCTTCTCCCCCACATCTCCTTCCATTCTGAAATGAAGGCCTCAGAGTCGATAGATACTCCTGCATCTTTTCTACAACTCTCTTCATTCAGTATGCGGTCCTTAACCAAGTCAAAGGTAATCTTCTCTTCAGGCGCAGAGTTGCTCAACGTCACCACCAAGGTATCCCAAGTGTCTGGCAAAGAACTTAGGAGTAACAGAGCTTGCAACTCGTCATCGAGAACCATCTTCATAATGTTCAGTTGATTCACCAAGCCTTGAAATTCACTCAAGTGCTCAGTGACGCTTGATATTCACGTAATTATTACATAATATATCCCTTAATTTATATATGTTAGTGTTTCGATTATTATATTTTATTCTAATTATTTCGTTTTCATGTCATTGTAGGAATTTGAACGTGAACGATGAAATCGCATTAAGGCGACAATTTAAGGAATAATCAATTGGTTGATTTTAGCGGTGGTACAAAGTAGAGGGTCACATATCTAAACCTAACCCAAATAAACCTAGGTCCACCTAATTTAACCTAAGCCCAAGCCCAAAAAGCTAACTTAGAAACCCAAGTCCAACCTAACAAGGAAATAGGTTTTTTTCTTCTCTTCTCTTGTTCTCCTCTCTTCTTCCACGTTCCTTCTCCCCTCCTCTCTTTTTCAGCCACCACGTCAATTCACCCTGCCGGCAATCCTCGCTCGATAGGAGAACTGGCAATGCGATCATCTCGCCATCACCACCTCCTCCTCGTCCTCCACCATCAAACGTCACCTCACCTTCCTCCCTCACCCGCTCTTCCTCGCTCGCTCGGGAGACGCCACACCCTGTCCATCGTAGACATCATCAACTCACAACCACCGCCCCTGCCCCTGCCCCTGAACCACCATAAAAACACCGCCCATGACCTATATGTTCCTCTCTTCTTCCCCTGTTTTCGTGTCTATCTCTTCACCTCGCCACCGTCCAGCATCCACACCGCCGATCACCACCATCAGACGCCACCACCTCCTCCTTCCTACTTCCCTCTTTCTCAGCCACCGCCCTGTTCCACCGCGCGACAGAGCTCCACCGCCCTGTCTCCCTCCTCCATTCTCACCCTCTTCGGTCCCTATCTCTGTTCATCCTTTTCCCGGCCCTCTCTCTCTTGCAAGGATCGGAGCTCGTCGGATAAACAAAGCTCGCAAGCAGTAGGAGAAACAGGGAGCGCCTCCCTGCTTCCCCATCCATGTTCCTCTTCCACCTTCACGTATTTTTCTCTCTCGTGGTTTCCTCAACCTTTCTCTGTCTTCTTGCAGGTACCGAAGCCGTTCGGAGGAAGAAAGAGCTCACGATGAGTGAAGACGAAGGAGCTCGCGAGGAGCGCGGCTCGCTGGAAACGAAGACCAGAGACAACCGCGCGACTGTTCTGGCGGAAAACAATTGTTTTTCAATTAGTTTCGCTATTGGCACCCCCGATTTCTGTAAGAGCCACCACAGTACACTTGGAACAATTTCTCGAGATTCGTGCTCGTGCAAAGATGAATTCTACCTCCATTGATGCTGTGACCACCACCACCATGATCTTCTAGACCCCGCGCCGAGGCGAAGATGAAACCACAAGGTTTCCTAGAGTTTGTTGTTGTATTTGAATTTATTGTTTTCTTTATACTTGAACGTTAAATACAGTTGATTTCTGAGTTTCAATAATTTGCTTTCACCGATTATATCCGGATTAATTATCTAGACTAGTCGGTAGTTAGAAGTACCCTTTATTGATATTCAAGTCTGCTTTAATCAATTAATTTGAATCTGTAATTGTGTGTGCCGTAAGAAGACATGCAATGCTAGGGGTTTAGAATTAGTTAAAATAAACCTGTGATTGTCTGTGTCGTAAGAAGACATGCAATGCTAGGGGTTTATACCTTTGCTAAAATCAATTGCGAACTTAGATTAATCTTTAGGTTATTCATGTTAATTCTTGAAAACAATAATTTGGATTACACAAATCTCGAAGAACCTGTGGTGGATTCGATGTCTCGATCCCCTATCTATCAACTTATCACTTTAATTTTAGTTGTCAATTTCATTTTCTTAATTTAGTAATTTTCATCTGCTGTAACCCCCAACTCTAAATTAGTTCAAATAAGTCTTAGAATTTGACTGTCTCGTCAATCCTCGTGGGATCGACCCGTATTTGCCACTGTCTACCAGTTAGACAGTCGTGCACTTGCGGTATTACAAGTAGGGTTTATTAGCTTATTAATTTAGGTTAATAAAAACTCCATCAAGTTTTTGGCACCGTTGTCGGGGATTGTAACGGTACAATCGAAATCTAGGGTTGTTTTTGCTAGTTTATAAATTAGGTTTAATTTTCTTTTTAGGAACAGTGTTACGAGTCAGTTTCTTATTTGTTTTATTTGCTTTTCTTATTTGTCTTATTTGTTTGAGTTTGAATTTTTTTTTTTGCAGGCGGTCACACACATAGGAGCTCAAGTGGGAACGAAGTGAAATATTGTGATTCGCGAGGAAACTCTCAGAAATTGACTTCTACCCGACGTCGCAAGTAACTCGAAAGAGGTTCACGCCGGAGGTAACTTCTACCCACCGCATCTGCACGCGGTTTCTGTGTGATCACTTGTGTTTAGCTTGTTCTAAGTAGCATTGTATGCAAATTTGAATAGTGGCATGATTGAGTTGAAACTTTCGTGCCCTCTCCCGCGGATAGATTAATCACCATCTATTTTAGGGTTAGGAACCTAGGCCTTCACTATTTAAAATTTGTAGCAAAATAATTATCTAGGACTGGTGTGGCGCTCATAGGAACCCTCTTTGGACGTTTGATAGCTTAAAGTGGTTGAGTGAAGGAACATCTCCCATCTGGGAACAGTTCTTGAACTGGCATTTCACTTTGAGCTAGGGAATGGAAAAAGAGGTAAGAGCAATTCTGTAGTGGCGGATTGATAGGAAATTACCGTGCCTCTCCCACGGTTAGGTAAATTGAATTGAATTTCATCCCTGCATTATTAAAGAAAAGCTCTAGGGTCGTCTGTCATTCATTTTGTTTGTGCATCATTTAGGGTTTCGTTGTTTTTATTTTATTTTTAGTTAGGTCATCTTTATATAGCAATTAGGCTTGCATTTAAAAAATATATAAAAATAAAAATATAAAAAATATAAAATTCTTGAGACCAAGGTAATGGCTGAGGAGAAACACTTTAAGGATTACCTCTCCCCTTCTACCTCGAAGCTCGAAACAGTTGTTATGACCATGACTCAAAAAATAGATGCACTTTTGAATTTGAGTCAACTTGTACTTCTCGCAAACGCTTCATCTGAAGTCTGTGCTGCATGTTCGATTCCTGGTCATTCAATAGCTAATTGTGACTTGCAGAACGATTATCCTGCATACTATGCTGAGCAAGTCAACTCTTTTAATGCGATGCAGCGACCTAACTATTACAATTCAGGGTTCGCCAAATATCCAAGTCTTTCCTGGGCCCATGGCCCACACCAAGGGGAACCTGTTGTTGTCTCCCAGGCTCCTCAAGCCTCTAGCCCTGTTAGGCCCCACCTTAACCAAGTTCTTCCATCCAACACATCAAGTTTAGAGAAAACGGTTAATCGGTTTCTGCAACACTCAGAAAGTATAATTGAGCAGCATTCTAAGGACATATATGAGTTGAAAGCCACGACTCAACACCAATCTCAAGCCCTCAATAGACTTGAGATAGCTGTGAGTAAGATTACTCAGTCCTTTTTGGAGAAAGAGCCAGAGAGATTTCCTAGTCAACCTGTTCCAAACCCAAAGGGTCAATTCGCAGTTAGTAGTACATCTGAGTCACACCATGAAGATGTCCAATCTATTACTACCCTTCGGAGTGGAAAACAGGTTGACAATCAGGTACAAGTGCCTGATTCGAGTGTCGTTGCATCTCCATCTAAGTCAACGCAGGTTGCATCTCCATCTGACAAGGAGGCTGATAAAGCCTCATCTTCTAAAGATGTGCCTCTTGACTCTGACCCCACTCAGGCATCTAATTTTCCTAGGGCATCGTTTCCATCACGGTTAGCTCCGGCAAAGAAAGGAACAAGTGTAAACGACGTAATGGAAATTTTTAAACAAGTTCACATAAATATCCCATTACTCCATGCTATCAAGCAAGTTCCTAACTATGCCAAGTTTTTTAAGGATCTTTTCACACAAAAGTGGAAGCTCCATGTGCAAAAGAGAGCCTTCCTTACCGAGCAAGTGAGCTCAATTATTCAACACAGAACCCCGCCTAAGTATAGGGATCCTGGTTGCCCGACTATTTCTTGTATTATCGGTGATCATGTGATAGATAAGGCATTATTGGATTTAGGGGCGAGTGTTAATTTATTGCCATGTTCTATTTATGAGCAATTAGGTCTCGGTGGGTTAAAACCAACTAGAGTAACATTGCAATTGGTAGATCGGTCTGTCAGAGTCCCCCGTGGTGTTATAGAATATGTGATTATCAAGGTTGAAAAATTATATTACCCTGTGGACTTTATAGTTCTTGATACACAACTTGTTCACAATCCCTCTAGTCACATTCCAGTCATTTTGGGTCGACCATTTTTGGCCACATCCAATGCCATTATTAACTGCAGGAATGGAATTATGAAATTGTCATTTGGCAACATGACCGTCGAACTCAACGTTTTTAATGTTAGTCAACAACCTCCCGAGCCCGAGGATGTTTGTGAAGTTGACATGATTGAGAATTCGATGGAGAATTCCTTATTGCAGTTTGTATCAAATGATCCCTTAGCAGCATGTTTGACTCACTTCGGTTTACACTTCGATATTGATGATTCCATTAGGAAAATGAATGCTTTGCTTGATTCAGCCCCTATTATGGATCCAGGTTATACATGGAAGCCTAAAGTGGAACTCCTTCCACTCAATGAGTCAAAATTGAACCTTTCTGCTGATACTATTGGGCTTTCTGACCCATTCTCTTTTCCGCTTGTTCATGATGACCCATTTGACATATGTCCTCCTAGTGACTTCTACATCAAGTCTGATCCTCAGTATTCCTTGGAGAGACTACATGCCATAGGTAGTGCTAATTCTCGGTTTGGGGGTGTTGTTGAGCTGTCTAGCTCATCATCTTTGTGCAATTCATTTTGTTATAATGAGCTTGTCCCACCTGATATATCTATAGACATGCCTCTTTCCATCCCTTTAATAGTGATTGATGCTACCTATGTGGATCCCTTGTTCTTAAGGGATGATTTTAATTTTGACCATCCTATTGTGCAACACATTCAATTTTTTGATTTGACACCAGACATAGGATGTCCTTTTTTAGGAGTAGGAAATAGTCATTTGCAGGATATTCCTGTTACTAACAACTTTCTGCTCCAGATCCCTATGACTTCTTTATGACCTCGGGTTCGTTTGCATTTTCTCTATGATTTTGCATGGCGCCTTCGTCATTTTAGGGATGTGTTAGTTTTTGTTGTGCTGCATGTAGGTGCTACTATATGTTGGACAGATCCTCAACTTTTTCGGTTATTTCTATATGATCTAGTCAACATCATGGAGTGTCTAGGTTTGGGGGAGTGTTCGCTATGTTCTTCCTCGTCATTTCATGGTACATCATTTATGAGGAAGAATATATGTCGGTCTGACGACGTTAAACCAAACGCTCTTAGGAGGCAACCTAGCTTCAGTTGTGTCATTATGGTTAGTCTGGATTGATTTTCGATTTCTTTCTAGTTGCATTTCACTCATACTCGTTAGCTCCATAACAATTTTGACTTACAACTGATACATGTAATTTTTTTCATTATTTCATTTGTACAACTTTTTGTGTCATGTATTGTTTTTATCAATTTATTATGATGAGTCCACAGTTCTTATGTTGTTGAGTGTTCATTGGTGGACGATTTCGTCGAAATTGGTAAAAACTTTCCCATGGTAATATCACTCTAACTCTCATCTTTTCTTTTTCCTGCATTTGTCATAATCATCATTTTATACATTGAGGACAATGTTTGGTTTAGGTTAGGGGGTGAGGTTTTGAGTTTTTCTGCATTCTTCGAATTTTTTGAAATGAAATGTATTTTACAATTGACTATTGTATTCTACTCAATCTCCATTGAATACATAGTTAATTATGAATGTGTAGAAAATTTTAGAATAATAGTGGTGACTTAACCCTTGTGAGTTTTGAGACATTCTATTTTTCTTGAGGGTTATTAAATAAACTCTGACTTTTCTTGAATCTGCATTATCTCGTTGATGATCTCATTGTTCTTGTTTCTTTTATTGATTGCTTTGAGAATGACGTTAAATTGAATTATTACACTAGAACTTCTTGGTTTATTTAGTTGAGATGTCATAATACCGATTAGAGCTTAAGAAGTGATATATGCATTTTTTTTTTCTTTGAACCGTTCTTTAGCCTTTTAGCCTACCTAATAATAAATATCCGTTTGCAGCCCGTTGAGCCTTTAAATAAACTTTTTCTTTGCTAACCCCATCTCCATTACCTACTCCAGTTAGGGAGTAATATCTCATACTATTTTTATCCTTACCCAATGTCTCTGAGAATGTGTATGGTTGATATATTTTTGGTATGGGCAAATAAAAAGAGCTGAAACTAAATATTTCATGAATCCTTGGGACTGAAATGTTTTATTATGCAGAAGGTGAAAGCATGTAAAAAAAAAAAAAAAAAAGATTGATTCTTCGAAAAAATATATATATAAAAAAAATGAAGAAAAATTTTGAAGGAAGAAAAATTAATGGTGTACAACATTGGTTTATTCTTCAGAGCCCCACGTGTTTATTAAAGGGTGTATCCATTCTCAGAGAATTTTCTCGTATCCTTTTCCATTCTTGTTAGCCAAAATCTTAGCCTCATTACAACCTAATAAAGACCTAATTGATCTTAAGTAAAGGTTTGGTTCATAGATGTGGAGATTAAATAGACAAGAACTATTGCGTGTGATTCAACATTCTCAAAGTAATTGATATTCCTGTCCATGAGATCATATTCATTTCATTCTTTTAAAAGTCCATTTTTCATGATTATTATATGTGAGATATTTGTGTTTCCATAATTTATTTTCTTTCTCATATATAAACTGAGTGATAACTAACCAATCTCTGAGTGATTCATTTCTGAGTGACAAGAGAGATTTGTAGTCGAAGCGTACAATTCAAAGGTTATCTAGTCGTATATTTGCTGAGAAAAATAAAGTTATGTTGATAAGGCCATGCACACACACACTTCGAGTTGGGAATAATTGATGAAATTTATTTAACCTTTGGATACTTTTAAACCGTTGTTAGACTCGTTGATATATTTTTCTTGACATTGTTAGTTGTTTATGAATATTTTGACAATTAGATGATTACTCTGAGGATAATAGATAGAGTGACTAAGTTACCATGTTTTGGAAATTTATGAGTCATAATGTTTGTGGGTAACATTTCTAGAAACCCTCACGAGACTATAACTCGTCCACTAATGGTAATCTAGGGGTTTAAAGCCTTGTTGCACGTTTAAGGTAAGTGCAACCGATGATTCCAGCGAAAGTGAGTTAGAATTTTATTTTAATTGTTTTGCTCGAGGACTAGCAAAATATAGGTTTGGGGGTATTTGATATTCACGTAGTTATTAGATAATATATCCCTTAATTTATATATGTTAGTGTTTCGATTATTATATTTTATTATAATTATTTTGTTTTCATGTCTTTGTAGGAATTTGAGCGTGAACGATGAAATCGCATTAAGGCGACAATTTAAGGAATAATCAATTAGTTGATTCTAGCGGTGGTACAAATTAGAGGGTCACATATCTAAAACTAACCCAAATAAAGCTAGGTCCACCTAATTTAACCTAAGCCCAAGCCTAAAAAGCTAACCTAGAAACCCAAGTCCAACCTAACAAGGAAATAAGATAACCCTATTTAGGTTTTTTTTTTTCTCTTCTCTTGTTCTCATCTCTTCTTCCACGTTCCTTCTCCCTTCCTCTCTTTTCCAGCCACCACGCCAATCCACTCTGCCGGCAATCCTCGATCGATAGGAGAATCGGCAGTGCGATCATCCCGCCATCACCACCTCCTCCTCGCCCTCCACCATCAGTCGTCACCTCGCCTTCCTCCCTCACCCACTCTTCCTCGCTCGCTAGGGAGAAGCCACACCATGTCCATCATAGACATCATCAACTCACAACCACTGCCCCTGTCTCTGTCGCAAACCACCGTAACAACACCGCCCATGACCCCCCTATTCCTCTCTTCTTCCCCTGTTTTCGTGTCTATCGCTTCACCTCGCCACCGTCCAGCATCCACACCGCCAATCACCACAATCAGACGCCACCACCTCCTCCTTCCTACTTCCCTCTTTCTCAGCCACCGCCTTGTTCCACCGAGCGACGGAGCTCTACTGCCCTGTCTCCCTTCTCCATTCTCACCCTCTTCGGTCTATATCTTATGTTCATCCTTCTCCCAGCCCTCTCTCTCTCTCTTGCAAGGACCAGAGCTCGTCGGAGGAACAAAGCTCGCAAGCAGTAGCAGAAACAGGGAGCGCCTCCCTGTTTAACCGTCCCTATTCCTCTTCCTCCTTCGCATATTTTTCTCTCTCGTGGTTTCCTCACCCTCTCTCTATCTTCTTGCAGGTACCGGAGCCGTTCGGATGAAGAAAGAGCTCGCGAGGAGCGAAGATGAAGGAGCTCGCGAGGAGCGCGGCTCCCTGGAGACGAAGATCAGAGACAGCCGTGCGACTATTCTGGCGGGAAATAACTATTTTTCAAACAGTTTCACTATTTGCACCTCCAATTTCTGTAAGAGCCACCACAATACACTTGCAACAATTTCTCGGGATTCGTGTTCGTGCAAAGATGAATTCCACCTCCATTGATGCTGTGACCACCACCACCATGATCTTCTAGACCCCGCGCCGAGGCGAAGATGAAACCACAGGGTTTCCTAGAGCTTGTTGTTGTATTTGAATTTATTGTTTTCTTTATACTTGAACGTTAAATACAGTTGATTTCTGAGTTTCAATAATTTGCTTTCACCGATTATATCCGGATTAATTATCTAGACTAGTCGATAGTTAGAAGTACCCTTTATTGATATTCAAAGTCTGCTTTAATCAATTAATTTGAATTTGTGATTGTGTGTGCCGTAAGAAGACACGCAATGCTAGGGGTTTATAACTTTGCAGAAATCAATTGCGAACTTAGATTAATCTTTAGGTTAGTCATGTTAATTCTTGAAAACAATAATTTGGATTACACAAATCTCGAAGAACCTGTGGTGGATTCGATGTCTCGGTCCCCTCTCTATCATCTTATAACTTTAATTTTAGTTGTCAATTTCATTTTCTTAATTTAGTAATTTTTATCTGCTGTAACCCCCAACTCTAAATTAGTTCAAATAAGTCTTAAAATTTGACTGTCTCGTCAATCCTCGTGGGATCGACCCGTATTTGCCACTGTCTACCAGTTAGACAGTCATGCACTTGCAGTATTACAAGTAGGGTTTATTAGCTTATTAATTTAGGTTAATAAAAACTCCATCAACGCTTCGACCATCCTTGTACTTGAGATTTACAAGGCGTTGGATCAAAGTGGCTTTGTTCTGCGCCATCTTCCATTCATACATGGTTTCAAGTTTCATCCAAAGAGTGTGGGCGTTAGCCTCTTGAGACACGTGGTGGAATATACTCTGATCAATCCACCGTCGAATATAAGCCACGGTCTTACGGTGTAGTTTGACGAATAAAGGATAGGATCATGCAAATCCTTACAATAAAGGATGTATTCCATTTCTGGTTTCCAAATGGAGTAGTTTGACGAATTCAGCTTGACCATCGAACCCACCGACTCTTCCATCTCGAATCAAAAAAGAGACAAGAAGAACACCTCGCCTTGAACCTGGCTCTGATACCAGTTGTTGGGTCAGGGCAATTAAGATTGCAGTGGAATAACGATCTCTCCTTTCCTGATCTGTGTACGCCGATCTGATTTCTTCCAAACTCTTTATGAAATAAAGTATGCAGGAAAAACTAAAGTACAGAACACACAAATATTTACGTGGTTTGGCAAAGCCTACGTCCACGGGTCACTTCGGACCACTTCCACTATGTATGAATAATAGGATTACAACTCTCACCCCCAAGGTGGATTACAATATCTCTCTCAATTGGTTTCTCACTCACACTCTAATGAGATGGAATGGAGTGGAATGAAGAATGTCACTTCTTTATATAGGCCACCCAATACATTAACATTAATTTCATTCAAGATCCAAAAACAGTGAATCTCAAGTTCCCATGTAGCTAGTCATTTGGAATTTCAAGATGTCATCTTTAAATTCCAAGTTCATCATGCATGTACCAAAACACATTCATTGTCAAGTGGAAGGATGTGGAAGGACACAATAGATAGAAAGATTCACATAAGACACAAATGATTTACGTTGAAAACTCAATCAAAATCCACCAAAAGAACAATGAGATCTTTATTCAATTTTGGATAGGAGATAAAAATTGGAATTTTTATGTGGAGAGCAAGAAATAGGTCATCATCACGTCTTTAGGAAACGAAATGATGAAAGTATACCAAACCGCGAGAAAATAGAGAGTTCATGAACTTGCCCAGTGTCATATGGATTCATAAGAGAGTTAAATAACAACATGAAAATATTGGTAATGATGATAGAAGCAACGAGCCATAAAGTTTGTGAGGAACCAATAGAAGAGTTTTCCATAAAGTACACAAAAGCATGGAACTGAGATTTCAAAGTAAGCTTTCAAAGATCAACTCGAACTACGAAAGCGAACAAAAATTACATAGAGCATGGATCACCCGCTGCCACAACAACAAGAAGGGTTGCTCTTTAAATTACCTCATCCTAAAATAGAGCATGAAGTCTCTTTCGTATTGCTATTTAAGTCATGAACTCGCAAATTTGTGCATTTTGAGTTAAGTTGATGTTAATATGTTTATAGTTCTAACAATAAACCATAAACATGTTTTCCTACGGTTAGGCTCAATAGTATAAAGTCTTTCTGTACCATAAACATGTTTTCCCATTTGATAAATTCATAATTCTCATAACTGTCAGAATCCTCGTAGCATATACAATGAATGTTTCTCTAACTAAGGTTTGTTTGCTCTATAAATGATTTTATGCATGTACTATAGAATACCATCTGACTTGAAGCTTGACATCCTTTAGTAGTTTTCCTCACCAAAAATAATACCCTTTTGATCCAGTTCATGTTACTGTTATCTAAGAAAAATTATCCAGACATTTCAATGGGCGGACCAGAAGCATTGGGCGGTCTGACACTTCCTTGCAGTGAAGACACCTTCAATGATCTAGCTTGTTGTTTGATGGGCTCGGGAGAGCAACAATTAGATTCTTTTGTAAATCTAGAAATACCAATCATGTAAATATTTCTGTTGCAGTTAAACTAGGATTGTGTGACTAGTCCAAACGAGGAAGGATATCTTCTTTGTTGTGGAGTAGGATTTAGATTCCTTATTGGCATAGGTTTCCTATCACGTTTCAAATTGGGATATTATGTAATTGCTACCTCTATATATAGAGGCTCATATCAATGAATAATAGAGCTCTATGTTTTCCTCCCTACTCTTATTTTTTTGCTTTCTTTACGTTACTTTCAACATTTTATCAGCACGAGCCCTAACCCTAGCAGCTATTAAGAAAAAATCCCCACGCGAACACCATTCGCCATTAGCAGCTTCAGAAATTCTTTTACTCGGAGCAGTGGTATCTCAAACCCAATTGGAATCATTATTTTGCTGGCCTATCCTATCTAGGCTCTGGTATTGCATTCTCTTAACTTGAGCAACTTCATTATTTTTTTATTTTTTTCTACTTTGCATCATATATTTGTGTCAATGCATACATGTAGTATTGTTAGACATTCATTTTCTGTTAGGTTCAGCAATGTGTGGGACTAAAAATAGGAAAATATATAATATGGTGGAGTGGCAATGGAGGTCAACTAAGAATAGTTGGTTGATAGCAATCAATTGGTAACATTTATGTTAAACAATCCCCAAGAAGTTTGCCATCGCACATACAATTTTTCGCTAGCGTCTTCAGAAATTATTTTATTGAGACTTCATTTGAATTAGCTTAAAGTATAAGTTTGTGTTTCACATTGATTATATGGCATGTCTGATCATTATTCAAGTGTTAGTATACTTTTGCTAAATTGTATAAAATTCATCTCTTGATTTGGTGATTTAAAGGGTCCGCCATTCGCCATCCCTTTTTTTTCTTACAATTTTTTTCTAGAGAACGTGGTTTTGACATGTCTAAGCTCAATAACAAAGATCATACAATTTAGCTTGTGGAAATCACCCCCTATTGAAACCACAACTTTAAGGTGTCCTAACGCTATGGATTCAAAAAACTATCATCAGATGAAGGGTACTGCCACATGTGAGACTAAGCAGGGGAGGAATACCACCAAAAACTTGTGTAGACGTGGGCATGTCTCCTGCTCTCGCCTTGGATAATTTTTCATTGTGTTATTACTGTACTGCGCTCTAGGCCAGCTTTGTATTTAAGTTTGCGTTGCAGGGAAGAAGAAAAGAAGAAAACCAACTAGTGTATACCAATTTGGGTTAGTATAATATGCATCTCTTCACTTGATCTAATTAATCTTCAACCGGTATGTTATCTAGAATCTAATTAATCAATAGACTTAGAACATTGAAATAGGATAGGTTTCATGCACATTTTATCAAGAACAGGAGGTTTTGTCTGTTCATTAAAAATATTCATGCATTTACTTGTATAACTCCTATGCTGCACCTGTTAATATGATCTTAATTAGAAGAAAAACCAACGAAATGTCTAAACAACTGAATTCAATTAGTCCTAGAAAAACTATGAAAACAGAATATGAAGAACCCGTCATAATTCAAGTAAATTCGTTTAGAAAATCAAATTCAATACGCTGATCCCTGATTCAAGTACAAAAAATTGGTACACCCTCTTGTTCTGTCTCTTACACTGATTGAATCACTGTATTATATATGTTATGATGTTGTGTATTAATTTATAGCTTTTGTGAATTAATTTAAATTCCAGTGGGAGTTTGCATTCGTTCCGAACTATGGCAGTTCGTGAAGCTTGAACTATGGTATTCGCTCCAAACTATGGCAGTTCGTGTAGCATTAAACGATGATCGTTCACGACCATTGTTTGAAACTTCGAGTTTCATTCTAATCCAGTTCCATGGATATTTATTTCTTGGAAACATTGGCTCAGAAACACTAATTTTGTTCACTTTTCATTGTGCAAGACATCCATTCTTTCGAGCTACCCGAAGCACTAAAAGGAATCTGCTTCAGTTGACCAACATTGGTCCACGGGCTACCCCACCAAGGGGTGCAGCCGCCGCCGTTGCTACCGCACCAAGGGGTGCCACCATGCACGCAGCTCGCTCGTTCTGCAAAGCCTGTTCCTTGGGAAAATTAGGACTGAGACCGTCCTACGCAAAGATTTTTAAAGAGTCCATTCCATTTTTACAGCGAATTCAAGGGGATATTTGTGGACGGACCATTTAGATATTTTATGGGGTTGGTTGATGCGTCGACACGCTGGTCACATGTCACGCTACTATCCACCCGAAATGCTGCATATGCTAAACTCTTGGCCCAGATTATTCGGCTGAGGGCTCACCGCCCAGATTACCCTATTAAGTCAATTCGACTCAATAATGCCGGAGAGTTTACATCAAAAACATTCGATGATTATTGCATGTCCATTGGGATTGATGTTGAACATCCAGTTCCCCATGTTCACACCCAAAATGGTCTCGCGGAAGCCACCATCAAGAGGTTGCAGATGGTCGCTCGGACGTTGGTTATGCGCACCAACCTGCCTATATCCGCATGGGGCTAAGCAATTTTGCACGCAGCAATGTTACTTCGTTTGAGGCCAATTGCCACCCAACCATTCTCTGCGTCACAGCTGGTGACTGGGTACGAACCGGATCTTTCGTACTTACGCATTTTTGGGTGCGCAGTTTATGTGCCAATTGCGCCGTCACAACGTACCAAGATGAGGCCTCAACGAAGGATGGGTGTATGTGTGGGATATGATACACCGTCAATTATCCGCTACTTGGAACCCTTGACAGGCGATCTCTTTACTGCACGATTTGCGGGACGCCTCAACGTCAGTACCTACTCCCGAGAATAGAGAAATCTCTATCAATTATGCATGCATAGATGGGAGATGGAATCGAAACGAGATCATCATCAATGATGTATTTGCATACTCGATTGCGCGTGAAATCATAGCTTGCGATGATATCAAACCCCGCTCCGTTGAAGAGTGTCAACGTAGAGCTGACTGGCCAAAATGGAAAGATGCGATCCAGGCTGAATTAGATTCCCTAATGAAACGGAAGGTGTTTGGGCCGGTACTGCCAACCCCTCCAGGTGTAAAACCCGTCAGATTTAAATATGTATTCGTTAGGAAGCGTAATGAGAAAAACGAGATTGTAAGATATAAGGCTCTCGTCTCGTGGCGCAAGGTTTTTTTCAACGCCCTGGGATTGATTAAGATGAGACGTATTCTCCTGTAATGGAGGTAATAACGATCCGCTACCTTGTCAGTTTGGTAGTTTCTGAAAAATTGAACATGCAGCTTATGGATGTGGTTACGGCATATCTCTACAGGGGTCTAGATACATAGATATACATGAAAGTCTCGGATGGACTTCGTTTGCCCGAATCAAGTAGCTCTAAACCATGGAGCACGTTTTCTATCAAATTGAAACGTTCACTTTACGGATTGAAACAATCTGGATGAATGTGGTATAACAAAATAAGTGAATACTTGATCGGAAGGGGATACATAAACAATGAGTTATTCCCATGCATGTTCATTAAGAAAACAAGTTCTGGGTTTGCTATTGTTGCGATTTATGTCGATGACATGAATTTGATTGGAAATTTTAGAGGAGTTAAAGGAAACCACTCAGCACCTGAAGTCTGAATTCGAGATGAAGGATCTTGGGAAAACTCGATTTTGCCTCGGATTGAAGATCGAGTACCGTGCCGATGGGATTATGATTCAACCATAGGGCTATATTCAGAAATTGTTAAGGCACTTTAATGAGGATAAAGCTAAGCCTTGTAGCACTCCCATGATCGTCCGGAGTCTGGATCCGAAAAAATATCAATTCCATCCCAAGGAGGAGGACAAGGCATTACTAGAGGCAGAGGTGCCCTACCTAAGTGCAATAAGCGCATTATTGTACTTAGCGCAATGTACGAGACTAGACATCTCATTCACTGTGAACTTGTTGGCTCAATTTAGTTCTGCACCGACACGCTGCCATTAGACTTGCATTAAAGAAATATTTTGATACCTAAGAGGTACGATTGATATGGGATTGTTTTATCCCTACAGATAGAGATCAAAATCGGACGTGATCCTCACGAACTGATCAAAGTCCCAAAATTTGACGGCAGGGCTACATATCCTACCGCCTGTCAAGCCACCGTCAAAGGGGGCAAGCGTGCTGCCGCTCACTTTGGTCAGACTCCAAGTGATGTCTTGACAGGTTTTGCTGATGTTGGGTATCTGTCTGACCCGCACAAAGGACGTTCCCAAACGGGTTATGTCTTTACCATAGAGAATACAGCAATATCTTGGAGATCGACAAAGCAGACTCTTGTTGCTACTTCTTCGTATCATGCAGAGATTATTGCTCTTCACAAAACACATGAAAATGCTTATTAGAACCTTGTAGGGATGCTAGATTAGTGCTAGCATTCAATGGTTTCTATATCATGATTCATTGTATTTCGATTCTTTACAATGACTTCTCATACATCCTAGGACCCACATTAGGTATAAATCAAGTCATGAGAGTGCTTAAAGGATTGATAGGTAATTGCAAGGAAGAAATGTTATGGCATGTCTATCATGCAACCACTTTAGTAGCAGAACACTCTGCAAGGTTACTCTCTAACCTGGAGACGGTGAAGCTAGAACTAATTAGGTTCGTTGTTGAAGCTTTGAAGCAAGTTGATTGTTTTGTAGATGATGAAACGAGTGAACATATGAGCGATTGTAAACTTTATCATCAACTTTTTTATTAATATAAGGTTCGGGGACCCTAAAAACCCCAGCTCACTTTCCAAAAAAAAAAAATTCCTCCAAAACAATATCACTTTTGAATTGTAACAATTCACCTAACAATTTTACACATTTTCACAAACTAAATGATACAATAATTGTATCACCATGAAGAGTATGGTTATAAAAGTGATATTATTCATGGTGATCCAACTTATTGTATCATTTTTTTTTGTTACTATTTTTCATTTTTTTTGACTAAATTTAGTTTTGACTTGAAATTGTTTGGTGGATTGTAACATCTCACAAGTGATACTGTTTTGAGAGTTGTTACAAAAGTGCTTAAACTCTGCTTGCTTTTCAAAAATAAAATAAAAATAACAATATGAAAGAGACCAGTTTCAAGTAAATGATGCTAAAGATAGGACCTTGTTTGTTTCATCCTCTCTAATTGTATATAAAAACTAAAGTATTTACATGATTGGTATTTCTAGATTTTACAAAACTGGAGTCTAATCATTGCTCTCACAAGCCCATCAAACAACAAGCTAGACCACAGAAGGCGTCTTCACTGCAAGGAAGTGTCAGACCGCCCATCGGATGACTGAAGCCAAATTCTTCCTCAGCTTTGCTCAACAAGGCTTGAAATGAAGGATGGTTCAAGTATGATATTGGAACCACATATCGCTTCTTCTTGCTCTCTCCAACATAGACAGCAATATTGTAACACCCGTACTTTTCCAAGGACAATAAATATTTATGTTCATAAAATTCAATTGAAAATTTTATTTTTTAAATCTTCTTTTGTTTGACAAGTCGTATTTCTCAAAATTCAATCAATTTTCTTACCTTCCGAATCTCGGGACGAGATTCCATTTAACGTGTGTATAATGTAACACCCCTAAATTTCATAAAACTAATTTATTTTATTTTGAATGAAATAAAATAGAGTTACATTTAATTAAATTCAGGTTTCAAAATTTTAGGGTTTATTTGGTGAGTTAAAGGGTGGGTGCTCTCATAATTTTTGTGGGGGCGAATAGCCACCCATAATATAAAACAAAACTCTCCTTCCCTTATTCTCTTGTGCAACAGGAAGAGCAAACTTTGCTCTTCCTCTTATCCTCTTCGGCGGCGACGAAGGCTAGGGAGGCGTGAGGATGATGGGTTGCTGGCGAGGTGGTGGTGGTCTGGCGAGATGATTGTTACGATGAGAGAGAGATCTCGTGTGCTGGGGGCGGTGTGCTACTAACTAGTGAGTTTCTTCATTTCTTTCACTTTTACTGTGAGTTTTCTTCTTTTCTTCTTCTGATTTTTGTATGAAGTTGAGAATATTGTGTTGAATGATTTGATCTGAGGTTTGTGAGTTTTAGTTGTTTTGTTTGCTAATCAATGTCGATTACTTGTTTGGATTCATCATTGCTTTTGGAAGTTTTGTCGATTCAATGTTATTGAAGTTAATGATCGTAGTAGTGAATTCGAGTCGAATTTGAGGGATTTGTTGGCATTAGGAAAATATATGTGTTGTTTGTGTGTAAAATCATGAGTTCGTCTTGAAAGTTAGAATCAGATTAGCCTGTGAAGATCGAAATTAGCAGTTGTCACATTCTGTGGGTTTGAGTGGAAATTTTGATTATTTGTTTGTGCATTTTGTTGAATATGAAGTTTGTTTGGAAAATTGAGATAGAAATTGGTGAGTAGAATTGTGTCAATTTTGTTGAACTTGTTCGGTGAATGCACTAGAGAGAGAGAGAGAGCGGTTGAGGATCAGTTCAAGGTGAGTTTTAGGATGTTGTTTATAAATGTTAGCTGATCAGTTGTTTAGATTCAGCAAGTTTGTCGATTGATTGTCGAAGAAGAAGTGAAATTTCATTGATGTTTAGAGTTAGACGAAGATCAAAATTTCAAATTCTGAAACATAAGTCATCTGGTAGAATCTAACTTCTTCATCAATTTGTTTGTATTCAATTTGGTTATCTGGTAGAATATCCTTCACTTAAAACTCCATCAATTCACTCTTAAGGGTGAGCCTATGAGCTTAATGGTGTTAACCATTGTTACAGTCTTTGGTGAGTCTAAAGTTTTTGGTTCATTTAAACAAGTTATGTTTGAAATCAGTCGCTTTCAAAGTACTTGTTTCAATGTGGTCTCTCTTCGATAATGATGATGTCCAACCTAAAAATATAGCTTTCAACCGCATCTAAACCCAAGTGATGAGTGTAGAATCCTACTTGAGGAATTTCACAGAAAACAATTTATACGAATGTTGCCTAAAAAGATACCCTAACCACAAGATCAGGTAGGTAGAGTAAATATTGTGAACCCTATCGATACTCTAGACGCATGGTTGAGCATGTGGATGAATGTGTAATTCGTCGTAACTGGTACTTAGTGAATTAATGGTAGAGTATATATGTAGTTGGTGTTAATTGCGAATTTGCGTATTTGGTCATGCATGATTTTGAGATACTTTTGCATTTACTTTATAGAAATTGGATCTACCTCATTCTAAGAAATCGTTTGCGAAGGAAACTCTAATTGAATTATGTTTGAGGAATTAATTTGTGAAAATTTATATTTTGATGAGATAAATTTGGATGATTGTATTATATGCCAATGGACTTGTTAGCGAATCTAAATTCTTTATATTTAATGGGTTTTGATTCCCCGTTTTGTTACAGAAAGGTTATATATGAAAAATGTAGGTTGCCCCAAAACCATGGGAGGGTATCCTGACGAGATTGTTTGTGATTTGGCAATGTATCAAATGTTATGCTTCCCCAAATTAATGGGTGGACTGATTTACTTATGAATGACAAAATTTCATTGTGGAGGAATTTGAAATATAAAAAAATAAATGATATTTATAAACTTTGATTGATGAAAATTTTAAAACACCTGGAATTGTATCTCTTAGAACTACCACACCTCTTTTGTTTATTATTTCCATTCTCTTACTAGAGAAACTAAATGACCAGTGGGTCGTCTTGGGGAGTTGGGGCGCCTATTTCCTACTAGAGAAACTAAAATAACCTTTGGGTTAGTCTTGCGGAAATGAGGTGAATTTGTATGCCTAAAATAGGCTTTGATATTTATCTGTAAAAAATGTGACGTGAGTTTATGCGCATTGATAGCCAAGAGTGGCTTTTGGTACTCATATAATTAGGAGTATCCACGATGCATGCCTGTATGTGATGTCCCCACTTGGGCATGGATGACGGAGAAGTCCTCCTTTATATGAGAGAGGCATACGGGCATGTATGTTCGGCACGAAGGTGGTGCGCATGTGGTATCGTCTAAGTGATCAATTCGTTAAAAGATTAAACAAATTCAAATAAAAATGAATAGATTACGTTTATATTGTTTCTAACCCCTTTTCATGCAGGATGGCAAGTCCACTAATATTTTTATAGGTCAGACTTGCCATAGTCAACTTCTACAGCGTAAGTACAAGTACATGCATATTTACTTATTAGGAAGATGATATGATTGCCTCGTTGAGGAACTAAATTCTTGGAACTGTGTTTTCTTGTATCACACTTTTGCCTCGTTGAGGAACTACCTATTGGTGTGATGGTTTGTTGTTTGTGTTTAGCTTGATGTTTATCACGTGCGATTTTATTGATTTTGGGATGAAGATTTCTCACACCAGCTTTATTGCTGACCCAAGTGAGCTTTTGCTTCTTGGGTACATTCCTTTGGGAATGTAACCAATTAGCCTTTCAGGTTTAGAGACTTTTGAGCAGCGTTACTGGAGTTTCGCTAGTGGGGCTAACGACGTCAAAATTTCCTGGTTAGAGTTTTAATACAAATTTTAGTGTGTTCTATTTTCTAAACTATGTTTTAGTCGTTGCTGCTAAATGTTTTTATTGTTATTGGATTTCACGTCCCGAGTTTTGGGGGAAACGGATAATCCTACGTGGATTTTGGGATTTTTGTTTTCTCCGAAAAATCAGGGCGCGACAAATATGGCCTTTAGGGACACTTGACGTTTCTGAAGTCTGAAGAGATTGTCGAGAACTTCTCTTATTATAGGGCATCTGAGGCAGACGAATAGTGACGCCGGGCAGAATAGTGATTATCCTGCAGGCTAGTTTTAACAGATAATCCACAGGGAAGAACACAAGAGAATCGCCCAAGAACACAGAGAAATAACTCTAATGTCAATTAAATTACTCAAATCAAAGGTCTCCTACAATACTGAGGAAGATCTTTATTTATAGTTCTCAAATAACTTGAATAATAAGCAACCTATTCCTAAAAGAAAAGGTAGAATCAAATACTAAAATAACAAGCAGTCTATTCCTAAAAGAAAAAGTAAAGCCTAATCCTAAAAGGAAACTGCATATTCCTAAAAGAAAAATTAGAATCAAATACTAAAATAACAAGCAGTTTATTCCTAAAAGAAAAAGTAAAGCTTAATTCTAAAAGGAAACTAAAAGACTCCTAATTAAATTGAAAGATTACTCAAAGTTATTTAGTAAATAACTTTGAGAGCAAATTAGGAACCCTAGAAATCCTCCTGCATCAAATAGCCATAAATTCTGTTTAGATAACAGTAAGAGGATCCTCTAAACTTTAAACAACTAGCTAGAGGGTGCCAAGGATTTGAAATCAAATGGGAAATGAATTTTCATTTATAGAACTAGCTAGTTAGTGAATCATTAATCGATGGATATGTTACACGGAAACTCTGAATTCTCTTTGGCACCGAAAGAAAGTTTACTCTTAGTTGCATTTGGTCATTTTTCTGAAAGATTTAATACAATCTGACCTGTATGAGCTACAAGGAAGGAACGTAACTTAGCCGACACGTGGGAAATTGGTATGAACAAACAAAAAGCATTTTCCTTGACCTAATTATGTACCCTTTGTACCATTAATACAAAAGCATTCATGGATCCAAGTCTATGTATTGCAAGTATTGAGCTAAAGTTTAGGCTACCATTCGGATATTAGGCAATGGAAAAGACTGGATTAATGATTCACTAGTAGCTAGCTAGAACGTGCCCAACCTAGAAGACATACCAACGTTTATGGTCAAGCATTTGTAAGACTAAAAATGTATATATAATCTTCCATATATATGGTACTTGTTGGAAGCGTAGAACCAAACCAGAAAAACAAGCATCAATCAATCAAGAGATACAATCCAAGATTCACACTATATGCGAAAGGTTTATGCTGGAATCCCAAAATTGAAACAAACCAAAAGACAGAGATATGTACTCAATCTAAAAATATGGAGGAGATTACAGATCTTTTGCTTACAAGCTCTCCCCACAAGTCCCACGAAGTCCAATAAACAATGCGTCAAACATCAGAGTCTCTTTAGCTGGAGAGCAAAACACAAGTCCTAATCAAGTCTTTAATTAGGAAACGAAAACACTGAAATATTGCCACACTGATAAAACATGGATATTGCGGACCTAATGAACTTCACAGACTTCAGGGGTTCATCACAATTTCTCAAGAGTACTAAAAACTGGAGTGCTGGTTCGAAAGCAAAACATGGTCCTTTCAACCTTCTGTTTGAAATATTGTTGTACCATGCATGTCAATGTAAGCAAAGTAAAATGGCGTAGAATAGATGCCCCCAAAAACATTAAAAAAAAAAAAAGTCTATGGTGTTAGAGAATTAATCTAGACTGGTTCTAGAAGAGTTGTGTCTTTTGGTGTTCCAATGTGTCTTTTAGTATTACTAAGTGTCTTTTACTAAGAGATGTGTCTTTTACTAAAGGTCATGTGAGTCCTATTTAAACCCATGTATTATTTGGTTTCAATCAATGTGAATCAAGTGAGTTCTCTACACATAAGAGTTCTAGTGTTATCAAGAGATTACAATCTCTCTTGTTTTCCTTATTCTTTTTCATTCACATAGTTGGTTAAATCCCAACAAATTGGTATCAGAGCCTAGTTGAGAGAACCATGGCGTCCAACAACAACAATTCCGTCCAACCTCCACTTCCTTTTCTTACCAGTAAAAACTACAATCATTGGAGAATGAAGATGATGGCCCTATTTGGTTCACAAGACCTATTGGAGATCGTAGAGATTGGTTTCCAAGAGCCCGAAGATGAAACAACTCTTAATGCACAAAACTTGGCCGAGTTGAAGTCTAACCGCAAGAAAGACTACAAAGCCAAGTATTTCATTATGCAAACAATAGATGAAGTTATTTTGGACAGAATTTCAGTAGCCACAACGGCTAAACAAGCTTGGGATATTCTTTATTCTTCATACAAAGGAGATGACAAAGTCAAGATGGTGCGTCTACAAACTCTTCGAGGGGAGTTTGACACACTAAGAATGAAGGAGTCCGAGACTATTGAAGACTACTTCAATCGGGTTATCTCAATTGTCAACCAATTGAGATTGAATGGTGAGAATCTAGAAGACCAAAGAATTGTCGAAAAGATCCTTCGGAGTTTGACTCGAAAATTTGAGTCTAGTGTTGTTGCTATTGAAGAATCCAAGGATTTATCTTCTTTGTCGGTGGAGAGTTTATTGGGATCACTACAATCCCATGAACTACGAATGAAGCAATATGATTCTAGTTCTATTGAACAAGCCTTTCAAACGCAAGTCTCTTTTAGAGATACCTCTAAAGATGGCTTGAGAGGAAGAGGTCGTGGAAGAGCCACTTCTCGTGGTAGAGGAATAGGCTATGGTGGACAAGAGAAATCTCATGATGGTGAGGCTTCATCTTATCGAGGAAGAGGGAGAGAAAGATCTTCCTTATCAAATATTCAATGCTATCGTTGTCATATGTATGGCCATGTCAAGAAATATTGTAGAAAGAAGATGGAGGAGGACAACAAAGAATCCAATTTTATGCATGAGGAGGAAGAAGACAATCTTTTCCTTACATGCAATGTTCATGGCGCTTCCTTAGAAGATGTGTGGTTCGTGGATAGTGGTTGTAGCAACCACATGACCGGGAACAAGAAGGCCTTTGTTGAGATAAATGAGACATTTCAAAGTGAAGTTAGAACCGGAGATGACAACAAGCTTCAAGTCAAAGGAAGGGGTGATATTCTTGTCCAAACCAAGCAAGGAGTAAAGCGGCTCTCAAATATATTTTATGTTCCAGGCCTTAAGCACAATCTCTTAAGTGTTGGGCAACTTCTTTTGAAGGGGTATGAAGTAAATTTCAAGGGAGCTTTGTGTGAGATCAAAGATAAGAATGATGTTATCATTGGAAAGGTGGGAATGACCAACAGTAAAATGTTTCCTTTATCTTTCCAAAGTAACATTAATTCTTGTTTATATACTATTCAAGACAAGTCTTGGCTATGGCATTATCGATATGGTCACTTGAGTTTTAAAACTCTATCTCTTATGGGCAAGAAGAATCTTGTGGAGGGCTTGCCTACAATTCAACTTCAAGATACAGTATGTGAAGGATGTGTCTTGGGGAAGCATAGTAGGAATTCTTTTCCTAGTGGGAAGGCATGGAGAGCGTCAAAGCCACTTGAGCTTGTGCACACCGATCTTTGTGGGGCAATGCATACTACTTCAATTGGTGGTAACCGTTATTTTGTTACCTTCATTGATGACTATAGTAGGAAGACTTGGATATACTTTCTAAAACAAAAATCGGAAGTATATGGTTGTTTCAAAAATTTCAAGGCTTTTGTTGAAAAGCAAAGTGGTTTCCTATTGAAAACTCTTCGCTCGGATCAAGGGGGAGAATATATTGATCATGGGCTTCGAGATTTCTTAAAAGAGCATGGTATTCGACATCAATTTTCCGTCCGTGGTACCCCACAACAAAATGGAGTCGCCGAAAGAAAAAATCGCACAATTATGGAGTTGGCTAGAAGTATGTTGAAGGCCAAGGGATTGCCAAATTCATTTTGGGCGGAAGCGGTAGCATGTGTTGTTTATCTGTTGAATCGTTCCTCTTCTAAAAGTGTGCAAGACAAGACACCACAAGAAGCTTGGAGCGGACACAAACCAAGTGTTGATCACTTGAGAATTTTCGGAAGCATTGCCTATTCACATGTACCGGATGAAAGAAGGAAGAAGCTAGATGACAAGTCCGAGAAATGCATTTTTGTTGGATATAGTGAATGTTCAAAGGCATACAAGTTGTATAATCCCCTCACCAAGAAACTCATTATAAGCCGTGATGTGAAGTTCAATGAAGGAGTATCTTGGAATTGGAAAGAAAATGCAACCAAAGAAAATTCAAGTTGCATAGAAATCGAAGAAGAAATTGAAGCTCCAATTGAAGAAAACGAAGAGGTTGGTGTTCCACCTTCTTCTCCCAATTCTACTTCATCACCCTCTTCATCTTCAACTTCAAGTTCTCCTTCGAAGAAGACAAGGAGTATCCAAGATCTTTATGAACAAACAAGTAGTAATTTGGGTGACGATTTGGCCAATGTGGATGATGATTTGGTTAATTTTGCTTTGTTTGTTGATGCCGATCCAATTATGTTTGACGAGGCTTCTAAAGATGAGAAGTGGAAGCTTGCAATGGATAATGAAATTGATGCTATTCAAAGAAACAAGACTTGGGAACTTGTTGATCTCCCAAATGACAAGAAACCCCTTGATGTGAAGTGGGTTTACAAAACAAAATTGAACTCAAAAGGCGAGGTTGATAAGCACAAAGCACGCTTGGTGGTGAAAGGCTACAAACAAAAGTATGGTGTTGATTTCCAGGAAGTATTTGCACCCGTGGCTCGCCTTGAAACAATTCGAACAGTACTTGCATTGGCAGCTCAAAGAGAATGGAAAGTCTATCAAATGGATGTCAAATCGGCATTCTTGAATGGCTTTCTTGAGGAGGAAGTTTATATAACTCAACCACCTGGTTATGTGAAAATTGGAGAAGAAAAGAAAGTATGTCATTTGGAAAAAGCCTTATATGGGCTTAAACAAGCACCAAGGGCATGGTATAGTCGTATTGATGGCTATTTTTTGAAGAATGGTTTTAAAAGATGTCCATTTGAAAATACTTTATACACCAAGAAAGGATCTCATGGTGAGTTTTTTGATAGTATGCTTATATGTTGATGATTTAATCTTCACCGGAAGTTGTTCAAGTATGAATGAAGATTTCAAGAAAGCTATGATGAATGAGTTCGAGATGACCGACATGGGACTACTCCATTATTTCTTGGGCATTGAAGTTAAACAACAAAGAGATGGGATTATCATCACTCAACAGAAGTATGCAAATGATTTATTAAGAAAATTTAGAATGGAGGGCGCACTACCAATTAGCACACCTATGGAGGCTGGTTTGAAGCTAAGCAAATGTGAAGACAATAGGCATGTTGATGGAACTCTTTATAGAAGTCTTGTTGGTAGTCTTACGTACTTGACTTCCACTAGACCCGATCTTATGTTTGCGGTGAGTATGCTTCGTAGATTCATGGAATCTCCTAGGCAAAATCATTGGGAAGCTGGAAAAAGAGTCTTAAGGTATGTGAGTGGAACAATTCATGAAGGCATTCAATTCACGAAAGTTGAAGAACCAAGTTTGGTAGGTTATTGTGATAGTGATTGGGGAGGAAGTGTTGATGATAGTAAAAGCACTTCCGGATATGTCTTTAATATTGGTTCTGGCGCAATCTCATGGGCATCTAAAAAGCAAGCTATTGTGACTCTCTCTACAACCGAGTCCGAATATGTCTCACTGGCTTTTGCATCTTGTCAAGCACTTTGGTTGATTTGGGTTTTGAGTGAACTCAAGCATGGACCTGTTAGTTCTCCTACACTGTTTTGTGATAACAGTTCGGCTATTTCACTTACAAAGAATCCGGTTTTTCATGGCAAAAGCAAGCATATAAGGATCAAATATCATTTCATTCGAGACTTGGTTAAGGAGGGACATATAAATTTTGCAGATCTCAAGATCAAGTTGCCGATATTTTCACTAAAGCTTTGAAGACCGACACATTCAACAAGTTGAAGAAGAAGCTTGGAATGGTGATAGTCTAGCTTAAGGAGGGATGTTAGAGAATTAATCTAGACTGGTTCTAGAAGAGTTGTGTCTTTTGGTGTTCCAATGTGTCTTTTAGTATTACTAAGTGTCTTTTACTAAGAGATGTGTCTTTTACTAAAGGTCATGTGAGTCCTATTTAAACCCATGTATTATTTGGTTTCAATCAATGTGAATCAAGTGAGTTCTCTACACATAAGAGTTCTAGTGTTATCAAGAGATTACAATCTCTCTTGTTTTCCTTATTCTTTTTCATTCACATAGTTGGTTAAATCCCAACATATGGTGCATTTTTTCATTAGTACGTCTTAAAATTTGGTAATTTTCCAAGAAAAAGGGTCTATTCTGAACATGAGTAAAGTAGAAGAACAAAAATATAAATTAAGAAAAAAAAAGCAAATAGCAAAAGCCGTCGTAAAGTTCTATCAAGCAATTACTGGGGCATTAAAAAATCAATTGTTTTGTTATAAGCAGATTTAAAAATCATGCAAATAGCTAAAGGCTCAAGAGTGTTTATATTTAACCCAACCAAATGAGGAATGGTTTTCATTATCCGTTGTATTCGACCAAGATAAGGACATTGCTAATTTGTGTTTGCCTGTTGATTTGACAAATATGTCTTCAATTCAAAGCTACTGTTTCTGTTGGTTCATTTTTATGATTAAATGGTAGGTCATGATGGGTTGCATGTCCAAACAACAAACTACATCTTGGCCACACCACAAAATATTGACAATCAGTTGGTATGCAAAGCCATGTGATGTGTGATTCCTCAGAAAGTATGTACATCACTAAGCCACCATACAACTCTTTCTTCACCATTGAATCCAATCTCTATATATACACTAAGACTTGTTAAGAGTATCATTCAAGTCCCAACCCTTCAAGTGTTAGAAGCTCTCTTCATTTTCAGTATTTTCTGAACATAAAATTTCTAACAAGTTATGGGTATTCAATTGAATAGGATGATTCATGCCAAGCAAATCTTTCGACGATCTTACAAGACTTTTCTATCATCAAATGTTCCAAAAGGGCATTTGGCAGTTTATGTTGGAGAGTCTCACAAGAAGCGATATGTGATTCCTATTGCCTACTTGAACCATCCTTCTTTTCAAGATTTACTAAGCCGAGTAGAAGAAGAATTTGGTTTTCATCATCCCATGGGTGGCCTTACAATTCCATGTAAAGAAGATGTCTTCATTGATCTCACTTGTCGTTTGAATTCCTCTTGAAAGAGGAGATACAATAGAATACGATGTAGAAAGTTACAGAAGCACACATATTCGTGTGACTTTGGCTTAAGGCGCGGTTGTTTCATTTGCAACCCCCACCAAGTTTTATGCGTAAAGAAAACTAAGATAATCCCATACAGGTTCTTCGTGTTCTTTATATTATGTTCTCCTTAAGCTTGTCATGTGAACATAAACTAAATATAGCATTCTTATGGACGATTAAATTGAGCAACATTGCCAAAATAAGACTAAGAAAAAGGAGATTGCTCCATGCATATTTCTTCATAAACTCTATTGATTTCAGATTTATTTCATGAGTAGGGTTAGAACATATTGTAAGAATGCGCATTACAACTATACCATATCCCTGTCTAGTATCTTCAAATTATGTTTTAAACTTTTAGTTGATCCACATTCGTTTATCCTTCAATCTTTAAATGTGTAATTGGGTCAATACATAGTGTAGTACTCTTAATATATTATGTTTATTTTCTTCATTGATCACATTTGATGATTTTTTATTGTCTAACTAGTGAAAGAGGCATGGATTTTGTTTGTGTTCAAATCAATCCATCACCCTCCCAGTGAAAGTGTTGAAGAGGCCTAACTTATTATGAGCACATGAAATAATCTCCTCTCCCTGTTCTTCAACCAAGTAATCTTGTGGTTGTAATAAACATGCCTTCCATCCAAATGCTACTTGTTATGTGTCGAAATCCATCCCGCCAATTCGTGAAAGCGTGTCTTTAATCCAAAATACATCCAACGCGTAATGCACTAAAAAATTCAGCCATCCATTATCTCCTAAGTTAGGTTAGGTAAGGATGTGTTGTGTTGCAATTTGTAACAGATGATCCTCTACAAGTAATCACTAAAAACATTTGTCATAATGGGTTGAAGAGCAAACCATGTGATCACCGATAAATTATGTCCCCATTTAAATATCCATTTATTGGTACACTGAATTTCATAAGCAAACCCGGGAAAATATAGTCTGGCAGACATAGGATTATTTAAGCCTATAAATCAAGGATGCAGCAACGATAGAAGAAATGAAAAGTAAAAGTGAAACAAGAAAAGGACATATATGGGCTGAAAAAAACCTATATGAGGAGAACTCATGTGACCGCAACAAAACTAGTAACGCTATGATCAACGGATGAAAATTTCTAGAGAGCCTGGTCCTAGAGCACTGATTTGTGCTTGGGAGGGTGGTCCGCACGTGATCGGACCAACTCTACCCCTCTTCAACTTCTCCAAACCCATGGAGAGAAGGGTAGAGTGGTCCAATCATGTGTGGACCACCCTCTCAAGAACGGCCCATGGCAATTTATTTCATAGCCCACCAAATTGCTCTACTCACTCTAAAAATAGTAGGGTCATTACTGTGCTTTAAATCCAACAACTACAGTTTGTCCTACCATGTGATCCCTTATTGAGCATGTCTCTTGGCATACTCCATGTAGTTGTTCTTCCACCAGAGTGTCCACATTGATAGGACATCTTCGACCAATCCAATCTATTAAGTAGAATCTACTCCACAACACATTGGAGAACAAGACCATGTTGTAAGCACAAAATGTTGCTTCATCATTGAATCCAAAATCCAAAATCCAAAAAGAGAGAGTGACTTCCTTTCTGGAATTCCAGTTCAGAATTATTTGTGTTGCTTAAGAAACAAAATTGTTAAATTTTTGCAGTGTTAACTAATTCCAATTCCTAGTGCATCCAGAGAGCTAGGTGAGCAAAAGGAAGAGAATATAATGGGATTTTCTCACATATATAAAAGATGAATAATACTAAGAATTTATAATGAATAAGGTTCTCTCTGGGAGAAGAATTATTTTTGAACCTCCCAACTAATTTACAATGAATATATACATGAGGTTGAAGACTGCCTAATCTCGATCAACTATACAAAATTGGAGAAATCAGTTAGAATTCTACAGACAAGTAACTGATTTCTTTGATCTCTAGTCTATATGTGTGCTCCCCATCCCTCTCTCATAAACTATTTAATCTCGAAGCAAGATTGATGAAAATTTCTTCATTGCATGGGATTGTAAGACCACCCATTGGGTGATCATATCCAAATTCTTCCTCAGCCTTTCGTAGCAAGTCTTGGAATGAAGATTGGTTCAAGTATGATAATGGAATGATGTGTCTTTTCCTTTCAGTCTGGTTCTCTCCTACATAAACTGCAATATGGCCTTTTGGGACATCTGAGGCTGCCAGTGGTCTCAGAAGTGACTGTCGAACAATGTGCTTAGCTTGAAGCACCCTAAGAAAATTAATCCCCATTACTTCTAGATTCAGTTGAATGAAGAAAAACAGTGGACTTCAATTGAAGAGATGAAAGTTTAAGAAGTAGAAAATGGGAGTAAGTGGATTTTGATGGTAGTCTTTTATGCTTACAGGCTTTTATAGAGTGCAAATGAAATGTGGGGAATCATCTCAAATGTGGCTTGGATCTTGGGTGGTGAAGAGAATGCATTGTGGGTTTTGCTTTGTCATGCCTCATCAGTCATGAGATATCACATGGGGTTGCCTTCCAACTACTTGGCCAGATTTTAGATGTCTGACCTAAAACATCTTTAAAGACACCATGTGAGGATTAGAGCATACTACACTATACCCCATAAAATTAAAGGTTGTTGTACTATTATATGGTAGTAGATAGATGCTTTCGACATCTATGGGCCTATGTGCTTGCAGTGCTACCTTCTTGTTTTTCCTAACAGGGATTTAAACCCAATAGATTTCTTATACTTCGCAGGAAAGATTATCTGGCTTTCCTATATACATATATAGGTTTTTAATTTTTTTTTTTTTTTTTTTTTTCTGGTGTACAAAGGAGGGCTAGATGTCCTGATCGATTCTCACATGGTAGGGAATGCTGTTTTTGCAACAAACAAGCAATTGATAGGACCACTCACCGTCGAGAGTTTGATAGGAATAGGAAGGCAATATCATGTGATCACCATGAAGATGTCTTGAGTACTACCAAATCCAATTGATCATAGGAGGACATCTCATCTACCGTTTTCATTTACTCTTCTTTCTATATATACTCCTGACAATCAGTTAAGTGTTCAATTTTCTTTCTTAACACACACTTTCAGATCTGGTTCTAGTTTTTTGTTGTCTTATATCTAATAATCCATGGCTATTCGTCTACCTCGGATGCCTTACAACAAAAAAATTTCTCGAAAGTCTCTTCCAATTTCAGAAATTTCAAGTGTCCCTAAAGGCCATATTGCAGTCTATGTTGGAGAAAGTGAGAAGAAGCGTTATGTGATTCCAATATCATACTTGAACCACCCTTCATTTCAAGACTTGCTAAGCAAAGCTGAGGAAGAATTTGGGTTCAATCATCCAATGGGTGGTCTGACAATTCCTTGCAGTGAAGACACCTTCAATGACCTAACATGTTGTTTGATGGGCTTGTGAGAGTGTAACGACCCGCTCTCACATGACACCATATTGTCCGCTTTGGGCTACCAACCGGCCCGCACGGCTTTAAAACGCGTGTTGTCATGTAGAGCGACCTCGCACACTTAAAACACATCCCCCTCCCGCACCCAGGCGATATGGGACTATGATTCCCCTTGTAGCTCGTCCAACCCTTCTTGGCCTATTGGGCCTGTTGGGCCTGTTGGGCCCTCTACCCTCACCTCAGGTCCGCCCACTTAGGGTCTCACAGTCCACCCCCTTAAGGCCAAACGTCCTCGTTGGCCACACAGGCACCCACAACGTCCACGTCGCCAGAGGGCCCACCAACACCGTGGCATACTTTCGGCTGGGTCAGGCTCTGATACCAACTGTAACGACCCGCTCCCACATGACACCATATTGTCCGCTTTGGGCTACCAACCGGCCCGCACGGCTTTAAAACGCGTGTTGTCATGTAGAGCGACCTCGCACACTTAAAGCACATCCCCCTCCCGCACCCAGGCGATATGGGACTATGATTCCCCTTGTAGCTCGTCCAACCCTTCTTGGCCTATTGGGCATGTTGGAACCTCTACCCTCACCCTCACCCTCACCCTCACCCTCACCTCAGGTCCGCCCATTTAGGGTCTCACAGAGAGCGACGATTAGGACTGATCCACAAAGATTAGTCTTCAATTTTGTAAAATCTAAAATTATCAACAATGTAAATATATCATTTTTTTCATATACAGTTACAGAGGATGAGAACAAAAATGTTCCTCCCTTTTGCATTTAATTGAACTGGTCTCTTTCATATTGTTATTGAACTCTCTTCTCTATTTTCTCTACCATTAAATGATAATTAACTGAACCATTTGCTAATGATGAAAGGTGGAGTGCTACCTAATTCGGTGACGATTAATTCAATAGGGACAACGGCGGCGTTGTATATGATATTAGAGTTTAAAGATGGAAAAATGAAGGTAAAGACTATCAAAAAAGCCTGCCCAGGACTCTGTTGAACTCTGAACTGAAGAGGTAATTTAGTACAGGCTCATTTATTTTCTTTCACAATTATATAGAGTTGCTCTTTTATCTGTGGGTTTGTGACATTATGTTATAATTGAGAGTGAATTAAGCGTGAAACTAGTTATAGCTCTAGAAATTAAAATGTTTATATAGATATAGAATAAGTTTACTTTATGTTAGGAAAACACCAAAACTTACTACATTATTTACTTTGTATTTATTATTTCTTTTATGTGAGTTGTATCTGCATCCATATTTATTTCGATCTTTAAATATTCTTGTAAGTTCCGTTTCTTTTAGATTTTGAAGATTAGATAAATTTGCATAGTGCATTATACTAGTCAGGTTAGAATCTGGAAATATTGTGAACTATCTACTGAATTACTAGTCCATCAAACTCTTGAATCTACTGATGACTTGGAAAATAAAGTTGATTCCATATCTCCCTGTTCTTTGACAAAAATTCTTCTAGACCGGTTATTGCCAGCTCTTGAAAGCGTGCCTTTAGTCCAAAGGACGTGCAGTCACTACACCAAATTGGCATATTTGTAACAATTTAAAAAATAGTAACATTTTTGAGCTATTACAATTCACCAAACAATTTCAAGTTAAAACTAAATTTAGTCAACAAAATGAAAAATAGTTACACAAAAAAAGTGATACAATAAATTAAATCACCATGAATAGCATCACTTGTAAGCCCATACTATTTGTGGTGATACAATTATTGAATCACTTTGTTTGTGAAAATGTGTAAAATTGCTTTGTGAATTGTTATAGCTCAAAAGTGTTACTGTTTTTTTAATTGTTACAAAAATGCCAATTTGATATAGTGGCACCAAATCCTTCATACCCTGAGATATGTTAGGTAAGGATGTGTTGGGTTGTGCAACTTGCATCTGATGATATTCTACAAGTAATCACTCAGAAATCTTAGTCATAATGGGTTGAGAAAATCATGTGATCATCTATGTATTTTCTCCCCATTTAAATGTCTATTTATTGGTACTACACCCAATTATACAAGCACACCTGGGAAAATATAGTATGGTAGAAGATTTGGGATTACTGAACCCATGGATCAAACCTCATCCACTAATGCTGTCAGACTTTACAGTACTTGGTGAAGATTTAACAATCAATAGATATTTAGCTGGTCAGCGGATCGACCAAGAACATTTTGTTACAAGTTAGTGATCAGATGTCATTCGCCATTTAGACTGTACCATGCTTCAAACCCCAACAAGGCAACAACTACAATATATCCTACCATGTGTTCCCTCATTGAGCATGTCTTTTGGCATACTCCATGTAGTTGTTCTTCCACCACAGAGTCCACATTCAACAGGATGTCATGAAACAATCCAGTCTATTTATGTAGATTACATAACCTAAACCTACTCCAAAACACATCTTGGCACTGAAGATGTTTCATATGACACCTGAAGATCCTTAAAACTTGTGTTACCTGAAGTAGCTTCGAGGCTCAATCCTGAATATTTGAAAACTATTATAACAAGCTTGACTGCATCCAAATCTACTCCAAACTTCAATAAAAGATGATACACCACCTCGGCAAGGATCTGGAGCTTCATCTGGCGGGCCGCGCACCTATGATGCTCCACCTGGTTCACTACCCTGCGCTTGATCCCCTGAACAATGTGCCGCCTGCACATCCACTTCGCTGAGTCCCAACCGAACCGTCGGCTCTTATACCAATTGTTGACCTCGCCGAGTCCCAGCCAAACTTTGTGACAACTCTTCCTTACTTGACGTGGGACTATTCAAGTCAACACTTTCCCAACAAAATAATCATGGTGGTAGGTTGTTATGTGTTCAAATCCATGAGGTTGATTGTTGGCAATTTTTGAAAGCATGTCTTTAGTCCAAATGGTGCCAAACTCGTAATCCACTAAAATCATTAATCCTTTATATCCTTAGGCAGGTTAGGTAAGGATGTGTTGTGTTGCAACCGATGATCCTCTACAAGTAATCACTCAAAAATCTTGGTCATGAAGGGCTCAAGAGCAAACCATGCTATGAACCATGTCCTCATTTAAATGTACTTTTATTAGTACACCCAATTTCATTAAGTACAACTGGGGAAATATAGTTTGGCAGAGGATTTGGGATCACTGAACCCATAGATCGAGTATGCAACAATTATCGAAGAAATGAAGAATGAAAGAGTAATAAAAGGATGTATGATGTATCTACTCAAAAAAGGGAAGCCGAAGAAACTCATGGAACCACATTCACTAATGCTCAAGGCAAGAAAAAAGGTAATGAGTACTTATGACCATTTTTTTTTTTTTTTTGATAGCAAGTACTTACGAGTTATGACCACTTGATCTCCCTTTAATTATGAATGGGGAATTCCATAAAATGCCGGCATTGTCACACTTTGATTGAAGATTTAATAACTAATACATATTTTAAGTTATACAATTACATGGAGTCACTGCCTAATATATCAACTATACAAAATTGGAGAAATCAGTTTGAATCCTATGATATTGGAATGACGTATCTTTTCCTCTCAGTTTGATTTTTTCCTACATAAACAGTAATATGGCCCTTTGGGACATCTGAGGCAGCTAGCAGTCTCAGAAGTGATTGCCAAACAAGTTGTTTAGCTTGAATCAGCCTGAGAAAATGAATCCCCATTAGGATTGATTGGACAAGAAAAATATATCCTTAACTGGAAGAAATAGAACCTTGAGAAATATACAGTTTGGCTAACTGAGTTTTGATAGTTGGAAACCATGATTACATGGTGCTTATATAGAGAGAGTAAATGAAATGTAGGGAATGCTCTCGATTGGATCGAGTGGTAAAGGCATGGGTTTGCCTTCCAACTACTTGGCCAGATTTAAGATGTCTGACCTAAAGCATCTTTAAAATACCCCACCTGATGATCTGAGCTTAATACATTTACCCCATAATACTAAGGGTTTGTTGTATTATTATCTATGGTGGTAGAGGGGTGTTTTTGATAGATACGAACCTATGTGTTTACAGATGCCTTTTGTTTTCATAACAAGAATATGTACCGAGCAGATTTTCTATGCTTCACGGAAAAGATTATCCAGATTTTCTCTCATTTGGAGCCAGAAGTACGTGTTTTTTTTTTCTGGTGTATGAAGCTGGGCCTAGATGTCGTAAACAATGTGATCTGTTCTCCCATGGTACGGCATGCTGTTTTGCAACAATTTGGCGATCAGTATGACCACACACCATAGAGAGAGCTTGTCATGAATTGGCAGGCAATATCATGTGAATGACCATGCTGATGTCTCTTAATCTTAACTACCAAATCTAACTTATCAAAGAGGACCCCTATATTTTAGGCTAAATTGATATATCACTCCACATCCACCATTTGATTTTGTGATTAATGGTGGGAATGGAAGTCCCATGAACATGTGAATCTCACTCCTTGGTCCCCCAAGGCATGTGATTTTCATGTTCATGGGACTTTCATACCCACCATTGATCACAAAATCAAATGGTGAATGTGGAGTGATATCTCAAATTAGCACAAAATATGGAGGTCCCTCATGGATTCCTGTGGCATGGGATTTCATGCAACCAAACACACCCTAAGTTTCTTTATAAAATGGGTTGAATCTAGGCTTCAACCTGTTCCCTGCAAATAAAATACGAACATATGAAAGTATACATATTTACAAATTTTTGAACATAAATGTAAGTACGTCTTCTAGGTTGGTCATGTCCTAGGTAGCTGTTAGTGAACCAATAATCCCTATTGCCTAATCTGTGCACGATGGCCTAACTTTAGTTTAATAAAGGCTTGGATCCATGCTTTCCTATCAATGTGTAAAATGACAAATACGATCTTTTAACCGTAAGGAATTATAATTAGGTGCAAGAAAAATATGCTTTTAATCCATACCAGTTTGTTATGTGTCGAACCAGCTAAATATCATACTCCTTGTAGTTCAAACGGATAAGATTGTGTTAAATATCTTTCAGAAAGTGACCACAATTAGGCTCAATAGTGAAAAATCTTTCAGTACCCGAAACTTGTCCTCTCCAAAAGATCTAATATTTACTTTCTATCAGTGAATTCAAAGTTATCTTGAATGCCTAACAGGATTCTTGTAATGTATAGATTGAATGTTTCTCTAACTAACGACCATTTGCTCTATAAATCGGTTTACATTCAGAATAAGACACCATCTGACATAGTTTTGCTCTTAACAAGTCCCCTGTGCATGATCCATTTCTTATTACTGTTATTTAAGAACAACTATTGACAGATTTCATGGGTATTCTTTGCTTTAATATTAGAATCATCAAGGAGTCTCTTCAGAAAGTAACCACAGACGTGCCAAAAGGACACTTTGCAGTGTTTGTAGGAGAGCATCATAATAGGAAGAAGCGCTATGTGGTACCAATATCATACTTAACGCAGCCGTCTTTCCAAGATCTGCTAAGTAAGGCTGAAGAAGAATATGGATTTTATCATCCAATGGGTGGTCTTACCATTCCATGCAATGAGCAGGCATTCATCGATCTCACTTCTCGTTTGAATGTTTCAATGACATCCTGAAAACATTTACTCAGTTTTGTAAAAAGAAAGGCAGCTAAATATGTAAACTCTCTTGTTCAGTTGCAATTTTCACAATTGAGTTCTTTATTCAATGCAGTACCCTGTATGTTGAAACTGCGCCTAAACGATTTTTTGTGTAAATATATAGAATCAGTTCATTTACCAGAAACAATCAACCCTTATACGTAGTTGACGAGTTGGTTATTTTTTTCATATTATCAGGATCTCTCAGTAGAAGTACACAAGTGAATAGAGCTAGTGTTACTTGATATTTCCATCATATATTGTGGTAAATGGTTGTTTTAGAATTTTACGAACCTATGTTGTTTGTCGTAACAGGGATGTATACCCAACTGATTTTCAGTACTTCGTGCAAAAGATAATCTAGAGTTTTGCTCTCATTTCAAGCCAGGAGTTTTTCTCTGGTGTAAAAAGCAGGGCCTAGATGTGGTAAGCATGTTATTGATTCCCACATGGTAGGGCATGGTGTTTTGTATCAAACTGGCAATCGATATGACCACTCACCATAGAGAGCTTGACATAAATTGGCAGGCAAGACCATGTGAAGACCATGAATTATGTCGTTTGGTTGCCAAATGATGGTCACACAATAGGACATCTCAGGTACCATTGTCATCAAATCTCTCTTCTATATATACTTCGGAAAATCAGTTAAGAGTATTATCCAACTTCAAGTGTTCGGTTTTCATATCTCTCAACACCCTTTAAGATCTTATTCTAGTCTTCTTGTTCACTTATTGTGTATCAATGGCTATTCGTCTGCCTCGGATGCCCTACAACAACAAGAGAAGTTCTCGACATTCTCTTCAGACTTCAGCAACCTCAATTGTCCCTAAAGGCCATATTGCAGTCTATGTTGGAGAGGGCGAGAAGAGGCGATATGTGGTGCCAATATCATAGTTGAACAATCCTTCATTTCAAGACTTACTAAGCAAAGCTGAGGAAGAATTTGGGTACAATCATCCAATGGGTGGTCTGACACTTCCTTGCAGTGAAGATGCATTCAATGATCTCACGTATTGCTTGACGAGCTTGTAAGAGCAACAATTAGGATTGATTCATCAAGATTAGACTCCAGTTTTGTAGAATCAAGAAATACCAATAGTGTAAATATGAATGTGTACAATTACAGTAGATGAGAACAAGTTCCTTCTGTTAGCATTCATTTATGTGAGACTGGTTTGATTCTCTTCTCCACTCCTCTAATTTTAAGCAAATAAGAAACTACAAACTAATTATTGATCCTTAGCAAAATGATATTTTACAAATTATGGGCATACTACAAACTAGGGGTGGGCATTTAGGACCGAAAACCCAGACCGAACCGACAACCGAACCGATCGGGTCGGTTCGGATCGGTTTTAATTAATTAAAAAAATTTCGGTTGTAAAAGCCCGGCCCGGCCCGAAGTTTTTGGTCTCGGCCTCGGTTTCCAATTTTGAAGCCCGTCGGGTATCCAGCCCGGCCCGACTCCTCGACTCCCTGTGCTATGCCAGTATGCCACGTGAAAATGAATTCATACTTTCATATTTTTTAAGTATACTTCCATACTTCAATTTTCTCCCTGTCTGACACCGTCCTTCCCCTCAATTCAATTTCAACCCAAAATGACAAAATGGAGAGAGCAGGGAAACGAAAGGGACAGAGATGGAGAGAGCAGAGAGAGAGCAGGGAGATGATGTGGTCTAATGATGTTGATGATGTGGTCTGATGATGATGTGGTCTGATGATGATGCGGTCTGATGATGCGAGAGCAGGGAGATGATGTTGATGATGCGAGAGCAGGGAGATGATGCTGATGCGGTCTGAAGAAGAAGAATGCGGTCTGATGATGATGATGATGATGCGAGAGCAGGGAGATGATGCTGATGATGCCGTCTGATGATGCTGATGCAGTCTGATGATGCGAGAGCAGGGAGATGATGTTGATGATGCGAGAGCAGAAGAAGGAAAGCAAATCCAGATCATCCTCTTCTCTGGAACACAGAAGAAGGAAAGCAAATCCAAACTGATTCAGATCCCCTCCATTCCCCATTTTTGCAATGATCGATCAGATCTCAGATCTTGATATCAGATTTTTTTAGACCGATTTTTTTTTTTTTTTTTTTTTTTTGTAATTTGTTGTATGGTTTTTTTTGTAATTCTTTTGATAGAATTTTTGTACATATGATGAATGCAGTATTTTTTTTATACTGTAGAAGTATTTTTTTGCTATTAGGATCGAGACCGGCCCGAAACCGGCCCGTAAATCGGTTAACCGGGACCTCGGTTACCCGGTCAACTCGGTCCGGTTTCGGTTCTCATAAACACAGGCCCGAATTTTTCGGGCCGGTTTTCGATTTTTAGCTTTTGGGCCGGTTACCCGTACTTGCCCAGCCCTACTACAAACTATCTTGCACGGGCAGCCGACTCAAACTCCTGCGCCGACGGTAGCAACGACGGATCCCAGAATCGATACGTTGGCATCTCAAATACAGCGGATTGCCAATGCGGTAGAGGCTCTCACATGACAGAATCCACCACCCGCTAATGAATACCTGGAGCAGCATGGACCACCGTCTCCAAAAGATGATAGGGAGCAAGCGCAGGAAAGCCCAACACCCATTTGTTCTTATTGGACTAAATGAGGCTACACAACTAACTTTGAGTTCAACGCCAAGACAGGAGGCTTAGCCCTGGAAACCACGACCTGGGCGTACTGTACCGCCTCTCCTTCCCACCATTTGTAGATCGGATCATGAATGAGGCCCTTCCGAGAAAATTCACTCCCCTGAAGCTTGACTCCTATGACGGGACCACCGATCCTTTCGACCACCTACGCCATTACCACCACGTAATGGCCCTTAAAAAAGGATTTGAATCTGACATGTGCGGGACCTTTTCCACTAGTCTGAAAAGCTCAGTACTGACATGGTTCCATAGCCTTCCGCCGAAGTCAATCGACTCAACGCTGGCAAAGGAATTCCTAACGCGTTTCGTCGGGAGCCAACGTTTCCGAAAAGGCCTGCACTACATACTCTCCCTAAAGCAGAGGTCCGGCGAGACACTCCGAGAGTATGTCACACGTTTTCACAATGAGCTGACCCTCATCAACGGGTGCAGTGACGATACAGCCTTCACTGCGGGCCTCAAAGAGGGGAAGTTCTACAAGGACCTCACCCTGGAGCCCCCTCTGGACATGGCGGAGCTCCTCAAGAATGTCCAGAGACACATCACCCTAGAAGAGTCTAGGACCGTAAAGAGGGAAATCGAAGGCGAGAAGAAGCCCTCCGCTCCCAGGGACAAGAATGAGGGAAAGAGATGCGAGGATGAGGAACGAAGCAAAAGGAAGCGCAGTGACAACAGGTCGGACCTTGGTCTGTTCAGGCTGGAGAAATCGTCCAACTACGTTGGATCCAAAGCAGTGACAACCCTAAATGCTAACCTATCGGACGTGCTAGCATAAATAAAAAGCTGGGAGGAACTTAAGTGGCCCACAAAGACACCCGGAAACCCCGCCAAATGCGACAACGACTAGTATTGCGCGTACCACAAGGAAGGCCACCACGACACCAATGACTGCAAGAGTCTGAGGTACAAAGTTGAGTACTAGCTAGATCCGCAGAGGCAAACTGAAAGAGTTTCTGAAGTCTGAGAAGCCAACATAACAAACAAAGGACAAGGGGGAGTCAGTTAAAGAAATAGAGAAGGAAACTCCAGGGATAATATACGTCCTTCATGGAGTCGGACCAAATGAAAACCAGTCATACAGGTCCCGCAAGCGGACATTACTACTGGATATGCGGACACAATCCACAAATGAGGACAAACACATCTGCCACTCAAGGGCTCAGATCCTCATTCCTACCTTGACCTTTACAGACAAGGACCTTGAAGGAATCCGAGCACCACATAATGACGCCTTAGTCATCTTGGTTTTCATAGGAAGGTGGGAAGTAAAAAGAGTCCTAGTTGACACAGGAAGTTCGCTTAACGTTCTGTTCTACAATGCATTTCGCAGCATGGACCTTAGGGAGGAAAACCTGACATCTTCATAACACCTGCTGATCAGATTTAGCGGGGAAAATGCTTCCCCATCAAAAAGATAAGGTTAGCTACGGTAGCAGGAGAGCCACAGCTCAGGAAGGTCATATTTCTGAACTTCATGGTGACTCACCATCATCTTACAATCTCATCATGGGAAGACCTTGGCTCCACCAGATGGAAGCAATGGTATCCACCCTTCACCAGTGTATTAAGTATATTGTTAACCACTCCAAAGGAACAATACATGGAGACCAACCTACGGCACGAGGCTGCCACTACGCCACACTGAAACAGATAGAGTGCTCCCAGATTCAGTTACATCATGCAGAAAACCTGATCTAGTGCAAGGGCAAAAGACGATAGAAACATCATTTTCAAGCGGTGCAGGAGCAATAAGCTTTTCCGCCTAGCTAGTCGAAAAGGCCATGGAAATCAGGAGCACATCCCCCGACATTTCGTCGACGCGGAGATCCGCCCCTCTGCAAGGTTTACCCTTCAGTAACCTATGTAACACCTCAACAATCCATTGAATGATCCGTGAGAGCAACCCGAATTCACCCCAAGGCCAGGATCAATTTCTCTCCGTCAACAGTTAGTCTGCTCTAAATTATTTAGTTTGTTTTAAGTTATTTGTTTCCCTTTCCAAAATCAAGATTGAGTTTTAATTCTTGAAAATCTTAGGTGATTTGCAATCATTTAATAAATAAATGAAGATTTATGAAATCAAACTCTATTGATTATTGAAAATATGTAACAACAAGCGCCTTGAGGCAGATACAAAAGGCTACATATTATGAACACCCTGAGGCGGATACAGAAGATGGCATACTAAAGGCATTTGATCAACATGGAATGAGGACTTGCTTAAACAGTCTGATCACATAAGCAACCCGCAAACATAACCATGATCCAGCAAACGCAACCCTCAAATATAGTCTGTGGGGGTACAAAATCGTCAACTGGGGGTCTCGTGACAAGCCACAACCAGATACGACCAACTCACGCACTCGATCAAGTGAAACGAGTAAACCTGGGACAAGTATCAGGTTGGCACGGGCAGAGTGCGCCTTCCGACCGCAGGGATAAGAGGGGCGTCTAGGAATCAATGGCCCAATCCATGGACCATGTCCAACTCCTCTTCATCCCGAGATCCCGAATTCCAACGCAAGGCAAGGCAACAGGGTTGATTACGCCGAAATAGTACACGCAGTCAATTGCAGTAAAGATTGTGGTGTCGATCCCACGAGGAAAAACGATCTACAAAACAAAGTCAAAGAATAAGAACTACGCGAAACTAAATTTAAGAAATTCTAACAATTTTAAAATATGAAATTAAATTTAGTTTAATAAAAATCAAGTTTAGAAAAGTCACAAGGTTCCAAGAATCCCTCCTAGATTTCACGCGCCAACTAGTATTGATTCGCTATGATGACTCGATTATGTGTTTCACATCCCAAACAACATAATCGGAAAAATAGTCTTTAATGCACCAATATATTCTAATGTAAATGGATTTTAGATTTCACTTTTTCTAGAAAGCACAAAGGTTGGTCATATGTGATATCCTAAATTTACGATATATCTGGAGACAATAACGTAATAAAAGATGATCACATATAACTAACCTACCGGAATCAATTGATCCTTAAAAATTCCACACATAAGAAAAGCGTGACTAAGCTTATATGGAGAAGAAAAAAACAACCACCGGAATAATAATCTACGAAGAAGTTGATGAAATCTTTGTCACTAAAATAACATAAACTCCTATATTAAATAAAAGTGAAAATCATAAACATCATTATTCATCGTGAAAGCATAAAACTAGTGAAATACCAATTAAGTGTGTTACATCTAGGAGTTCTTCTCTTCGCCTTGCGTGGGGTTTAGTGACACATGGTGAAGGTGATGATAGCAACAGCGGTGTGGAACTTCATCGACATGGCAGCGCGTGGTGGATCAGCGACGCACTCCATGCTCCTGTGCACTCCCTACTCCTGCGTTTCTGCTGTTGCTGTTGCGTTCCCTGCTGCGCTGCTGTGTCATTCTACTGCTGCATTCTGGACAGCGTCTTGCGTTCTGGCTCCTTTGCTGTCGTGCGTTTTCTTTTCTCCCTGCTGCCCTCATTTTTTGTTGTATTTAAGGTAAAGAGAAACACTCTATTGGAAACCCAATTGGGAATCCAATTTAAATTGTAAACAAAAATCTCTCCCTTCTCTTGCTGTTGCTATTGTGGTTAAAAGAAACTAAACTCTTTTGAAAACCCAATTGAAACCCAAATTGGAAACTCAATAGAATTTGGAACCCAATTGGAAACCCAATAGAATTTGGAAACTTAATTGGAAACCCAAATTGCAAACAAAGGGGTCCCACCCCTTAAAAGGTGAGTTTGGCTATGTTCATCCATATTACTTCTTTGTTCCACCAAAATTCATAACTAATTTTCGTTATTTTATTTTTCTTTGGTTATCTTAATCTTAGGCTTGAGTGTCTTCCGCTCCACTTCGTCAATTTGTCTATGAATTTCCAAATTCGCACACGCTAACGCATTTTTGTCATTTAAACTCCAAATCCTACAAAAATAAAATAATTAAACTAAAATACACTATTCGAAACACTAACAAATAAAAATTGAGGTATATTATGTAATAATTATGTGAACAAGGGTTAATTGAGAAATGGCAGAGGCGGCCACCACAAAGTTGCACGTTGGTGCTATCTCTGAAATCAAACATTCAGGAACAACGATAACGCACCAGCGCATAAACAACATACTCTTCCCTTGAGAGAGCATCCATACTACTCCGCAATATAAGAAGAAATTACGAGACCTTAGCGGATCAACTACATGTTCACCCATAACAGGTGACCAAACACAACAGCAACTTTCATTACGAGGAAGGAACATAATGATTAGCTGATTCGACACATAATAGATATGTGGATTAAAAGCATCTTTTTCTTGCAGATAACTATAGAAGCTTTCAAGTTCGGAGAACACAATAGTCATTTTGACCATTGTGATCAAAGTCCTCTTCATGAATTCAAGATTGAAGTCTATGTATTGAAAGTGTGAATTCATGATTAGTGATTTATTAGTAGAGATGCTAGGACATGCCCAACCTAGAAGACATGCCGATATTTATGGTCAAACATGCATAAGTACGTATAATCAACAATCAAGAATCAACTAATAGAGAAATCATGAGATAGAAAGATGCACACCACATACAAAAGATTAGTGAGTAAAGGACTTTTGACTCCTTCTCTGATTCTTCCCATATAATTGGGAGCCATAAACAAGGAACAACAAAGGACTTTGAGTCCTTGTCTCACAAACAGCAATGGTGTTTTGCTTTGTTTGAGATACAGAGAAAGAGAGACAAATGAAAACAAATTAATAATTTTTTTATTGGCACAACTTAACGCTTCTTCCTAGTATGATTCTCTCCTACGTACACTGGAAAAATGTCCTTTTGGGATAGCTCTGGTAGCAAACCAAAGAATACCGATGAACTCTGTGGATGATTGTTCTTAGATAACAGTAAGAGGAAATGGATCAAAAGAATTTTTTTTGTGAGCAAAACAACTAAGAATGTCAAGTTTAGAAGTCAGATGGTGTACTAGTACATGCGAAAAATTCATTTATAGAGCAAACGAACCTTAGTTAGAGAAACATTCAATGTATATGTTACAAGATCCTGACAGTTAAGAGAACTATGAATTTCACATATAGGAAAACATGTTTATGGAACAGAAAGACTTTTGATTATTGAGCCTAACTGTGTGATCACTTTCTAAGAGATTTTACTTATCGGTTTGAACTATAAGAAATGAACCCGATATCGATATTTAGCTGATTCAACACATAACAAACTGGATATGTGGATTAAAACCTAAAAGCATCTTAATTTTTCTTGCAGATAAGTATATAGGCTTTATAGTTTGGAAGACACAATAGTAATTTTGACCATTGAGATGGAAGCCTTCATTGATTCAAGAATTCAAGTCTCTGTATTGAAAGTGTTGAGCTTAAGTTTAGGCAATTAGGTAAGATTAGTGATTCATTTGAAGGGATGCTAGAACATGCCCAATCTAGAAGACATACCAAGATTTATGGTCAAACATCTGTGAGTATGTATAATCAACACAACGAAGAATCGACTAATAGAGAGATCATGAGATAGAAAGATTCACATAAGACACAAATGATTTACGTCGAAAACTCAATCAAAATCCACCAAAAGAACAATGAGATCTTTATTCAATTTTGGATAGGAGATAAAAAATAATTAGAATTTTTATGTGGAGAGCAAGAAATAGGTCATCATCACGTCTTTAGGAAACCGAATGATGAAAGTATATGAAACCGCGAGAAAACTAAGTTACTGGAAACCAGAGTTAACAAAGTTTAAAAACATAAAAATTAGCGAGTTCATGAGCTTGCCTAATGTCATATGGATTGATAAGAGAGTTAAATAACAACAATGAAAATATTGGTAATGAAGATTGAAGCGATGAAAATGAGGAGGGCTGTGATGGGAGCCATGGCGATGACGATGATGATGAAAGCCATGAAAGGGATGACTATGAGGAAGGTTGTGAGGAACCAATAGAAGGGTTTTCTATAAAGTACACAAAAGCATGGAACTGAGATTTCAGAGTAAGCTCTCGAAGATCCACTTGAACTAGAAAAGCGAACAAAAAAAATACATAGAGCATTGATTGCCCGCTGCCACAACAACAAGAAGGGTAGCTTTTTAAATTACCTCATCCTGAAATAGAGCATGAATCGCTTTTACCCAATGATAGCAAGTGTCAGATTAAGGAGACTAGAATAGTCCTTGGTTTAGGTTAAGCATTCCTCGTGATTATTTCACAGCGAATCGTTACCTTTTGAGAAATTATATTTGAGACATCTATATTTTTCAGTAATGTAAAGGTTTAGGGGTCCTTAAACCCTGTTTGCTTTTCAAAAATAAAATAAAAATAACAATATGAAAGAGACCAGTTTCAAGTAAATGATGCTAAAGATAGGACCTTGTTTGTTTCATCCTCTCTAATTGAATATAAAAACTGAAGTATTTACATGATTGGTATTTCTAGATTTTACAAAACTGGAGTCTAATTGTTGCTCTCACAAGCCCATCAAGCAACAAGCTAGACCACAGAAGGCGTCTTCACTGCAAGGAAGTGTCAGACCGCCCATCGGATGATTGAAGCCAAATTCTTCCTCAGCTTTGCTCAACAAGGCTTGAAATGAAGGATGGTTCAAGTATGATATTGGAACCACATATCGCTTCTTCTTGCTCTCTCCAACATAGACAGCAATATGGCCTTTAGGGACACTTGACGTTTCTGAAGTCTGAAGAGATTGTCGAGAACTTCTCTTGTTATAGGGCATCCGAGGCAGACGAATAGCCATTGATATTACAGTATAAGAGAACACAAGGTGACTAGAATAAGATGTTGAAGGGTGTGTTAAGAGAGGAAACTGAAGACTTGAAATTGGATGATACTCTTAGCTGATTTTCAAAAGTATATATAGACAGAGAAGAATTGAAAATGGTACATGAGATGTCCTATCGTGTAATCATTATTTGGCAATCAAAATACATATTCATGGTGATCACATGGCCTTGCCTTCCAATTCATGTCAACCTCTCTATAGTGAATGGTCACATTGATAGCTAGTTTGTTGAAAAACAGCATGCCCTACCATGTGAGAAGAAGGTAACACTGTAAACACATTGGTCCAATAGATTGAATAAATTTTTTAGTCAGTTTAGGATTTGAACTAGTCTTTGAGTCAGTTCAGGATTTGAATTAGTCATCCCATGAGTCTAGGATTGTTAGAGTCATCCCATCGTCTTAGGATTATTTCATGGAGTTTCAGTACGTTTTTCTTATTTTCTGTTATGAAGCAGAGTATGATGTAAAGGCTATTTATAGCTAGCCACTCTTTCGTATGAATAAAATCATCCAATTCCAGAATTCACTTGCTTTCTTCACTCTCATATCCTAGCTAATTAACAATGAGCATAGCTCAAGCGCAATCCTGAACACCAGTAAAAGAAACTTGACTGCCTCCAAATCTACTCCAATACAATTCTAAACAATGATAAAAGACCATCATGCCGTTTTCTATTTGTTGCTCCCTTTAATAAATGAAAATAAAAAACCATAATTTTGAAGGAAAATTATGGATTCTATTGTCCTACTTTCTCTCCTGTCCTCTCGTTTCATTGTTCTCCATAGAGTTTTTCCCCCATTAAAACCAAATACAGCCTCAAATAACTTCAAGTGGAGCCTTAATTAGGCTGTAATCTGAAATAGTAGGCTATAATTGTTGTTTCTGACGATACTTGGTAACTTCTTCAACCAGTTTGAAAATAAGACCATGTTATAAATGCAAAATGACGCTTCACTATCGGATCTGGGTTTCAAATAGAAACAGTGAGTGACTTCATTTTCGGGATCCTGTTCAGAATTTTTTGTGTTGCTTAAGAAGCGAAATTGATAAACCGCAGTGTTAACTAATGCATCCAAAGAACAAGATAAACAAAAAGAAGAGATGAAATATAATGGAACACATATATAAAAAGATGAAATGTTTTCGTAAAATTTTTTGAACCCCCAAACTGATTTACAATAAATATATTTACATGGCTTTAATATTACCTGATCTCTATCAACTATACAAAATTGGAGAAATCGGTTAAAATCCTATACCATAGTAAACTGATTTCTTCTCCAGATTATTTGGGTGCACCTCATTTTCTCTCATAAGTTGTTTAATCGTGAAGCGAGTTGATGAAAATTTCTTCGTTGCTTGGGATTGTACGACCACCCATTGGGTGATGATATCCAAACTCTTCCTCGGCCTTTCTAAGCAAGTCTTGGAATGAAGATAAGTTCAAGTACGATATGGGAATAACATGTCTTTTCCTTTCACTCTGTTTCTCTCCTACGTAGACTGCAATATGGCCCTTTGGGACGTCTAAGGGTGCTAGCAATCTCAAAAGGGACCGTTGAACAATTTGCTTAGCTTGAAGCATCCTAAAGAAAAAGAATATACTTCAATGGTGGGCTTCAAACCTTTGAGAAGTAGAGAGCGTGAGTAACTGAATTTTGATGGTAGGCTTACTATGCTTATATAGAAAGAATTCCCCTCTCAAATGTGGATTGAATGGTGAAATTTTTTTTGTGGGGTTATTGTAGATACATGCCTCATGAGATATCACAAGGGTTTGCCTTCCAACTACTTGGCCAGATTTAAAATGTTTGACCTAAATTTTCTTTAAAAGACCCACCTGATGATCTGAACATAGTGCGTTTCACCCCATAAAATTAAGGGTAGTGGTCGATATATGTTTTTGATGTTTATAGTGTTACCTTCTTGTTTGTCATAACAGAGATACCCAACATAATTTCTATACTTCACAGAAAATTTTGACTACTAAATAGATTTCTCTTGTTTGGATCGAACCAGAAGTTATTTTCTGGTGTACGAAGCAGGGCCTAGATGTCGTAAACATGTTATCGACTCTCACATGGTAGGGCATGCTGTTTTGCAACAAACTGGCTAATCAACATGACCACTCACCATGAAGAGCTTGACGTGAATTGTCTTGAGTACTATACCAAATCCTACTGATCATAAGAGGCATCTCATGTACCCTTTTCATTTACTCTTCTTTCTATATATACTCCCGAAGATCAGCTAAGAGTATCACCCAACTCCAAGTGTTCAGTTTCATCTGTTAACACATCCTTCAAGATCTGATTCTAGCCTTCTTTTCACTTATACCAAATAATCCATGGCTATCCGTCTACCTCGGATGCTACCTAACAAGAGAAATTCTCGACAATCACTGCAGACTTCAGAAGGCTCAAGCGCCCCTAAAGGCAGCAAGAAGCGATATGTGGTTCCAATATCGTACTTGAACCACCTGTTGCGCCTTATTGCGGAAGCGGGTAGACACCAACAATTGCACACAAGTACCACAAGGATCCAATCAATTAAATAGAGCAACTAGCAATGAAAGAAATTAGAGAAAATTAAGAACATACCACAAGAGACACAAGGTTTACGTGGTTCAGCAAATTGCCTACGTCCAGGGTGAGGTGATTCCACTATATTCAAGAACAAGGTACAAGAAGATGACAATTCTCACACAATCTCTCAACAAGAGATGAAACAATTTCAGCAATTGTCTTTCTCTACTCCTTGTGCATCACAGTTTTTCTAGGAGCAATCATCATAATAAAAACACCTATAGTTCCTAGTATATATAGGGACAACAGTTTTCTGTTTGGCAGCAGTTTCCTGTTTCACAGTAGTTTCCTGTTTCACAACAGTTTCCTGTTTCCTAGAATTTATTTCCTGTTCAAAAAACAATTTCTAGAAGTCCAAACAGTTTCCTATTTCAAACAGGAGTCCAAACACTTTCCTGTTTCAAACACGTTTCCTAATTCACAATTCTCCACCTCGGCGAATTTTTTATAAGGAAAAAATGAGCCGAAACAAGGCATGAGAATAAACTGATCAACACTCCATCAAAGCTTTGTCACCTCACGAAACCGCCCCGAAGGGCAACACCCCAAAGGGCCCTCAATCAACATGAGTCAATGTGGAGTAAGTCCAAACAATGTTGGAACTTAACTCCAGGAACAACCTTTGTCAACATATCAGCAGGGTTGTCTTTTGTGTGTACTTTCACCAAAGACACATCACCATCCTCAATTACATCTCGAACAAAGTGATATCGGACGTCAATATGCTTAGTCCTTGCGTGATGAACCTGATTTTTAGCCAAGTGGATGGCACTCTGACTGTCACAGAGAACCTCAACACTATCTTGTTCCACACCCAAGTCATTTACAAGACCTTGAAGCCACAATGCTTCTTTTACACCTTCTGTCAATGCCATATACTCTGCCTCTGTAGTAGAGAGAGCCACTGTATCCTGAAGCATAGATCTCCAACTAACCGGAGCACCGTATATCTGAAATACGTAACCAGTAGTAGATCTTCGTCTATCTAGATCACCAGCATAATCAGAATCAACAAACCCACGAACCTGACATGAATCTCCACCGAAGTCCAAACCCACATCCAAGGTACCTTTTAAGTACCTAAGCATCCATTTCACTGCCTCCCAATGTTTCTTCCCAGGGTTTTCCATATACCTGCTCACAACACTAACAGCCTGTGAAATGTCAGGGCGTGTACACACCATAGCATACATTAAACTGCCAACTGCACTAGCATAAGGAACATGCGACATGTATTCCTTTTCTTCCACTGTGACTGGAGATAACTTTCGAGAAAGTCTAAAATGTGAAGCCAAAGGAGTAATAACCGGCTTTGCATTTTCCATGCCAAACCGTGATATGACCTTCTCAAGGTACCCCTTCTGTGAAAGAAATAATTTTTTATTCTCCCTTTCTCTTCTTATCTCCATACCAAGTATTTTCCTTGCAGCACCCATATCCTTCATCTCAAACTCAGAAGCAAGTTGAGACTTCAATTTATTTATCTCCACCATACTCTTACAGGCAATGAGCATATCGTCAACATAGAGCAAAAGATAAATAAAATCGCCACTACGAAGTTTTTTCAAGTAAACACAACAATCATACTTACTTCGTGTGAACCCATGTTTCAACATAAAAGTGTCAAACCGTTTGTACCACTGCCTAGGTGATTGCTTTAACCCATAAAGTGATCTCCTCAAACGACAAACATGGTCTTCTTTTCCAACAACCTTAAAACCTTCCGGCTGATGCATATAAATTTCCTCCTCTAAGTCTCCATGCAAGAAAGCTGTTTTCACATCAAGTTGTTCAAGCTCAAGGTCACCATGAGCTACCAAGCTCAACAACACACGAATAGAAGTGTGTTTTACCACAGGCGAAAATATCTCATTGTAGTCAACGCCTTCCCTCTGAGCAAAACCCTTAGCTACTAATCTTGCCTTGAACTGAGTACCAGACTCTAGAGTAGTCTGTTTCTTCTTAAACACCCACTTGCAGCCAATTGTTTTCCTTCCATTAGGCAACGACACTAGATCCCAAGTATGGTTCTTCTGGAGAGACTCCATTTCACCCTGCATAGCTACTAACCAACTCTGACTATCTGAATGACCCGCGGCCTGCTTGTAAGTAGTTGGCTCATCATCTTCCACAGAGAGTGCATATGCAACCAAATCAACTGTATTCAACTGACCATAGTGCTTCAACGGTTCTTCAAAGCCAAATTTTTGAACTTGCTTAACCGATCGTTTTGACCTAGTTAAGGCCAACGGTTCCTGCTGGGATTGATTATCTTCAACTGGTTGTTGTTCCTCATGGTCTTCAGGCTCATAATTCAGATCATGTGTGCCTGCTTCAACCACTTGTTCATCTGCTGCATCCACAGACGCTTCAACTTCCACTTTCTGAGTGTTACTAGATTCACCACCACTATCAACCAACTCCTTAGCTTTAGTACAAGCTAACAAGGAATTCTCATCAAATGTAACATCTCGACTGATCACAAATTTATTATCCTCTAAACACCATAGACGATAACCCTTCACGCCTTTTGCATACCCCAAGAAAATGGCCTTCTTAGCCCTAGCATCAAGCTTATTTTCTTTCACATGGTAGTAGGCAATACAACCGAAAACTTTCAGTACACTGTAATCAGCATGTTCACCTGACCACACCTCATAAGGTGTTTTGCAGTCTAATGTAGAATGTGGCGATCTATTAATCAAGAAACACGCGGTGGCTATTGATTCAGCCCACCATTCTCTGCCAAGACAAGCATTGGAGCGCATACACCTAGCTCTTTCAAGCATAGTACGGTTCAATCTCTCAGCAACTCCATTTTGTTGTGGCGTGTTTCTAACAGTCCAATGTCGAACAATTCCTTCCTGATCACAAAACTGTTTAAAAGTACCCTCAGTATACTCGGTACCATTATCAGACCTCAAAGTCTTCACCTTTCTTCCAGTTCTATTCTCAACCATTGCTCTCCACCTTTTAAATGTCTCAAATACTTCATTCTTGGACTTCAAAAAATATACCCATGTATAACGGGAATAATCATCAATGAAGGAGACAAAGTACCTGGAACCTCCCTTAGAGGCGACCTTCGCTGGTCCCCACACATCTGTATGCACATAGTCTAGAATACCTCTGCTCCTGTGCTTACTTGTACTGAAATTTACCCTGCATTGTTTTCCATATACACAATGCTCGCAAAACTCCATAGTCGGTTTCTGCATACCCTTCAGTAACCCTTGCTTGCTCAGTAGAGACAATCCTTTTTCTGTCATATGCCCAAGTCGCATGTGCCATAACCTAGTGCTTTCCGATGAAGAAGTTCCCACTGCCACATTTCCTGTTACCGTGTTACCCATCAAGGTGTACAAGTTACCTTGTTTGATCCCTTTCATGACAACCAAAGACCCACGGACAACCTTTAAAACTCCACCTACTGCTGTAAACTTACAACCATTGGAGTCTAAAACACCAAGTGAGATAAGGTTCTTTTTCAAGGCTGGGACATGCCTCACATCAGTTAAGGTTCTCACAACACCATCATACATCTTAATCCTCATTGTTCAAATTCCAACTGTCTTGCAAGCGTAATCATTACCCATTAGAACAGTACCACCATCAATGTGCTCATAGGTAGTGAACCACTCCCTGTTTGGGCACATATGGTAAGAACACCCAGAGTCAAGGAGCCATCTCCCAGAGATTTTTGTGTTTTCACCCGCAACTGAATAACATTCTTCATCCTTTTCCATACTAGATGCATAACTTGCTTCACTAGTATCACCCTTATCTTACTTTTTCTTGCCCTTCCAACTGTTATCATGATTACTCTTACCTTGATTTGGACAATTTTTCCTAATATGCCCCCACTCTCTACATTTGTGACATTGTGGACCTCTAGACTTGATCTAGATTTTCCACTATTTGAAGATGATTTCACTTGAGACCTTCCTCTAACAACCAACCCTTCAGCTTGATCTTTCCCATTACCATTTGATGAAGTTTTCTTCCGAATCTCATTGGACAAGAGTGCACCGGTAGTTTCATCAAATGTAAGTTCATCTTTCCCAAACAAAATTGTTTGTACAAGATTTTCATATGACTGCGGCAAGGAGTAAAGCAATATAATTGCTTGGTCTTCATCCTCAATCTTCACATCCACATCTCTCAAATTTGAGATAATCCGTGTAAACTTGGCGATATGATCACCAATTGGAGTGCCATCATCCATTGCTAGTCTGTACAATTGGGTTTTCAAGTATAACCTGTTTGATAATGTCTTAGTCATAAACTGTGACTCAAGCTTCAACCAAACATCAGCTGCCGTAGTCTCTTCATTAACTAAAAAAACTATGTCTCTATCCAGACACAAGCAAATAGCAGCACGCGCCTCCAAATCCAATTCTTCCCATTCATCATCTGACATGGTTTCAGCCTTTTTATCATTCCCTAGTAATGCCTTGTGTAATTTCTGAGAAATAAGCAAATTCCTCATTTGTATTCTCCAATATCCGAAATCGTTCTTACCATTAAATTTTTCGATTTCATATTTCCCTACATGTGCCTTGCTCACCTTGGATGCCATTGCAAACAAAACCTGTGACTTTCTAGACAAGAAGTTTCACTACGGTTTTTCTTCAAACAACTTGTGCACAAACAAATCCTAGCACTTTTGAATCTTCACAATCTTGAGTAGAACAATTCAAGATCAATTTCCCTTAGTGCTTTGATACCAATTGTTGCGCCTTATTGCGGAAGCGGGTAGACACCAACAATTGCACACAAGTACCACAAGGATCCAATCAATTAAATAGAGCAACTAGCAATGAAAGAAATTAGAGAAAATTAAGAACATACCACAAGAGACACAAGGTTTACGTGGTTCAGCAAATTGCCTACGTCCACGGTGAGGTGATTCCACTATATTCAAGAACAAGGTACAAGAAGATGACAATTCTCACACAATCTCTCAACAAGAGATGAAACAATTTCAGCAATTGTCTTTCTCTACTCCTTGTGCATCACAGTTTTTCTAGGAGCAATCATCATAATAAAAACACCTATAGTTCCTAGTATATATAGGGACAACAGTTTTCTGTTTGGCAGCAGTTTCCTGTTTCACAGTAGTTTCCTGTTTCACAACAGTTTCCTGTTTCCTAGAATTTATTTCCTGTTCAAAAAACAATTTCTAGAAGTCCAAACAGTTTCCTATTTCAAACAGAAGTCCAAACACTTTCCTGTTTCAAACACGTTTCCTAATTCACACCACCCTTCATTTCAAGACTTGCTAAGCAAAGCTGAGGAAGAATTTGGGTTCAGTCACCCAATGGGTGGTCTGACAATTCCTTGCAGTGAAGACACCTTCGATGATCTAACGCGTTGCTTAATGGGCTTGTGTGAGCAAGTGAACAACAACTAAAACTAATCCATAAAGATTAGACTCTAATTTGATTAAATTTAGAAATACCAATCATGTAAATATCTTTTGAAATGTACAATTACAGAGGATATATAAGATCAAAGTTCCTTGCTTTAGCATCATTTAATTTTGACTGGTTTCTTACATATGGTTTATTCAACTCTCTTTTCCATTTTTATACTTTTAAATAAATACTTAATAACCAAACTATTTATTAATGATAAAAGGTGGAGAAAGTGCAAACTAAGCAGTCAATGAGGAAGACTGCGGCTTTTGTATATGAGATTTTAGTTCAAAGATGACTGTTGACAATGTCTGCTCAGGATTCTCGATTGAGTTCTGTACTAAAAGAGGTAACTTGCATAGCAAAGACAGATTTATGTTTTACAATCATATAAAATTGCTCTTTTATCTGTGAGTTTGGACATTTTTTTAAGGTTATGAGTGAATTATATGTAAGTAATTCTATTAGTACTCAATATGTGCAAAATGTTGCATCTACACACTGTTAAAGATCTAGGATTACTTAACCAATAGGTTAAGGATCAACAATGACAGAAGAAGCAGATAAAAGCGCAACACGAAAAGGACATATAAACATCTGAAGAAACTCATGGAATTACACCAAATCTGCTAATACTCTGTGGAGACCCTTGTGTGGGCGGACCTGAGGGGGAGGAGGAGGGTTGGAGCCCAATAGGCCCAGACCCAAGAGGGTTGGCAAGCTACAAAGGGGAGAGATAGTTCCACATCACCTGGGTGCAGGAAGGGGATGTGCTACTTATGTGCGAGGTTGGATCCTCATAGAAACAACGCGTTTTAAAGCCGTGCGGGCGGACAATATTGTTACTGTGTGGATCTGGTCGTTACAGAATTGTATCAGAGCCTGACCCAGTCAGAAGTGTGCCAACGTGGACGTTGGGCAGACCTGAGGGGGAAATAGTCCCACATCGCCTGGGTGCGAGAAGGGGATATGCTACTTATGTGCGAGGTTGGATCCCCATAGTAAGTAACAACGTGTTTTAAAGTCGTGCGGGTCGATTGGGCCCAGAGCGGACAATATTGTTACTGTGAGGATCGGATCCTTACATACTCCAAGGCGATAAAAAGGGCCATAAGTACTTACGAGTTACGATGACACTCTTTGTATTAAAAAAAAGAAATTTCATAAAATGCCTAGTTAATTTGTTATAGATATTTAGCTGGTCAGGGCAAGCTAGACTGTCTAAAATAGTACAATCGTCACCCTTGCCAACCCAAGAACGTCCGACAGCAATTTATTTCTTAGCCCACCAAATTGCTCAAGGTACTCACTCTAAAAATAGTAGGGTCATTACTGTGCTTTAAATCCAACAACTACAGTTTGTCCTACCATGTGATCCCTTATTGAGCATGTCTCTTGGCATACTCCCTGTAGTTGTTCTTCCATCACAGTGTCCACATTGATAGGACATCTTCGACCAATCCAATCTATTAAGTAGAATCTACTCCATAACACATTGGAGAACAAGACCATGTTGTAAGCACAAAATGTCGCTTCATCATTGAATCCAAAATCCAAAATCCAAAAAGAGAGAGTGACATCCTATCTGGAATTCCAGTTCAGAATTATTTGTGTTGCTTAAGAAACAAAATTGTTAAATTTTTGCAGTGTTAACTAATTCCAATTCCTAGTGCATCGAGAGAGCTAGGTGAGCAAAAGGAAGAGAATATAATGGAATTTTCTCACATATATAAAATATGAATAATACTAAGAATTTATAATGAATAAGGTTCTCTCTGGGAGAAGAATTATTTTTGAACCTCCCAACTAATTTACAATGAATATATACATGAGGTAGAAGACTGCCTAATCTCGATCAACTATACAAAATTGGAGAAATCAGTTTGAATTCTACAGACTAGTAACTGATTTCTTTGATCTCTAGTCTATATGTGTGCTCCCCATCCCTCTCTCATAAACTATTTAATCTCGAAGCGAGATTGATGAAAATTTCTTCATTGCATGGGATTGTAAGACCACCCATTGGGTGATCATATCCAAATTCTTCCTCAGCCTTTCGTAGCAAGTCTTGGAATGAAGATTGGTTCAAGTATGATAATGGAATGATGTGTCTTTTCCTTTCAGTCTGGTTCTCTCCTACATAAACTGCAATATGGCCTTTTGGGACATCTGAGGCTGCCAGTGGTCTCAGAAGTGACTGTCGAATGATGTGCTTAGCTTGAAGCACCCTAAGAAAATTAATCCCCATTACTTCTAGATTCAGTTGAATGAAGAAAAACAGTGAACTTCAATTGAAGAGATGAAAGTTTAAGAAGTAGAAAATGGGAGTAAGTGGATTTTGATGGTAGTCTTTTATAGAGTGCAAATGAAATGTGGGGAATCATCTCAAATGTGGCTTGGATCTTGGGTGGTGAAGAGAATGCATTGTGGGTTTTGCTTTGTCATGCCTCATCAGTCATGAGATATCACATGGGGTTGCCTTCCAACTACTTGGCCAGATTTTAGATGTCTGACCTAAAACATCTTTAAAAGACACCATGTGAGGATTAGAGCATACTACACTATACCCCATAAAATTAAAGGTTGTTGTACTATTATATGGTAGTAGATAGATGCTTTCGACATCTATGGGCCTATGTGCTTGCAGTGCTACCTTCTTGTTTTTCCTAACAGGGATGTAAAACCCAATAGATTTCTTATACTTCACAGGAAAGATTATCTGGCTTTCCTATATACATATATAGGTTTTTAAATTTTTTTTTTTTCTGGTGTACAAAGGAGGGCTACATGTCCTGAACGATTCTCACATGGTAGGGAATGCTGTTTTTGCAACAAACAAGCAATTGATAGGACCACTCACCGTAGAGAGTTTGATAGGAATAGGAAGGCAATATCATGTGATCACCATGAAGATGTCTTGAGTACTACCAAATCCAATTGATCATAGGAGGACATCTCATCTACCGTTTTCATTTACTCTTCTTTCTATATATACTCCTGACAGTCAGCTAAGATAGTATCATTCAACTTCAAGTGTTCAATTTTCTTTCTTAAACACACACTTTCAGATCTGGTTCTAGTTTTTTGTTGTCTTATATCTAATAATCCATGGCTATTCGTCTACCTCGGATGCCTTACAACAAGAAAATTTCTCGAAAGTCTCTTCCAATTTCAGACACTTCGAGTGTCCCTAAAGGCCATATTGCAGTCTATGTTGGAGAAAGTGAGAAGAAGCGTTATGTGATTCCAATATCATACTTGAACCACCCTTCATTTCAAGACTTGCTACGCAAAGCTGAGGAAGAATTTGGGTTCAATCATCCAATGGGTGGTCTGACAATTCCTTGCAGTGAAGACACCTTCAATGACCTAACATGTTGTTTGATGGGCTTGTGAGAGCGACGATTAGGACTGATCCACAAAGATTAGTCTTCAATTTTGTAAAATCTAGAATTATCAACAATGTAAATATATCATTTTTTTCATATACAGTTACAGAGGATGAGAACAAAAATGTTCCTCCCTTTTGCATTTAATTGAACTGGTCTCTTTCATATTGTTATTGAACTCTCTTCTCTATTTTCTCTACCATTAAATGATAATTAACTGAACCATTTGCTAATTGTGAGACCCTAAGTGGGCGGACCTGAGGTGAGGGTGAGGGTGAGGGTAGAGGGCCCAACAGGCCCAATAAGCCAAGAGGGGTTGGACGAGCTACAAGGGGAATCATAGTCCCATATCGCCTGGGTGCGGGAGGGGGATGTGCTTTAAGTGTGCGAGGTCGCTCTACATGACTTAACGCATTTTAAAGCCGTGCGGGCCGGTTGGTAGCCCAGAGCGGACAATATTGTGTCATGTGGACCAGGTCGTTACAGTTGGTATCAGAGCCTGACCCAGCCGGAAGTATGCCACGGTGTTGGTGGGCCCTCTGGCGACGTGGACGTTGTGCCTGTGTGGCCAACGAGGACGTTTGGGTTGAGAAAATCATGTGATCATCTATGTATTTTCTCCCCATTTAAATGTCTATTTATTGGTACTACACCCAATTATACAAGCACACCTGGGAAAATATAGTATGGTAGAAGATTTGGGATTACTGAACCCATGGATCAAACCTCATCGACTAATGCTGTCAGACTTTACAGTACTTGGTGAAGATTTAACAATCAATAGATATTTAGCTGGTCAGCGGATCGACCAAGAACATTTTGTTACAAGTTAGTGATCAGATGTCATTCGCCATTTAGACTGTACCATGCTTCAAACCCCAACAAGGCAACAACTACAATATATCCGACCATGTGTTCCCTCATTGAGCGTGTCTTTTGGCATACTCCATGTAGTTGTTCTTCCACCACAGAGTCCACATTCAACAGGATGTCATGAAACAATCCAGTCTATTTATGTAGATTACATAACCTAAACCTACTCCAAAACACATCTTGGCACTGAAGATGTTTCATATGACACCTGAAGGTCCTTAAAACTTGTGTTACCTGAAGTAGCTTCGAGGCCCAATCCTGAATATTTGAAAACTATTATAACAAGCTTGACTGCATCCAAATCTACTCCAAACTTCAATAAAAGATGATACACCACCTCGGCAAGGATCTGGAGCTTCATTTGGTGGGCCGCACACCTACGATGCTCCACCTGGCTCACTACCATGCGTCTGATCCCCTAAACAATGTGTCGCCTGCACATTCACCTCGCCGAGTCTCAGCCGAACCGTCGGCTCTGATACCAATTGTTGACCTCGCCGAGTCCCAGCCGAACTTTGTGACAATTCTTCCTTACTTGACGTGGGACTATTCAAACCAACAGTTTCCCAACACAATAATCATGGTGGTAGGTTGTTATGTGTTCAAATCCATGAGGTTGATTGTTGGCAATTTTTGAAAGCATGTCTTTAGTCCAAAGGGTGCCAAACTCGTAATCCACTAAAATCATTAATCCTTTATATCCTTAGGCAGGTTAGGTAAGGATATGTTGTGTTGCAACCGATGATCCTCTACAAGTAATCACTCAAAAATCTTGGTCATGAAGGGCTCAAGAGCAAACCATGCTATGAACCATGTCCTCATTTAAATGTACTTTTATTAGTACACCCAATTTCATTAAGTACAACTGGGGAAATATAGTTTGGCAGAGGATTTGGGATCACTGAACCCATAGATCGAGTATGCAACAATTATCGAAGAAATGAAGAATGAAAGAGTAATAAAAGGATGTATGATGTATCTACTCAAAAAAGGGAAGCCGAAGAAACTCATGGAACCACATTCACTAATGCTCAAGGCAAGAAAAAAGGTAAAGAGTACTTATGACCACTTTTTTTTTTTTTTGATAGCAAGTACTTACGAGTTATGACCACTTGATCTCCCTTAGATGTCCCTAAATAAGATTATGAATGGGGAATTCCATAAAATGCCGGCATTGTCACACTTTAATTGAAGATTTAATAACTAATAGTTAACTGCCTAATATATCAACTATACAAAATTGGAGAAATCAGTTTGAATCCTATGGAAAGGACTGTTAACTGATTTCTTCTCCGGGTCATGGTTTCTGTTCCCCTTTGTGCCTCTCTCATAAGCTATTTGATTGTGAAGTGAGATCAATGGAAATTTCTTCATTGCATTGCATGGGATTGTAAGACCACCCATTGGGTGATCATATCCAAATTCTTCCTCAGCCTTTCTTAGCAAGTCTCAGAATGAAGATAGGTTCAAGCATGATATTGGAATGACGTATCTTTTCCTCTCAGTTTGATTTTTTCCTACATTAACTGCAATATGGCCCTTTGGGACATCTGAGGCAGCTAGCAGTCTCAGAAGTGATTGGCGCCGAACAAGTTGTTTAACTTGAATCAGCCTGAGAAAATGAATCCCCATTAGGATTGATTGGACAAGAAAAATATATCCTTAACTGGAAGAAATAGAACCTTGAGAAATATATAGTTTGGCTAACTGAGTATTGATAGTTGGAAACCATGATTACATGGTGCTTATATAGAGAGAGTAAATGAAATGTAGGGAATGCTCTCGATTGGATCGAGTGGTAAAGGCATGGGTTTGCCTTCCAACTACTTGGCCAGATTTAAGATGTCTGACCTAAAACATCTTTAAAATACCCCACCTGATGATCTGAGCTTAATACATTTACCCCATAATACTAAGGGTTTGTTGTATTATTATCTATGGTGGTAGAGGGGTGTTTTTGATATATACGAACCTATGTGTTTACAGATGCCTTTTGTTTTCATAACAAGAATATGTACCGAGCAGATTTTCTATGCTTCACGGAAAAGATTATCCAGATTTTCTCTCATTTGGAGCCAGAAGTACGTGTTTTTTTTCTGGTGTATGAAGCTGGGCCTAGATGTCGTAAACAATGTGATCTGTTCTCCCATGGTACGGCATGCTGTTTTGCAACAATTTGGCGATCAGTATGACCACTCACCATAGAGAGAGCTTGTCATGAATTGGCAGGCAATATCATGTGAATCACCATGCTGATGTCTCTTAATCTTAACTACCAAATCTAACTTATCAAAGAGGACCCCTATATTTTAGGCTAAATTGATATATCACTCCACATTCACCATTTGATTTTGTGATCAATGATGGGAATGGAAGTCCCATGAACATGTGAATCTCACTCCTTGGTCCCCCAAGGCATGTGATTTTCATGTTCATGGGACTTTCATTTCCACCATTGATCACAAAATCAAATGGTGAATGTGAAGTGATACCTCAAATTAACACAAAATATGGAAGTCCCTCATGGATTCCCATGACATGGGATTCCATGCAACCAAACACACCCTAAGATTCTTTATAAAAGGGGATGAATCTAGGCTTCAACCCGTTCCCTGCAAATAAAATACGAACATATGAAAGTATACATATTTACAAATTTTTGACCATAAATGTAAGTACGTCTTCTAGGTTGGGCATGTCCTAGGTAGCTGTTAGTGAATCAATAATCCCTATTGCCTAATCTGTGCACGATGGGCTAACTTTAGTTCAATAAAGGCTTGGATCCATGCTTTCCTATCAATGTGTAAAATGACAAATACGATCTTTTAACCGTAAGGAATTATAATTAGGTGCAAGAAAAATATGCTTTTAATCCATACCAGTTTGTTATGTGTCGAACCAGCTAAATATCATACTCCTTGTGGTTCAAACGGATAAGATTGTGTTAAATATCTTTCAGAAAGTGACCACAATTAGGCTCAATAGTGAAAAATCTTTCAGTAACCGAAACTTGTCCTCTCCAAAAGATCTAATATTTACTTTCTATCAGTGAATTCAAAGTTATCTTGAATGCCTAACAGGATTCTTGTAACGTATAAATTGAATGTTTCTCTAACTAACGACCATTTGCTCTATAAATCGGTTTACATTCAGAATAAGACACCATCTGACACAGTTTTGCTCTTAACAACACTACACCAAAACAGTGTTTTTGTAACTGTTTTGAAGTGTAGCTGAAAATATTAGAATCACCTATCAAATGATACTATTCTTGGTGATCCTAAATTTAGAATCATGTTGAAAGTGATACTACTTAAAATTAGTATCATTTGGCTAATGATACTATTTTTTATTAAATGATTCAACTTTACAAATTTGCATCTCAACAAAGATGATACTAATTGTAAAAGAGAATCACATACTTAAAATTAGTATCATTAGCCAAATGATACTAATTTTTACTAAATGATTCAACTTTACAAATTTGCATCTCAACAAAGATGATACTAATTGTAAAGAGAATCACATAGTGCATGATGCTGATTTTTGTTAGAAGAAGCAATTGTATAAATTAGCATCACATAATAAATTATACTATTGAAAATACTGTCACTACATGATTCTTGCAAAATCTTTGAACAACACAGAAGAGTGAAGTTGATACTATGACAAAATGGAAATTTTATTCAGTTTAATCTCTTACAGCTTACAAAAAAAAATGCAAACCATTACTACAGATTTTAAACATTCATGACTGAGCCTGCCAACAAATGTACTATAATCATTTTCTATCTTCATTCATGTTAGTCATAAAGAAACTCTAGAGGATGTTTCAGATTTAAACATTCAGTCATTGTGGATCACAACATCCAAACCATGACTGAGCCTGCAGTTCGGATCATTGGTGTAACTACAGTAAATTAACTCTTTAGCTTGCCCTCAAGTCTTCAACCACAACACCGGTTTCATCTTCCTATACAGAACGAATGTCATCACCTCTAAGTCTTAGCAAAAATTATACCGTTGCTTGCGGTAACTTCAAACATCTGAAGGTCAAGTCAACCTGTACATCTTGAAGTAGCTTGGGCATGTGGGCTTCTTTACCTGAACTTTTCTTTGGCTGTTTATATAAAGATTTACGCTTTGCCTACCTACAAAAAGAGGACCCCAAACAGAAACTATCTAGCTAGAGTTACACTCCCATCAAGTATTCTCAATGTGAAGCCAATCAACTTTGAACTCAGTTTGTTTATGAACAACAGGTAATGTCTGACGCTGCTACGATGCTGCATTATCATGCGGTGGAGATCCCACTTCCATGAAGTCATCTACTTGAGCCCAATCTTCATTTGCTGCAAACATTAAGGAAGAACATATGTTAAATCAGTAACACGATATTCTGCAGACTTGGTAAAGGATATTTGACTCACCCCATAAATGAGAAACGCTGTCAAGATCTGTGTTGAACCAGTAATCATCGTCAATCTGCAACCAAACTGAAGTTTAGTCAACAAAGAAAACAGAGAGAACTTATCTTACTTGAAGCCATACTATCCTTACTTTAGCTTCCAATGGAACAATCCTCTGGAACCCGCTAGAATGCACTGAGCTGGATGAATCAGGAGAAATACAACTGGCTTCGTCTTCTCTAACCTCTGATGAAAATCCCCAACATTGAGCTTTTTGCAACGATGGATCACTTCTAAAGCTACTATTACCAATAGAAGAATTACGCAGTGCTGTATGCTTGAATCTGATATCTTCATGGCTGCTTTTGTGTTTACTGTAACAATAGAGACAATAGAAAGTGAAGAAAACATCAACTAGATAGAAATATTTCCAAGCAAAGAAATGGGCATAATAAAAAAAGCATTCCACCTCTGAAAATGAATTACCTCACTAGGTACACATTAATAGGTCCTATAGTGCTTCTAATAATAATTCGAAATTGCCTTTGTGAATGATCGAAAGGCTGTTCTGATAAATCAACATCCTGTTCATTGAAAGTTGTTGAATCAGATAATGTCCAAACTGTTTCCAGGAAAATTCAGCACAATCATCCCTCTTACGCACCTGGTCAGGATCTGGGACTTCAAGAGAACTTGCTGTCGGAGCTTTTATTGCAATAAGTGTGTTACCCTGTACCACATAAAGGTATATATAAAAATATAAGAAACGGGTGCCAAAGTGACATGCAAATACACAAAATTATATTGGACTTCCACATCAAACTAAACCTGGAAGGAGGGAACGCTCATGATATCTTCTTGAGTCAAGAACATGAACCTACAAAATGACATGCAAATCATCTATATGGGAACAAAACTATATACCGAATCCAAAAGCAGCATTAGAAATAAACGTACTTTCTACTGTTTTCATCTTCATCCAGGGCATTCAATTTTTCTTGCTTTTGTCTGGAACAAGGACATGATGTTAGCCTAGCTTTGACATGGATGAATGAGAAAAAAAATTTGTAGTAGAATAGTTTAAATAACAAAACCTTATCTCATTATCAATCCTCCACTCTTCAGCATATAATCTTTCAATTTCGGCCTGTAAAAGTACGTGATATTGATTAAAACCAAACATGGTATTAAAATCTTTAAATACGTCACATACTTTAAAGCATGACAGATGCCCGAGATCAACCAAAGATCTAATGGTATGCAATAGCCAAAAGCAATGTGATTAAATTTCCAGGCAAGAATGCTAGAGTTAGTGAGTGAGCACCTTCAAGCTAGTAACTTGATCATCTAATTCTGCTGGCCTTGAGGAATTCAGGCCCCTGTTATAAAGACATTGTTAGTAATAAGCTAGTATAATTGAACTTGTATGTGAAATGATCAAAAAATATATATTTGTTTCTTACTTCCAGCGTATATTATTTTTTGACGTTTTCTCTATCAATCCTATTCCCTCAAGAACATTTGTGATATCATATATCCTCCTCTTCTGGACCTGTCAAAGAATGAAAACCAAAATGAAGCACTGCAAAGGCAGGTCATACAACAATGTTTATCATAAACATCATAGGACATAGGATATAAACATGTCTACCTCCAGTACATCAGCAGTTCTGTTTAAATCAAGGGTGCCGTCATCAGCCTCCAAGAGCAAATTGATGAACTTCTTTGTTAACAAACCTGATATGTATTGCATCCTTGTCAATTAACTTCACAATATATAAGACTACCTAAAGAGAAAAATGTTACACAATTAACAATTTCAGCCACATATTAGCTTACCTAGAGAACTATCATAACGGCAGCTACCCGCTGGAGTCTGAAAATTAGAAGGGGACCCTGCAAACAACTCCAAATATATGTGAAAAAAGTGGAATTGACTATTAAGAACCCATAAGTCTAATATGCAGTATTATACAAAGTTACAAACAAATGGATCAGACAAAGTACCAGCATTTAGTATAGTTGTCTGAGGCTCAGATCTTGCATATTTTGTACCCTTTGATTTATTATAAAGTTTTGCACCAGTGCCCTGAACAGGTGTGACAAGTGTAACTGGACTGCTTATTGCTTCCTTTTGTCCTTCGCTAGGTATAAATTCATGAAACTGAGGTTCACGATGGTCTGCTACATTTGTTTGCTTTAACTGCAAGAAGTTGTGAAAGTATTGCATTTGCATATTAAGGCCATATCAATGGGAGTAAATACACATATCCATGTGTATCATGTAAAAAAACACTATCTAGGATGTCAAACGCTATTCTTTCAAACTCTACCAACCAGACACTCCATAGTTTATTCAAAAGATAGGGGAGCAATGGAATAAACCACAGATGTAATATAAAACCTTAAAATTAACATTTGGATTGAAGGGAGCAATACAAGCAATCACATACATCAAAATCAAAGATGCTTTCACAGCACGAGGCAGCCCCAAGGCGCTGGCAGCCTGGCATGCCTCCTTAGTACCTCACCCCACCCCACCCACTGCCCCAGACAACGTAGTCAACAACACATTTCTCTCTCTCATTGGGCAGTTCCCAAATACATTCAAAACTCTTGTTTGGCCCATCGCCAATAACGTATAAGAGTTGTATCAGTTTAGAAACTAATAATAATAAGGACTTATAAGATTGGAAGGTTTCCAAGTAACTAACACCATTAAGGCTGGTGCAAAAGAAATTACTCTTTACTGGCCAAGTAAAGGCTGACTAATCAGCAACTCAGGCCGATCAGCTACAGATGATATTTCGGGAAATCAGATAGCCCTAACCCCAGTTAGAAAAAAACAATATACAGCCCTAGCATAAATTGTGGCAGCAAGGTTTTTTTTTCCCCTTCAAAAGACAGGTTTCTCGATGGATGGAATCCTGGTTGAGGCTTACAGAAGGGGGCATCCTTTCTGAACATAGTAGTTTATGACTGAATAATGGTGTAAATGAAGATGAAAGAAAACAGATTGAAATCTACAACCAATCATAACCACAATGCACAATTCCAAAGGGTTCACTTTGAACCTTCACCTTTGTAATCCTGTATAAACTCTCTTTCTTGCAGGTATTACATTCATCTTCTAGTTTTGTAGGGTTAATAAAAATGAAGCCACTCTAAAACAGTAACTTATTTGTAGCAGATGCACCATTTTCTCTGACATATCCTCCAATTTAGTGAAGAACTTATTGCGTATTAAATTTTATATGTTTAGCCCGAGGCAACAAAACCTTTTTGCCTCCGCCCTGCATATCCTCCAATTTCCATCATCTCATTTGCAACAACAACTTACGGAACCAAAGTAATAAATATGATCAAATCAAAAGATTTTGCGAATGAAACATTGTCTATCTTGCCCGCTCATCATAAACATCAAAGACTAGGCAAACCAGTTGTATGTTTTATTATTGTTGCTACCAATCTTAGATATAAATTGATGCGAAATGAAGCTATTATGAAAACCAGGTTATCAAACCATTTCATCATTATGGTTTAATGCCACAACTATTAAAACTATTTTATGTCCTTTACATAAGACCGCCACAAGCTATTTGTTTATTGTTATAAAAGCTAGATTGCAAGATATATTTCCATGAGAAACTCATATCTAAATTAACCTCGAGTCACCCTTCCATTCCATCCTCCCAGTAAACAAACAACAATAACAAATCACTTTCAAAGAAAATACTCATTCAAAGTAAAATAAAAGCACAAATGCAGACTAGACTAAGATCAATCAAAACCAAACACACACACTATTCTAGGATCATTTTCTGAATTTCATTTTCTTTGTAAACCTCATCTATTCTCAAAGACTTCATCAAACTATACAACAATGAGATCAAAAGAATAGTAGGAGGAAGTAGAAACACTTCATTTCACTTCAAATGTAAGAAAACACGGAACATTAGCATCCAATATCATCAAAATGGGGGAAAACAGAGCATTTGAAATGAACTTTCAAATTAACCATGGATATTAAAGTTCATTTCAAATTCAGAGCATAAATATAGTATAAATTTGGGATGGTATATATAGAAGTTCAGAACCAAAAGAAATGCATATACAGACAAACTTCATAACATATCAGTGACTTGTTCTATCAATGGGAACTCACCTTCAAATGATGAGTCCAGCCAATCAAATGAGAAGAAAACTCACCTTCAACTTCTAGCAAGAGCTAGGGTTTCCACAAATAAGAGAGAACGATTGGAGAAGATAAAGTGCGAGATCGATTGGAGAGTTGGAGTAGATTAGAAATCGATTACTCTGAGAGTCGATTTATGAGCTCGCTTGTTTCTGAGAATGAGATCGATTAGAGAGATGGAGAAGATTAGAGAGCCATCGATTGTACAAATGTGAAGAAGAATAGAGATTAGAAATCACCTTGTTAACCCTAAATTGTTTCTGAGATCGATTAGAGAGCCATCGATTGCTCAAATGTGAAGTTGATTGCAGACGAGTGACTCAATCTGCAACAAATGCGAAGATGAAGATGCCTTTCATCGAAAAAATTGTTCAACTGTGCATTTTTGGAGATGCTCGAATACCTAACTAATGGAGTGTAGTACGTTTATTGATTTTGCAAAACTTCCTGTTGATAAACGTACTTTTATCTCCAAACGAGTTTATTGATAAAGTACAGTAGAAAGAGTTTTGGATGAAGACAATGAGGGAGGAAAGAGTTTTACATTTAAATGAAAACTCTAAACACCGAGAGTTTGGAGTCTAACGTGAGTCCTTAAGAGTTTTTCTCCCAATCAGTAACACTTTGTTTTACACGTGCATATTACATAACAATTTAATAATGTCACAATTTTAAATAGTAACAGAAAATACATGATACAATATAATACAATGAGTATCATTAAAAATATGATGCTAATTATGGTTACAAATTGCCAATAATGGTGTAGTACAAGTCCCCTGTGATCCATTTCTTATTACTGTTATTTAAGAACGACTATTGACAAATTTCATGGGTATTCTTTGCTTTAATATTAGAATCATCAAGGAGTCTCTTCAGCGAGTAACCACAGACGTGCCAAAAGGACACTTTGCAGTGTATGTAGGAGAGCATCATAATAGGAAGAAGCGCCATGTGGTACCAATTTCATACTTAACGCAGCCGTCTTTCCAAGATCTGCTAAGTGAGGCTGAAGAAGAATATGGATTTTATCATCCAATGGGTGGTCTTACCATTCCATGCAATGAGCAGGCATTCATCGATCTCACTTCTCGTTTGAATGTTTCAATGACATCCTGAAAACATTTACTCAGTTTTGTAAAAAGATTCTACTGAGACATCCTGTATGTTGAAACTGCGCCTAAACGATTTTTTGTGTAAATATATAGAATCAGTTCATTTACCAGAAACAATCAAACCTTATAAGTAGTTGACGAGTTGGTTATTTTTTTCATATTATCAGGATCTCTCAGTAGAAGTACACAAGTGAATAGAGCTAGTACTGTTACTTGAAAAACAGAACCATGTGATGTTCAATATCATTTGTTACAACAACTGCATATATTTTACCATGGCAAAACAGAGAGTGCTTACAGAAACTGTCCCTACAATTAGGCTCCAAATTGAAAGTCGTTTTGTACCAACAACATCCCTACCATGCAATGAGCAAACACTCATCTGTCTCACTCATTTGAATGTTTCAGTAACATCTAGTGTTGAGCACATATTAATTAAGCTGTAGTAATTGTTACACAATGTAATATGCGTACGGGTTATGTTGAAATTGTGAGTAACCGAATAGAAGTGATGCTCATGCCTAGTACTTTAGTTTCTCATATCAATTAGCATCTCATCAAGCGATGATTCACAAAGGGATCAATGTTCCTTCACTGTTTCACCATTCAATCCAAAATCCAAAAAGAGGGGATTTTTTCCTTGTGCTCTATTCCTTTTCAAATTGGTTGACATAGCAAAAATGGAAGAAATCAGTTTGAATCTTGTGGCTATGGTTATTAACTGATTTCTTCTCTAGTATGCTCCCCTTTATTCATTCATAAGCTATGCTCCCCTTTACTCGTTCATAAGCTATCTCATTGTGAAGCAAGATCAAAGAAATGTTCTTCATTGCACGGAAACGTAAGATCGCCCATTAGGTATCATATCCAAATTCTTTGTCGGCCTTTCTTAACGAGTCCTGGAATGAAGATATATTCATGTAAGATATGGGATAACATTTATTTTTCCTTCTGTCCTATTCTCTTATATGTAAACTACAATATGGCCCTTTGGGACTGAGACTGCTAACTGTCTCAGAAGTGATCGTTCAACAGTTTGCTTAGCTTGAAGCATCCTAAGAAAATGAATACCCAGTCTAGGATGTTTGCACCAAGAAAATACAATAGACTTCAATGGAAGGTGTGAAAACTTTGAGAAATAGCTAGAGAATATATGTAACTTGATTTTGATCTTTGGCTTACTATGATTCCATGCTTATATAGAAAGAGCAAATGAAATGTGGATTGAGTGGTGAAGAGAGCATCCCCGTTCATGAGATATCACATTCCAACTACTTGGCCAGATTGAAGATGTTTGGCCTAAAACTTCATTAAAACTAAGGGTATGTTGTGCCATCATATATTGTGGTAAATGGTTGTTTTAGAATTTTACGAACCTATGTTGTTTGTCGTAACAGGGATGTATACCCAACTGATTTTCAGTACTTCGTCCAAAAGATAATCTAGAGTTTTACTCTCATTTCAAGCCAGGAGTTTTTCTCTGGTGTAAAAAGCAGGGCCTAGATGTGGTAAGCATGTTATTGATTTCCACATGGTAGGGCATGGTGTTTTGTATCAAACCGGCAATCGATATGACCACTCACCATAGAGAGCTTGACATGAATTGGCAGGCAAGACCATGTGAAGACCATGAATTATGTCGTTTGGTTGCCAAATGATGGTCACACAATAGGACATCTCAGGTACCATTGTCATCAAATCTCTCTTCTATATATACTTCGGAAAATCAGTTAAGAGTATTATCCAACTTCAAGTGTTCGGTTTTCATATCTCTCAACACCCTTTAAGATCTTATTCTAGTCTTCTTGTTCACTTATTGTATATCAATGGCTATTCGTCTGCCTCGGATGCCCTACAACAACAAGAGAAGTTCTCGACATTCTCTTCAGACTTCAGCAACCTCAATTGTCCCTAAAGGCCATATTGCAGTCTATGTTGGAGAGGGCGAGAAGAGGCGATATGTGGTGCCAATATCATACTTGAACAATCCGTCATTTCAAGACTTACTAAGCAAAGCTGAGGAAGAATTTGGGTACAATCATCCAATGGGTGGTCTGACACTTCCTTGCAGTGAAGATGCATTCAATGATCTCACGTATTGCTTGACGAGCTTGTAAGAGCAACAATTAGGATTGATTCATCAAGATTAGACTCCAGTTTTGTAGAATCAAGAAATACCAATCGTGTAAATATGAATATGTGTACAATTACAGTAGATGAGAACAAGTTCCTTCTGTTAGCATTCATTTATGTGAGACTGGTTTGATTCTCTTCTCCACTCCTCTAATTTTAAGCAAATAATAAACTACAAACTAATTATTGATCCTTAGCAAAATGATATTTTACAAATTATGGGCATACTACAAACTATCTTGCACGGGCAGCCAACTCACGCTCCTGCGCCGACGGTAGCAACGACGGATCCTAGAATTGATACGCTGGCATCTCAAATGCAGCGGATCGCCAATGCAGTGGAGGCTCTCACGTGACAGAATCCACCACCCGCTAATGAAGACCTGGAGCAGCATGGACCTCCGTCTCCAAAAGATGATAGGGAGCAAGCGCAGGAAAGCCAAACACCCGCTTGTTCTTATTGGACTAAATGAGGCTATGCAGCTAACTTTGAGTTCAACGCCAGGACAGAAAGGCTCGGCCCTGGAAACCACGACCCAGACGTACTGTACCACCTCTCCGTCCCACCATTTGTAGATCGAATCATGAATGAGGTCCTTCCGAGAAAATTCACTCCCCTGAAGCTTGAATCCTATGACGGAACCACCTGCGCCATTACCAACACGTAATGGCCCTTAAAAAATGATCTGAATCCGTCATGTGCAGGACATTTCCCACTAGTCTGAAAAGCTCAGCACTGACATGGTTCCATAGCCTTCCGCCAAAGTCAATCGACTCTTTCAAAATGCTGGCAAAGGAATTCCTGACGCGTTTCGTCGAGAGCCAACGTTTTCGAAAAAGCCTACACTACATACTCTCCCTGAAGCAGAGGTCCAGCGAGACACTCCGAGGAGTACGTCACGCGCTTCAACAATGAGCTGACCCTTATCAACGGGTGCAGTGACGATACAGTCGTGACGGCCTTCACTGCGGGCCTCAAAGAGGGGAAGTTCTACAAGGACCTCACCCTAGAGCCCCCTCTAGACATGGCGGAGCTCCTCAAGAGTGTCCAGAGACACATCACCCTGGAAGAGTCTAGGACCGTAAAAAGGGAAATTGAAGGCGAAAAGAAGCCATCCGCTCCCAGGGACAAGAAGAAGGGAAAGAGATGCGAGGATGAGGAACAAAGCAAAAGGAAGCGCAGTGACAACAGATCGGACCTTGGTCGGTTCAAGCCGGAGATCCAGAGCGGTGACAACCCTAAATGCTAACCTGTCGGACATACTAGCATAAATGAAAAGTTGGGAAGAACTTAAGTGGCCCGCAAAGACACGCGGATACCCCGCCAAGCGCAACAACGACTAATACTGCGCGTACCACAAGGAAGGCGGCCACGACACCAATGATTGCAAGAGTCTGAGGTACGAAATTGAGTACTAGATCCGCAGAGGCAAACTGAAAGAGTTTTTGAAGTCTGAGAAGCCAACAGAACAAACAAATGACAAGGGGGAGTTAGTTAAAGAAATAGAGAAGGAAAGTCCAGGGATAATATACGTCCTTCATGGAGTCGGACCAAATGAAAACTAGTCATACAGATCCTGCAAGCGGACACTACTACTGGATATGCGGACACAATCCACGAATGAGGACAAACACATCTACCACTCAAGGGCTCAGATCTTCATGCCCACCTTGACCTTTACGGACAAGGACCTTGAAGGAATCCGAGCGTCACATAACGACGCCTTAGTCATCTTGGTTTTCATATGAAGGTGGGAAGTAAAAAGAGCCCTAGTTGACACAGGAAGTTCGCTTAATGTTATGTTCTACAATGCATTCCGCAGCATGGACCTCATGGAGGAAAACCTGGCATCTTCATAACACCTGTTCATAAAACCTGACATCTTCATAACACTTATTAGGTCCTATTATTTCTGAACTTCATGGTGGTAGATGCACCATCATCTTACAATCTCATCCTGGGAAGACCATGGCTCCACCAGATGGAAACAGTGGTCTCTACCCTTCACCAGTGTGTTAAGTATATTGTTAACCACTCCAAAGGAACAATACATGGAGACCAACCTATGACACGAGGCTTCCACTACCCCGCACTGAAACAGATAGAGTGCTCCCAGATTCATTTACATCATGCAGAGCAACCTGATCCAGTGCAAGGGAAAAAGACGATAAAAACATCATTTTCGAGCGGTACAGGAGCAATAAGCTTTTTCCGCTTAGCGTGTCGAAAAGGCCATGGCAATCGAGAACACATCCCCCGACATTCCGTCGACGCGGGAATCCGCCCCTCTGCAAGGTTTACTCTTCAGTAACCTATCTAACGCCTCGACAATCCGTTGAATGATCCGCGAGAGCAACCCGAATTCACTCCAAGGCCAGGATCAATTTCTCTCCGTCAACAGTTAGTCTGTTTTAAGTTATTTAGTCTGCTTTAAGTTATTTGTTTCCCTTTCCATAATCAATAGTGAGTTTTAATTCTTGAAAGACTTATGTGATTTGCAATCATTTAATAAATAAATGAAGAATTACGAAAACATACTCTATTGATTATTGAAAATATGTAACAACAAGCGCCTTGAGGCAGATACAAAAGGCTACATATCACGAACACCCTGAGACAGATACATAATATGGCATACTAAAGGCATTTGATCAACATGGAGTGAGGACTTGCTTAAACAGTCTGATCACATAAGCAACCCGCAAACAGAACCATGATCCAGCAAACGCGACCCTCAAATATAGTCTGTGGGAGTACAAAATCGGCAACTTGGGGTCCCGTGACAAGCCACAACCAGATACGACCAATTCACACACTCGATCTAGTGAAATGAGTAAACCTGGGACAAGTATCAGGTTGGCACAAGCGGAGTGCACCTTCCGGCCGCAGGATAAGAGGGGCGTCCAGGAATCAATGGCCCAATCCATGGACCATGTCCAACTCCTCTTCATCCTGAGATCCCGAATTCCAACACAAGGCAAGGCAACAGGGTTAATGGAGAAATGGCGGAGGTGGCCACCACAGAGTTACACGTTGGTGCTAACTCTGAAATCAAACATTCAGGAACAACGATAACGCACCAGCGCATAAACAACATACTCTTCCCTTGATAGAGCATCCGTACTACTTCTCCGCAATATGAGAAGAAATTACGAGACCTCAACGGATCAACTACATGCTCACCCATAATAGGTGACCAAACACAACAGCCACTATCACTATGCCTGATCGGTGAAAATGTCAGAACGTTCGGAGACTCCGTAGACGGAGACCCGCCTTCAGCCTTTGGAAAACCCAAAGCATTTTCTTCAGCCTTTGGAAAACCCAAAGCGTTCTCTCCAAGCAAGAACATTACAGGAGATATGTTTTGAGAAAGATAGTGCCTACAACGATTAGAAAATACCATTATATAAACAGGATGGTTTACCAAGTAGGCACTCCAGCATTAACTGCCAAGCATTGACTATGGTATGGGAAGCAAGGAGACGACGGTTCCCTAGGAAACTGTGCAGACCACGTCATTCAAATTGATGGCGCTGCACACAACCCCATCAATTGAGAGGGAGTAACCAATACTCAACCGTCACGCATCCTGCGGCATACACGTGTTACCGCGCGATTTACGCCGTACATGCAATGCACCGTGCCTTAGCTCTTTCTCTGCTGGCCCATGGGCTCGGCCTATTACTCAAACAGTATTTTGTCAACATGCTTGCACGAGCACAAGAAATCCTAGTCAACTCTGACATACGGATTGTACTTACAGATCACCAACCGATTTAAGGTAACTTCGTCCACCCCATGCATCGGGCAGATGGACTAGGTTCGCTCGCCCCCAGCAGACAGAACCTCTTTCCAAACCAGGCAAGCCCAGTCGGCCAAAGCTGATGACAATAGATTCTGGTTCAATCTGACACCTAGTCCGCTTAGCACGGGCATTGACGGTTTAGGAAGTGGGAGTCTAATCAGCACTACGACTCGCCAGGGATCATTGCCCCTTTCCCGATCAATGATCGTCAAACCTAATCAGGTAAGCCTAGCTGGTGACGACTAGCAATGAAAGCTTTTGATTAAAACCTGGACTTCTAGCCCCCATTGCGAGGGTGTAGATAGCCTAGAAAGTGGGAGCTTAGTCAGTCCCGAACTGATTCCGATGGCTCACCACAGGATCACTGCTTTCAGCAAGGTCACCAAATCACCAAAACTGAACTTATAGCCCGCGCTGCGAGGGCGTAGATAGCCTCGTCAGCCTCGACCTGATTTTGATGGCTTGCCACTGGACCACTATTTTTCAGCTTGACCACCAAACACTCCCAAATTTGTAGCTGGTTGCACACATGCGTAGATAATTTGAAAAGTGGGAGCCTAGTCAGTCCCGAACTGATTCCGATGGCTTGCCACGGGACACTATTTTTCAGCCTGGTCGCCAAACTCCCCTCTCAAATTTGTAGCCCCCACCGCGCGGGGAGGGTTAGATGGTTCGAAAGGTGGGAGCCTAGTCAGTCTTGAACTGATTCTGACGGCTTGACACGAGGCCACTGCTTTTCAGCCTGCTCGCCAAACTTTTATTCCCCAAATCTGTAACCCACTTTACTTGGTCATAAATGATTCGGAAAGTGGGAGCCTAGTCAGTTCTGAACTGATTTCGACAGCTTGCCACGAGACCACTTCTTTTCAGCCTGATCGCCAAACATGAATCTAGCTTAGTCAACGTCTTCACGCTCAAACAGATTGACATCCTAATATTAGCAAGGATCATTCGTGCCGATACAAAGATCGTCACGCCAATGCCCAATTAAGAGCTACTTAGGATACCAACTCGAGCTTACGACGCTTGACTCAACACGAACACTCTGACATGTACACTTGCCCAATCGGTCAGACTAACAAGGTGAGACTCGAACAACTTACCTTAGGGACAAAACACAGCTCGGGCAAGTCAACCCCAGCTAGACTATCAGCAACATGCCCATTATCAGGCATGACTACGCAGCAACGACCCTGAGTCGTTTATAATACAAAGCGGTCAAGCTCTTTATAGCAGACAAACCAATCAACATCCTATTGATTCGACCAGCCTATGCTAAAGCAAGACGCCAAGGCAAAATGAAAAACATGCAATAGAGACAACAAACACGAAACTGATGAAACTGTTTTCATTAACGGTCAAAACAAAAGGGGGTACAATTGCACCAAGGTTACTCCCTATCAGGAGAAGGTACAGAAATAGAATAGCTAAGCCTAGTGGAAGATGGAGCAGGAATAGTGCCCACACGCGCCATGCCCTGGGCATCAGGGCCCACACTGTCTTCCTCATCCAATGACGCAGAGGTAACAGACAAATCTACATATGACATCCTCTTATAGCGACCAAGATCCCACTCTGGATGTTCCTCCTTCATCACCGCCAACAGTTTCAGCCAGCCATGTAAAACCCAGCGAAACTCACATTTGTCTTGCTCCTAAAGAAGCTCTTTCTTTTGCACCTTCGCGTCAACAAGTTCACGCTTCAGTAGCCCAACTTGCTAGTCAGCGCGTTTACCTGAGACTGCTATGTGGCCAGACTTCTCTTCACAACACTAAGCTCATGCCACCCCAATTCGAGCTGGTCTTCAGCCTTTCTCGCCTCACAAGCATAGAACTCCACATCGGATGCCACCTGTTGCTTCTCAGCAGCACAGTCGGCTTCCTTCAAAGCACTCTCTTCAACAAGAGACCACAATTCAGAACATGCCTTAGCCGCAGTTTCCTGCGCAACCTCGACTTCTCGACGGATCCAGCTCAACTCCTTCTCAAGTTCATCCCTCTCGGACACCACCTCTGGCAGGTTACGCTCAAGGTCCTCCAAGCGATCCCTCGGAGTCTCATCAGCTACGGTTGACTGATACAGCCTCTTCTTCTCAGTCTGTTTCTTCAGCTGCTCAATTTCATAGATCGCATCAGATTACAGCGCCTGCATGTTCGAAAAGACACGCTCCAATGTGTATACCATCTCACGAACCTCCTCGACTTTCGTCCCTGCAACAGCCACATGACTCAAATGAGATATACCCAGCATAAGGTACTTCAAGCCCTTATCCATACACTCTTCCAACATATCCTCAATCATAGTCAGCAATATGGCCTCAATCATAGTCAACAAGGTGTTCATTCTCATAATCCTAGTAATAAACAGCCAAGTGATCGGCCACAATGTCAGTTGTGCGGTAAATATGGACATCTAGCTCTTGCTTGTTATCATCGTTTTGATGTTAATTTTCAGCATTCAGTAGGTTCTTTGAATACTGGATCTGCAACTACCTTCAAACCAGCCTTCACTACTACAAATATTAGCTTAGGTAACGCCACTTAGATAGCGCTTTTTTAAAGAGCTATCCAAGTGGGCACTAGGATAGCGCTTATTTGTCTTTAAAAAAAAAAAAGCAAAAAAAAAAAAAAAAAACACTACAATAGCACTTTTAATTTTTTTTTCAGTTAAGCGCTATCTTAGTTATGTCTTAGATAGCGCTTTAAAAAACGCTATGGGAAAAAACGTTACCAAAACTACCATAGCGCTTTTAAAGTGCTTGCATAGCTACTTCCATTTAGGATAGCGCTTCATATTCATATCACTACATTTAGGATAGCGCTTCAAACCCTAACCCCCTAAATATCCCTCTTTCGTTCTCTTCTCTTCTCTGCTAAACTGCAACTCAGCAACCCAAAGGCAAGAAGAAATCTTCGAAAGACAAGAAGCAGACAAGCGACACCGCCGCCATGGAGATAACAACATCGATGGACAAGAAGAAGAGCAAGGAGAAGAAGAGCCCCAAAGTAGAGGAACCAAGCAGCGATGACTCTGCGCAGCTGAAGAAGTCGAAGAAGAAGAAGAGGAGCGCTGAGGAGACTGAGACTGAGACTGAGTTGGTGGGGGAGTCTGTCAAGAAGCAGAAGTTGCTGGAGAATGGAGAGGTGGTTGCTGCTCCTGCTGTAAAAGAGGATCCGAATGCGACTTCGAGGTTTAGGATTTCTAAGCCTTTGAGGGAAAAGTTGAAGGCTAATGGGATTGAGGCTTTGTTTCCCATTCAAGCTATGACCTTTGATACCATTCTGATGGGTCTGATTTGGTCGGCAGAGCTCGTACTGGTCAGGATGGTTTTCGAAGTCTTTGATGGTTTTTGTGGAATTTGATCTTAAATGCGAAATGGGGGGTGTGCTTGTGTTTTTGTTTTGCAGAAGTTGTCGATCGAGAGGGAAAGCCGTCACTTTTATCTCTTGTCAAGGCTTTCGACTATGTTCTTGAGGTTTATGAAGGTTTCTGCAACTTGAAACAGGTGAGATTTGGTTCAATTTGGTGCTTCGTTTGTCTTTTGGATGTTTAGGGTGTTTGGGTTTGTGTTAGTATAGCTGTTTAGTTCAGTTCTCTTGCAATTTTGTGGGTTGATTTTTTTATTTTGTGTTTGGGGATTTTGTTGTTGTGGCTTTTCAGTTCTTCTCCCCCTTTTGTTCCTTTCTAAGAACTAGGCCTAAACTCTAAAGCTTACTTAATTGTATTTTTGTTGGCGTCTTGCAGCTTTGGGACGAAGTTTGTTAAAAATGCGTGTATTGAACTCATTAAGAATCTAGAGGCCAAGGACTATGGAAGGTAAGAAGGAAGCTTCTCTCATGCAATCTATACTGTATCCCGAGTAGAACGCTCTCCCATTTATAGTATTCTATATGATTTCGAAGTCTTTGATGGTTTTTGTGGAATTTGATCTTAAATGCGAAATGGGGGGTGTGCTTGTGTTTTTGTTTTGCAGAAGTTGTCGATCGAGAGGGAAAGTCGTCACTTTTATCTCTTGTCAAGGTTTTCGACTCTGTTCTTGAGGTTTATGAAGGTTTCTGCAACTTGAAACAGGTGAGATTTGGTTCAATTTGGTGCTTCGTTTGTCTTTTGGATGTTTAGGGTGTTTGGGTTTGTGTTAGTGTAGCTGTTCAGTTCAGTTCTCTTGCAATTTTGTGGGTTGATTTTTTTATTTTGTGTTTGGGGATTTTGTTGTTGTGGCTTTTCAGTTCTTCTCCCCCTTTTGTTCCTTTCTAAGAACTAGGCCTAAACTCTAAAGCTTACTTAATTGTATTTTTGTTGGCGTCTTGCAGCTTTGGGACGAAGTTTGTTAAAAATGCGTGTATTGAACTCATTAAGAATCTAGAGGCCAAGGACTATGGAAGGTAAGAAGGAAGCTTCTCTCATGCAATCTATATTGTATCCCGAGTAGAACGCTCTCCCATTTATAGTATTCTATATGATTTAAACTCAAAGGTTAACATGGATGTCTATCTTGTATTCAATTCTGTGGAAGAATATGTTAAAATGTAATACTAGCTACCAGTGGGTGATTAAAAATCGTGGACGTATTCATAAACTTAAGTAAATATCATTGCACATTAGAAATGCTAATAGTTAGCAAATGAAAAATGTACATATGTACACTAAAAGTATGTACGAGTCCATGTTTTCAAAAAAAATATTAAAAAAAAATGAAATTTCCATTCACACAAGACATGCTACCTGTTACCTAGTTCATCTTTAAGTAGTGTAAATATTCTCTTATGATACTGCCATGTTTTGAATTTATGATTTTTTTCTTCTTCTTTATTCTCTCAAGCCTTTTCATTTACATGCATGTAATCTTATTGATACTTTTTATTGCTGTGTTTGAAATGCTTTGCTAGTGCCATAAGGTCTATTCATATGCTGAACCATGCTGTAAGCGTGACAAGACCAAGACTTGAGGCACTCCTTCAGGTAATTTGATTACACATTAAGTTGCATACCTTTGAAATGTAGTTTATGCAAAAGTTGGCATATCTTCAAGTTTGTTTAATTTTTCCTTTTTTGCTGATTTTTTAGGTGAAAAGGAAACTTTGTTTTACTACCTATAAAGAAAAAAAAATCAGCACATGTAGGCTACAGTGTCCATATAATTCCTGTGATTAATAGTCATGTAGTTTGCTTCATTTTAGTGTTCATGAGTCACGACATACATGCTCGGAACGGATGTCCATGTAATTGTATGTTCACTTTGTGGATTTTAGTGTCAATGCAGGTTGCGAGCTTTATGAGTGAAAGACTAAAGCACCCAATGAAACCTGTGTTGCGTTTAGCTTTGTGGATGTTGTCGACGTGGATTGGGACTCTTGTTATGTGTGGGAGACTAAGCTTGTCAACTCAATTTCCTTATGTATTGAGTTTCTCTCAGATCTCCCAAAAGAAAAGAGAACAAATACTTCTATCATGGTCATCAAGTTACTTTTACCACTTGAGGATGCTCTTCTATGCGCTCAAGTTTCTTGTACTCCTCATTTTCTTTACTCAGGTGATGACTACTCACATTACGCTTCCATTCATCAGTTTCATATTTTTAGATAGTTATAAATTAAATGCATATCGTTGGATTACACATATATTCCACCACATTTTTTTTGTTGAAAATGAAAAGGGAAACAAGTAGAGCCCATTATAAGGAATTAAAAGAAATCCTTTCGATAGTCACAACAGAAACTAAATGCCACCTACCATGCAGACACTCAAGGAACAAATCATTTATATTTCTGGTGAACAGAGAAAATTAAGAACATTAATGCTCAACAAAAATGTAGGGCCTATAATCTTTAGGGACGAAGATTAAATAGATCAAAATCAAAGATGATGAATTCATGGATCCCACTGTAGTTATAATCGATAAAGTTGGTGGTAAATGAGTATGGATAACCCAATCCAAATCAGCCATTATTCACTTCTCTCATTGTGTTTAATTTAAACCACTTGGGCACAATTTGCCTAATTTGACATATCACATTAGATTGTGAGATTTAAAAAGGAAAAATACATATAGGTGAACTTGTCGCTGATAGACCATTAATTAGTTGACAAGGAAAACCTACCTTAATTCATCGCACCTAAGCCTTCATTATTAATATGCTAAAACCTACCTTTTCTGTGATGATTGAATGGAAATAAACTTAATGAATGAAAAAGTGAAACTATGACAAATATCAAAAGCAGAGTCTTCTAATCCTTCACAAAGACTAAATTACATACTTTGTATTACAAAGATTTCATTTCCCAAAAATTGTCACAAATGACTGACAAAAAGATTCATGTCTTGCATAAAAGTTTATCATTGTATTGAATTTAAACCAAATTGGAAACGGGGTTTCTGACAACAATAAAGATTCAAAGAAACATGTTGGTTGCATTTGGGTCAAATTCATGGAAGTTTTTCATGAAACTAAATTTTCTTTTTCTTACTACTTTGTTTAGGCACAAGTTAATGAAAACTAATTATGTGAATTGAAATTTATTGACATGTATCAATATAGAGTCGATCTCATTTTCATCTTGACAAGTAAATTAGGCCAATCTCTTCTTCTGTTTCCAATTCTTGGGGGTGATAAATAATAAAGTGGTTGGCAAACTGTGCTATTTGTGATGCTCTGTATTTAAAGCATTTTGTATTTACTGACAGTACTTCAAATAATCAGCAACTGATATCATATTTCATTAGATTGTATCATCTATGTTTGATCTGCATATACAATATGTGAAAGCAGGGAAGATATGTTGTAGACACACATTTAGTATTAAGTCTTATGGGAGGCTGACACAGTCAGATTTCAGTCTAGGAAAGAAAGTTCCGTTAGTTGCATATCTGCAGCTCCATGTGTATCTGGGAGAAAGCCATGATAATGCATTTGGGAGTAGCAGTCATATTCTCCATCCTTCATTGGTACTCGGGCACAATCTTGGAAGCAGTGGGCCTAATGCCAAGCATAGCCGAACAATCACAGATGTTCGTCCGAGGCTTGATCTCTCAACTCTATGCCATGGCACTCGCTTTACCAATGCAGAGGTTCCTTGAAGCGCATATTTCTCAGCTGGTTGGTTGTGAGCTTCTTCCACTATGGAGTACTTGGAGCAGCACTGACGTTGAGTCTCTCTTGGTGGATCATGGCCATCATAACTGGGTCTTACATAGTTTTCAGCACAAGTTGTCAGAAAACTTGGACAGGCTTCTCCTGCACCAACACTTTCCAAGACTTCTGGTCCCATGCAAAGCTAACTCTTCATTCGATTGGTATGATGAGCATAGAGATATGGTACACCCTTGGACTTGTACTTGGAGCTGCTTATCTCCCTGATCCTACTGTCTCCATTGATTCTTTTGTAATCTGCATTAACTACTTGAATTGGGACTTCATGTTTATGTTGGGTCTGAGTGCAGCAGCTTGTATTCGAGTAAGCAGCGAACTTGAAGCTGCACATCCAAGGGTTGCAAGATTATCAGCACTAGTTGTCAATGGGACAAGTATCTTCATCAGTTTGATCTTCGTAGCACTCATTTTGACGAGCGGTAACATGTTAGGCAAAGCTTTTACTAGTGACCCTGATGTTCTTAAGGGAGTATCAAGTTTGACTCCATTACTTGCAATTTCAGTACTGATTAATGGATTCCAACCAATCCTCTCAGGTAACATAGTGTCTGTTCTTTCTTGTCTTTAACTAACTCCCTACTGACCTTTTAATTTGTTCATTTTATACAGGCATTGCGATTGGGAGAGGGCGAGCTAATTTGGTGGTTTGTGTTTATCTACTCACTTACTACACCATTGGTCTAACCATTGCATCAGTTCTTGGCTTCATGACGGATTTGGGTGTTGTAGGACTTCTATGGGGAATAACAATTGGATTCTTCCTACAGTCTCTCTTCCTACTTGTACTGATTATTAGAACAGACTGGGATATGGAAGTTGAAAAAGTTCGTAATCAGTCAAACAATCATGCAGATGAAGAATCTATAGCATAAGGAACAGCAGAATATTTGGCGTAACACACGAGACACACAAGTTTGTTGTTTGAAATATTCCAGAGTCAACTTTCATCATTTGGATAATTTTTTTTTTTTTTCATCGTTTTCAATTTGTGTAGAAGGAATTGTGATTACATGTTACTACGTTTGTTGAACGACCAGGCGTGTTGCTTGTTAGTGCCTTCCTTGCCGCTCAATTGGTGAGTATAAATGATGTTTCATGCCATTGAATATATCTGTATTCTCCATTAAAACTGACAATTTATCCATCCATTGTGTTAAGGTGGCTACATTGATAGCTGTTTATGCAAACTGGGACTTTGCAAGGATCCAAGGCATAGGGTGGGGATGGGCAGGAGTGATTTGGTTATACAGCATCATCTTCTACTTCCCTCTTGATGTCCTCAAGTTCTTGATCCGTTACAGTTTGAGTGGCAAAGCTTGGGATACCGTGATTGAGAACAATTTTGTATCTTTATTGAATTTTGTATGAATGCTTAAATTATATTTTGAATGAATGAGAAACAGTTAGTTATCATGTTGTGTCTTTATTGATTGATTGAACGTTGTCATTATTATATTAAATATTATATTTAGCCCAGAAAATCGGTATCGGAAAAATAGAAAAAACAAATCAAATAACTTAGATGGCGCTCAAATAAGCGCTATCTAAGTTTAACATATATACTACAATAGCGCTTCTTTTAGCGTTATCTAAGAACAATCTAATTACTTCCATAGCGCTTATTTACGCGCTATCTTAGCAGATAAACAAATCTAATTTAAAAAATTCATTTAAATTAAATAGCGCTTTTTTAAGCGCTATTCAAGCTAATTTAAAAAAAAATTAGCGCTTACATAGCGCTTTAGAAGGCGCTATTGAAGTTAATTAAAAAAAAAATCAACGCTTAGATAGCGCTTTAAAAAGCGCTATCTAAGCGAAGCGCTATTCAAGTACGCGCCTTGCATAGCGCTTTTTTGAGCGCTATCTAAGCCTATTTTTAAGCGCTATGCAAGCCTATATCTGTAGTAGTGCTTAGCAGCAGTTTCTACTCCATTTCACAATGAGGGCTGGTACTTGGATTCAGGAGCAAGTCACCACTTGATAAATGATCATGTTGGTCTTGCTAATTCATCTCCATACATGGGTTCATACAAGGTTACAGTTGGTAATGGCACTTCCCTTCCCATTTCTAATGTTGGTTCATTGTCTTTCTCTTCTTCTCCTAATTGTTCATCCTCTTCTTTTCTTCTCAACGAAGTCTTTCATGTACCATCTTTATCCACTAATTTGATCAGTGTTTCCAAGTTTTGTTCTGACAACAATGTACTCATTGAGTTTTGGTCTGATCATTTCTTTGTGAAGGAACCACTTTCGAGGAGGGTTCTAGCTCGCGGCAGTCTTGAAAATGGTCTATACAGGTTGCCAGTTCTTCCTGCTTCCAAGACTGCATTTGAAAATGCTTCCCTGATTGCTTCTCAGATTGTTTCTAAGACTGCATTTGCTACAAATTCCAGCATGTCTGACATGTCTAATTCCAGTATATATGATATACCTAGTATGTCTAATATGTCTAGTTCCAACATATCGGATAGTTCCAATGTGTCTGCTACTCTTAGTTCCAACACATCTGATATATCTACAATTTCTAGTTCTACTTGTATTGCTAACATTGAGCAATTATGGCATTATAGACTAGGTCATCCTTCAATGGGTATTGTTCATCATGTATTGAAGCATTGTAATGTTCCATTCAATAAATCTCAATCCTCTGTTTGTTCATCTTGCCAACTTGCTAAGAGTCATCGTTTACCTACTACTGTATCCTCTTTTCATGCCTCTAGTCCTTTAGAACTTGTTCATACTGATATCTGGGGTCCTGCTTTTCTCAAATCTACTTCAGGTGCTAGATTTTTTATACTGTTTGTTGATGATTTTTCAAGATTTACTTGGTTCTTTCCACTTCAGTCCAAAGATCAGGCTCTGTCTGTATTCAAACTGTTTAAACTTCGGGTTGAAAACCAATTCCACACTTCCATTAAATGTCTGCAATCTGATAATGGTGGAGAATTCAAAGCTTTTAACTCTTTCCTGCTGGCTTCTGGTATTGGTCATCGTTTCTCATGTCCATACTCATCTTCACAAAATGGTAGAGTGGAACGTAAACATCGACAGGTTGTTGAAACTGGTCTTGCTATGTTAGCTCATGCTCATATGCCATTTCAGTTTTGGCAATATGCATTTCAAGCTGCTGTCTTTCTTATCAATCGCATGCCAACTAAAGTGCTAAGTAATCAATCCCCTTATCAGGTTCTTCTTCATCGTATTCCTGACTATAGGGCTCTCCATATCTTTGGATGCTTATGTTTTCCGTTCATCCGCCCATATAATAGACATAAACTTCAGTTTAGATCCACTGCTTGTATATTTTTGGGTTATAGCTTAGAACACAAAGGTTATTTGTGCTTAGATCATGTATCTGGTCGAGTGTATATTTCTCCTAATGTCGTATTTGATGAGTTCCACTTTCCTATGCAACGCTCTTCTTACTTGCTTCCATCTGTTTCTTCTTCCAATTCTCCTGTGATCTCCTCTTTTATTCCTTCTCCTCTGTCTCCATCTACTAATCCTACCACTACTGATCACTCTCCTACAACTACTGGTCACTCTCCTACACCTACTGATCACTTTCCTATAGCTACTGATCCCTCTCCTGCTTCTATGCCTGCAACTACTACACCTACAACTGCTACGCCTACGACTGCTACTACTTCTTCTTCCCATCCTCCTAGGATGGTTACTAGATCTATGACTGGCATTTCTAAGAAGAAACAGGTGCTTGACTTGTCCGCTGTTAAACTGTCTGAACCCTCCACTTTGCGCCAAGCTCTTAAGGACCCTAACTGGGTTCATGCTATGGAACAAGAGATCTCTGCCTTACATAGGAATGATACCTGGATTTTAGTTGATCCTCCTAGTAATGGGCATGTGATTGGTTGCAAGTGGGTCTATCGACTCAAGTTCAAGCCTGATGGGAGCATTGACAGGTATAAGGCTCGCCTTGTTGCGAAGGGATTCAATCAGACTTATGGCTTGCACTACTTTGAGACATTTAGTCCTGTAGTTAAATCTGCTACTATTCGCGTTGTTCTCACCATTGCAGTCAGTTTTCATTGGGACATTCGCCAACTTGATGTTCATAATGCCTTCTTGAATGGAGATCTTGAGGAACAAGTGTTCATGTCTCAACCTCCTGGTTTTTTAGACAAACAATATCCAGCCAAAGTTTGTCAATTACGGAAATCTTTGTATGGTCTGAAACAATCTCCTCGTGCTTGGTTTTCTAAACTGAGTTGTGCTCTTCTAAGATGGGGTTTCACTGCTTCTCGGACTGATAGTTCCATGTTTGTCAGGTTTGATAAGCATTCTGTTCTTATCATGTTAGTCTATGTGGATGATATCATTGTTACTGGCAGTTCTTCGAGGGACATTTCTTTACTTATTGATCAATTGAATTCAGTCTTTGCTCTTCGTGACTTGGGGCCTTTGACATACTTCTTGGGTATTGAAGTTCATCACTGTCATGGTGCATTGCATCTCAGTCAAGCTAAATATATTGCTGATCTACTTACCCGTACTGATATGTTGCATTGCAAGCCTTCTCCAACTTCAGGAGCTGTTGGCAAACTCTTGTCACAGTCTGATGGCATTCCCCTTATGGATGCTACTGCCTATCACAGCATAGTTGGTGCTCTCCAATATGTGACCATGACCAGGCCAGACATTGCATTTGCAGTCAATAAGGCGTGTCAGTTTATGCAAGCCCCTACGACATCTCACTAGTTGGCTGTCAAACGCATTCTGCGTTATCTGCAAGGCTCTTCTCAGGATGGATTGCTCATACATCCTGCTCGTGATCTTGCTATAGAGGCCTTCTCTGATGCAGACTGGGGTGCTAATCCTGATGACAGACGCAGTTCAAGTGGGTACTTAGTTTATTTGGGTGGTAATTTGATCTCTTGGTCTGCTACCAAACAGCGTGTTGTCTCCAGGAGTAGTGTTGAGTCTGAGTATCGTGGTCTTGCTCTTGCTGCTTCTGAGGTCATCTGGATCCAGGCTTTGTTAAAGGAGCTTTGTGTCTCTCTTCCTCGTCTTCCTATTCTATGGTATGACAATGTCAGTGCTTACTATCTTGCCAAGAATCCAGTTTTTCATGCAAGGACCAAACATATTGAGATTGATTTGCATTTCATCCGTGATCATGTTCTCCGGGGTGATTTGCTTCTCGAGTTTGTTCCCACTACTGAGCAACTTGCAGATCTTCTCACCAAGCATCTTCCAAGTGCAAGGTTTACCTATCTCAAGTCGCAACTTGGTCTTGTTCCCTGCCCCTTGCACTTGCGGGGGGATGATAAAAAGAATGATAGAAACTAGTTTAAACCAGTTTGTTAGTATGTGTTCTAGTCTGTTAGTATGTGATGTAGTTTGTTAATGCATTAACATGATGAGTTGTAGTTTATTAGTAGGTTGTTAGTATGAACTGTAATCTGTCATCTGTCACTTGAACTCAATGTGTAATGTGATGCTTCATTATAAATAAAGATAAGAATACTCTGTATTGCTCTGTTAAGCAAAGCAGAGTTCATTTAGTTCATACATTTAGTTCTGACATTTCTATCATAGGAAACCGAATGATGAAAGTCTATGAAACCGCGAGAAAGCTAAGATACTAGAAACCAGAGTCAACAAAGTTTAAAACACAAAAAATAGCGAGTTCATGAGCTTGCCTAGTGTCATATGGATTGATAAGAGAGTTAAATAACAACTTGAAAATATTGGTAATGAAGATAGAAGCGATGAAAATGAGGAGGGCTGTGATGGGAGCCATGGCGATGACGATGATGTTGAAAGTCATGAAAGAGATGACTATGAGGAAGGTTGTGAGGAACCAATAGAAGGGTTTTCTATAAAGTACACAAAAGCATGGAACTGAGATTTCAGAGTAAGCTCTCGAAGATCCACTCGAACTAGGAAAGCGAACAAAAAAATACATAAAGCATGGATCGCCTGCTACCACAACAACAAGAAGGGCAGCTTTTTAAATTACCTTGTCCTTGAAATAGAGCATTAATCGCTTTTACCCAATGATAGTGAGTGTCAGATTAAGGAGACTAGAATAGTCCTTGGTTTAGGTTAAGCATTACTCATGATTATTTCCCAGCGAATCGTTACCTTTTGAGAAATTATATTTAAGACATCTTTATTTTTCAGTAATGTAAAGGTTTAGGGGTCCTTAAACCCTGCTTACTTTTCAAAAATAAAATAAAAATAACAATATGAAAGAGACCAGTTTCAAGTAAATGATGCTAAAGATAGGACCTTGTATTTTTCATCCTCTCTAATTGTATATAAAAACTGAGGTATTTACATGATTGGTATTTCTAGATTTTACAAAACCGGAGTCTAATCATTGCTCTCACAAGCCCATCAAGCAACAAGCTAGACCACAGAAGGCGTCTTCACTGCAAGGAAGTGTCACACCGCCCATCGGATGACTGAAGCCAAATTCTTCCTCAGCTTTGCTCAACAAGGCTTGAAATGAAGGATGGTTCAAGTATGATATTGGAACCACATATCGCTTCTTCTTGCTCTCTCCAACATAGACACCAATATGCCCTTTAGGGACACTTGACGTTTTTGAAGTCTGAAGAGATTGTCGAGAACTTCTCTTGTTATAGGGCATCCGAGGCAGACGAATAGCCATTGATATTACAGTATAAGAGAACACAAGGTGACTAGAATAAGATGTTGAAGGGTGTGTTAAGAGAGGAAACTGAAGACTTGAAATTGGATGATACTCTTAGCTGATTTTCAAAAGTATATATAGACAGAGAAGAATTGAAAATGGTACATGAGATGTCCTATTGTGTGATCATTATTTGGCAATCAAAATACATATTCATGGTGATCACATGGCCTTGCCTCCCAATTCATGTCAACCTCTCTATAGTGAATGGTCACATTGATAGCTAGTTTGTTGAAAAACAGCATGCCCTACCATGTGAGAAGAAGGTAACACTGTAAACACATTGGTCCATATATATCGAAAACATTCATCTACTTCCATATGTTATAGTCCCACATTAGAATGTATTATGCTCAGATCATCAGGTGGGGTCTTTTAAAAATGTTGTAGGTCAAACATCTTAAATCTCGCCAAGTAGTACTTGAAAGGCAAAACCATGCTATATTTCATAAGGAATGACCTAAACAAACCCTATACTATGTTATATCTTTACCACTTAATCCACATTTGAGAGGATTCCCCACATTTTATTTTCTCCCTCAATATAAGCACCATTTAATCGTAGTAAGCCTACCATCAGAATTCATTCAGTTACTCACAATCGCTGCTTAATCTCTTATATTGAAGTATATTACAATTCCATGCCATGAAGAAAATTTCCTTGATTTTGCTTCACGATTAAATAGCTTGTAAGCTGGAGAAGAAATCAATTAATAGCCCTCGCCACACGATTCAAGCTGATTTCTCCAATTTCTTATAGTTGATAGAGATTAGGCAGTTTTCAACACATATAAATACATTCACTGTAAATAAGTTCAGAGGTTCAAAAAGATTTGCTTCTCCTAGTGAATATTGTACATATATTAGATATCACATTGGTCACTTTTGCCAGTGCGTAGTTTACTTTCAACAATTGAAAAAAAAACTTTACAGTACACATCCTTTATGTCTCTTCTAACTTTTTAACAAGAATTTTTTTTATATCAAATTGAATAATCTATATCAAACCCAATACTTATCCTTTACAAAAGAATGATCTGAATTCTTTGAGGATGTTAATGAATCATTCAAGCAAGAGATGAGATCGATGAACAACTGCTCATTGTATGGAATGGTAAGACCACTCGTTGGATGTTCAAATCCAAATTCTTCTTCAACTTTACTTAGCAATTCCTGGAACAAAGGTTGACCTAAGTATGATATTGGCAACACATAACGCTTCTTCCGAGTATGATTCTCTCCAACATACACTGCAAAATGTCCTTTTGATACATCTTGGTTGTTCGTATCAAAAGAGACTCTGATAATTCTCTTAGTAAAGCGAATAATACCCATGAATTCTGTTTAGATAACAGTAAGAGGATCCTCTAAACTTTAAACAACTAGCTAGAGGGTGCCAAGGATTTGAAATCAAATGGGAAATGAATTTTCATTTATAGAACTAGCTAGTTAGTGAATCATTAATCGATGGATATGTTACACGGAAACTCTGAATTCTCTTTGGCATCGAAAGAAAGTTTACTCTTAGTTGCATTTGGTCATTTTTCTGAAAGATTTAATACAATCTGACCTGTATGAGCTACAAGGAAGGAACGTAACTTAGCCGACACGTGGGAAATTGGTATGGACAAAAAGCATTGTTTCCTTGACCTAATTATGTACTCTTTGTACCATTAATACAAAAGCATTCATGGATCCAAGTCTCTGTATTGTAAGTATTGAGCTAAAGTTTAGCCTACCATTCGGATATTAGGCAATGGAAAAGACTGGATTAATGATTCACTAGTAGCTAGCTAGAACGTGCCCAACCTAGAAGACATACCAACATTTATGGTCAAACATTTGTAAGACTAAAAATGTATATATAATCTTCCATATATATGGTACTTGTTGGAACTTGGAAGCGTAGAACCAAACCAGAAACACAAGTATCAATCAATCAAGAGATAAAATCCAAGATTCACACCATATGCAAAAAGTTTATGCTGGAATCCCAAAATTGAAACAAACCAAAAGACAGAGATATGTACTCAATCTGAAAATATGGAGGAGATTACTGATCTTTTGCTTACAAGCTCTCCCCACAAGTCCCACGAAGTCCAATAAACAATGCGTCAAACATCAGAGTTTCTTTAGCTGGAGAGCAAAACACAAGTCCTAATCAAGTCTTTAATTAGGAAACGAAAACACTGAAATATTGCCACACCTAAAACATGGATATTGCGGACCTAATGAACTTTACAGACTTCGGGGCTGACGCCTGGCAGAATAGCGATTATCCTACAGGCTAGTTCTAACAGACAATTCACAGAGAAGAACACAAGAAGATTACCCAACACTTAGAGAAATAACTCTAATGTTCAATTCAAATTATCAAAATCAAAAGTCTCCTACAATATTAAGGAAGAGCTCTATTTATAGTGCTCAAATAACTTGAATAATGAGCAGCATATTCCTAAAAGAAAAATTCGAATTAAATACTAAAATAACAAGCAGTCTATTCCTAAAAGAAAAAGTAAAGCCTAATCCTAAAAGGAAACTGACTATTCCTAAAAGAAAAATTATAATCAAATACTAAAATAACGAGCAGTCTATTCCTAAAAGAAAAAATAAAGCTTAATCCTAAAAGTAAACTAAAAAGACTCCTAATTAAATTGAAAGATTACGAATAAGTTATTTAGTAAATAAATTTGAGAGCAAATTAGGAACCCTAGAAACCCTCCTGCGTCAGTCGTCTCGGGTTGTAAAGAACTCGTCCTCGAGTTCACAACAGCTTCATTGGAATCCTCTGGCGGCAGCCCAGGAGGAAGATCCTCTGGCACCAGGTCAGAAAACTCTGCTAGCTCTTGCAGGCGTACTGGATTGTCTTTCATTTCCCTTCTCTTGAGCTCCATCTGCAAACCTAGCACATACTCCTTTACTATAATAATCAATTCCTTGACTTCATCAACCTCGGAGAGATTTGATTTGCAGTCTTTGTGACGAAGCAGGTTCTTGGGAGACATCACAATGAGTGGCTTACGAAAATCTCTATGTATCTGGCGATGCAAAACATGGAAATAATTTGCAGGAGTCGTGACGTTGACAACTTGCCAATTGCACTCGTGGACCTGTTTCCTAAGTGTGGCGTCCATCTCAGGAATAACATATGGATTATCATCGCTAATCTGAGGAAACGTTCCAATCTTGCACTTGAATGTTTAGGGCCTTGACCATCATAACCATGGGGAAGAAGCACCACAAGTCCTGTCTAGCGAAGCCATTTAGACTCCCCACTACTTAAAAATTGATCAAATATCACCTGAGCACCATTAACGAAATCACCAAATTGGGCCTCCCATTTAACTAATGAATTTGGATTTTCCATTTGAATAGCCCAATTCAAATCCAAGGACACCAAACTCCGAAAGCGAACTGTTGTTGATGGTAAACATCTTTTCATTTTGGTTTATGAGAACATGGTCCAATGGACAATATTTCTCACCCGTTTCCTGGTCATGGACCACCGAATGTCTGTGACTAAAAGTACATTTTTCAACATCGTGGTCACTGAACCGAACATGATACCTTCCACTAGCAATGTAGCAAAAGCAAGTGCTTCTCCAACTGCCCAGTCAATGATTATCTTGCAGACTTTATCTGCAACTGTGCAGGTCGTGTGGAAAATATTGGTTTTCAACCAATCGTCCACCCTTGGGAGTCAGTAGATTCTTACGAACGACCAGAGTCTCATGGCCATCTCCATACAGCACATTTCCATCTTCATCATCGTCATACACCGGCTCTTCAAGCTCCTCAGTTTCATCTACCACGTCTTCTTCAATTAGGAGATTGTTTCCCTTTTGAATAGCAGGCTTCCTGCACTCAGTCGCTCTATGTCCCTGTGCACCACATCTAAAACATCTAATATTTTAGTTAGAATTACCCTGTGGTGGCTGTTGGGCAGGACGAAATTCTTGAGGGCGAACTGGCCAACCGCTTTGATCACTGCAGATTATTGCCCTCCTTCTCTATTGTTTTTCCACAGCAAGTACACGCTGGTATACTTCAGAAACGGTCTTCAACGAGTGAAGTCGCTGAAATAAGGGTTGAGTATAGCCAAAATGAAGGAAGTGACCGTTCATCTTCTTCTTTATCTTCTCCCAATCAGTGATCTTCGCCTTGTCATGCCTGTCTCGTGCTCACTTCAACTGCTCCCACCACGCAGATGATCTGCCTTTAAGTTTTTTGGCGACCAATTTCACCTTGACATGATCTGGGACATCCTTATACAAAAAAATATGCTCTACTTCCTTCAACCAATCCACGAATCCTTCGGCCTGTAACGTACCAGAAAAATCGGGTAGATCCACTTTGAAATCGAGATTTCCATGACAATCCTCCCGACCACGGTGCTCCCAGATTCAAGTACGATTGTGATACGGGTTTTTGAAACTGGAATCAGAATCGTGATCTTACATCTCACGATCACCAAAATCATGCGCCGTTAGATGCCGTGTTAACTCTGCAACTTGTCTCTGTAAATCCTCAATCATCACATCCTGAACTTTACGATCACGGTTTGGGGATTCCTCATTCGGAACCTGCCCGCGACAACCACGACCACCAGCCATAAAAATTGATGAAATCTCACCCCAAGAAGATGTTGAAGCTCTGATACCAACTGACGCCGGGCAGAATAGCGATTATCTTACAGACTAGTTCTAACAAACAATTCACAGGGAATAACACAAGAAGATTACCCAACACACAGAGAAATAATTCTAATGTTCAATTCAAATTATCAAAATCAAAAGTCTCCTACAATATTAAGGAAGAGCTATATTTATAGTGCTCAAATAACTTGAATAATAAGCAGTTTATTCCTAAAACAAAAATTAGAATCAAATACTAAAATAACAAGTAGTTTATTCCTAACAAAACAAGTAAAGCCTAATCTTAAAAGGAAATTGTCTATTCCTAAAAGAAAAATTAGAATCAAATACTAAAATAACAAGCAGTCTATTGTTAAAATTAAAAAAAAAAAGTTTAATCCTAAAAGTAAACTAAAAAGACTCCTAATTAAATTGAAAGATTATGAATAAGTTATTAAGTAAATAACTTTGAGAGCAAATTAGGAACCCTAGAAACCCTTCTGCGTCAGGAGTTGATCACAATTTCTCAAGAGTACTAAAAATTGGAGTGTTGGTTCGAAAGCAAAATATGGCCCTTTCAACCTTCTGTTTGAAATATTGTTGTACCATGCATGTCAATGTAAGCAATGTTCAATGGCGTAGAATAGATGCCCCCAAAAACATAAAAAAAAAAGTCTATATATAGTGCATTTTCTTCATTAGTACGTCTTAAAATTTGGTAATTTTCCAAGAAAAAGGGTCTATTGAATACATGAACAAAGTAGAAGAACAAAAATATAAATTAAGGAAAAAAAAAAACAAATAGCAATTACTGGGGCATTAAAAAATCAATTGTTTTGTTATAAGCAGATTTAAAAATCATGCAAATAGCTAAAGGCTCAAGAGTGATTATATTTAACCCAACCAAATGAGGAATGGTTTTCATTATCCGTTGTATTCGACCAAGATAAGGACATTGCTAATTTGTGGTTGCCTGTTGATTTGACAAATATGTCTTCAATTCAAAGCTACTGTTTCTGTTGGTTCATTTTTATGATTAAATGGTAGGTCATGATGGGTTGCATGTCCAAACAACAAACTACATCTTGGCCACACCACAAAATATTGACAATCAGTTGGTATGCAAAGCCATGTGATGTGTGATTCCTCAGAAAGTATGTACATCACTAAGCCACCATACAACTCTTTCTTCACCATTGAATCCAATCTCTATATATACACTAAGACTTGTTAAGAGTATCATTCAAGTCCCAACCCTTCAAGTGTTAGAAGCTCTCTTCATTTTCAGTATCTTCTGAACATAAAATTTCTAACAAGTTATGGGTATTCAATTGAATGGGATGATTCATGCCAAGCAAATCTTTCGACGATCTTACAAGACTTTTCTATCATCAAATGTTCCAAAAGGGCACTTGGCAGTTTATGTTGGAGAGTCTCACAAGAAGCGATATGTGATTCCTATTGCCTACTTGAACCATCCTTCTTTTCAAGATTTACTAAGCCGAGTAGAAGAAGAATTTGGTTTTCATCATCCCATGGGTGGCCTTACAATTCCATGTAAAGAAGATGTCTTCATTGATCTCACTTGTCGTTTGAATTCCTCTTGAAAAAGGAGACACAATAGAATACGATGTAGAAAGTTACAGAAGCACACATATTCGTGTGACTTTGGGTTAAGGCGCGGTTGTTTCATTTGCAGCCCCCACCAAGTTTTATGCGTAAAGAAAACTGAGATAATCCCATACAGGCTCTTCGTGTTCTTTATATTCTGTTCTCCTTAAGCTTTTCATGTGAGCATAAACTAAATATAGCATTCCTATGGACGATTAAATTGAGCAATATTGCCAAAATAAGACTAAGAAAAGGAGATTGCTCTATGCATATTTCTTCATAAACTCTATTGATTTCAGATTTACTTCATGAGTAGGGTAAGAACATACTATAAGAATGCGCATTACAACTATACCATATCCCTGTCTAGTATCTTCAAATTATGTTTTTAACTTTTAGTTGATCAAAATTCGTATATCCTTCGATCTTTAAATGTGTAATTGGGTCAATACAGAGTCTAGTACTCTTAATTATGTTTATTTTCTTCATTGATCACATTTGATGATTTTTTACGAAAATTCTAAAATGCACTGGAGTTTCGCCTGGATGGTGCCAAGCACGTGCACCCCCGCGCATGCCAGTCACGTGGGCATCAAATGTCCAAAAAAAAAAAAAATAACAAATCTGTGTATCCTAAAAAAAACCCCAATTCGACATCATGTCTATCCTTAATCTTCGAAATCTCCCATCTTCTAAAACCTAAAAACCCGAAAACTGCAACCTGCATGATCCCATCAATTCCTGCAAACAACAACCCAATCTTCTTACCTATATTCATCTTCTGATGTGGATTGAATGGATGCTTAGCATGTGATGCTGAATTGGTTGTAATGTTGCTCTTTTTCTTCTTCTTTGGATGTTGCGGTGGTGCGGGTGCCCATGGGGATGGTGGTGACAACGGATGCGGAGAAGGCGGAGGCGGAGACTGTGGAGGCAGAGACGGCGGTGGTGGAGACGGCGGTGGTGGGGATTCTCTCAAAGGGGTTTTTTTCTGGGTGGGATCATCTCCTCCTTTTGTGAAGCAGAGGAGAAACCCTGCTTGTTTGGGTTGATTATGATGAAGATGGAGAGTGTTCTTTCTCTGTCGATTTGGTTTTTTTTTTTTTTTTTTTTGCCCTTTTGATGCCCACGTGACTGGCACCTCGCGGGGTGCACGTGCTTGGCAACATCCAGGCTAATCTCCAGTGCTCCCTAGCATTGCTCGATTTTTTATTGTCTAACTAGTGAAAGAGGCATGGATTTTGTTTGTGTTCAAATCAATTAATCACCCTCCCAGTGAAAGTGATGAAGACGCCTAACTTATTATGAGCACATTAAATAATCTCCTCTCCCTGTTCTTTGACCGAGTAATCTTTGAATGACAGGAACAAATAGTGGAGACGCAGTCAGTGCGAACGTGTTTGCACAGGAGGTGTTCATGGCTTTTGAGGAGAAGTACAACATTCATGGCGATGGATTGCTACAGTTACTCACAAATGAATATCAAGTGGCTGTTACAAATAGAGATAAACTAGGTGCAGAAGGACTGAAAATGATGATAAACCCCAAAAACTGGGCAATGCTAACTGCAAGGGTGTCAGCCAGTCAAGAGCAGGCTGCAACGCAAAGGAATGAAGAGGTTCTGCATAAAGCAGATGAATGTACAATGCCAACCAGTGTGACATCCTCTGGCCCTAGCAAAATTCAAGAAGCAATGGCAACAAACCTTGTCGTTGCACCAGCGAGGATGAGTTGGGCATCAAAGCTTAAGCAAAGCAAGCATACAGGCTCTACAAAACTTAGGTATACCTCCAGCTATTATTGAAGGAAGGAAAATAGTACAAGTGCAAACTGCTGACTTTGCGAATAGGATAGAAGAATGTGAAAGGTTGGTTATTGGCAACTTTGTGGGCAAGCCCTTGGCATATGGTTATGTCAAAGAGTGGCTGATAAGGACGTGGGGAATTCGAGATTTTGAGATGAGCATACATGGAGATAAGAATTTTGTATTCAAATTCAAGAAGGAAGAAGATAGAAGTAAGGTATTGGAAATGGGACCTCTGCATATTGCAAGTAGGTTGTTCATCCTCAGGGCCTGGTCACCTTCTATGGACGAGGATGCCGAGGTGCTTACCTCGATACCTATTTGGGTTACACTGAAGAAAATTCATTTATTCCTATGGAATCCAGAGGGTATTCAAAGGATTGCTAGTTTTATTGGAGTGCCTATCATGCTTGACAAAGCTACTGAAGAAAGGACAAGATTAGCGTATGCGAGGGTGTGTGTGGAGGTGGATGTAAACAACCAATTACCCAAAGACATCCCTGTGGTTATCAATGGAGATAAGAAAAAAATAGTTGAAGTTGAGTATGCATGGATTCCTGTTAAATGCAGTTCTTGTGCAGTTTTTGGCCATACAAAACAGCAGTGTTCAAAGAGCAAAGAAATTAATACTCCAGGCCATATGGTATGGCAAGCTACGAGTATGACCCAACCACTAGAAAGACAAAACTCCGATGGTTGGACGATCGCCAAGGGTAGACATACATTCAAGTCAAAGACTCCACCCAGTTTAGAGGGGAGTCCAGGGCCTATCACAGAAAAAGTAGTGTATGTGACCAGTATAGAGGCTGCCAATGTGGAAGAGCATAACATAAATGATGACCAGAGTGATGCCATAACGCAGAGTCCACAACCATTGATTCTTATCAACCCAATGCTTGAGCGTAATGCTAATGTGGAGGCAAGTGAACACACACCGACTCAGGACAAAGAGAACACCACAACAAATGAGCAGAGTAGTAACGAGGAACATGAGCAAGATCCTTTTAGTGAAGAGGTTGCAAGCGATTTGTTTTCAAAATCTTGCACTAAAGATTTTAGTCTCTGCCCTCGAAGATCCTCTAGGGCTAAGAAAGCAAACAAAAAGTACAAAGGTTGAATCATTTCCTCCTTAACAAATGAGACAGGGATAAAAAACAAGAGGTTTCTTCTTTGGCCAATGCTAGTTGAAGATTTCTATAGGCCTAGTAACCATGTTCACTCTCACTAGAATTCTCTTTCTTGTGAGAGTTTGTTTCTTTTTTTTATTTTTGTTTTTGATTTTGTTTCATTTGTATAAAGGTTTTGGGGTCCTTAAAACCCAGCTCGCTTTCCAAAAAAACAGGGCCTAGATGTCATAAACATGTTATCGACTCTCACATGGTAGGGCATGCTGTTTTGCAACAAGCTGGCTAATCAACATGACCACTCACCATTGAGAGCTTGACGTGAATTGGCAAACATTATCATGTGATCACCACAGAGATGTCTTGAGTACTATACCAAATCCTACTGATCATAAGAGGCATCTCATGTACCCTTTTCATTTACTCTTCTTTCTATATATACTCGATCCCAACGATCAGCTAAGAGTATCACCCAACTCCAAGTGTTCATTTTCATCTGTTAACACATCCTTCAAGATCTGATTCTAGCCTTCTTTTCACTTATACCAAATAATCCATGGCTATCAGTCTACCTCGGATGCTACATAACAAGAGAAATTCTCGACAATCACTGCAGACTTCAGAAGGCTCAAGCGTCCCTAAAGGCCATATTGCAGTCTATGTTGGAGAGAGCAAGAAGCGATACGTGGTTCCAATATTGTACTTGAACAAAATGTTGCATCTACACACTGTTAAGGATCTAGGATTACTTAACCAATAGGTTAAGGATCAACAATGACAGAAGAAGCAGATAAAAAGCGCAACACGAAAAGGACATATAAACATCTGAAGAAACTCATGGAATTACACCAAATCTGCTAATACTCCAAGGCAAGAAAAAGGGCCATAAGCACTTACGAGTTACGATGACACAGACCTCAAATCTAAAAATGTTGTACATGGGTTTGATATAATATTTAACTCAAGGATTCAAACCCTAGCCGCAGGGCTTCAAGGAGGAGGCTCGTCGCAGGTGTCGCAGCCATAGGGCTCGTCGCAGGTGTCTACGCAGTTGCAGGGCTCGTCGCAGGACCAATCAAAGTCACAGGGCTCGTTGCAGGGAGGAGCTGTCGCAGAGAGTGTTGCTCTAGATCTGAATCAAGGGAGGAAGGAAGAGGGAGGTCAGATCTTATTCTGAGCAGCTTGGCTAAGAGAGGCGAGAGGCCTTGCGAGAGGCGAGAGAAGGAGAGGCTGCGAAGCACAGATCCGACTCGACCCAGCCGGTTGGGGAGAATCCCTCCCCCTCCGGCTCGATCTAGCTGGTTTTTCCACCTCCTCTCCGGTCTATTGATTGAATGACAGGAACAATTGGTGGAGACGCAGTCAGTGAGAACGTGTTTTCACAGGAGGTGTTCATGGCTTTTGAGGAGAAGTACAACATTCATGGCGATGGATTGCTACAGTTACTCACAAATGAATATCAAGTGGCTGTAAAAAATGGAGATAAACTAGGTGCAAACAGCAAGGGTGCCAACCAGTCAAGAGCAGGCTGCAGCGCAAAGGAATGAAGAGGTTCTGCATAAAGCAGATGAATGTACAATGCCAACCAGTGTTGTTTCCTCTGGCCCTAGCAAAATTCAAGAAGCAATGGCAATGACAAACCTTGTCGTTGCACCAGCGAGGACGAGTTGGGCGTCAAAGCTTAATCAAAGCAAGCATACGGGCTCTACAAAACTTAGGTATGAACCTCCAACTACTGTTGAAGGCAGGAAAATAGTACAAGTGCAAATTGCTGACTTTGCGAATGGGATAGAAGAATGTGAAAAGTTGGTAATTGGTAGCTTTGTGGGCAAGCGCTTGGCATATGGTTATGTCAAAGAGTGGCTGATAAGGACGTGGGGAAATCGAGAATTTGAGATGAGCATACACGGAGATAAGAATTTTGTATTCAAATTCAAGAAGGAAGAAGATAGAAGTAAGGTATTGGAAATGGGACCTCTGCATATTGCAAGCAAGTTGTTCATCCTCAGGGCCTGGTCACCTTCTATGGACGAGGATGCCGAGGTGCTTACCTCGATACCTATTTGGGTTACACTGAAGAAAATTCATTTATTCCTATGGAATCCAGAGGGTATTCAAAGGATTGCTAGTTTTATTGGAGTGCCTATCATGCTTGACAAAACTACTGAAGAAAGGACAGGATTAGCGTATGCGAGGGTGTGTGTGGAAGTGGATGTAAACAACCAATTACCCAAAGACATTCCTGTGGTTATAAATGGAGATAAAAAATAAAAAATAAAACAGTTGAAGTTGAGTATGTATGGATTCCTGTTAAATGCAGTTCTTGTGCAGTTTTTGGCCATACAAAACATCAGTGTTCAAAGAGCAAAGAAATTAATACTCCAGGCCATATGGTATGGCAAGCTACGGGTAGGACCCAACCACTAGAAAGACAAAACTCTGATGGTTAGACGATTGCCAAGGGTAGACATACATTCAAGTCGAAGACTCCACCCAGTTTAGAGGGGAGTCCAGGGCCTATCACAGGAAAAGCAGGGAATGTAACCAGTATAGAGGCTATTAATGTGGCAGAGCATAACATAAATGATGACCAAAGTGATGCCATAACGCAGAGTCCACAACCATTGATTCTTATCAAACTAGTGCTCGAGTGTAGTGCTAATGTGGAGGCAAGTGAACACACACCGACTCGGGACAAAGAGAACACCACAACAGATGAGCAGAGTAGTAACGAGGGACATGAGCAAGATCCTTCTAGTGAAGAGGTTGCAAGCGATTTGTTTTCAAAATCTTGCACTAAAGATTTTAGTCTCTGCCCTCGAAGATCCTCTAGGGCTAAGAAAGCAAACAAAAAGTACAAAGGTTGAATCCTTTCCTCCTTAACAAAGGAGACAGGGATTAAAAAAAAAAAAAAAAAAACAAGAGGTTTCTTCTTTGGCCGATGCTAGTTGAAGATTTTTATAGGCCTAATAACCATGTTAACTCTCGCTAGAGTTCTCTTTCTTGTGAGAGTTTGTTTCTGTTTTTATTGTTGTTTTTGCTTTTGTTTCATTTATATAAAGGTTTTGGGGTCCTTAAAACCCAGCTCGCTTTCCAAAAAAAAAAGAGTTACGATGACACACTTTGTATTAAAAAAAAGGAAATTTCATAAAATGCCTAGTTAATTTGTTACTGGTGCTATCTCACTTTACAATATATAAGTGAAGATTTAACAACCAATAGATATTTAGCTGGTCAGGGCAAGCTAGACTGTCTAAAATAGTACAATTGTCACCCTTGCCAACCCAAGAACATCCGACGACAATTTATTTCTTAGCCCACCAAATTGCTCAAGGAACTCACTCTAAAAATAGTAGGGTCATTACTGTGCTTTAAATCCAACAACTACAGTTTGTCCTACCATGTGATCCCTTATTGAGCATGTGACGTCGGACAGAATAGTGATTATCCTGCGGGCTAGTTCTAACAGATAATTCACAAGGAAGAATACAAAATAATAGCCCAAAACACAGAGAAATATCTCTAATGTCAATTCAAAATTATGCAAATCAAAAATTGTCTCTAAATTAGCCCACAAGCCGAGTTTTATAGCTAAAACTTACTATTAGAGTTTTACCAAAAAAATGGCAATTTCCAATAATCATACTAAAACGAAATACGTAATAAAATAAGTAATCTGCCAAAAATCTGACCCAAATTGGGTTCAGAATCTCTTCCTAAACGATAAAAGAAATATTACCTAAAAGAAAAAAGTAAATCCTAAAAAGAAACTGCCTATTCTAAAAGAAAAAATAAAATCAAATACTAAAATAACAAGCAGTCTATTCCTAAAAAAATAATGTCTAATCCTAAAAGGAAACTAAAAATACTCCTAATTAAATTGAAAGATCTCTCAAAGTTATTTAGTAAATAACTTTGAGAGCAAATTAAGAACTCTAAGAACCCTAGAAACCCTCCTGCATCAGCATGTCTCTTGGCATACTCCCTGTAGTTGTTCTTCCACCACAGTGTCCACATTGATAGGACAGCTTTGACCAATCCAATCTATTAAGTAGAATCTACTCCATAACACATTGGAGAACAAGACCATCACTACAAGAAACAGGGTCATTAATAGCGTTTCAAAAAACGCTAAGGTAGGATACCATAGAGGATAGGATAGGCAAGTGATATTTGAGAATGTAACACTGATTATTTTTTGAGGTTTGGGGATCCTAAATAACCCCGCTCGCCTTCCAAAAAAAAATAAAAAATAAAATGTAGGATACCATAGCGTTTTAGCAAACGTTGTGTCTACCGGAGCTATAATAGATACAGACTTATTTATAGCATTTTAGAAACGCTATTGTAAGTAGACCATTTATAGCGTTTCTAAAACGCTATTGTACATTATTGTATACTATACAATAGCATTTCAAAAACGTTATTGTACAGTTACTATAGCGTTTCAGAAATGATATTGTCTTCTCTCACGTAGCATTTAACAAATGTTATTTTATTAGTTTCTATAGCGTTTCTCAATGCCCCTTTTTTTCTATAACACTCATCAAGTGCTATCAAATGACTTTTTATAACATCTTATAAGTTTTATTTCTAAAAAATAAAAATCTAAATGTGCCAAACTTAAACATTTCCATGAATGGAGGCAAAGTAATGTAATTAATAAGATAATGTATTACATCGAGTCACAAAATCTATCAAATAATAAATATCAGACTACATTTATTTCAGTTGAATAATAAATATAATGTATTACATCGAGTCACAATCCTTTCCAGTTTCCAACTTCATTGTTTTGGTTCTCCCCTTCCTTCATTTGTTGATGTTGGTTCAACTCCTCAACATTCTCATTTGTGCTTTGAACAAGGTCATGGTTGGTGTTGTTCTGTAGATCATTGCGATGGTGATGAACGCAACTTGCGCACCTGCAGCAAACACAGCAACCGCACCCTCAACAGCAGAAACTGCAACACAGCCAATAAATTGATAAAGAATATCCAGTGTCTTGATGGATTTGTTTCCTATTGAGGATTGTCGGGAGGCAAAGTCGCCATGTATTGGCATTCCCTGGCCGCCAACTGATATCCTCTCAATGTACCGACCGCTTGGTTCGTAGGATACTTGAGGCACTAGGGCAGGGTGGAGACCGCCGCTCCCATATTATATATCCAAGGTCTTCCTAGAACCGCATTGTATGTCGAAGGCGTGTCAATTACTATGAACTCTTAAAACAAGGTTTTATGAGTCGGCTACTCTCCCGCTGTTATTGTCAACTGTATCCTTCCCACGGGGAGTTGTTTTTCACTACTAAAGTCTATCACTAGACGACTATCAGGGGTCAACACTGTTTCGTCTAGTTGCATGCTGCGGAGCGTGCGGACAAACATGACGTTCATGGAGCTTCCAGTATCAACCAAGGACCTTCTTACCTCCCAACCCACCAGGGAAATTTTCACCACCAGGCCGTCATCGTGCGAGAGTTGTATGCCCTGGAGATCCTTCTGCGTAAATACCAGCGACGCGAATGAGCCTTGCCTTCGAACATATGAAGCACATGTACTCTGTTGACCAATGGCTCATCGAGTTCGATTCCCGTCCATCTTTCTCCCAGGACAATGAAGTTTCGTGTTTCATTTGTCAGGTCTGCCATGCTTGTTGAAGGGACCAATGTGGATGGTTGTAAAACTTTTCTTTTCTTAACTCGTTGATGAAGGCCAGGACGGTTGTTGTGTCGCTGCATACGCGAACGGTGGTCAACCCGCTGTTAAGGCGGGTTAAACACGTCTCTAGGGTCTCGTCAGGGCTCTGTTTCATTGATTTGAACATTTTAATCATTGGCAGAGCCTGGTGTATGAAAAGAAATTGTACATCCGACCCAGGGTTCGACGGTGCTGTTGTTGGCGCGGGAATGTGAGTGGTTGCACGTGCACGACAGGATCCGCTGAGAGAAACGGTATAGGGACGGTCAGAGCTTCGGATTTTTCCCCCTAGTTTTCTGTTGTTACGTGACCTGGTGGTCACCATCTCTCTAGGTTTTGATAGGAGACGACAATTAGTGTAAAGTTATGAACTATGTTGTCCCCACGGACGGCGCCAAACTGATGCAGTCTTTTTCCGCTCCGTGTTTTGACCTAATCCCACCGACTTACACAAGTAACGCACGAGAGCCAAAGTCCACCTTGGGGTGGCCGATGGCATTCCAATGCTAAATTCAGGCAGGGCTCTGAGGAAGGTGTAATGCTATAACAGAGAATTTGTAGCGTACCTTAGCTTACCAACCTCATGTCTTATTTATAATGCAAGGAGTTCTGGTTCTACTAGGCCATCGTAGGCATAGTTTAGGAAGGAGATCTTCGTAGAGATCCCTCCCGAATTAGGAGTCATGTTGTAGAAGGGAAGTTTCATGTTAGCTCCGTGCTCCTACATACGCAGGAGATAGTTCCCAATCCAAAAGCAATCCGTAGAAGGAAGTTTTCCTGTGTGAAAGATATTTTGGTGTTTGCTTCCTAGTTGGAAGCAGAGAACAACTGTAGTTGCCCGTCCGATGCTGATCCTCGAGATACTTGCTTGAAGATGGCTTACGGGTATTGAGGATAGTTGTGAGATGTGTGGGCCTAGCATGCTATGAGATTCCGGGTCCGCCTGGCGGACTGCAGTTGGGCGGGCTTAGAACCGCTTGGGCCGGATCAATGTTGGGCATACACTTGAAGTCGTAGTTCCTCGAGATTATCTTGACACGTTTACAGCTCCGGGATGTGCCCTTTTTATGTATCATCAATATCGATATTTAGTTGATTCAACACATAACAAACTGGATATGTGGATTAAAACCTAAAAGCATATTTTTCTTGTAAATAAGTATATAGGCTTTATAGCTTGGAAGACACAATAGTCATTTTGACCATATAGATGGAAGCCTTCATTGATTCAAGAATTCAAGTCTCTGTATTGAAAGTGTCGAGCTTAAGTTTAGCCAATTAGGTAAGATTAGTGATTCATTTGTAGGGATGCTGGAACCTGCCCAATCTGGAAGACGTACCAAGATTTATGGTCAAACATCTGTGAGTGTGTATAATCAACACAATTAAGAATCAACTAATAGAAAGATCATGAGATAGAAAGATTCACATAAGACACAAATGATTTACGTGGAAAACTCAATTAAAACTGAATATACATAAAAATGGTCACATCCCTGAGCCATACACGTGTCATGATGATCTCGAGGAATTACAGGCCCAGCGTCAGCTCAACACTGATCCGGCCCAAGTGGTTCTAAACCCTCCTAATCCAGTCTGTCAAACAAACCCGAACTCTTACAGCGCGCTAAGCCCACACGTCTCACAACTATCCTCAATACTCGTATGTCCTACTAAGGCAAGTATCTCGAGGATCAGCTTCGGACGAGCAACTACAGCAGCTCTCTGCTTCCAACTAGAAAGCAAATACCAGAGTACATTTCACGTAGGAAAACTTTCTCCTACAGATTGCTATTAGATTGGGAACTATCTCTCGCGTATCTAGGAGCACAAGCTAATAGGAAACTTCTCTCCTACAACACAACTCCTAATTAGAGCAGGATCTCCACGAAGATTTCCTTCCTAAACTACGCCTTCGATGGCCTGGTAGAACCAGGACTCCTGCACTATAAATAAGACACGAGGTTGGTAAACTGAGGTACGCTACAAATTCCCTGTTTACAACATTACGTTTTCCTTAGATCCCTGTCTGACTTTATCATTGGAGTTTCATCGGCTACACAACGGTGGTTCGTGGCTCACATACGTTACTTGTGCAGGTGAGCAGGATTAGGTTAAAGCAAGAAGTGAAAAACTACTGCATCAATTTGGTATGGTATTCTTCTTCCACCTTACTTAACAAATCCTGAAATGAAGGGTGCCTTAAGTATGCTATTGGCACCACATAACGCTTGTTCCTAGTATGATTTTCTCCTACATACACTGCAAAATGTCCTTTGGGAACATCTCTGGTTGCTCGAATGAGAAGAGACTCTCTGATCATTCTTTTAGTAAAGCAAAGAATACCCATGACCCCTGCGAATAATCTTCTTAAATAACAGTAAGAATAAATGGATCAGAAAGGACCTTTTGTGAGCAAAACAAGCTTAAATAACTAAAGGGTTTCAAGTTTTGAAGTTAGATGGTGCCGGAGTATGAGCGTAAATTCATTATAGGGCAGATGGAGAGAAACATTCAATGTATAAGTTACAGGGATCCCTGCCAGGCATTTGAGAGAACTTTGAATTTCACATATACGAAAACATGTTTATGGTAACGAAAGACTTTTCACTATTGAGCCTAATTTGCGTGGAAATTTTCTAAAAGATGAAACAAGCTTATCTGTTTGAATTACAAAGAAGGAACATGATATTTAGCTGATACGATACATAACAAATTAAACTGGTATGCATTAAAAGCATGTTTTTTTGCAGCTAATTATATAGCTTTAGATTATCCAAGTCTATGTTGAAAGTATTTAACATCAGTGATTCATTAGTACAGATGAAAGGTCATACCCAACCTAGATGACGTACCGATATTTATGGTCAAACATCTGTATGTATAATCAATCAGAACTTGGCTAACTGGGGAGGAAAACAGCGAGGGAGGGGGACCCTCCATCCCCCTCGCGATTCGTGCATCCCATTCCTTGCACGTATCGCGAGGGGGATGGAGGGTCCTCCCTCGCTGGTTTCCTCGACAATTAGAATTGGGGAATCAAGAGAATCTGTTTAATAGAGAAAGCAAGAGATGTATTCACACCACCAAACAAATTACGTGGAAAATCCAAAATCAAAATCCACAAAAGAACGGGGATATTTTTTTTCAATCTTAGAATGAAGATAATTAAAAATATCACATGGTGATCAAGAAACAAGTCTTAATCTAGTCAATGAAAACATTGAAACTATACCAAAATCAGAAAGCTTAGATATTGAAAACCCGAGTCACCTTCGGACTGCAACCTACATAATTTTGCCTCTCGAATATCAAACCAATTGTACTACATTACTGCCATGCACATCGAAGTCTGCATAGTTCTCTGCCTATCGGAAATATACCGCAGAAAAGAATAAAGGAAATGACAAACAGTTTGGTATGGTTTATCATTAGAACTATAAACATATTAACATCCACAGAGCTCAAAATGCACAAATTTGCGAGTTCATAAGTTAAATAGCAATACGAAAGAGACCAGTCTCAATTAATGATGCTAAAGGGAGGAACTTCTTTGTTCATCCTCTGTGATTTATATGTAAAATGATATATTGACATGGTTGATAATTCTAGATTCTACAAAATTGGAGTCTAATCTTTATGGATCAGTCCCACTCGTAGTTCTTACAAGCTCGTCAAACAACAAGTTAGATCATTAAAGGTATCTTCACTGCAAGGAAGTGTCAAACCACCCATTGGATGATTGAAGCCAAATTCTTCCTCAGCTTTGCGTAGCAAGTCTTGAAATGAAGGGTAGTTCAAGTATGATATTGGAACCACATAGCGCCTCTTCTCGCCCTCTCCAACATAGACTGCAATATGGCCTTTAGGAGCACTAGAGGTTTCTGAAATTTGAAGAGACTGTCTAGAATTTCTCTTGTTAGGGAGCATCCGAGGTAGACGGATAGCCATGGATGTATAATCTTAGTTTACAAGTGGATCGAATAATATCTTGAATGGCTTGCTAAGAGATCGGAAAACTGAACACTTGAAGTTGGATGATACTCTTTGCTGATTTTCGGAAGTATATATAGAAGAGAGATTAAATGAGATGTCCTATTGTGTGATTATCATTTGGCAATCAAATGACATATATATGTTGTTCACATGGTCTTGCCTGCCAATTCATATCAAGCTTTCTATGGTGAGTAGTCTTATTGATAGCTTTTTTTTTTTTTTTTTTTTTTATAAAACCTCCAGAGGGGAGGGGCAGCTATGGGATGCCAGACCTTAATTAATTATCAAACAATTGACTTACATTCTATACGGGGGTACATTACGACTTTACCCGTATTAAAAACCAAGCAGAAAGCGATAAACAAAACATATTTCTAAACAAAATATGACAAAACCATACCCATACTAAACCAAATGTTGGCATCCTAAGATAGCACAAAACACACACTACCTGTAGAATAGCATTCTCATTTAAAAGCCGGAAGTCTAAGATATGCCGTCTTATTCTTGTCAAGAATAATTAGGGACTTTATTCTTTTAGGGAGCGATCCCCACGAATAAGTACGAGAACTATGCTCCTTTTGAGCTAAAGTAGCCAAGGCGTCAGCTACAGAGTTTGTCTCTCTGAACACATGGATGCAATGCCACCCCGTATCCTTTATCATCGCCCGTATCTCCCTCCACCAATTACTTAGGAACCAAGGAATTTTTGTTTGTTGGAAAAGCCATTGTTTAACCACCATTGAATCCGTTTGAATGACACATGGTCGGACACCTTGGGCAGCACAAAATCTCAAGCCTTCAAGCAAAGCCCTCGTTTCCGCCGAATTATTTGTTCCTTCTCCGAAAAAACATTGTCCAGCCGCCACAAAGTTACCTTCTTCATTTCTAATAACAAAACCTCCAGCAATAGTCTTCTCCCTGCAAGATCCATCCACATTGAGCACATACCATCCCATAGGAGGGAAAGTCCAGTACACCACCCGGGGCGGAGTCAGTGTTACTTTGATTTCCTGGATACCCAATCTATTGAGCAAAGCCCCATTATTGTCCTTTGATTTAGGGTTAAAAAATTTTGCAACACATCTGATCCAATGATACACTTTAATGATTACATAGCTGAACGAGCACTCCTTCCCATCATAAAGTTTTCTGTTTCGCTGAATCCAAAGCTCCCATAAAACAAAAAGAGTAAGATGAGTGAGGGTACCTGATAAGGTAGATTTGTTCGCCTTCCTGAACCACGCCTTTAACATGGTATAGACTTCAACCGGTCTATGGACGTGAATGTCAAAAATCAGATCGAAATGTCTCCACACTCTACATGCTAGTTCACCCTCCAGGAAAAGATGTTTTATGGTTTCCTCCTCAGCATGAAAACAGCATCCGCATTTAGAAGCCAACTGAAATCCGATTCTTCTAATTTCACCATCTATGGGAATAGCCCTTTTAATAACTTTCCATGTGAAAACGGAAATTTTAGAAGGCAAAAGAGGGTGCCATATCCAATTCCAGAAATAATCGGGTGTCCCTCTACCACCTAGGATTTTACAAACAGAGCTGATGGAGAATATACCATCATTAGTAGGTATCCAAATTCTAGTGTCTCGATCTCCGTCATCACCTTTCACTATTGTCTTATAAGCCTCTTGAGCGCGTCTTTTCATTTCCGGGGTTAGCATTCTGAAATTATCCCTGCTCATTAGCCGTAAGGAAGGCCACATATCATTAGTCTCCGCGTCCCCATTCCTTATAAATAGTTCATCCTTAGCCCATTGTTCTTCAAAGAAACTGACGCTACCTCTAGTGACCATCCAGGTGGAGTTTTCCACTAAGAAATTTTTATGCATCAACAATTCTTTCATGAAAGGTGAGGCCCCAGCTTTAAGCTCCTGCTTTCGGATTGGAACCCCTGGCTTAAAATATTTTTTCTTTAAAAAATTAGCCCATAAAGAGTTAGAATGCATCAGATTCCAAAGGGATTTAACTCGAAAAGCTGTAATAGTGTCGGCCAGACTTCGAACATGTAAGCCTCCTTCTTCCTTAGTAACACTGATTTTTTGCCACGCAATCCATTTTCGTTTATGCCTCCCTTCATGATCACCCCAAAAGAAATCAGCAAGCAATTTCTGAATAGATTGCAAAATCCTCATAGGAACCACTGTAGCTGCTATAGTGTAAATCGGCATAGACAAAAGAACATGTCGGATCAAAGTCAATCTTCCCCCAGGCGACAGCAGTCGTGATTTCCAGCCCTGAATTCTATTTTGGATCTTATTAACCAAGTCATCATAATAAGAAATTCTGCATCTACCTTGATAAATGGGAACTCCAAGGTACGTGAACGGGGACTGTTTGTAAGAAAAGCCTGTCCATAATCTGATCCTGATAATAATATCGGCACTCACTTTCTCATCTATCATGAAAGAACTTTTTGCCGTATTGATTTTCTCTCCTGAGGCCCGACAGTACCTATCAATAAACTTCATACATCCCGCAATGGAGTTTTTCCTACCATTCAAGAAAACCAGGGAGTCATCAGCATATAAGAGGTGAGTAATCGGGGAGGCCGTCCTTGGAACATGATAAAAACCAATTTCCCCTCTACGAAAAGCGCGAGAGAGTCATCTACTTAGAACTTCCGCAACAATGACAAAGAGCAAGGGGGAGAGAGGGTCGCCTTGTCTAAGACCCCTGGAAGATCTGAAATATCCGTCATACTTGCCTTGCATCAACACCGAAAATCCACATTGAGTTATACAGTTTGAAATCAGGTGACATATTCTATTGTTAAAACCAAATTTACGAAGGACCGCCAATAGATATCCCCATTCAATTCTGTCATACGCCTTTTCCATATCCAGCTTGAAAATTACATTGTTGCCAATCACTTTTTTGCCAATCTCCCGCATTAATTCTTGAGCCAAGCCAATGTTCTCTGAGATAAGTCTCCCTTGGACAAAAGCCCCCTGCTCTAAAGAAATAATATTTGGGAGAATCTTCCCCAACCTCAAACTAAGGATCTTACTAAAAATTTTATAAACCACATTGCACAGACTGATAGGTCTAAAATCAGAATAAGATACAGGCTCGTCAATTTTAGGAATAAGAGCTAAAAAATTAGAAGAGAAGCTACCTGGCATCGCTTGGCAATCAAAAAATTCCGTCGCGGCTTTCCAAATATCCAGACCAATAATGTCCCAGCATTTGTGAAAGAAACCAGCTGTAAACCCGTCCGGGCCCGGTGCACTATCATGAGGAATGCTAAAAGCTGCTTGTCGAACTTCCTCTAAATTCGGAGAAATCATGATTGATTCACAGTCTGCCTCCCTTATCAAAAGCGGGATGCACTCCATGAGTTCTGGATCCTCTTGATAAACACCTGCAGATAGCAAAGCTTCAAAAAAATTATTCGCTTCTAAAATAATATCTCTCGGATCCGTGATTAAATTCCCTGCCCTGTTATGGATTTTTGATATCATTCTCCTTTTTTGCTTGGCTTTGACGGAAGCAAAGAAAAATTTAGTGCATGCATCTCCTTCTTTGAACTCCTTTTCGCCTGATTTTTGTTGCCAATAAATTTCTTCTCTGACCAGAGCCAGTTTGAGTTCAGCCTGACATCTATTCAGATTAACCATATCATTTGTATCCCAACCCTGCATAAGATTGAATTCTAATCGGGCAATCTCATCCTCCAGACCTCGAATAGTGCTGAAAATGTTGCCAAAAGTTTCTTTATTCCATATTTTCAAAGCTCCTCTAAGGCGCTTAAGTTTCATGGCCACAATAAACATATTTCCAGAACCACCTACCGGAGAGTTCCAGTTTCTGTCCACAAATCCCAAAAAATCATCATGAGTTAACCACATATGTTGGAATCTGAAAGGGGACATACCTGCTCTTTGTGTCAGAGGCAAAGAAAGAAGCAGAGGAGCGTGATCCGAGCACACCCGAAGGAGATGATCAACTCGAGAATGCGGCATAAGAATAGACCATTCAGCATTACCCAAAAAACGATCCAGTCGAGCCCAGGTTCTGTCATCTCCTCTTTGGTTGTTACACCAAGTAAACTTTGGTCCTTCAAACCCACAATCTGTAAGACCGCAGCTCGAGATACATCTAGCAAATTCTGATGTAGCTAGATGATTATAAGGACGACCGCCTAATTTTTCACCACCGTCAACAATGACATTGAAGTCGCCGCCAATGATCCAAGCTTCATCCATACCCATTGCAATGTGCTCCATGGCCTCCCATAATGTTCGTCGCTCCTGAACTGAACATTTTGCATATACAAAGGAAGTGAAAAAAACAATATTGGAAAAAAGGATAGTAATCTTACAATGAAGCAATTGATCGGTGCGGAGTAATATGTCCACTTGTAAGTGATTATCCCAGAAAAGCCATATTTTGCCTCCAACATCCTCATTCGTTGCAAAGCAAGGCAGACTCACTTTGCCTGCAATCTCCATGTGCCTTGACGCTTGGATCATCGGCTCCGCAATGGCAAGCATCTTAACATTATTATCTGTAACCAGCTTTTTTAATCTGCTACGGGTCGCCCGGTTGCCAACTCCCCGTGCATTCCAGAACATAATATTATCTATCATTAGGGACACCTGGATTATTCATATTGCGTGTCACTCGCCGGCTCCCCCCGTCGGGTCCCTTCTTTGAACTCTTCTTTTTACCTTTCGTCCTTGCTTCATCAGATTGATGGCCGGCCTCAACCCTGTTATTAGAAGACGTATTTGCATATGATTCATCATCCGACAAAGCATTATTCCCGAGCTCGGTGCATCCGACCTGCATCTGCAATTGTTGTGCATTAACTGTTTCTTCCGGATCTTGAGAGTTGTCGGCATGCATTTTCAGCGGAGGAAAGGTTCCATCTCCCTGCGGCTGTTGCAAAGATTGTGTACTCTGTTTCAGGGGTGATCCCTGCCCTTGCTTTCCTAAATCATCCATTACATTGGACCCCGAATCCAGCAAAACCAACTTGTGAGTCAATGAAGCAGAAAGCGTCACTCTATCTCCTGTTCGTTGTGTCACATTTGCTATGTGTGGATCCCCTGTCGCATGACTCACTGCAAGTAAACCCCCTGTATGTGGCGAAAAAACTGCCTGCGAGGACAGGCGATCTGTAAACGTACCTGTGGGGACAACTGCCTGTGAGTTCATCTGATCCTCTGTTTCAACAAGTTTGGACTGACCTTGGTCATTCTCAGAACTACTATCGGCCACAAAAGGAACCGTCCATATCGGTGTCGCTTTAGAAAAACCGTCTTCAGACTTTGCTTCATCACATGGCTCTGTCGACCTTGCCATTTTGATTTCCGAGGATGTGTAGCCAGCGCCCTTTAAAAGGTCTTGTGTATTTTCAGTTTCGGCTTTAGTCCCACTTGTGTGTTGAGACGCCATGTTTTTTGCTGCTTGTGGCTTCGTTTCTGCTTCATTACCCTCATCAACTCCGTCCGAGTGTTCTTCCGCAAGGGCCCCGAATTTGTTAAGGGATATCACATTGTCAGAGGCCTCTCCCCTTGTCTTCACCTTTGTGTTTTTATCAGGTGTACTATTTATCTCAACTCCTTGCGAATTTTTGGCTCCACTAGTGCCTATGTGGCCATTATCTTTCCTCGCTTTTTTGATCACCGGGACATACATTTGTTTCGGCTCTTGAGACTCTTGCAGCCCTTCAACCAAAGTTTGTTTTTGCTTGGACTTAGCACAAAGTGGCAACTCTTTATCAGGAGCTCCCATAGGAGTTGGCTTCGCATTTTTCCTTCCAATCAATTTTCGACAATAATCTTTCTCATGGCCAATTAAGGAGCAATGATCACAGTATTTGAAACCAGGATACTCAATTTTTTGCCAAAATCCTCCATATTTTGGGCTCTCAAGCCATATCTTATGTGGGAGAGGTTTAGATACTTCCATCTCTACACACATGCGAGCGACCGTTGGGCGTGCAAAGTATCTCGTGCCATCATCAATCCGAAGAAAGGTGCCGAAGGAGTTTCCAATCGCCTTCATGATTGCCGGGAGAAAAAAAGCGAAAGGAAGATTTGGAAGTTCAACCCATAAAGGAGCCACTTCCGGGTCCGCCCGTAGACTAAAACCTGGATGCCAACGAAACATTTTATAACGAACTCCTCTAATCGTAAAAGATTCTTTGGATAGCACTTTTTTGACCTCATCTTCTGATTGTAAATAAACCATCACATGCCTAGGATCGATAAGTCCCATTATGAAATCTCCGGATATCCCCCAAAAGCGATGAATGGAGTCTCGAATCGAATCCAAAGACGGCCTGAAACTAGAGAACTTCATAACTACAATATGATTAGAAACATGAGACTCACCTCTTGCAACATCCGAATCAGAAAGCCGCAAAGCCGGACTGCCATCTTTTCGAAATGTCGTGGAATCTGTCGGCTTATCGTCCAGGGTATCTGTCATCGCCTTCCCAAGCATCTGCGCAAAGGAAGGCCTAGAAAATTCCACCGCCTCCTTGCCAGCCGCAGGGACAGCCCCCGTGGCTGGCTGAGACACCGCCATGAGGACAGACCGTCTCCACTATCAGGCAATAGCCACTCCCTGGATGGTGAAAATCTAGGAGGAGCTGTTATGAATCAATCAAAAACTCAATCAACACTCTGTCCAAGCAAGTAGCAGATCGATCAATTCGACCACCAAGCAAGGAGATCGATCAAAGTCGAAACACCAAGCAGCAAGCAGTGATCAGATCGATCAAAATCGACCACCACACAGTGAGCAGATCGTGCAATCAAGTCGACACCAAGCAGGTCGATCAATCAGGTCGACATCAAACAGGTCGGCACCAAGCAGAGCCGTGAGCAGATCCACCAAGCAGGTCGACACCAAGCAGAGCCGTGAGCAGGTCGACACCAAGCAGATCCACCAAGCAGGTCGACACCAAGCAGAGCCGTGAGACACCAAAACAGAGCCGTGAGCAGCTCTCTGTCGTTGTGAAGTCTCAAGCAGTGAGCAGTCTACAGATCGATGCTCGATTCAGATCGAAGCTCGATTCAGATCGATGCTCTCTCTGTCGCTGTGAAGACAGATCGATACGCTCTCTGTCGCTACTCTCTCTGTCGATACTCTCTCTGTCGTAAGACAGATCGATACTCTCTCTGTCGCTGTGAAGACAGATCGATGCTCGATCCAGTGGCGAGAGACGACAGCAGTCTACAGATCGATGCTCGATCCAGTCGAGGGTGGCGAGAAACAAAGGCGATCAGGCGGCCGGAAGCACCCAGGGCTGGTGGCGGCGGCTGGGAATCGATAACATGTTTATGACATCTAGGCCCTGCTATGTACACCATCTTTTCTGCGTAGTATAGAAACTCTGTTGGGTATACATCCCTGTTATGAGAAACAAGAAGGTAGCACTGTAAACACATAGATCCATATACATCGAAAACATCCATCTACCGCATATATGATAGTACAACATATTCTTAATTTTTAGACAAGTTTTAGTTAGACATCTTCAATCTGGCCAAGTAGTTGGAAGGCAAAACCATGTGATATGTCATGAGGCATGTACCTAAACAAAACCATACAATATGTATTATCTTCGCCACTCGATCTACATTTCAGACGAGTCCCCACACTTCATTCGTTTCTCTTTATAAATAAGCATTTAAGCATGTAATCGTCGTAAGTCTACCATAAAAATTTGTGTACTTCTCAAAATTTCAATCCCTTCTGTTTTAGTCTATTGCTTTCTACTCTCAACTGATTAGAAGTAATGGATGTTCATTTTATTAGGTTGGTTCAAGCTAAGCAAATTCTTTGGCGATCACTTCTGAAACAGCTCTGGTTACTTGTATCAGAAGAGACTGATAATTTTCTAGCAAACCGAAGAATACCCATGAATTAACTCTGGATAATTTTCTTAGATAACAGTAAAAGGAACTGGATCAAAAGGGTATTATTTTTTGTGAGCAAAACTACTAAAGGATGTCAAGCTTCAAGTCAGATAGTATACTGTAGTACATGCATAAATTCATTTATAGAGCAAACAAACCTTAGAGAAACATTTAATGTATATGCTCCAAGGATTCTGACAGTTACGAGAACTATGAATTTACCATATGGGGAACATGTTTATGGTACAGAAAGATTTTATACTATTGAGCCTAACTGTATGGTTACTTTTTGAAAATTTTTACTTATCTGTTTGAACTACGAGGAAGGAACATAATGATTAGCTGATTCGACACATAACAGATATGTGGATTAAAAGCATCTTTTTCTTGCAGATAACTATAGAAGCTTTCAAGTTTGGAGAACACAATAGTCATTTTGACCATTGTGATCAAAGTCCTCTTCATGAATTCAAGATTGAAGTCTCTGTATTGAAAGTGTGAATTCATGATTAGTGATTTATTAGTAGAGATGCTAGGACATGCCCAACCTAGAAGACATACCGATATTTATGGTCAAACATGCATAAGTACGTATAATCAACAATCAAGAATCAACTAATAGAGAAATCATGAGATAGAAAGATGCACACCACATACAAAAGATTAGTGAGTAAAGGACTTTTGACTCCTTCTCTGATTCTTCCCATATAATTGGGAGCCATAAACAAGGAACAACAAAGGACTTTGAGTCCTTGTCTCACAAACAGCAATGGTGTTTTGCTTTGTTTGAGATACAGAGAAAGAGAGACAAATGAAAACAAATTAATAATTTTTTTATTGGCACAACTTAACGCTTCTTCCTAGTATGATTCTCTCCTACGTACACTGGAAAAATGTCCTTTTGGGATAGCTCTGGTAGCAAACCAAAGAATATCGATGAACTCTGTGGATGATTGTTCTTAGATAACAGTAAGAGGAAATGGATCAAAAGAATTTTTTTTGTGAGCAAAACAACTAAGAATGTCAAGTTTAGAAGTCAGATGGTGTACTAGTACATGCGAAAAATTCATTTATAGAGCAAACGAACCTTAGTTAGAGAAACATTCAATGTATATGTTACAAGATCCTGACAGTTAAGAGAACTATGAATTTCACATATAGGAAAACATGTTTATGGAACAGAAAGACTTTTGATTATTGAGCCTAACTGTGTGATCACTTTCTAAGAGATTTTACTTATCGGTTTGAACTATAAGAAATGAACCCGATATCGATATTTAGCTGATTCAACACATAACAAACTGGATATGTGGATTAAAACCTAAAAGCATCTTAATTTTTCTTGCAGATAAGTATATAGGCTTTATAGTTTGGAAGACACAATAGTAATTTTGACCATTGAGATGGAAGCCTTCATTGATTCAAGAATTCAAGTCTCTGTATTGAAAGTGTTGAGCTTAAGTTTAGGCAATTAGGTAAGATTAGTGATTCATTTGAAGGGATGCTAGAACATGCCCAATCTAGAAGACATACCAAGATTTATGGTCAAACATCTGTGAGTATGTATAATCAACACAACGAAGAATCGACTAATAGAGAGATCATGAGATAGAAAGATTCACATAAGACACAAATGATTTACGTCGAAAACTCAATCAAAATCCACCAAAAGAACAATGAGATCTTTATTCAATTTTGGATAGGAGATAAAAAATAATTAGAATTTTTATGTGGAGAGCAAGAAATAGGTCATCATCACGTCTTTAGGAAACCGAATGATGAAAGTATATGAAACCGCGAGAAAACTAAGTTACTGGAAACCAGAGTTAACAAAGTTTAAAAACATAAAAATTAGCGAGTTCATGAGCTTGCCTAATGTCATATGGATTGATAAGAGAGTTAAATAACAACAATGAAAATATTGGTAATGAAGATTGAAGCGATGAAAATGAGGAGGGCTGTGATGGGAGCCATGGCGATGACGATGATGATGAAAGCCATGAAAGGGATGACTATGAGGAAGGTTGTGAGGAACCAATAGAAGGGTTTTCTATAAAGTACACAAAAGCATGGAACTGAGATTTCAGAGTAAGCTCTCGAAGATCCACTTGAACTAGAAAAGCGAACAAAAAAAATACATAGAGCATTGATTGCCCGCTGCCACAACAACAAGAAGGGTAGCTTTTTAAATTACCTCATCCTGAAATAGAGCATGAATCGCTTTTACCCAATGATAGCAAGTGTCAGATTAAGGAGACTAGAATAGTCCTTGGTTTAGGTTAAGCATTCCTCGTGATTATTTCACAGCGAATCGTTACCTTTTGAGAAATTATATTTGAGACATCTATATTTTTCAGTAATGTAAAGGTTTAGGGGTCCTTAAACCCTGTTTGCTTTTCAAAAATAAAATAAAAATAACAATATGAAAGAGACCAGTTTCAAGTAAATGATGCTAAAGATAGGACCTTGTTTGTTTCATCCTCTCTAATTGAATATAAAAACTGAAGTATTTACATGATTGGTATTTCTAGATTTTACAAAACTGGAGTCTAATTGTTGCTCTCACAAGCCCATCAAGCAACAAGCTAGACCACAGAAGGCGTCTTCACTGCAAGGAAGTGTCAGACCGCCCATCGGATGATTGAAGCCAAATTCTTCCTCAGCTTTGCTCAACAAGGCTTGAAATGAAGGATGGTTCAAGTATGATATTGGAACCACATATCGCTTCTTCTTGCTCTCTCCAACATAGACAGCAATATGGCCTTTAGGGACACTTGACGTTTCTGAAGTCTGAAGAGATTGTCGAGAACTTCTCTTGTTATAGGGCATCCGAGGCAGACGAATAGCCATTGATATTACAGTATAAGAGAACACAAGGTGACTAGAATAAGATGTTGAAGGGTGTGTTAAGAGAGGAAACTGAAGACTTGAAATTGGATGATACTCTTAGCTGATTTTCAAAAGTATATATAGACAGAGAAGAATTGAAAATGGTACATGAGATGTCCTATCGTGTAATCATTATTTGGCAATCAAAATACATATTCATGGTGATCACATGGCCTTGCCTTCCAATTCATGTCAACCTCTCTATAGTGAATGGTCACATTGATAGCTAGTTTGTTGAAAAACAGCATGCCCTACCATGTGAGAAGAAGGTAACACTGTAAACACATTGGTCCAATAGATTGAATAAATTTTTTAGTCAGTTTAGGATTTGAACTAGTCTTTGAGTCAGTTCAGGATTTGAATTAGTCATCCCATGAGTCTAGGATTGTTAGAGTCATCCCATCGTCTTAGGATTATTTCATGGAGTTTCAGTACGTTTTTCTTATTTTCTGTTATGAAGCAGAGTATGATGTAAAGGCTATTTATAGCTAGCCACTCTTTCGTATGAATAAAATCATCCAATTCCAGAATTCACTTGCTTTCTTCACTCTCATATCCTAGCTAATTAACAATGAGCATAGCTCAAGCGCAATCCTGAACACCAGTAAAAGAAACTTGACTGCCTCCAAATCTACTCCAATACAATTCTAAACAATGATAAAAGACCATCATGCCGTTTTCTATTTGTTGCTCCCTTTAATAAATGAAAATAAAAAACCATAATTTTGAAGGAAAATTATGGATTCTATTGTCCTACTTTCTCTCCTGTCCTCTCGTTTCATTGTTCTCCATAGAGTTTTTCCCCCATTAAAACCAAATACAGCCTCAAATAACTTCAAGTGGAGCCTTAATTAGGCTGTAATCTGAAATAGTAGGCTATAATTGTTGTTTCTGACGATACTTGGTAACTTCTTCAACCAGTTTGAAAATAAGACCATGTTATAAATGCAAAATGACGCTTCACTATCGGATCTGGGTTTCAAATAGAAACAGTGAGTGACTTCATTTTCGGGATCCTGTTCAGAATTTTTTGTGTTGCTTAAGAAGCGAAATTGATAAACCGCAGTGTTAACTAATGCATCCAAAGAACAAGATAAACAAAAAGAAGAGATGAAATATAATGGAACACATATATAAAAAGATGAAATGTTTTCGTAAAATTTTTTGAACCCCCAAACTGATTTACAATAAATATATTTACATGGCTTTAATATTACCTGATCTCTATCAACTATACAAAATTGGAGAAATCGGTTAAAATCCTATACCATAGTAAACTGATTTCTTCTCCAGATTATTTGGGTGCACCTCATTTTCTCTCATAAGTTGTTTAATCGTGAAGCGAGTTGATGAAAATTTCTTCGTTGCTTGGGATTGTACGACCACCCATTGGGTGATGATATCCAAACTCTTCCTCGGCCTTTCTAAGCAAGTCTTGGAATGAAGATAAGTTCAAGTACGATATGGGAATAACATGTCTTTTCCTTTCACTCTGTTTCTCTCCTACGTAGACTGCAATATGGCCCTTTGGGACGTCTAAGGGTGCTAGCAATCTCAAAAGGGACCGTTGAACAATTTGCTTAGCTTGAAGCATCCTAAAGAAAAAGAATATACTTCAATGGTGGGCTTCAAACCTTTGAGAAGTAGAGAGCGTGAGTAACTGAATTTTGATGGTAGGCTTACTATGCTTATATAGAAAGAATTCCCCTCTCAAATGTGGATTGAATGGTGAAATTTTTTTTGTGGGGTTATTGTAGATACATGCCTCATGAGATATCACAAGGGTTTGCCTTCCAACTACTTGGCCAGATTTAAAATGTTTGACCTAAATTTTCTTTAAAAGACCCACCTGATGATCTGAACATAGTGCGTTTCACCCCATAAAATTAAGGGTAGTGGTCGATATATGTTTTTGATGTTTATAGTGTTACCTTCTTGTTTGTCATAACAGAGATACCCAACATAATTTCTATACTTCACAGAAAATTTTGACTACTAAATAGATTTCTCTTGTTTGGATCGAACCAGAAGTTATTTTCTGGTGTACGAAGCAGGGCCTAGATGTCGTAAACATGTTATCGACTCTCACATGGTAGGGCATGCTGTTTTGCAACAAACTGGCTAATCAACATGACCACTCACCATGAAGAGCTTGACGTGAATTGTCTTGAGTACTATACCAAATCCTACTGATCATAAGAGGCATCTCATGTACCCTTTTCATTTACTCTTCTTTCTATATATACTCCCGAAGATCAGCTAAGAGTATCACCCAACTCCAAGTGTTCAGTTTCATCTGTTAACACATCCTTCAAGATCTGATTCTAGCCTTCTTTTCACTTATACCAAATAATCCATGGCTATCCGTCTACCTCGGATGCTACCTAACAAGAGAAATTCTCGACAATCACTGCAGACTTCAGAAGGCTCAAGCGTCCCTAAAGGCAGCAAGAAGCGATATGTGGTTCCAATATCGTACTTGAACCACCCTTCATTTCAAGACTTGCTAAGCAAAGCTGAGGAAGAATTTGGGTTCAGTCACCCAATGGGTGGTCTGACAATTCCTTGCAGTGAAGACACCTTCGATGATCTAACGCGTTGCTTAATGGGCTTGTGTGAGCAAGTGAACAACAACTAAAACTGATCCATAAAGATTAGACTCTAATTTGATTAAATTTAGAAATACCAATCATGTAAATATCTTTTGAAATGTACAATTACAGAGGATATATAAGATCAAAGTTCCTTGCTTTAGCATCATTTAATTTTGACTGGTTTCTTACATATGGTTTATTCAACTCTCTTTTCCATTTTTATACTTTTAAATAAATACTTAATAACCAAACTATTTATTAATGATAAAAGGTGGAGAAAGTGCAAACTAAGCAGTCAATGAGGAAGACTGCGGCTTTTGTATATGAGATTTTAGTTCAAAGATGACTGTTGACAATGTCTGCTCAGGATTCTCGATTGAGTTCTGTACTAAAAGAGGTAACTTGCATAGCAAAGACAGATTTATGTTTTACAATCATATAAAATTGCTCTTTTATCTGTGAGTTTGGACATTTTTTTAAGGTTATGAGTGAATTATATGTAAGTAATTCTATTAGTACTCAATATGTGCAAAATGTTGCATCTACACACTGTTAAAGATCTAGGATTACTTAACCAATAGGTTAAGGATCAACAATGACAGAAGAAGCAGATAAAAGCGCAACACGAAAAGGACATATAAACATCTGAAGAAACTCATGGAATTACACCAAATCTGCTAATACTCTGTGGAGACCCTTGTGTGGGCGGACCTGAGGGGGAGGGGGAGGGTTGGAGCCCAATAGGCCCAGACCCAAGAGGGTTGGCAAGCTACAAAGGGGAGAGATATTTCCACATCACCTGGGTGCAGGAAGGGGATGTGCTACTTATGTGCGAGGTTGGATCCTCATAGAAACAACGCGTTTTAAAGCCGTGCGGGCGGACAATATTGTTACTGTGTGGATCTGGTCGTTACAGAATTGTATCAGAGCCTGACCCAGTCAGAAGTGTGCCAACGTGGACGTTGGGCAGACCTGAGGGGGAAATAGTCTCACATCGCCTGGGTGCGAGAAGGGGATATGCTACTTATGTGCGAGGTTGGATCCCCATAGTAAGTAACAACGTGTTTTAAAGTCGTGCAGGTCGATTGGGCCCAGAGCGGACAATATTGTTACTGTGAGGATCGGATCCTTACATACTCCAAGGCGATAAAAAGGGCCATAAGTACTTACGAGTTACGATGACACTCTTTGTATTAAAAAAAAGAAATTTCATAAAATGCCTAGTTAATTTGTTATAGATATTTAGCTGGTCAGGGCAAGCTAGACTGTCTAAAATAGTACAATCGTCACCCTTGCCAACCCAAGAACGTCCGACAGCAATTTATTTCTTAGCCCACCAAATTGCTCAAGGTACTCACTCTAAAAATAGTAGGGTCATTACTGTGCTTTAAATCCAACAACTACAGTTTGTCCTACCATGTGATCCCTTATTGAGCATGTCTCTTGGCATACTCCCTGTAGTTGTTCTTCCATCACAGTGTCCACATTGATAGGACATCTTCGACCAATCCAATCTATTAAGTAGAATCTACTCCATAACACATTGGAGAACAAGACCATGTTGTAAGCACAAAATGTCGCTTCATCATTGAATCCAAAATCCAAAATCCAAAAAGAGAGAGTGACATCCTATCTGGAATTCCAGTTCAGAATTATTTGTGTTGCTTAAGAAACAAAATTGTTAAATTTTTGCAGTGTTAACTAATTCCAATTCCTAGTGCATCCAGAGAGCTAGGTGAGCAAAAGGAAGAGAATATAATGGAATTTTCTCACATATATAAAATATGAATAATACTAAGAATTTATAATGAATAAGGTTCTCTCTGGGAGAAGAATTATTTTTGAACCTCCCAACTAATTTACAATGAATATATACATGAGGTAGAAGACTGCCTAATCTCGATCAACTATACAAAATTGGAGAAATCAGTTTGAATTCTACAGACTAGTAACTGATTTCTTTGATCTCTAGTCTATATGTGTGCTCCCCATCCCTCTCTCATAAACTATTTAATCTCGAAGCGAGATTGATGAAAATTTCTTCATTGCATGGGATTGTAAGACCACCCATTGGGTGATCATATCCAAATTCTTCCTCAGCCTTTCGTAGCAAGTCTTGGAATGAAGATTGGTTCAAGTATGATAATGGAATGATGTGTCTTTTCCTTTCAGTCTGGTTCTCTCCTACATAAACTGCAATATGGCCTTTTGGGACATCTGAGGCTGCCAGTGGTCTCAGAAGTGACTGTCGAATGATGTGCTTAGCTTGAAGCACCCTAAGAAAATTAATCCCCATTACTTCTAGATTCAGTTGAATGAAGAAAAACAGTGAACTTCAATTGAAGAGATGAAAGTTTAAGAAGTAGAAAATGGGAGTAAGTGGATTTTGATGGTAGTCTTTTATAGAGTGCAAATGAAATGTGGGGAATCATCTCAAATGTGGCTTGGATCTTGGGTGGTGAAGAGAATGCATTGTGGGTTTTGCTTTGTCATGCCTCATCAGTCATGAGATATCACATGGGGTTGCCTTCCAACTACTTGGCCAGATTTTAGATGTCTGACCTAAAACATCTTTAAAAGACACCATGTGAGGATTAGAGCATACTACACTGTACCCCATAAAATTAAAGGTTGTTGTACTATTATATGGTAGTAGATAGATGCTTTCGACATCTATGGGCCTATGTGCTTGCAGTGCTACCTTCTTGTTTTTCTTAACAGGGATGTAAAACCCAATAGATTTCCTATATACTATTATCTGGCTTTCCTATATACTATTATCTGGCTTTCCTATATACATATATAGGTTTTTAAATTTTTTTTTTTCTGGTGTACAAAGGAGGGCTAGATGTCCTGAACGATTCTCACATGGTAGGGAATGCTGTTTTTGCAACAAACAAGCAATTGATAGGACCACTCACCGTAGAGAGTTTGATAGGAATAGGAAGGCAATATCATGTGATCACCATGAAGATGTCTTGAGTACTACCAAATCCAATTGATCATAGGAGGACATCTCATCTACCGTTTTCATTTACTCTTCTTTCTATATATACTCCTGACAGTCAGCTAAGATAGTATCATTCAACTTCAAGTGTTCAATTTTCTTTCTTAAACACACACTTTCAGATCTGGTTCTAGTTTTTTGTTGTCTTATATCTAATAATCCATGGCTATTCGTCTACCTCGGATGCCTTACAACAAGAAAATTTCTCGAAAGTCTCTTCCAATTTCAGACACTTCAAGTGTCCCTAAAGGCCATATTGCAGTCTATGTTGGAGAAAGTGAGAAGAAGCGTTATGTGATTCCAATATCATACTTGAACCACCCTTCATTTCAAGACTTGCTACGCAAAGCTGAGGAAGAATTTGGGTTCAATCATCCAATGGGTGGTCTAACAATTCCTTGCAGTGAAGACACCTTCAATGACCTAACATGTTGTTTGATGGGCTTGTGAGAGCGACGATTAGGACTGATCCACAAAGATTAGTCTTCAATTTTGTAAAATCTAGAATTATCAACAATGTAAATATATCATTTTTTTCATATACAGTTACAGAGGATGAGAACAAAAATGTTCCTCCCTTTTGCATTTAATTGAACTGGTCTCTTTCATATTGTTATTGAACTCTCTTCTCTATTTTCTCTACCATTAAATGATAATTAACTGAACCATTTGCTAATGATGAAAGGTGGAGTGCTACCTAATTCGGTGACGTTTAATTCAATAGGGACAACTGCGGCATTGTATATGATATTAGAGTTTAAAGATGGAAAAATGAAGGTAAAGACTATCAAAAAAGCCTGCCCAGGACTCAGTTGAACTCTGAACTGAAGAGGTAATTTAGTACAGACTCATTTTTTTTCTTTCACAATTATATAGAGTTGCTCTTTTATCTGTGGGTATGTGACATTATGTTATAATTGAGAGTGAATTAAGCGTGAAACTAGTTATAGCTCTAGAAATTAAAATGTTTATATAGATATAGAATAAGTTTACTTTATGTTAGGAAAACACCAAAACTTACTACATTATTTACTTTGTATTTATTATTTCTTTTATGTGAGTTGTATCTGCATCCATATTTATTTCGATCTTTAAATATTCTTGTAAGTTCCGTTTCTTTTAGATTTTGAAGATTAGATAAATTTGCATAATGCATTATACTAGTCAGGTTAGAATCTGGAAATATTGTGAACTATCTACTGAATTACTAGTCCATCAAACTCTTGAATCTACTGATGACTTGGAAAATAAAGTTGATTCCATATCTCCCTGTTCTTTGACGAAAATTCTTTTAGGCTGGTTATTGCCGGCTCTTGAAAGCGCGTTTTTAGTCCAAAGGTCGTGCAGCCACTACACCAAATTGGCATATTTGTAACAATTTAAAAAATAGTAACACTATTACAATTCACCAAACAATTTCAAGTCAAAACTAAATTTAGTCAACAAAATGAAAATTAGTTACACAAAAAAAGTGATACAATAAATTAGATCACCATGAATAGCATCACTTGTAAGCCCATACTATCTGTGGTGATACAATTATTGAATCACTTTGTTTGTGAAAATGTGTAAAATTGTTTTGTGGATTGTTATAGCTCAAAAGTGTTACTGTTTTTTGAATTGTTACAAAAATGTCAATTTGGTGTAGTGGCACCAAATCCTTCATACCCTGAGATATGTTAGGTAATCACTCAGAAATCTTAGTCATAATGGGTTGAGAAAATCATGTGATCATCCATGTATTTTCTCCCCATTTAAATGTCTATTTATTGGTACTACACCCAATTATACAAGCACACCTGGGAAAATATAGTATGGTAGAAGATTTGGGATTACTGAACCCATGGATCAAACCTCATCCACTAATGCTGTCAGACTTTACAGTACTTGGTGAAGATTTAACAATCAATAGATATTTAGCTGGTCAGCGGATCGACCAAGAACATTTTGTTACAAGTTAGTGATCAGATGTCATTCGCCATTTAGACTGTACCATGCTTCAAACCCCAACAAGGCAACAACTACAGTATATCCTACCATGTGTTCCCTCATTGAGCATGTCTTTTGGCATACTCCATGTAGTTGTTCTTCCACCACAGAGTCCACATTCAACAGGATGTCATGAAACAATCCAGTCTATTTATGTAGATTACATAACCTAAACCTACTCCAAAACACATCTTGGCACTGAAGATGTTTCATATGACACCTGAAGGTCCTTAAATCTACTCCAAACTTCAATAAAAGATGATACACCACCTCGGCAAGGATCTGGAGCTTCATCTGGCGGGCCGCGCACCTATGATGCTCCACCTGGCTCACTACCCTGCGATTGATCCCCTGAACAATGTGTCGCTTGCACATCCACCTTGCCGAGTCCCAGCCGAACCATTGGCTCTTATACCAATTGTTGACCTCGCCAAGTCCAAGCCGAACTTTGTGACAACTCTTCCTTACTTGACGTGGGACTATTCAAGTCAACACTTTCCCAACACAATAATCATGGTGGTAGGTTGTTATGTGTTCAAATCCATGAGGTTGATTGTTGGCAATTTTTGAAAGCATGTCTTTAGTCCAAAGGGTGCCAAACTCGTAATCCACTAAAATCATTAATCCTTTATATCCTTAGGCAGGTTAGGTAAGGATGTGTTGTGTTGCAACCGATGATCCTCTACAAGTAATCACTCAAAAATCTTGGTCATGAAGGGCTCAAGAGCAAACCATGCTATGAACCATGTCCTCATTTAAATGTACTTTTATTAGTACACCCAATTTCATCAAGTACAACTGGGGAAATATAGTTTGGCAGAGGATTTGGGATCACTGAACCCATAGATCAAGTATGCAACAATTATCGAAGAAATGAAGAATGAAAGAGTAATAAAAAGGATGTATGATGTATCTACTCAAAAAAGGGAAGCCGAAGAAACTCATGGAACCACATTCACTAATGCTCAAGGCAAGAAAAAAAGGTAATGAGTACTTATGACCACTTTTTTTTTTTTTATAGCAAGTACTTACGAGTTATGACCACTTGATCTCCCTTAGATGTCCCTAAATAAGATTATGAATGGGGAATTCCATAAAATGCCGGAATTGTCACACTTTAATTGAAGATTTAATAACTAATAGATATTTAACGTTATACAATTACATGGAGTCACTGCCTAATATATCAACTATACAAAATTGGAGAAATCAGTTTGAATCCTATGGAAAGGACTGTTAACTGATTTCTTCTCCGGGTGATGGTTTTTGTTCCCCTTTGTGCCTCTCTCATAAGCTATTTGATTGTGAAGTGAGATCAATGGAAATTTCTTCATTGCATTGCATGGGATTGTAAGACCACCCATTGGGTGATTGTGAGACCTGCGTGTTTAAAAAAAAAAAAAAAAGTTTTTTAAAGCGGGGTGTACTCAGCAAAGGTGGTAGGGGCACATAGCCACCCACCCCTTTAAAACAGAACGACCCCTCCCCCTCCCCCTTTCTTCTTCTCCTTCTTTTCTTTCTTTTTTGGTTTTCCTTTCGTCCAGCAGCGAGCGACTCGCCTCTTCAATTCTCGGCAGTTTTCGTCGGTGGTTTTTGGTGGATTTTCTTCCCCAATCTCACCTCCTCCTCCTCCTCGTTTGGTAGCGATCAGACCGGTATAGGGAGGGTTTCGGCACGTTTTTGCCCCACTTTGGGTTTCGGCGGGGTGGTTGCCGAATTTTTAGTACCTGTAAGTTTTTCTTTCCGTCGCGCGCCGCTTGTATTTATTTATTTATTTTAGTTTTCGGCTAGTTTACTCATTTTCGAGTCCGCCTTGCAGTTTTAGAATTTTCGTGGTCTCGCATTTGTGGTTTTACGTGTTTGGAACTTCGACCGGTAGGAATTGGGTTTTGAAAATCCATTCCGCCAGATGAGTGGAACTATAATTTTTATTTTAAGAAATAAGTATTTGAAATCCCGAATGAAATTTTTACATTTATCGTCAATTGTGTGGAATTGAATCCAAATCTGAAATTTGGAGTTTTCAGATATTTCGAGGATTGTGTTAGTTATGTGTGAATGAATTATGCATTGGATTTTCGGAAAACATGATATACTTGAATGAAATCGAATAGTAATTTTGGTGTGATTAGGCTTTGGTGTAATGACATGAGACTGGTATGCTTGGTTTTCTTGTTTGCATAGCCTATCATGTTACCGTGGATTTTCGAGTCTTGAGCATGTATGATAATCGACTCGAATAAATTAATTGTGGTGATTTGGGTCATGTTGGGACCCTGGCATAGTCGTGGTTTTAAAAAAATTGCCAAATTGTTTATGATTGCACGTTTGTACATTTGGTTATGTACAGACTTGTCATTTGTGCATGTGGATAGTAGTATAAGTGTCTTTACCCCGCTATAATGCCTGTTGTGCCGATGCTTAGGAGCTTGCTCGCATCGTGAGTTGGATGGTGCTTGAGATGACTCGCACCTGACATTGTGGACGCTACTGCATGTGGCAAGCTTGCTGAGGTGCGGTGAGCTCCCGCACGCACTTGCCACTATAGAGTGCAGTAGGACGGGTCCCGGAGGACATGCTTTGGAGATTACTCGCTTTCCCTCCCAGCGCGCTTGATTTTGATTATGTTAGGTTGGCCGTGTTAGGCCAGTCGTTCGGGACGTTTGAGTTTGTATCCTGGCAGATGGCACCCCATTAGGATACAAACAAGCCCGAAGTGGTACTGGTGCACGTTGTGGGATGTGTCTGGGTGAGACACATTCGTAGGGTATGCGGATACCTACGATATGAGACACTTATACAGGATTTTTGATTTCAACTTGATTGCTATACCTAGGAGGCTAGGAAGAATTATGAGATTGTTTTATTTCCATTGCTTGATATTTACCATGTTTGAATCGTGTGTAATGATGGACATATATCGTAAACTGGTAGTTATTGTTGAATCTAAAATGTTTGTGTTGTTGCTTGAACTTAGAAACATTATCCTTAGAGACACGGTGTGATTTAGACTTTAGAGCTTGTTGCTTATTCATTGTTGTGTGGCATGAATTTTCCTTGTTTATTATTCCGTTATTTGTATTTAATTCGCTCGCACCAGCTAGCTTTGTGCTTTGCTGACCCCGCAAGGGGTGTGCTTCTATTGGAGTGCAGGCAGTGTTGGAGTTCCTGCTGGTCGTGGCGTGTAGGCCCCGATTTTCGTTGTAGGAGTGTTTTGTGCTTTTTGGGTTGTGTCCACCATGTACGGGTATGTTTTGCTTTCTCTGTATTTCAGATGTACTCTATTGTTAAACTAGATGTTTGTATACAGGTTTTGGTCGCTATGACTCTGGCGGGGCGAATCAAATATATATATCTATTTTGTTCAAACTTTAGCGTAGTTTTATTTTCGTTTGTTTATCGTATCAAGAATGTGTTATATTATGATGTTGTGGCCGGTTACGATCCGCCTGTGTAGGTGTTAGTTCACGCATCGGCACGCTGCGATTCTCGTGGCGGGTCGGGGCGTGACAGAGCTTGGTATCAGAGCCATTGTTACCGGTTCACATAGAACATCATCGTATACGACTTTCTTGAGTGGATTGGGTAGAGGAGTTAGGAATTTTGTTGTGTTGTTTGATGTATGGTATGTGTGTTTTATTTTTCGTAAAGGTTGTTTGGTGATGGCGAGTGGTCAGAGAGTCCCTCTCCCAGCACCGCCTGTTCGCCTAGCAGCTATTCCCGGTCAGGGAAATGTTGAGGGTATGTTATTTTATTTATTTATCGTTTTGTGTGTGCCAGATGTAGTAAGATTGTGTTATGTGCATTATGCGTAGGAAAAATTGCATGTTAGTGTGTTGTTATGTGATTCAGGATACATGTGTTGTGTGCCAGGTTTTGTGCATTCGTCGTCTTCCCTGTTGAGGGCTCTTTTCGATACAGGAGCATCTAGGTCTTTTATTTCTAGACAGTTGGTTGTTAGAGACAACCTTGAGGTGGTGCCTTTGTCGGAGCCCTTGTGCGTTGTGTCTCCCTTGGACAGTTCGGTTTGGTTGTGGGAGTTTTTTTCCCCGTTTCGAGTTTTCCTTGTTGGGGTACAGCTTTGTGTTTGACTTTATTGTCTTGGGTTTTGAGGGCTATCAATTGATTCTAGGGATGGATTGGTTGTCCAGTCATCCGGTGATCATTGATTGCTTGCATAGGTCGGTGATGTTAGCGCCACCTGATGCTTCGCCTCGTGTGTTGGCTTGTGAGCCCGATTCGGTTTCGTTGATGTCGAGTTTTCTTAGCTCTCTTGAGATTTCTTGTGCCGACACTAGTTCTGTAGAGGTTGTGTGTGAGTTTCCTGATGTGTTTCAAGAGATTCCTGGTATCCATCCACGTCGTGAGGTAGAGTTTCGGATTGACTTGGTTCCTGGTACTGCACCTATATCTAAATCAGCGTACAGGCTTGCACCTAAGCAATTGGAAGAGATGAAAGTACAGCTTGATGAGTTGCTTCGTAAGGGGTTTATTCGTCCGAGCAATTCACCTTGGGGAGCTCCAGCAATATTTGTATCCAAGAAGGATGGATCATTGAGGATGTGCATAGATTATCGAGATTTGAATAAAGTGACCATCAAGAATAAGTATCCATTGCCTCGGATTGATGATCTATTGGATCAGTTGAGGGGAGCCGTAGTGTTTTCACAGTTAGATTTGCAGTCTGGGTACCATCAGATGAGAGTTGAGGAACATTCCGTTCCAATTACCGCTTTTCGGACTCGTTATGGCTTGTATGAGTTTTCAGTCATGCCATTTGGATTGACAAATGCACCAGCTTTCTTCATGGATTTGATGAATAGATTGTTCAGTCCGTACTTGGACAAGTTTGTGGTAATCTTCATTGATGATATCTTAGTGTGCTCGAGGAGTTTAGAGGAGCACAAAGAGCACCTTCGCATTGTTTTGCAGACACTTAGAGAAAATCAGTTGTATGCGAAGTTCAGTAAGTGTCACTTCTGGGAGCCTGAAGTTCGATTTCTTGGGCATGTCATTTCTAGTGGAGGTATTGCAGTGGACCCTGAGAAAGTTGAGGCAGTAAAGTCTTGGAGACGACCTAGTAGTGTGACAGAGATTCGTAGTTTTCTGGGTTTGGCTGGTTATTACCAACGGTTTATCGAGAAATTTTCTTTGATTGCGGCACCACTCACTCAGTTAACTAGGAAGAATGTTCCTTTTGTATGGTCAGAAAAGTGTGAAGAAGCTTTTGAAACTTTGAAGCTTCGGTTGACTTCAGCACCAGTGTTGACTATTCCGACACCTGGTAGCCGACTTGTGGTATTTACTGATGCTTGCGGTACAGGATTGGGTGGAGTGTTGATGCAAGGCAAGAAGGTCGTAGCCTATGCGTCTCGACAGTTGAAACCCCACGAACGAAAATATCCGACACACGATTTAGAGTTGGCAGCCGTAGTCTTTGCTTTGAAGATCTGGAGACATTATCTGTATGGTGAGAGGTTTGAGTTGTTCACAGATCACAAGAGTTTGAAGTACTTATTCACTCAGAGGGAGTTGAATATGAGGCAACAACGATGGGTTGATTTCCTTAGCAGCTATGACTTCGAGATACAGTATCAGCCTGGTAGGGCCAATGTGGTTGCAGATGCCTTGAGTAGGCGACATGCAGTGATGGCAACCATGATGATTCAGGAGTACCGAACACTTGAGACATTAGCTTCATTTGCAGTTCAGCCTACTTTCAGTACAGAGGGCAGCATGATAGCGGGTTTAGCAGTTTATCCGTCATTGATCAGTAGAGTGGTGGAGAAACAGACCTCTGATCCAGTGATTACGAGGCAGATAGCAGATTTGGTAGTGGACACATTGGATGAGTGTCCTACCGATTGGTCAGTGGGTTCAGATGGAGGGTTGCGATTTCGTGGGCGGCTTTGTGTTCCGTCTGATGAGGAGTTGCGAAGAGATATCTTACAGGAAGCTCATAGATCTCGTTTCACCATTCATCCCGGTGGAACGAAGATGTATCGAGATTTGAGACGTTCTTTCTGGTGGCATGGCATGAAGAAAGACATTGGAGAGTTTCTGGCACGGTGTGCGACTTGTCAGCAGGTGAAAGCATCAGAGACCGTCTGGGTTATTGCATCCATTGGATATCCCGACGTGGAAGTGGGAGTATATCACTATGGATTTCATCGATGGACTTCCACGGTCGAGGAAAGGTAATGAGTCGATATGGGTCATTGTTGATCGATTGACGAAGTGTGCACATTTCATTCCTGTTAGTATGAATCGGACGGCAGACAGTCTAGCGGTATTGTTCATTCGGGAGATAGTTCGCCTTCATGGGTCGCCTGTTTCGATTGTATCCGACAGAGATCCGCTTTTCACAGCCCACTTCTGGCAAAGCTTTCAGCAAGCTATGGGTACTAGATTGGACATGAGTACAGCTTATCATCCACAGACAGATGGCCAATCTGAGCGAGTGAATCAGGTAGTGGAAGACATGCTTAGAGCATGCATTTTAGACTTTGGGGGCAGTTGGGAAGATCACCTACCGTTATGTGAGTTTGCGTACAACAACAGCTACCATGTAAGTATTGGCATGGCACCGTTTGAGGCACTCTACGGACGACCGTGTAGGTCCCCTGTTTGTTGGGCAGAGATTGGAGAGTCAGTTGTGATGGGGCCGGATGTGATCAGAGAAACTACTGAGAAGATTGAGCTGATTAGAGCGCGGTTGTTGACAGCACAGAGTAGACAGAAGAGTTACGCTGATAGAAGGCGTAAGGAGTTGGAGTTTGATGTTGGTGACAGAGTTTTTCTGAAAGTTTCCCCGATGCGCGGAGTTGTTAGGTTTCGAAGTCGTGGAAAACTTGCACCGAGGTATGTAGGGCCATATGAGATTACTGAGAGGATTGGACCAGTGGCCTACAGATTGGCTTTGCCGCAGAGTATGTCAGGTATCCACGACGTGTTTCACGTATCCATGTTGCGGAAGTGTTTGGCAGACCCGTCACAGATTATAGAGCCTGCTGAGGTGGAGATTTCGGATGAGTTGACGTATCCAGTGAAGCCAATAGCCATTGTTGATGATGATGTGAAACAACTTCGTCGGAGGATAGTGAAGTTAGTGAAGGTTCAGTGGAGCCACCGAGCGGGTGACGTGACTTGGGAGCTGGAGGATCAGATGCGACAGAAATACCCCGAGCTTTTTGCCTAGGTTTTCTTATCGTGGCTTTTGTCCAATCTCGAGGATGAGATCTCTTTTAAGGTGTGTATGATGTGAGACCTGCGTGTTTAAAAAAAAAAAAAAGTTTTTTAAAGCGGGGTGTACTCAGCAAAGGTGGTGGGGGCACATAGCCACCCACCCCTTTAAAACAGAACGACCCCTCCCCCTCCCCCTTTCTTCTTCTCCTTCTTTTCTTTCTTTTTTGGTTTTCCTTTCGTCCAGCAGCGAGCGACTCGCCTCTTCAATTCTCGGCAGTTTTCGTCGGTGGTTTTTGGTGGATTTTCTTCCCCAATCTCACCTCCTCCTCCTCCTCGTTTGGTAGCGATCAGACTGGTGTAGGGAGGGTTTCGGCACGTTTTCGCCCCACTTTGGGTTTCGGCGGGGTGGTTGCCGAATTTTTAGTACCTGTAAGTTTTTCTTTCCGTCGCGCGCCGCTTGTATTTATTTATTTATTTTAGTTTTCGGCTAGTTTACTCATTTTCGAGTCCGCCTTGCAGTTTTAGAATTTTTGTGGTCTCGCATTTGTGGTTTTGCGTGTTTGGAACTTCGACCGGTAGGAATTGGGTTTTGAAAATCCATTCCGCCAGGTGAGTGGAACTATAATTTTTATTTTAAGAAATAAGTATTTGAAATCCCGAATGAAATTTTTACATTTATCGTCAATTGTGTGGAATTGAATCCAAATCTGAAATTTGGAGTTTTCAGATATTTCGAGGATTGTGTTAGTTATGTGTGAATGAATTATGCATTGGATTTTCGGAAAACATGATATACTTGAATGAAATCGAATAGTAATTTTGGTGTGATTAGGCTTTGGTGTAATGACATGAGACTGGTATGCTTGGTTTTCTTGTTTGCATAGCCTATCATGTTACCGTGGATTTTCGAGTCTTGAGCATGTATGATAATCGACTCGAATAAATTAATTGTGGTGATTTGGGTCATGTTGGGACCCTGGCATAGTCGTGGTTTTAAAAAAATTGCCAAATTGTTTATGATTGCACGTTTGTACATTTGGTTATGTACAGACTTGTCATTTGTGCATGTGGATAGTAGTATAAGTGTCTTTACCCCGCTATAATGCCTGTTGTGCAAATGCTTAGGAGCTTGCTCGCATCGTGAGTTGGATGGTGCTTGAGATGACTCGCACCTGACATTGTGGACGCTACTGCATGTGGCAAGCTTGCTGAGGTGCGGTGAACTCCCGCACGCACTTGCCACTATAGAGTGCAGTAGGACGGGTCCCGGAGGACGTGCTTTGGAGATTACTCGCTTTCCCTCCCAGCGCGCTTGATTTTGATTATGTTAGGTTGGCCGTGTTAGGCCAGTCGTTCGGGACGTTTGAGTTTGTATCCTGGCAGATGGCACCCCATTAGGATACAAACAAGCCCGAAGTGGTACTGGTGCACGTTGTGGGATGTGTCTGGGTGAGACACATTCGTAGGGTATGCGGATACCTACGATATGAGACACTTATACAGGATTTTTGATTTCAACTTGATTGCTATACCTAGGAGGCTAGGAAGAATTATGAGATTGTTTTATTTCCATTGCTTGATATTTACCATGTTTGAATCGTGTGTAATGATGGACATATATCGTAAACTGGTAGTTATTGTTGAATCTAAAATGTTTGTGTTGTTGCTTGAACTTAGAAACATTATCCTTAGAGACACGGTGTGATTTAGACTTTAGAGCTTGTTGCTTATTCATTGTTGTGTGGCATGAATTTTCCTTGTTTATTATTCCGTTATTTGTATTTAGTTCGCTCGCACCAGCTAGCTTTGTGCTTTGCTGACCCCGCAAGGGGTGTGCTTCTATTGGAGTGCAGGCAGTGTTGGAGTTCCTGCTGGTCGTGGCGTGTAGGCCCCGATTTTTGTTGTAGGAGTGTTTTGTGCTTTTTGGGTTGTGTCCACCCTGTACGGGTATGTTTTGCTTTCTCTGTATTTCAGATGTACTCTATTGTTAAACTAGATGTTTGTGTACAGGTTTTGGTCGCTATGACTCTGGCGGGGCGAATCAAATATATATATCTATTTTGTTCAAACTTTAGCGTAGTTTTATTTTCGTTTGTTTATCGTATCAAGAATGTGTTATATTATGATGTTGTGGCCGGTTACGATCCGCCTGTGTAGGTGTTAGTTCACGCATCGGCACGCTGCGATTCTCGTGGCGGGTCGGGGCGTGACAGTGATCATATCCAAATTCTTCCTCAGCCTTTCTTAGCAAGTCTCAGAATGAAGATAGGTTCAAGCATGATATTGGAATGACGTATCTTTTCCTCTCAGTTTGATTTTTTCCTACATAAACTGCAATATGGCCCTTTGGGACATCTGAGGCAGCTAGCAGTCTCAGAAGTGATTGCCGAACAAGTTGTTTAACTTGAATCAGCCTGAGAAAATGAATCCCCATTAGGATTGATTGGACAAGAAAAATATATCCTTAACTGGAAGAAATAGAACCTTGAGAAATATATAGTTTGGCTAACTGAGTATTGATAGTTGGAAACCATGATTACATGGTGCTTATATAGAGAGAGTAAATGAAATGTAGGGAATGCTCTCGATTGGATCGTGTGGTAAAGGCATGGGTTTGCCTTCCAACTACTTGGCCAGATTTAAGATGTCTGACCTAAAACATCTTTAAAATACCCCACCTGATGATCTGAGCTTAATACATTTACCCCATAATACTAAGGGTTTGTTGTATTATTATCTATGGTGGTAGAGGGGTGTTTTTGATATATACGAACCTATGTGTTTACAGTACCGAGCAGATTTTCTATGCTTCACGGAAAAGATTATCCAGATTTTCTCTCATTTGGAGCCAGAAGTACGTGTTTTTTTTCTGGTGTATGAAGCTGGGCCTAGATGTCGTAAACAATGTGATCTGTTCTCCCATGGTACGGCATGCTGTTTTGCAACAATTTGGCGATCAGTATGACCACTCACCATAGAGAGAGCTTGTCATGAATTGGCAGGCAATATCATGTGAATCACCATGCTGATGTCTCTTAATCTTAACTACCAAATCTAACTTATCAAAGAGGACCCCTATATTTTAGGCTAAATTGATATATCACTCCACATTCACCATTTGATTTTGTGATCAATGATGGGAATGGAAGTCCATGAACATGTGAATCTCACTCCTTGGTCCCCCAAGGCATGTGATTTTCATGTTCATGGGACTTTCATTTCCACCATTGATCACAAAATCAAATGGTGAATGTGAAGTGATACCTCAAATTAACACAAAATATGGAAGTCCCTCATGGATTCCCATGACATGGGATTCCATGCAACCAAACACACCCTAAGATTCTTTATAAAAGGGGATGAATCTAGGCTTCAACCCGTTCCCTGCAAATAAAATACGAACATATGAAAGTATACATATTTACAAATTTTTGACCATAAATGTAAGTACGTCTTCTAGGTTGGGCATGTCCTAGGTAGCTGTTAGTGAATCAATAATCCCTATTGCCTAATCTGTGCACGATGGCCTAACTTTAGTTCAATAAAGGCTTGGATCCATGCTTTCCTATCAATGTGTAAAATGACAAATACGATCTTTTAACCGTAAGGAATTATAATTAGGTGCAAGAAAAATATGCTTTTAATCCATACCAGTTTGTTATGTGTCGAACCAGCTAAATATCATACTCCTTGTGGTTCAAACGGATAAGATTGTGTTAAATATCTTTCAGAAAGTGACCACAATTAGGCTCAATAGTGAAAAATCTTTCAGTACCCGAAACTTGTCCTCTCCAAAAGATCTAATATTTACTTTCTATCAGTGAATTCAAAGTTATCTTGAATGCCTAACAGGATTCTTGTAACGTATAGATTGAATGTTTCTCTAACTAACGACCATTTGCTCTATAAATCGGTTTACATTCAGAATAAGACACCATCTGACACAGTTTTGCTCTTAACAAGTCCCCTGTGATCCATTTCTTATTACTGTTATTTAAGAACAACTATTGACAGATTTCATGGGTATTCTTTGCTTTAATATTAGAATCATCAAGGAGTCTCTTCAGCGAGTAACCACAGACGTGCCAAAAGGACACTTTGCAGTGTATGTAGGAGAGCATCATAATAGGAAGAAGCGCCATGTGGTACCAATATCATACTTAACGCAGCCGTCTTTCCAAGATCTGCTAAGTGAGGCTGAAGAAGAATATGGATTTTATCATCCAATGGGTGGTCTTACCATTCCATGCAATGAGCAGGCATTCATCGATCTCACTTCTCGTTTGAATGTTTCAATGACATCCTGAAAACATTTACTCAGTTTTGTAAAAAGATTCTACTGAGACATCCTGTATGTTGAAACTGCGCCTAAACGATTTTTTGTGTAAATATATAGAATCAGTTCATTTACCAGAAACAATCAAACCTTATAAGTAGTTGACGAGTTGGTTATTTTTTTCATATTATCAGGATCTCTCAGTAGAAGTACACAAGTGAATAGAGCTAGTACTGTTACTTGAAAAACAGAACCATGTGATGTTCAATATCATTTGTTACAACAACTGCATATATTTTACCATGGCAAAACAGAGAGTGCTTACAGAAACTGTCCCTACAATTAGGCTCCAAATTGAAAGTCGTTTTGTACCAACAACATCCCTACCATGCAATGAGCAAACACTCATCTGTCTCACTCATTTGAATGTTTCAGTAACATCTAGTGTTGAGCACATATTAATTAAGCTGTAGTAATTGTTACACAATGTAATATGCGTACGGGTTATGTTGAAATTGTGAGTAACCGAATAGAAGTGATGCTCATGCCTAGTACTTTAGTTTCTCATATCAATTAGCATCTCATCAAGCGATGATTCACAAAGGGATCAATGTTCCTTCACTGTTTCACCATTCAATCCAAAATCCAAAAAGAGGGGATTTTTTCCTTGTGCTCTATTCCTTTTCAAATTGGTTGACATAGCAAAAATGGAAGAAATCAGTTTGAATCTTGTGGCTATGGTTATTAACTGATTTCCTCTCTAGTATGCTCCCCTTTATTCATTCATAAGCTATGCTCCCCTTTACTCGTTCATAAGCTATCTCATTGTGAAGCAAGATCAAAGAAATGTTCTTCATTGCACGGAAACGTAAGATCGCCCATTAGGTATCATATCCAAATTCTTTGTCGGCCTTTCTTAACGAGTCCTGGAATGAAGATATATTCATGTAAGATATGGGATAACATGTCTTTTTCCTTCTATCCTATTCTCTCATATGTAAAATACAATATGGCCCTTTGGGACTGAGACTGCTAACTGTCTCAGAAGTGATCATTCAACAGTTTGCTTAGCTTGAAGCATCCTAAGAAAATGAATACCCAGTCTAGGATGTTTGCACCAAGAAAATACAATAGACTTCAATGGAAGGTGTGAAAACTTTGAGAAATAGCTAGAGAATATAAATAACTTGATTTTGATCTTTGGCTTACTATGATTCCATGCTTATATAGAAAGAGCAAATGAAATGTGGATTGAGTGGTGAAGAGAGCATCCCCGTTCATGAGATATCACATTCCAACTACTTGGCTTGATTGAAGATGTTTGGCCTAAAACTTCATTAAAACTAAGGGTATGTTGTGCCATCATATATTGTGGTAGATGGTTGTTTTAGAATTTTACGAACCTATGTTGTTTGTCGTAACAGGGATGTATACCCAACTGATTTTCAGTACTTCGTGCAAAAGATAATCTAGAGTTTTGCTCTCATTTTCAAGCCAGGAGTTTTTCTCTGGTGTAAAAAGCAGGGCCTAGATGTGGTAAGCATGTTATTGATTCCCACATGGTAGGGTTATGGTGTTTTGTATCAAACTGGCAATCGATATGACCACTCACCATAGAGAGCTTGACATAAATTGGCAGGCAAGACCATGTGAAGACCATGAATTATGTCGTTTGGTTGCCAAATGATGGTCACACAATAGGACATCTCAGGTACCATTGTCATCATCAAATCTCTCTTCTATATCCGAAATTCTTCTATATATACTTCGGAAAATCAGTTAAGAGTATTATCCAACTTCAAGTGTTCGGTTTTCATATCTCTCAACACCCTTTAAGATCTTATCGATCTAGTCTTCTTGTTCACTTATTGTATATCAATGGCTATTCGTCTGCCTCGGATGCCCTACAACAACAAGAGAAGTTCTCAACATTCTCTTCAGACTTCAGCAACCTCAATTGTCCCTAAAGGCCATATTGCAGTCTATGTTGGAGAGGGCGAGAAGAGGCGATATGTGGTGCCAATATCATACTTGAACAATCCTTCATTTCAAGACTTACTAAGCAAAGCTGAGGAAGAATTTGGGTACAATCATCCAATGGGTGGTCTGACACTTCCTTGCAGTGAAGATGCATTCAATGATCTCACGTATTGCTTGACGAGTTTGTAAGAGCAACAATTAGGATTGATTCATCAAGATTAGACTCCAGTTTTGTAGATTCAAGAAATACCAATCGTGTAAATATGAATATGTGTACAATTACAGTAGATGAGAACAAGTTCCTTCTGTTAGCATTCATTTATGTGAGACTGGTTTGATTCTCTTCTCCACGCCTCTAATTTTAAGCAAATAATAAACTACAAACTAATTATTGATCCTTAGCAAAATGATATTTTACAAATTATGGGCATACTGTACGAACAGCCGACTCACGCTCCTGCACCGACAGTAGCAACGACGGATCCCAGAATCGAACGCTGGCATCTCAAATACAGCGGATCGCCAATGCGGTGGAGGCTTTCACGTGACAGAATCCACCACCCGCTAATGGAGACCTGGAGCAGCATGGACCTCCGTCTCTAAAAGATGATAGGGAGCAAGCGCAAGAAAGTCAAGCACCCGCTAGTTCTTATTGGACTAAATGAGGCTACGCAGCTAACTTTGAGTTCAACGCCAGGACAGAGAAAGTTCACTCCCCCGAAGCTTGACGTACTGTACCGCCTCTCCATCCCACCATTTGTAGATCGGATCATGAATGACGCCCTTTCGAGAAAGTTCACTCCCCCGAAGCTTGACTCCTATGACGGGACCACCAATCATTTCGACCACCTACGCCATTACCAGCACGTAATGGCCCTTAAGGAAGGATCTGAATCCATCATGTGCATGACCTTTCCCACTAGTCTGAAAAGCTCAGCACTGTCGTGGTTCCATAGCCTTCCGCCGAAGTCAATCGACTATTTCAAAACACTGGCAAAGGAATTCCTGACGCGTTTCGTCGGGAGCCAACGTTTCCGAAAAGGCCTACACTACATACTCTCCCTAAAGCAGAGGTCCGGCAAGACACTCCGAGAGTATGTCACGCGCTTCAACAATGAGCTGACCATCATCAATGGGTGCAGTGACGATACAGCCGTGACGGCCTTCACTGCGAGCCTCAAAGAGGGGAAGTTCTACAAGGACCTCACCTTGGAGCCCCCTCTGGACATGGCAGAGCTCCTCACGAATGTCCAGAGACACGTCACCCTAGAAGAGTCTAGGACCGTAAAGAGGGAAATCGAAGGCGAGAATAAGCCATCCGCTCCCAGGGACAAGAAGGAGGGAAAGAGACGCAAGGATGAGGAACGAAGCAAAAGGAAGCGCAGTGACAACAGGTCGGACCCTAGTCAGTTCAGGCAGGAGAAATCGTCCAACTACGTTGGATGCAGAGCGGTGACAACCTTAAATGCTAACCTGTCGGACGTACTAGCATAAATGAAAAGCTGGGAGGGACTTAAGTGGCCCAAAGACACACGGAGACCCCGCCAAGCGTGACAACGACTAGTACTGCGCGTACCACAAGGAAGGCATCCACAACACCAATAACTGCAAGAATCTGAGGTATGAAGTTGAGTACTAGATCCGCAGAGGCAAACTGAAAGAGTTTCTGAAGTCTGAGAAGCCAACAAAACAAACAAAGGACAGGGAGGAGTCAGTTAAAGAAATAGAGAAGGAAACTCCAGAGATAATATACGTCCTTCATGGAGTCGGATTAAATGAAAACCAGTCATACAGGTCCTGCAAGTGGACACTACTATTGGATATGCGGACACAATCCACGAATGAGGACAAACAAATTTGTCACTCAAGGGTTCAGATCCCCATTCCCACTTTGACCTTTTATGGACAAGGACCTTGAAGGAATCTGAGCGCCACATAACGACGTCTTAGTCATCTTGGTTTCCATAAGAAGGTGGGAAGTAAAGAGAGCCCTAGTTGACACAAGAAGTTCGTTTAACGTTCTGTTCTACAATGCATTCCTCAGCATGGACCTCAGGGAGGAAAACCTGACATCTTCATAACACCTACTGATCGGATTTAGTGGGGAAAAATGTTTCCTCGTCAAAAAGATAAGGTTAGCTACGGTAGCAGGAGAGTCGCAGCTCAGGAAGGTCCTACTTCTGAACTTCATGGTGGTAGACGCACCATCATCTTACAATCTCATCCTGGGAAGACCATTGCTCCACCAGATGGAAGCAGTGGTCTCCACCCTTTACCAGTGTGTTAAATATACTATTAACCACTCCAAATGAACAATACGTGGAGACCAACCTACGGCACGAGGCTGCCACTACGCCGCACTGAAACAGATAGAGTGCTCCAAGATTCAGCTATATCATGCAGAGCAACCTGATCCAGTGCAAGGGCAAAAGACGATAGAGACATCATTTTCGAGCGGTACAGAAACAATAAGTTTACTCTGTAGCTGACGCCTTGGCTACTTTAGCTCAAAAGGAGCATAGTTCTCGTACTTATTCGTGGGGATCGCTCCCTAAAAGAATAAAGTCCCTAATTATTCTTGACAAGAATAAGACGGCATATCTTAGACTTCCGGCTTTTAAATGAGAATGCTATTCTACAGGTAGTGTGTGTTTTGTGCTATCTTAGGATGCCAACATTTGGTTTAGTATGGGTATGGTTTTGTCATATTTTGTTTAGAAATATGTTTTGTTTATCGCTTTCTGCTTGGTTTTTAATACGGGTAAAGTCGTAATGTACCCCCGTATAGAATGTAAGTCAATTGTTTGATAATTAATTAAGGTCTGGCATCCCATAGCTGCCCCTCCCCTCTGGAGGTTTTATAAAAAAAAAAAAAAAAAGTTTTTTCGCCTAGCGAGTCGAAAAGGCCATGGCAAGCGGGAACACATCCCCCGACATTCCGTCGACGCGGAGATCCGCCCCTCTGCAAGGTTTACTCTTCAGTAACCTATGTAACACCTCGACAATCCGTTGAATGATCCGCGAGAGCAACCTAAATTCACTCCAAGGCCAGGATCAATTTCTTTCCGTCAACAGTTAGTCTGCTCTAAGTTATTTAGTCTGCTTTAAATTATTTGTTTCCCTTTCCAAAATCAATATTGAGTTTTAGTTATTGAAAGGCTTATGTGATTTGCAATCATTTAAGAAATAAATGAAGAATTACGAAAAAAAAACTCTATTGATTATTGGAAATATGTAACAACAAGCGCCTTGAGGCAGATACAAAAGGCTACATATCACGAACACCCTGAGGCGGATACAGAAGATGGTGTACTAAAGGAATTTGATCAACATGGAGTGAGGACTTTCTTAAACAGTCTGATCACCCCCGTAGCTTTTGTAAGTCAAATTTTTGATAAGTAATTAAGGTCTGGCATTCCATAGTTGCCCCTCCCCACTGGAGGTTAATTTTAAAATTAAAAAAAAAAAAAAAAAAAAAAAAAAAAAACAGTCTAATCACATAAGCAACCCACAAACGGAACCATGATCCAGAAAACGCGACCCTCAAATATAGTTTGTGGACAGGGGCAGACCCAGGATTTTAGTCGAGGGGGGGCGAAATAAAAAATACTTATTAGTTGATAATAGTAGTTATCAATGGTAAAGCCAAATTTTTTATTTCTACCTGAGCTAGTAACTAATAAAAAAAATACAACTATCAAAAATACATTGCATATACCAAATTGGATCTAATGTAGTCCAATTTTAAGCCAAAATAAGATGACTATCGATAACCTTAGCAAGGAGCAAACGAGCATAATAACTAGAATATATAACTAATATCGCAAAATAATTGTATCTGTATCTAGGTGAAGCTAATTTTTTTTTTTTTTTTGAAATTTGCGAATCTAATATGATCATAATACAATTTCATAGAAAAAATAGTTTAAATGATGATCAAATTTTGTACGAGTTGGCTAATGGTATATATTTTCATTGAATTCTTTAGTAATGTTTGTAATTACTAATAAAATTGTATTGAAAATAAAATAAAAATGCACTCGAAGAGTATCGAACTTAGGTCTTTTACCAAAAATAGTAAACCTACAATCACTACACCAACAAATAAACATTGAAATATTTGTATAAACAAATTTGATATGGTATTCTACATTATATAATCAATTTTTTTAAGAATAAAATATATATACTAAAAATATTTTAAAAATTGAGGGGGGGGGGTACAAAATCGGCAACTGGGGGTCTCGTGACAAGCCACAACCAGATACGACCAACTCACGCACTCAATCCAGTGAAACGAGTAAACCTGGGACAAGTATCAGGTTGGCACGGGCAGAGTGCGCCTTCCGGTCGCAGGGATAAGAGGGGCGTCCAGGAATCAACGGCCCAATCCACGGACCATGTCCAACTCCTTTTCATCCCGAGATCCCGAATTCCAACGCAAGGCAAGGCAACAGGGTTAATCGAGAAATGGCGGAGGCGGCCACCACAGAGTTGCACGTTGGTGCTATCTCTGAAATCAAACATTCAAGAACAGTGATAACGCACCAGCGTATAAACAATATACTCTTCCCTTGAGAGAGCATCCGTACTACTTCTCCGCAATATGAAAAGAAATTACGAGACTTCAGCAGATCAACTACATGCTCACCCATAACAGGTGACCAAACACAACAGCAACTATCACTATGCCTGATCGGTGAAAATGTCAGAACGTCCGGAGACTCCGTAGACGGAGACCCACCTTCAGCTTTTAGAAAACCCAAAGCATTTCCTTCAGCCTTCGGAAAACCCAAAGCGTTCTCTCCAAGCAAGAACATTACAGGATATATGTTTTGCGAAAGATAGTGCCTACAACGATTGGAAAATACCATTATATAAACAGGATGATTTACCAAGCGGACACTCCAGCGTTAACTACCAAGCATTGAATACGGTATGGGAAGCGAGGAGACGATGGTTCCCTAGGAAACTGTGTAGACCACGTCATTCAAATTGATGGCGCTACACATAACCCCATCAATTGAGAGGGAGTAACCAATACTCAACCGTCACGCATCCTGCGGCGTACACGAGTTATCGTGCGATTTACGCCATACATACAATGCACCGTGCCCTAGCTCTTTCTCTGCGGGCCCATGGGCTCGGCCTATTACTTAAACATTATTCTGTCAACATGCTTGCACGAGCACAAGAAATCCTGGCCAACCCTGACATGCGGATCGTACTTACAGATCATCAACTGATTTAAGGTAACTTCGTCCACCCCATGCACTGGGCAGATGGACTAGGTTCGCTCGACCCCAGCAGACGGAACCTCTTTTCAAACTAGGTAAGCCCAGTCGGCCAAAGCTGATGACAACAGATTCTGGTTCAATCCGACACCTATTCCACTTAGCACGGGCATTGACAGTTTAGGAAGTGGGAGTCTAATCAGCACTACGACTCGCCAGGGATCATTGCCCCTTTCCCGGTCAATGATCGTCAAACCTAATAAGGTAAGCCTGGCTGGTGACGACTAGCAACGAAAGTTTCTGATCAAAACCTGGACTTCTAGCCCCCATTGCGAGGGTGTAGATAGCCTAGAAGGTGGGAGCATAGTCAGTCAAGAACTGATTCCGATGGCTCGCCACGGGATCACTGTTTATCAACGTGGTTGCCAAATCACCAAACCTGGATTTATAGCCTGCGCTGCGAGGGCGTAGATAGTCTAAAAGGTGAGAGCCCAGTCAGCCTCAACCTGATTCCGACGGATTGCCACGGGACCACTGCTTTTCAGCTTGGCCGCCAAACACTCCCAAATTTGTAGTCGGGTGCGCACAGGCGTAGATAATTTGAAAAGTGGGAGCCTAGTCAGTCCCGAACTGATTTCGATGGCTTGCCACGAGACCACTGCTTTTCAGCCTGGTCGCCAAACTCCCCTCTCGAATTCGTAGGCCCCACGGCGCGGGGAAGGTAGATGGTTCGAAAGGCTCAGTCCCGAACTGATTCCGACGGCTTGCCACGAGGCCACTGTTTTTCAGCCTGCATTCCCCAAATCTATAGCCCACTTTACTTGGTCATAAACGATTGAGAAAGTGGGAGCCTAGTCAGTCCTGAACTGATTTCGACGGCTTGCCACGAGACCACTGCTTTTCAGCCAGATCGCCAAACATGAATCTAGCTTAGTCAACGTCTTCACGCTCAAACGGCCAAAGCCCAAATAAGAGCTACTTAGGATGCCAACTAGAGCTTATGACGCTTGACTCGGCACGAACACTCTGACATATACACTCGGCCATCGCAACTTACTTATAGCAGCAGCAACAGCCGATCGGTCAGACTAACAAGGTGAGACTCGAGCAGCTTACCTTAGGGACAAAACACAGCTTGGGTAAGTCAACCCCAGCTAGACTATTAGCAACATGCCCACTATCGGACATGACTACGCAGCAACGACCCTGAGTCATTCATAATACAAAGCGATCAAGCTCTCTATAGCAGACAAACCAATCAACATCCTATTGATTCGACCAGCCTATGCCAAAGCAAGATGACAAGGCAAAATGAAAAACACGCCATAGAGACAACAAACACGAAACTGATGAAACTGTTTTCATTAACGGTCAAAACAAAAAGGGGTACAATTGCACCAAGGTTACTCCCTATCAAGAGAAGGTACAGAAATAGAAGAGCTAAGCCTAGTGGAAGATGGAGCAGGAATAGTGCCCACATGCGCCACGGCCTGGGCATCAGGGCCCACACTGTCTTCCTCATCCAATGACGCAGAGGTAACAGACAAATCTACATATGACATCCTCTTATAGCGGCCAAGATCCCACTCCGGATCTTCCTCCTTCATCAGCGCCAACAGTTTCAGCCAGCCATGTACAACCCAGTGAAACTCACACTTGCCTTGCTCCTAAAGAAAGCTCTTCCTCTCGCCAACAAGTTCACGCTCCAGTAGCCCCAACTTGCCAGTCAGCGCGTTGACCTGAGACTGCTATGTGGCCAGACTGCTCTTCATAGCACTAAACTCATGCCACCCCAATTCGAGCTGGTCCTCATTGTTTCTCGCCTCACGATCATAGAACTTCACATCGGATGCCAATTGTTGCTTCTCAACAGCACAGTCGGCTTCCTTCAAAGCACTCTCTTCAGCAAGAGACGACAATTCAGAACACGCCTTAACTCCTTCTCAAGTTCATCCCTCTCGGACACCACCTCTGGCAGGTTACACTCAAGGTCCTCCAAGCGAGCCCTCTGAGTCTCATCAGCTACGGTTGACTGATCCAACCTTTTCTTCTCAGTCAGTTTCTTCAGCTGCTCAATTTCATAGATCGCATCAGATTACAGCGCCTGCATGTGCGAGAAGACACACCCCAATGTGTATACCCTCTCACGAACTGCCTCGATTTTCGTCCCTGCAACGGCCAAATAACTCAAATGAGATATACCCAGCATAAGGTACTTCAAGCCCTTATCCATACACTCTTCCAATGTATCCTCCACAGGTTTTAGAGCGTGGTCCATCAGCTAGCTGTAACGCCTGCTTATATGTTTCCTCGAAGCATATTCTACGTCCACCTCTTGGTGCCAGACCTGTGAACTCATCTTCACCAAGTCCGATGCAAACAGACTTATCCATGCATTCGGATGAAGCTTCCCCGGATCAGGGATTTCGCCAGCGCCACCCTTCACGGTTGCTATCGTCCTCAGGCTCTCTTCAGTGGCATTCCCTTTGTCACTAACAACCGACCCTTTGGTACGAGATGACTCGATGGGATCCGGAGGGAGAGGAAGAAGCGAATTATTCAAATGACCCTCCAATACTTCTAGTTGTAGCCTAGAGCGAGATGAGCAATTTGGACTACAGGAGACATGGCTAGTACCGCGACCACTCTCAGGCAAAACAGCAATGGGATGATCAGATTCTACAACCTCAGGCAAATCTTCACGAGAGCCTTCTACAGGAACAGTCCCACGCGAATCAGCACCAGCGAAAGTTGTCATTGCAACCCATACCAGACGGTCATTCAGAGTTTCGACCTGCGCGTCATTAAGGTTCAACCTGTCTACAACTCCTGCAAAACCGCAGGTAATCTTTCTCCTAGCCGGACACATCAGCCTCCACCCCAACATGCCTAGCAGACTCGCATTTTCCTCTCACTGGAGCGGGTCGTGCCGAAGATGACCCAGTCCTCACACAGGACTTCTTCTTCACAAAGGAGGCAAGCGTTTCAAACAGCTCATCCGCATTTGACAGAACGGGAGCTTTGGCCCCAACAACCTTCATCTTCCTTGAAGGGGCCCCATCTTCCAACTTGACTCGCGAAGTTCGATACATAGTAGGGGCAACGTTCCAGTTGTCCCACAGCCTGCTACGGATGAAGTTGGAAACTCTTATGACATCAGCCGTGTTCCTCTTTGGCAAGTCACGGAACGTCTCTATGGTATTTTGCTCCTCTAAGGAAAGAGGAGTAGTAGGGAACCTTCCTGCAAAAAGACACAAGCAATTATCAGTTAGCTCGCTATCAATCATATCAAAGTCACAAGAAAAGGGTTGAACTTACGAAGCAGCCTGAACTGTCGCTCGAGCGGACGACCCTTGCACTGAAAATACTTCGAGTCTGCGGGAGCTAAGAAGCAGTACTTCTACCAGAACTTGAAATCGTCAAGCAGATTAACAAAGCAAGCCGGTGATGTCATCTTATAGACAACGTTTCCCTTCAACAGGGGAGAAGTCAACAACTGAATTACACGCGGAGTCACGGTGACACTGGCCTCCTTGGCACTAAGAAAAATCATAAGGATGATTTTATATCCATTAGACCCCAATTGGGCAGGAGAAATCCCTTAAAGATCCAGGAACTCCCAAAATCACGACCAAAACTGGAAAGCGCACTACGGTCTTAAGCATCCCACGATGCAAGCAGATGAAACCGGTCGGAGGTGACATTAGCATTTAGTAACCCTTTAGGACAACGGCAGGTCCTCTGAAACTCCAAACTTCGCACGGGTCTCAGCGAGAATAGATTCGGACAACAACCTGTCTTCGAAAAACTCCAGACCCTTAGCCAAGATTGCGTCGTCATGAGGAAGATGAACAATATTTTTCAGACAGAGCAATGTTCTCAAAAGCAAGGAAAACAGAATAGTCAGACTCTACACTACAGATGACCTAAATAGATGTTAGTTTCTCGTCTCTTTTCCGTCGAACCAACGCACGTTCCATTAATGCGGCGTGTGGCTTAAGCAACAATTCAAACTCAATCATCATGAGCGGCGCATCCCTTCAAGAGATGACTTAGCGGACCGGTGTGACGGCTCACTAACTCGGGGGAAGTAACTGATGATACATTAAAATGGTCATATCTCTAAGCTACACACTTGTCATGATGATCTCGAGGAAATACGGACCCCAACATTGAACAAGCCCAACCGGTTCCAAACCCGCCCAATTCAGTTCGCTAGGCGGACCCGAACTCTCATAGAGCGCTAAGCCCACACGTCTCACACCTCTCCTCAATACCTGTAAGTCCTACTAAGGCAAGTATCTCGAGGATCGGCTTCGGACGGGCAACTACAACTGCTCTTTACTTCCAACTATGAAGCAAATTCCAAAGTACATTCCACACAGAGAATCTTCCTTATATGAATTGCTCTCGCATTGGGAACTATCTCTCGCGTATCTAGGAGCACAAAGCTAACAGGAAACTTTCCTTCTACAACATGACTCCTAATTAGAGGAGGATCTCCACGAAGATTTCATTCCAAAACTACACCTACGATTAGGGGTGGGCACGGTCCGGATCGGTTCCAAATTTGGAGGAACCTAACTCGAACCGTTTAAAATTAACGGATCCGGTCCGGTCCGGATCCCCTCATTTTGAACATTGGAACCGAACCTAACTCGAACCGTTTGGAACGGTCTGGTTCCTACGGTTCCAAATCTAAATTCTACTGACATTGAAATTCTGGTTGATTGTATTTGTTTCAACCTTTGAGTTCAATACTCTGTGAGGTACTGCAATTTAAATTCTACTTTTAGCATATGGTGTTGTACAAGACTTGAACTTATTGACACTAGGCGTTTGCGAGAGTGCGTTGTGATTCTTACACTCTTGTTTTCCACCACATTTTTATCTCTTCCTTTCATGTCTCCTCTCGTTCACTCCTTAATTTCCCCAGATTGTATGGAATCATATCCTTGCAACCAAATGTACCCTATCCAAGAGTAAGAAACCAAAGTGAACAGGTGAATTCGCTAGTTGAGATCACATGAGCTAACAAGAACTGATCAAACCATCATGGTCAAGTTGGTTCAATGAACCCAACAGCACAACCACAACCACAACCACAACCAGACTACATCAGAACAGATTGGTTCATCAGTTAAATAAAGCACCTGTGTTCTGTGCTGTGTTGTGCTGACATTGTCAAAGCAGAGGAGAAGTGTTGTGGGGTTGAAGAAAGACACCTCTATAAACACCTAACCTAAACCAATCCTTCTCCTTTACAATAAAATATAAACTTTGTTCCCTACCAGTTTGCAAGAATGATATCACATGCCCACAAAGAGTAGTATTCAATCCATTTCAATTCAACTGCTAGTCATGCATACAACAAAATATACAATTATGCCTTTATTTCTCACAAGCAAACACACTCATCACTCCAGATGCAGAAGATGGATCATGGTTTTACTCTACTCTTTTCTGTCTGTCATTTCCATTTAAAAATCAAAATCAAAATAAGGTATGTTGTATGATAGAGATCTAAATCAAAATAAGGTGTTCCCAGCACAGAGCACATTCTAAAGCCAACAAGCTAGCAACTTAAAGATTCTCACAGATCAGTTCTTCAAGAAATCAGAGAAGACCGGAGAGGATGCGGGCTATGCGGCTACAGCAAAGAGAGGGGAAGAGAAGAAGACCAGAGAGGAGAGAGAGAAGGATGCAGGTGCAGAGGATGCGGGCTGCGGCTGCGGGTGCTCACTTTCTCTTCTCCTCTGCGAGCTGCGAGTGCGGGTTTTTAGTAAACGGGTCTTTACTTTACTTCCATATAATTTAGGGTTTTAGTAAATGTGATTTGAAACGGGTCCAACCCGGACCGTTTCTTTTTTAAAAATAGGAACCGGGACCGGACCGTTTTATAACGGAATCGGACCGATCCGAACCGTATCTAAAACACAAAATTAAAATCCGGACCGTTTAGAGCAAAACGGTCCGGTTCGGTTTGAACCCGCTGATCCTCAACCCGTTTGCCCACCCCTACCTACGATGCCCTGGTAGAACCATGACTTCTTGCACTATAAATAAGACATGAGGTTGGTATGCTAAGGCACTCTATAAATTTCCTGTTACAGGATTACACCTTCCTCAGATCCCTATCTGACTTTAGCATGGAGTGTCATTGCCCATCACAACGGTGGTCTGTGGCTCACGTGTGCTACTTGTGCAGATCAATAGGTCAGCAAGAACCAGGTCAAAGCAGGGAGCGAAAAACGACTGCATAAAAAACATACAAAAAAACGTTATTCATATTATTGATTGGGGACTTTGTATAAAGGATTCCTAATGTCAATGTGCGGATGTCGAATTTTTTAAGGTTTTGAATGCAATTTGTTGGAATTTGATATAATAGTTAGAATAGTTTTGAAATTTATGTATTGGCTTTTTTGTAATACGTATTGATTTTGTCAACCCATGTATGGTTAATGAATATATTGAAATTTAACGAATGCGAGATTGAATTTTAGTTTTATAATTTATAGATGATGGTCACTATTGTTCTTTCATTCAATAGCCAATTAACGCTTCTAAACAAGAAATTTTTGCACCAAATGATTTTTATTATTACAAAAAATGATAAGTCGGTGTTATATACATTAAATTGGTGTAACAAAGTCGAATAATTTCAAACTACCGGTGCAACTCAGCCAAATAGTTGGGTACACGTAGCAACTCCCTTAGAAAATCATGGAGTAGTTTCCAAAATCAATATATAAGTAGAAGAAGTGATAATTAGAAAATTAGGGAATGATTTCAAAAAAATCAATAAATAATTAGATTAAATAATAATTACAAATTTTTTGAAAAAACCCTGAAATTTTCGAAAAAATGTAACTTTTTATTTTGCCCTTTTCTTTTCGTAATTTCAAAAAACAAATTGGCAAAATTTTGTGTAATTTCGCAAAATCACAATCCTTGCTACAAATTACATTTTTCGAGGATGTTTTAAAAAAAATTCAGGTTTTTTTCGTAAATTTCTATTTTTTTCTAATTATCATTTATTCTAATTATTTGTTAATTTTTTAAATCACCCCCTAATTTTATAATTATAAGTATTTTAGTTTCATTTAATGTCTCTAATACATTTATTTACTTGCATATTATTTTTCACATATTTAATACACCATCGAAATTCATTATATATATTTCATGTATCCTTGAAATTTTTACGTTTTTTCTTTACAAACCGAAATATTTCTTAAAATCAGGAGATTGAAATTAACTAAAAAAACGAAATCAAAATCCTTGCTAATGCCTTATAAAATTCGAAATCAAAACAGTTTTTAATTTTTAAAAAAAATGAGGATCTAGTCCAATTTCATGTATCTAACTTATACTTTTATCTGATCAAATTTTAAAAATCCGAATTCAATTTGATGAGCAATTTCGGTTAAAATTTTTATCCGATCAAAATTTAAAAATCCAAATCCAATTCGATAAGCAATTCCGGTTAAAAATTTTATCAGATCAAATTTTAAAAATCCGAATTGGTAGCAATTCCAGTTAAATTTTTACATCCGAATCCGTTCTATTGAGTAAATAAACCCCAAAAATATTACCTTTTTCAAACCACTCAGAGAGAGTGAAATTGGCTTCCGGTTTCGCGCGAGTTTCACACTCGAAACAATTTAGGGCTCAAAACCCCTTCGAAAAACCCCCAAAGCTCCTTTCTTCTTCTTCTTCATCTAATCGAACACATACCCCTAAATCCCTCTTTCAAACCCATAATTTCTTACAGATTACGAAGAAACCCTAAACCCAATTCGAGCTTCGATTTCTCAGTCACTGAAACCCACTCAATGCCTCACACTTCTACAAAAAAGCACGGCAGTGGCGATCTATCGGACGGGAGCGGGTCCGGCCCTAAGCGGGTCAAGTCCGGCAAAGCTTCTGACGAGGTCGAGAAGAAGGTAAAGGTCTCATTTTTTCATTCAATTTGTAGTTTTTAAGTGTTTTGAGTTCATCAAAATTGATATTGCACGAATGTGGAAAACCCTAATTTTGAGATTATTTGTCTCTGGTTTGCTTATGTTAATGTAATTGGTTTTTATTTTGTAGAATCCGAACAAGAGACTCAAAGATGTGGAAATCAGTGTTCCGATTGTTCATGGGACAATTTCGTTCTGGCTCGGAAAAAAGGCGAGCGAGTAAGTATCACTGGTTGATTTCTGGGGGATATTTCAACAATTACATCCATATTTCAGTTACTTTCAATGCAAAGCTCGATTATTTTTACAAGATCATATCGAAGATTTAAGAAATATGTTAGTTACATGTATGTGTTATTAAATATTTGATCAACCCCCTATCAGTCGTCTGTTAATCGCTACACAGACTTCAAGCAATGGGATTTAAAAAGAAATTGCTTGAGGCATATTTGGGCCAACTAAATTGGCGAGGAATTGGGCTAAGTTGCCAGTTAGTTTGGTGATTAATCACCCGAGCTGCTGATGAATTGCCAACTCAAATCTTTGCTTAAACCGCTATGAAGATAGGTTTAAAAGTAAATTTTGGTTTGACACGTTTACGTATGTATGACCCAAATCAACCTCAATTGCACAAGTAAAAAAAAAGTATATTTGGAAAAAAAAAAGGTCAGCCGATTATTTGCGATTAATCTCAACTAATTAATCTCATAGCTCATAGACTTGTTAAGAGTTGATTAACGATTTAATTACATAGATTTGTATCAACCGATATCACTCTCGAAGCTTTGGCAACTATGTTTGAATAATTTCCTTTGTTCTTTTGAATTAGGTTGCATTCACACAAGTGGACTGTTTATGTTCGTAGCGCGACAAATGAGGACCTTGGGGTTGTGATTAAGCGTGCTGTATTTCAATTGCATCCTAGTTTCAATAACCCGACCAGGGTTGTGGATTCACCGCCGTTTGAGTTATCAGAGTCGGGTTGGGGTGAATTTGAGATTGCCATCAGCTTGTTCTTCCACAGTGACGTTTCTGATAAGCAATTGGACTTGTGAGTTTTGCTTTTTGTCCAATGACTTTTTATTTGTTTGAACAGAGAGTTGAAATTGTAATAGTTGGCTTATAATTGCAGATATCACCATCTGAAGTTGTACCCTCAGGAAGAATCGGGTCCTCAGTCTACCAAGAAACCTGTTGTCGTTGAATCTTATGACGAAATTGTCTTCTCTGAACCTTCAGAGAGTTTCTTTGCTCGTGTACAGAATCATCCTGCTGTCAGCGTGCCAAGGCTTCCTAGTAGCTTTAACATACCTCTTCCAGGTGTGTTTTCTACTTTTCTCTCTATGTTAACTTATGGCTTTGACTCCTTTTGATGGTCTGGGGGGATGATTTATTCTTCATTTTATGCAGGACCAGTTGATTCTGTGAATGAAAAGAAGAGAGGTGACACCAAGGATCATCCTCTTAATCAGTGGTTCATGAATTTCTCGGAGGCAGACGAACTATTAAAGGTTGCGGCAGCTCGCCAGCAGGTCAGGATGAATTAAATGCTACTTATTTATCCTTCTGAACTTACAATTGTTTATTTATGGCATCTTCAACCTTTAGGTTTGTAATATATTCTTAAGGGCGAACTTGGAAGTTACCTCTGTGTTTAGAGTTTGAAGAGGTGGCTAGCTAGGCAAATAATATATTGTAAAGATCATCATATATTTTCTCTCTTGCAGGATCTTCTCAACCAATATTTGCTTAATAGAGTGATTAAGAACTTGAGATGCACTCTTAGCCATTAGCCAACAAAGGCACGGTAAAATTGATAAGATGGATGATTATGATTGTTTTGGCCGAGTTTTCTTTATTCAGCAGACATCCTACTATTTATAATTCCATGAAATCAAATGAAAATATAGAAATTTTTGAAGAGCGATATCAGAAAATGAGAAAGGATTCACAAAAACAAAAGAAGAAAGAAAAAGCAAGTCATTGTAAAGTACATAAAAAAAGTTTTATGGATGAATTGTCTAATAATAACTCATAAGGCAGTGATGGGGTCAATCACTTCAAGAAGCTAGGGGACATTTGTAGAAGGTAGACAAAATTTTGATGGATGAATTGCCTAATAATGAAGGTAGACAAGTTGGTGATGGATTGATTGCATGCTACGGCAACTTTCTCTTGAAGCTGGTTTGGACGAAAGGAGTTCCACCAGAAGTCTCTTTCTTTATGTGGACAGAGGTATGGATAAGATTTCAGCCAAAGTAGAGCTAGTGCATAGAGGTATTAGTTCTTTTACGCGAACTGGTTCTTGAGATAGATGCACATCTTCTTCTACTTGTGACTTGGTGAGTGTGTAGTTTGGAGATACATAATAAGATCATGTTTGGTTTGTATTGGGTAATAGCGAGCTCTTTGAAGAAAGTGTTGAAGTCCTAAAAGACCCAAATCATTTTACTACCAAATGAAAAAATTTATGAAAACTATTTTCATTCACGATATGTTGGGTAGTATGGCTAGAATGGAATGATAATTTTTTTTTTTCAAATAAGGCATCAAATAAGGAGGCAGTTATTATGGAGATTGATTTTGCCATGGAGTTAGGTATCTCGTTATCCATCTTTCAAGGAGCGAGTCTCTAGTGAGACTTTGTTTGCAAATTGGAACATGTTGATTTTGGGACCTTAATGTTATTAAGATCGCCTTGCTATGTTATCAAGTTTCGTGGATATTGATAAATTTTACCTTTAAAAATAAATAGCCAATAAATCTATTGTTTGATGAATAACTTGCAAATGAACTTTGAAAGAATAAAAAATGATCGCGTTTAGTGAAATTTGTTACTTCTTTGTTGAGGAGGATGGGCATTGAGGACAATGGAATTGTTGGATGAAAGGTTTCTTAGAGATGATGATCCACTTTCTTAATTGATCAATGGCTCGTCTACGCGCTTCTTTAGAAGTTCAATAAGATTCAAACAAGGTGATCCCTGATCCTCGCTCTAATTTAGTATGTAAATGAACTTTGATGCGTCCAAAAATCATCCTCCTGTGAGTTTGACCTGTAAAACAATTGTTAGACTGCTAATGATCACCTTTTTTATGGCAAAAGACACTCCGATGCTTAAGTCAGTAACTCTTTTGGAAGAAGGAAGTAAATCTGGACAAAACTCAATTAAAGTTGCATAAATTTGTCGAATGTTCCTTTTACCTTTTATAATGGTCGCGATTAACTCTTTGTGTGAGTTAAGCATGTGAAGCGCAATGGAAGGAGATGTTTCTCGTAACAGTCTCCTCTTTAATGGAGATACGTCCGTAGAGGCGTTAACTCCCTCGACTTTTTTTTGTGTAACGTTCATCTTCTTTATAAGAGAACTCGTGTCGGGTTTGAATTCAGGCTTTGATTCGTTCGGGCTTGGATTCGGGTCTTATTTACGTCTCCTCATTGGCGAGCCTTATTTGAGCTTATGTGATTGACTTTATTCTTCCTGGGCTTTATGAGCTGACCCAATAGGTTGGACACTATATCCTTGTGATGAGTCTCTATGCCACATGTACGGCTATGATGATTGATCTATTTCATGTATCATCAAACTTATTTATCGTTTTATCCATTTATCAATCTATTTATTATGAATAAGTATAAGGGAATTCAAACATCCATGGTTTGGTGCAGTTATATGGTTCTAACATTGGCAAGTTGCTACAGTTTTTAGGCATGTTCTTATGGGGTACGAATAGAAGTAGGGAGGTCTTAAATGGCGAAATTCTGTTATTGAAGCATTGGACGGAAGGATTTCAATTTAGAAGAGGAAACCATTATTTAAAGCTGGGATGGAATTTCGATAGAAAGTGTGTTATCCTAGTGCATTTTGGCTGGCTAGCAAGATCAAACTACATCAACTCCAACTGGTTGGTAAGTGCAGCCGAAAGAGGAAGAAAACTTGGCTCTTTCTTCCCTCTTTTTGACTTGTCTTTTAACGAATTAGTGTATGATGATGTGAGAGGTGGCCTGACACCTTGTAGTGATATTAGCACGAGAAAGGATGTTTGCCACCAAAACAAAAAAAAGGAAATAAAATAATAATAATAATAATAATAAAATTTATGTTCTAGCCATAAAACCCCATCTTCTTCTCAACATCGCCCATGCCACCATCACCATTGGCCTCCCTTGACTTTATATTTTCCTCTTAACCTGCATTTCTTTCACTTTCTCTCCTTTCCCCGTGTTGGCCTCTCCATTGGAAGAAGGTGAAAAGGAAGTGTGATGCCAAAATATATTTCTTTCTTTTATTCATGTTTATTTTTTTGGTGGTGTTCAACATCCAAAAGTTTGGCGTTGCTATCAAAGATCTGTCTTTTTTCTCAAGGGCATTTATACTCGACCTCGGGGTGGAGCTAGGATGGTCATCAAGGGGGACACAGTCACATTATGATCAAAAGTAACATTTTAACAATATTTATATACATTTTTTAAAGAAAATGATAGAATTAAATGCAAAGAAACTTAAATTGAAAATAAACGATAACTGAAAGATAAAGTAAGAATCGAAATAAATAAATCGAATAAACAAAATAATAAAAAATTTCTTCATTCAATCTATTAACAATGAACAACCTACGTTGTTTTCATAATTGACTTAACTTCTATGACAAAAAACAAACCCTAAGCTTAATTGGAAACCAATGCCCTAACTATTATGTGTTATTGCTAAATTGGCCCAGTTGCAACAAATCCAATAATACTATAACTAATACTGTTAAAATACTAATTGATGAGACATCAAACAGTCAATCGATCACAACCGTACACTCGCACGAAATCATCTCTCAGCCCAATCAAGTGTCGAGTCCTAAATAAAGCCAAGTGCTGAAGAGACTCAGTCATGCACATGTAAGATCTTATGCGAGATCTCATCCCTCTATCACGCCCTGGATCACAGAGACAGTTGGTGAGGGAACACAAGAGATGGTGAAAGTAAGGAGAAATGTATGCATACTCAATGCAATTTACATATAATATTCACTCTTACTTGGATCGATATCTGACTTAAGCATTGGAATGCCTTCGGCCATCACCACGGTGGTCCCTGGCTTAACCGCTACTCATTTTTGCAGGCTCGAGATCAGTGCGATCAACAATGACAAATTCAAATACATCACTAATATTGCTAAAAGAACTCAATTACATCAACCTCCCTAGATTGAAGAAGCTCGTCCTCAAGCTTGAAGCCGAAGAAGTTTAATGAACATAAGCAACCATTGAGAGAACACAAGGCGTAGTGCACGAGCAACAGTCGACCTCGAATTTTTCCTTTGTAGTTGCTCTGATAAAAAAACAAGTAAGTTCAAATTAAGCCACCAAATACAAAGTCCAATAAGGGCCTTCGGCGCAAATGAGATTCATTTCAAATTTTCAATGTATGTCTACCCAAATCTCTAGAAATTAATGTCAAAATTGGATACGAAAATGTGTTCGACAGTGGCATGGGTGTTGTCTTATGGTTGTAAATAACTTGAACCAATAGCTTGTAGTGTTACATAGTCTAGTCGGTGGCAGGGAATAGAGTCAGGACCAAAATAATCAAGTAGGTGCGGTGGTGCAAACTGAGGCGACCAGGGACTTAAATAAAAATAAAGGGGTAGGGATTGAAAGAAAATTATGGAGTAGGGACTTGAGAAAAAGTAGCTCCCTTCCCCAATTCGATGGAAACAGTGAGGGAGGTCGATCGACTGCAAATATGGGTGATGCAATCGACTGAAGTAGAGGGAGCTGCGATGGAAGAATTCGGGGAAGAGCATGGGCGGATCCACTGCTTGGATAAGGGACCCCCTTAGGTTTTGTAAAAAATTCATTCAAGTACTTAAAATTTCACTATTGCCCCCTTTGAAAATTTATATTGCCCCCCTTGAAATTTCATATTGCTCCCTCTTATAAAAAAAACATCATAGATCCCAAATCACAAGAGAAACCGAGCCTCTTGTGTCTGCGTTTGCGTCTTGCGATATCTTCTTCAGTTCTTCTTCATCTCCGTCTGAAACAGGTGAGTTTGTTTGATGTTCTTATTCATCTCCAACTTGTTGATTTTATGCCCGGGTCTTGCAATAAAAATTTTGATGAATTTCTGAAACCTAAATTCCTGAATTTAATATAGTTTTTCATGTCAACCGATTCAGAGCTTCTCCATCTAATATTACAACTAACAAGAAAAGAAAAAACAATGACAAACCTACATGTTCGATGAATGTTGTGTCAATCAAAAAAGCAATTGGATCAGCTGCTAAAGCCATTGCAGCAGGTAATACAATATGAAATATCTCCAAGCCAATCTCATCCTTCTTGAAACACAATCTCACAATAAGCCTTAATGATCTTTCTATAAAAGCAAAAAAAAAATGCTCTACATAAAATGTTACTAAGCAATCAATCTCACACTCAAAGACAAACACACCACATGTACACATTCCACACTACACACATAGTGACATACATAACTTGTTTGCAATGTACAAAAAAATTGAATTTTGTATGTTGTATATCTCCATCAGTTAAACAAAACCCAGAAAAGAAGACAAACTTTGATGCCTTTACTAATTTCTTGGAAACTTCTTATACAAAGGACATCTTTTATGCTGTATACCGAGGACATTTCTTGGAAATGTTACATATTTTTTTGCCCCCCTTTGTCTGCAATCCTGGATCCACCCCTGGGGAAGAGGGAGGGGGCTTCAAAGGAGGACGAGAGGGGAGAGAGGTCAATCAAAGCGGGTGGGTCGATGAAGTGGGAAGGAGAAGCAACAGGGAGGCGGGGGCGATCGAGGTTGTGATCGACTTGGTGAAGTGACTGAAGTCTATCATCTGTTGTCTGGAAAGAAAGAGGTCGATCGTCCGATCAAACTAGGTGGACGACCTGTGGAGGGTGTTCAATTGAGTGTGGCAGGGGCATGGTCTGTCGATCGATGTGAAACAATGGCTGGTCTGCTAAAAGATCAATCGATTTAGGACAAAGGAGGAGCATGGATTTGCAATCGATGGGGTGTTGGTGATCAATTGTTGGATCGACGGGGATGGGCAGGTTGACTTGGTGTTGGTGAGGCAGTTCGTCGACTGATTGCGATCTGCAGGGGAAGGAGGTGGGAAGGGTCTATATCGCCTTGGGAGGTCCGGGGAGGCGGTTGGAAGGCGATCGACAGCAGGGAGGGGCTTTTGGCGCCGCCAACGTCATCGTCGCTGATGGGTGTGGGCCTCGATGGTGCTATTTGGGTATGTCCCATGTTGGCTGACAGGAAGTTGTCGAATATCAAATCCATCATTTCTAATGCCTTTTTGATGTTTGCCCTCAATTATGCGAATATTAGGTATGCCCTTCTCTAGTTGCTAGAGTGATTTTAATCTCTTTTCTTCTGTAATCTTCCAATCTTTTCTTCAAATCTTCTTCAAAAAAATTTATTTTTCAAATTGAACCAACTAAACTAATTAGAACTGTTTCGGCTCTAACCAATTTATAGAATTAAAATTACAAAGAAACTTAAATTGAAAATAAACAATAACTGAAAGATAAAGTAGGAATCAAAAGAAATAAATCTACGATAAAACAAATAAACAAAATAAACTATTTTCTTCAATCAACCTATTAACAATGAACAACCTACGATCCTTTTTATAATTGACCGAACTTCTATGATATGAAACAAACCCTAAACCTAATTGGGAAAAAAATGCCTTAACTATTATGTGTTGTTGCTAAATTGGCCCCTTTACAATAATACTAGAATTAATACAACTAAAATACTAATATTGCTAAAAGAACCCAATTACATCAGAAAACAATAAATTTTCATATCTAAATTGCTTTTTCTTTTGTATGTTTGTTTTGATAAATTAAAATTTTAATAACATATTTGCACACCCTTTTTTTATGAAGTGATTTTTTATGAAATCCTAATAAAAAGAGGGGTTGGAAATACTAAAACTTACGGTGAATTTTCCATTGCCAAATCACAAAATAGAAAATGCATTTAATTTGCTCAAGTCCTTATAAGGAAAACAACTGTAAATATACAAAGGGAATATATATTGGACACTAAACTAGATGGGTTGCAAGTGAATAGTTCTGAATGGGGGGTACATTAGGAAAGGATTCTCAGGATTGGAGGGGTAATAAGTTGGGTCCCACTCGTATTTTTGTATTGTTTAAGAGGAAAGTGTGAGGGGATTAGGAAATAAATTGTTATTACTGAGGGGACAATAAGCCAAAAAAAGTTAGAGATTAAACAGTGGGTCCCAGTTACTTCTATAGATTTCAAAATCAAAGTTGAGGGGGCAAGGAACAATTTATAAGTCTTGGTATGCTAATATGAACTCCACATCCCACCATCTCTATGCCGCAGTACAAAATAAATTTCAAACTTGAGGGGGTATTGCCCCCCTTTCTCTCTATGTGGCTCCGCCTTTGCTCGACCCTCTTTGTGCTAGAGTTAGTAGTGAAGTTTTTTTTTAGACTCTAGCCTTTGAAATGATCAAAGTTTATGAAAAACTTGTAACAAGCAAATTTAGTAGAAAAGTTCGTTTTTGGTGACGAAATTAAAGTCGAAGGACTTAAATTAGTCTTAGGCACCTCTCTTGCCAACCTTGTATGCATGGTATTAGCTTCCCAATTGAGCTTAATAGCTATTAAAAGGAAACATAATACTAGTAGATTTGGTTTGAAATAGAACACAATCTCAAAATATTTGTTTAAATAAACATTGTAAACAGCTTCACTCTTGCCACCCAAAGCATTCAGTTGTTTGGAGGCTTCGATGACTGCAGCTCTCCCTTGCCAAAATGTACTAGAGCTGTTAAAATATGGATAATGGGTTCGTTGACCGTGGATGCCCTAACATATATTTCTTGGGTGATGGCTCTTGCTAAGTAGACATTAGATGATTACAACTTAGACTGCATTAGCAGTGTCAATGAGGAAGTTGCATTCTGTAACAAATGATCAATGATAAAGCGATCATCCTGGAGAATATCTGGATCATCTTTCAGCATAGCACCATGCATGAGATTGCATACCCATTTCATGTTTCCCCTGGGGCTTCTCACATCCAAAGTCCTGGTTTTGGAAGCTTCTGTGGATCAATTTATTCGTGCAATGAACCTCAGATCCTAGTATTAGAAGCGTATTCATTGGCATTTAGAAATATACTTTCCATTCCTATTCGTTGTTCAATCATGATATCAATCGTAGACTACAATAAGTTCAATGACTTGTTCCATGCAGCATCATGGAGTGCTTCCTGCTTCCTACTATGTATTGTTTGAGTCAAAACAACCTTCTTATTGACACTCGCACCTAAGAAATGTTTCATAACTTGTTTCTTTTGTGTACACTAAGTTTGATAAAGGGATATGCATCTATATTGAGAAACCAGTCACAATATGGTATGACTGTTTCTTTCTTTTGTGTGTTTTGGCTGTGATAGGTGCAAAGTCATATTGTCAAGCTCAGAAGGCAGCTGAATTTGATAGATGGCCAGCCTCAACAGTTGAAGCCAATCACTGGTCAGTGACATACTTGATTCCTCTTGGTTTATGCCCTTAATCTTTGTATTTGAATGGATACATGAAGGAAAAACAATGCAAGTACAGTGTCATGTTTATCCATATATGAGAACTCGCTAAAGTTATCTCTTTCCCTTTGTTTTGAAAGAGCTAGTTGGCAAAAGTAGTTTTGTGTCGAATACTTCATGGAAAGGCATGTATCACAGTATCACGTTGAACCTGAGAATGAACTTGTATATCTTGTCTTAAGTCAATTACTTAATTTCATTGCTACTTGCAAGGAATATGTCTAAGTTTTGAAAGCTTCACTGTCATCAAATGCAGCTATATCTATCAAACTATGTCTGTGAAAATGTGAGATATGAATCTGTAAGTTTCAAAAAATTTGAATTTTACATATGAATGTATGACAGTTTGTTTATTTAATAGCTATTTTACTTGGATCTTTATTGCAAAACAATGAAACAGTGATGAGGGTATATGAACATAGACTGTTTTAATAAATTAATGTCCTGATCTAGATACTCCAGTCCTTGGCGAAAATTTATTAATCTGCGCCATTAGTTAAGAATTATACCCCCATACGCAGCTTCCCTGCTATTGCTAGGGTTGCTTCCCCTTGCTAGAACTGTAGAACATAATAACTGTCAAGCTTTTTTCAATGCAAAGCAGAACATTGATGTGTAATGAGGCGTAATTAGGCATGTGCTTAAATTTAAAAAACTTTGATGAAAACAATAGAAAAGAATCTTTAAAAAATCAAGAAAATATGAAGCAATCATCAATGCATTAATCATAAAAGTAGAGGCCTTAGAATCACCTCATCATTGATATTACCGCAGAGCTTAAGAATGAAACTGTTTTTTTGGCACTATGTAGCCTTTGTGATATTGTGGCATCACTTGAGTTATTTATGCAGCGATTAGTCAGCAATTTAGTGTAAATCGGGGGTAGACAGATCCGAATTAGGTATTTAGCGGTTGGGTTTAGTGGTCATCGATTAATCGGTGAGAAGTCAGTGAGTCACCGATTAAACGATGAGAAACTGGGATTGTTCTGATGGGTGGTGGTTGTCATCCTGTTGGGTGGCTGTTGGGTGGTGGTGGTGGTTGTTGCCCTATAATATGTGATGTTTTGGACATGATTATATAATTTGCTCAATAATATGACTTTTGTTGCTCATAATTCTCGTCTTATTAATCTTTATTATCAAGATATGTTATTTATTTTAATTTACATTAGTGAGCGTATAAAATGTAAACTTTGAAAACGTAGACTGATTAATCCGCTTAATCTTAAATCGGTCCTGAACCGCGAAGGGTCCGTTATCGAAATTTACTACTAGAGCATTACTAATTTACTTATTACTAAATGAGTCAAGCTTAGTAAGTGGATGAGATAAGCCATATAATTTAGTTTTGTGGTACATGTGATTGATATATTGGTTAACTAACTAAAAGATTTTAAAATAGGAACCTCCCTTGATACTCTCTTGTAATCTATAAATATTTGTAATTATATGTCTCCACAAATATATTTTACTATCCCTAAAGTTGTGTAATTTGTAAACTTCCATGTTATCTCTTGTATATTTTCCACCATGTTATATTGTAATAGACTAATAATTGAAATATTCCACTTTTATATTTGTCAACTCTTGTATCTCTTATTATAAGTAAACTCTATCTTCGCATATCGTTGAGCTCTAAAATAAACCACTTAACTTATACGCATCGTAACTTGTCGATGCATATGCATCACCCAGACAACTTATATGCACATTATACACATTGAGGAGTTTTTTGTCCTCTTCGCATCAATGCACGCATTGATGCGTACTCATCAATCGCCTTTTAAAACAATGTATGACTTAATAATTAAGGAATTGTTTACATTCTTTATTATACTCAGCATCATTATTTTTCGATCATTCATATTCCCTAGTCATGTAACTCTCTGGTGGGTGGAACTCGATTCCTATCCTTCCCTCTTACTTTATGGTAAATCAATCCTGCATTTATATTTGTTGAATTCATTATGCTGGGCCCTCATGCTTTACATATATCACCTTCCATGTTTTGTAAAGTTTATTTCAAGTTTCTGGCCTTCATTTCCTTCAGTTGCAAGGATTTTGGCATACAGTTACATAGAAAAGAAATGTAGGAATTGGAATTCGACTCTTCCATTAAGTGCAGCTTAGCTTTTAGAGGAACAAATGTAACATACATAGGAACTCTAAACTCACCGACAAACACAAGCTAGCTGACTGCCAGTGCAGTAGAACATTATCTATTATACTATATGATTTTGAGTGGTCTTCTCACTATTTATGATGATATTCTCTATATGCGTGTATAGTTGTATTCATAGAATTACATGGAACTGATGCCGACAACAATGTTATCTTACCATGTTCCCTTTGTAGTTCCTTTTTCGTAGAATAGAACCTGAAATACAAGGTGGTTACGTGGCATGGTACATTGTCAAACCTTTTCGTAGAATCAAACCTGAAGTATAAGTGGTTACATGGCATGGAGTGTCATATCAACTATCAAGTCAGTGATTATAGTACATCTCTTACGTAGTACCATGTGGATCCACAATTTCCACTTCCTGTTACCTTCGTTGGGTCCTATTGTTCTTCAAATTATTGCAAGTTGCCGAAACAGATCCTACCTTCTAGTTTTTGGAATAATAGTATGATGTAGCTGTCAGGGTTCCAAAGGTTTGTTCCATTTCACGCGTAGCAATCAGTTGCAAGGATTTTGGCATACATAGAAAAGAAATGTAGGAATTGGATATCAACTCTTTCATCAAGTGCTGATTAGCTTTTAGAGGATTGAATGTAGCATTCACGTGAACTCTAAACTCACCGACAAACACGGGCTAGCTGACTGACCTATGCAGTGACATAAGTTTATTTAACGATATGATTTTGAGGTCTTCTCACTGTTTATGATGATATTTTCTACATGCTTGTATAGCTGTATTCACGGAATTATATGGAAGTGATGTCTACAACAATGTCGGCTTACCCATGTACCCTAGGGTACATTGTCATTCCTTCTTGTAGAATAGAACCTGAAGTATGAGGTGGCTATGTAGCATGTAGTGTCGTCTCAAGTCAGTGACTATAGTACATCTCTTTCGCACTACTATGTAGATCACTAGATCCACAATTTCTCCTTCGTGGTACCTTCATTGGTCCTATTGTTCTTCCAATTATTGCAAATGGCCGAAACAGATCCTACCTTCTGGTTTTTCGAATAATAGTATCATGTAACTGTCAGGGTTCCGAAAGTTTGTTCCATTTCACACCTAGAAACCATTTTGTATAGGTCAGATAGATGCGCATAATTTTGTCTAAGTGGGCCAAGGATGAAAAAATTATATGTCCTCTCTCATCTTAAGGCGCCATGCCTCAGCAATAGTTTTCAACCCTGGAGATTCATTTTCATATATCCTATGCATGCACTCATGTTTAACCTTTTTTGGTATCCTGAAAATCGTCATTGCACACTTAATTTGGTTTCATTGTTGTTCGTTCTATCCCAGATGGTAACTTTTACTTATGTGAAAATATTGCTACCGCCCTATCCTATCTGTCTCCTGTGGGTATCATTCTGATTTCTGAGCAAGTAGAGATGGTCTATTTCATAACTTCATCCACCAACGAGTCTTAGCAGGAGCTAGCTTTATGGTAGTTAAATGGAATAGGAATGGCTCAGATAAGATTTTTGAAGTGGTAGTTGAAAGTTTAAAAGATAGCTAAAGTAGATAGCAGTTTTAAGCAGTTGAGATGAACATACAAGGCCTTACAATGCAGGCTTTACTTAGGTTCTTGGAGGCAAGGGTAACATGGCCTCATGTGCTACACAGAAGGCTGGGTCACCATCAACCCCAGTAATTGCATTTGTTCAAATGTGGATAAGAATGACATTCGGTGCCTCTCAATGGTGATGGTGGGTCACATTTCATATCATCTGTTTTTATCTTCCATTCACTAACCATTCTCCTTCACAGAACATGGGTGATTTCTTGCAAGGACTGATCCTTGGCCTATTTACTCTCACTTTCAACTCGACTCTGTCAGTCAAGTAAGCCACCTCAAACCAGATAAATTCTAATATTTCAGTTTGAATTGTTTTTATCCCTTATTTCCTTCATGCATTTATACTTTTTTTTTTTTTTCTTTTTCTTTTTTTTTCTCCTGGTTCTCTGGTTCTTCTGCTGCATGTGTTCTTTTTTATTTTCATCTCCCCCTCTTGTATTTCTTTTATTGTGTTTTCTCAAATTTATTATTATCATTTTTTTGCAGTAAATGGGTTGGGCCCATTTGGTTGTTATAGTTTTTTGAATTAGCTTTGATCCATACCGATTACCGAGTTCACTCGAACCAACTTTGATGTGTGTAATGAGTCGACTTGAATGGTTTTCAGACATTGATATTTATGAGTCTGTGATAATTAGGAAAGCATACCTGGGATGAGTAAAACAAAAGGAGCAGAAGAGACAGAAAGAGCAGACAATGGTCAAGCATTTACTTTTGCAGATTAGATAATTCTTCTTGGCCTTAGAACATGGCAATTAGGTTTCCTGTATCAGAGCCAGGCTAGATATACCAGTGGTGCTTATTTGAGCTAGTATTATGTCCAGTGGTTGGTGATGTTTGTTGGTCTTAGCAGGACCACATGTGGGAGCCCTTCCCATTTCACCTCTTCAAAATCTCATATAGCTAGCATAATTACTAGTCTTAGGTCTGTAAACCCTCATGCTTCAGTATATAAATAAATTCTCCAGTCTTTCAAATTTAACATATATTACAAGTTTGCCTGAGTTTACGTCTTTATCTTATGTAAATATCACTGTCAGTACATTTTACTCGATTTATTATTTATAAAATTTTAGATAATATATGGATTGGTATGAAGTATGTGCATGATATTGATTGATGTATGTTGTCTATTTTGATATAGTCTATGAGTGGTAATGAAACTCATCAAACTAAAAAGAGTGGCATTTTATAAAGGAAAGTAAAGAGAGAGAGAGAAGGGAATTGATAATTCGAGCTGTATCTGATAAGGAAGTGGTATTAGTATATGAGGAATGAGAAAGAAATAGAAAGGAGACTTGATTATTGGGGCCTATGAAGTCATAAGTCAAGTAAGATGCATATGCAATATATGGTTCTTCTTCTGCGACTTGAATGAAAGAATCACAAGCCAAAAACAATCAAAAAAGACCAAACCAACACTGGGGTAGTAGTAGTAGTAGTAGTAGTACTCTGTAGTACATAACAGGACTGTTGTTAAAGATTATGTATAATTGGCAGTTCAAAACTCAAGTAGGTGAATCGGCCAACTACTAACAAGAAGTCAAGGTTATTGTTATTACGCATTAACTTAAGACCCTACCCTAAACTCAGAATGTATTAGGTTTCAAATGTTTGCTCTTTAAAAATCTACACTTTTGTGATCTCAAACTAGATTTTGCAGGCTTGATTCATGCTGAACAGAGTATCATACTCTCTTTGGCGCTCATCAAGGTTGGAGATGCTCTATTGGATCATAGTATAGTAAAAATTAGCTTACCTTTGAAAGTCAAATTATTGAAGGGAAGGGAATATTTTTTAGTTTTTTTAAGAAAATAAAAATAAAAAAGAGATAACAGAGCAAATGGGTGTGTTTTAAAGATTGCTTTAATAAACACAAAGAAAATGGACTCAGAATAGAAGAGATGAGAGCAAATGTGGTGTGTTTTTTTAACCTGGAAGTATAAACAAAGGACAAAGAGTTGGAAACTAGAGGCTTAAATGCAAACCTTAAGAGGGTCCATGTTGTCTTTGGGAAAGGCAACAAGTGAGTTTAGACCCAATGGGGTAGGCTTCAACATGTCCTTTGCAAACACAGAGACTCCAAACTACCAGACTCTGTCTTTGCTCCCTACATCCCACATGATATGGTTTCTTTCTTCACTTCTTACTCCCTCCATATATACCCATTGAAACCCTCTTCTCCTTCCCACCACCTTCTCTTCACCTTTAACTTCTCCTCTATTTACACCTCCTACTTTGTTTCTTGCTTTTGCTTCACTAGTCTTTCCTTCCAAAGATGGCCCTGACAAAATCAGCTAAAATACCTCACTCATCAGCTGTCTTTAAGCAAATTCTCAAGAGGTGTTCTAGCTTAGGCAAGAAATATCATGGTTATGACGAACAAGGCCTTCCGGTCGATGTCCCAAAAGGCCATTTTGCTGTCTATGTTGGTGAAAAGATGAGAAGATTCATAGTTCCTATTTCCTTCTTATCTCATCCAATGTTTCAGATGCTCCTTCAAAGAGCTGAGGAGGAGTTTGGCTTTGATCATGACATGGGTCTTAGAATCCCTTGTGAAGAAGTCGTTTTTCGCTCTCTGACATCGATGATCAGATGATAAGCATCATGATCTTTGGAGAAGACTACCAAGATGAAGCTGCACCATTGCTTCTCTTTTTTTCTTCTTTCTTTTTCCTTAATTTTTTTTTGAGCTTATTTGATAAGATTGACTCTGATTCAAACCCTATGACTATTATGGGTTAGATTTGTTAAATTTTTAGGAATTTTCTTTATAGTGGAGCTTTTTTTTACCCTGTAAGAGACTGATTAATGAAGTGAAGAAAGGCTGTTCATTCTGTGAAGAAGGTTTCTTTCTCTTCCTCTGATATAAACAATGCATGATAAACAAAACAGTAATTTTTCTTCGTAGATATTTGATTGGATACCCATCAAAGAGTGCGTCGACGGACCCCCTGTCATATGCACAACGAAGCTTGTGATTCTCATGGGGATTATGATGAGTTTGAGCTCATCATTATATGATCCAGTGGTCCATGAATGTGTGTGGAGTGTGCTTCACCATGCATATGAACTAAGCATGCCAGGCTAAATGTTTGATTTTGCTTTCATATATCAATATCCATGATGTTGATTAAAATTGTCAATATTAGACTAATCGTTTTGCATCATCTAGTTGTTCAGATGCAACTTGGGACAATATCTTATGAAAATGTGGACAGCAAACATTTGGTATAAGATCATCACTACAACGATATTGGAATGTTAAATATGTCAGTTTTACAGCTATAATAAGCTCATCATGCAGTGTTCTTAGTGTAGCAGAGTGTAGCAGAAGAACGATGAGTGGTACTGCTACTGCACCGCTAAACTCCATCTCATGTTGCTTTCTTTCGCATCTAGGGTTGAAAACCGAACCGATGGTTTGGTTTTTCGCCCAAACCGTGTACCAAATCGACTTTGTTCGGTTTCAAAATTTTCAAACCGAAACTGAACCGACTCTAATTTATACAAATCGTAACCAAATCGAACCAACTAAAATCAAATAAAACTGAACTGACCGACTATTTTAAACATATTATATTATTTTTATATAAAATATATATTATTTATTATATATATCGGTCGGTTCGGTTTTGTCGGTTAAAATAACATTAGAAACCAAAAAACGAACCGACCACTTCGGTTTTGAATTTTAAAACCAAATCGAACCGTAGTTAAATAGAATCGATCGTTTTGATTTTGATCAATTCGGTTTAATCGGTTTGATCGATTTTTGTTCAACCCTGTTTGCATCTCAAAAGACAAAAAAAAATAGAAGAAAAAAAGATGTAATTGATGTTCAGAGACGGAACCAGAGTGAGTGTAGTGTTCATTAGGTTTGGAACACGCATGGAACACTAACATGTGTTTTAGTTGACAAATTACAGATTATTTTGATTTCACATTCGAACATTTTTCTTGGAGAAGATGATTACGATATGGCCAAACGGATAAGTCATCAATCATTATTAAGGTAACATGATGTTTTAGAATAGCCTATTTGATCAAACTAATGAGATCAGAATTTTTATTTATTTAGGGTGTGTTTGATATTTTTTTTCAGGTGTTTCTTGGGAAAAGAAAATTTTTATTGAGAATTTAAATTTAAATCGCCCATTTTCTTTGACTCTTGTCCTGTCTTTATCTGGGAGATGCTCCCAAATGAACAAGTGTGGAAGCTATAATTGTAAACCACATCGAATTTATGGAAGCATTGGTTTATACATTTCTCTTAGTCTCGACTCTAGGAATCATTTTTTTCGCTATTTTTTTTCGAGAACCACCTAAGATTTTGACTAAAAAATGATTTTTGATTATCTCAATTATAGTTAAAGTATAATGTTACTTTATAAATACTAATGAATTAATGCATTAAAGTCAAGTAATGAGCTACTGCGGCATTTGATTTTTTTGTGGAAAATGATAACTTTTTCGCCAGTGAAAAGTTTTCTGCTTGAAGCGGAAAAACTTTGTTTAGGTTCCATCTCGAAAAACTTTTCCTTCAAGAGACTCAAAGTCTGAACATTTAAAGTTTCGTTGAACAATTTATCCACAAAATAGAAATATTCTCTCGAAAAAAAAAATTTCCTTAGTGAAATCAAATAGTGAAAACAAAAAAATAAAATTTCATGAACATTTTTTCCAAAGAAAACTTTTTTTTCTTTGAAATTTTTTTTCAAAAATCAAACACACCCTTATTTTCTGCGTAGTTGCAATGTTGCACATCTTAATGATCATCGACAAATTAAGGTAGCGGTTCTTTTTTGTTCTGCGGAACGTTCTTTTTTAATAAGTAGTCTTTATATTGCGTTTGTGCTTTCATATGTAATCAAAAGCGATAATAAGTTTTGAATTCATAACATTTTGATAAGCACCAATGGAGTGTTAAGCTTACTTTTTAGCGCTTACCTTTTACAAATTTTATAAAACCAACGGCCACAAACATTAAATATCACAAGCAATCATTCTAATCCATGGCATGCTAGTTGTGATGATATGTTGGAATTATTCACGTGTCTAAGAAAATCTTTTCTTGAAAATTTTAGCATTCAAGTTAACAAATTAAGTAATATAAAAGATAAAAATAAATAAAGGGTTTTTTTTAGTTTGACTCTTATTAGTTTATATTCAATTAAGTTTAACTCTCATTTAAATTTTAAAATTATAAATTTTAATTGAGTTTAACCCTCATTTTTTTATGGATGTATTAGGTCAACAACGTTTATTGTTCAATATTGATTTAAGAATAATTCTAGGGAGTCTTGTTTGGGGGGCCTCATTTGTGCATTTTTTTTTGTTTTTTACCAACAATTCTAGTCAGCCTTGTTTGCTAGTCTTTTTTTGGGGTTTTTTACACTTCTACCCCTTCTATAGATAGTGTTTGTGATTGTGTTTTAAAGAGAATGAATAAAAAGTGTAAAAACACCAAAAAATGCTAGCATACAAGGCTGGCTAGAATGTTTGCTAGCCTTAGTTTTTTTACACTTTTTGCCCATTATCTTTAAAACATAACCACAAACATCATCTATAGAAGGGTTAGAAATGTAAAAAAAAAAAAAAAAAATCAAAACTTGGCTCAAAAGTGGCTACCAAACCTGGCTGGCTAGAATTTTTGTTTACACTTTTTACCTATTCTCTTTAAACACAACCACAAACACTATTCATAGAAGGGATAGAAGTGTCAAAAAATTTCTAGAGAGCCAAGCCCCTAGCGCCAGGGGCTGTGTGTGTGTGTGTTTGTGTTCGATTGGTGGATCATGATGATCTCTATGATGATGGAGGGTATTGAGGCTTCCTAGTGCGTCTAGCCTGACTCTCTAGACGGACTGGTCAAAAAATCCCAAACAAGGCTCCCTAGAATTGTTGGTTTTAAAGATAAGGGTAAAAAGTGGAAAAAAAAAAAAAAAAAAAAAAAGGCTTCCTAAACTTACTTTTGATTTAATGACTAATTTACCCACCCTAAATGCACGTGTCTTGCATGTGCAACCTCAACAAAATTTACCAAAATGCATCCAATGGCTTAAATATTTTATATTAATCTCGAGGACATCCTCTTGCAAATGGTTCCATTCATATATGTAAACTGATCGTCTCAATTGCCTTTCCACTGCCCAGTAACAAGCTTTGCATCCAAGAGAAACCCAATCAAAGGTGCATTGAAACTTTGGTTTATGAAGAAAATGAGATTCTATTTGATGCATAGTGCCATAGGCACACCACACCGCACATGTATATTGTGGTTATTCTCTATGTTCGAGTTTCAAATTCACTTTGACAAAGCCAAATTCATCTATTACAAACATACCAAAATTCAGTGGCAACCCCAATGAATCTTGGCATAATGTAAGTTTCACTAAAATGGTTCTACTATCATCACAAGTAATAACCCAACTCTCTTCCAGATATCACGAAAAAAAATTTGCAGAATCAAATGTGATATGACCAAGTAGACTGACCATCTGCCTAACATGCTATATCCAGTTATGAAAGATCTTCTGTACCATATCTTGCTCATCTTTGTTACTGTTGAACCTAATCAAAGTTGAAGGATTTGCATCTGAAACTGTACTAAAATGTAGTTCAGATTACCCTTGTGATCTAGTCGACTATATGGAAACTACTTAAAATTCCCCATTTACAGCGTCCGATCTGACCCAAGTGAAGCTGATCATATTGTACCAAAACTTACTGACTACTCATCGGCTTGGGAGTCAACCTGCTGAAACCATATCCATGTTTTGGTAGTATCAGGCTAGATGATATTGAACCAGAGTTGGACCGCCTTAGCTTTGGACTCTCTGAGCTGATCACTGAACACGAGGAAGGGGATTCACCACCTTCTTTGTGGATATTAGCAGAGGTGATCTTCATTCTATGGTGATTGAAATCCACCAAAGGGTCAATTGTTCGACGCCTCTCATTTCTTGGGGGTCTCTTCAGCTCTCTTAAAGGACTGAAATCCATCAAAGGGTCAATCGTTTGACGCCTCTCATCTCTTGGGGGTCTCTTCAGCTCTCTTGGAGGACGCAAAGCTTTCAACTGCCTGTCGAGAATAAATATGTTCTCCTGACATTCTGCTAACTTCTCTGTTGCAGCTATTATCTCTCTTTCCTGTGAAAAGCAAAGGAAGAGTTCAAGTGGATTACTGTAATCCTTCACTTTCCAGGGTTAAAGTAGCTCATGGGGTGAAGAAATATGATAACATGAGATAAAAAAGTTGACCTCAAATGAATCAAGTAAATCCTTTATTGGAGGATTTTTATTGGAGCAAATCCTCCAATAAAGGATGGTCAAAATTTTTTTAATCCCCAACCACGTTCAAAGAAAGATTACAGTGCATTTTCACAATAAGAAACTCTAGGACATATGAAATTGCATACTTTATCAACTTGCAAAGTAAATGATATTGTTAAATTAAAATGATTAAAAAAAAAGTTGATAGATGAAGCATAAAAATGTTTGTCTTAGCCAAAATTTGGAAGGAAGCAAATATTTAACACATGCTGAGAGTTAGGCCGAAAACATTTATCGGACTAATCATGTAGAATTCATCTGTCTTTGACCAATGCATCTGGCTAAATTACTTTTGAAAGCTTATGCAGGAAAAAAGAGAGGCTATAGAGTCAATATACCTGATTTGATTTGATGTCAGCACCAATGACAGGAACTCGTGAACACATTGGGAAGCTCTGAGTCCTTTAAGAAAATGAGACAAACCAATATCAGAAACAGAACTGATGTCTCAAGGATAAATTAGAACATGTGCTGAAATAATTCAAAGAGAGTCTAAAGGTTAGCAAAAGAGGGCGGCGGGGTTGAATTGGCTGAATGATATAAGAAGCCAAACTGATATTATCTTAAGCTTGGAATATATTATCATGCATGCATCAAACTTTGAAGCCACCAAGCCAAACCACATTCATATTAAATATTCTGTCCCAACCCAAAACAATTCAGTATGCTGTCTTGAATGCTTCCTTAAAGTTCAATTTGCATAGTTAGTTTGGTGCTTACCTGTGTAGCTGCTCTTGAAGATCCTTGGACTTATCCAAAACATCCTCATGATTTCGTTTTTCCTGTTGAAGTTCATCATTTAAGATCTGTGCTCTACCACACAGAAGGTTCACCTCGGCTTGTAAGTCCTGCTCACGCTTTTCAAGTGATTTATAAGATTCCGCCATGCATTTCAGCTGCGTCTCTGTCAAGCTATTGTATTTCTGAGAAGTGGCTAGCTGTGATTTCAGTTCTGCATTAAGTTGCTTGGTTTGCTGTAATTGAAAGTTTGCACTTTCCAGATCTTCAGTACATCTAGCTAAATCCATGTCCAAGTTATCTTTCTCTGATTTCAACTGTTCCAACTCCTCCAGTATGCATTCCCATGATGCATTCCACTCATGCGGTGGGCTTGAGTATCCTTCTCGGAGAACCTCAAGATCAGACGTTAAATGAGAAACATTGGCACAATCAATTTCAGAATTGTCCAGGCAATCAAAGCTATTAAATTCTCTCGCGCTGCTCCTATAGCCAAACAAATTGGCTTTAGCTAAAACATAAGAAAGGTCAATAACAAAGTTCACCACACTCATTTTGCTGCACAAAACTTCATCAATAGAGTGGAAGAAGTTTTCAAATCTGTGTCTAATCCCATCTCCTTCAGTAGATTCATCCTGTATTGCAGTTGCTTCTATACTCATTGATTTAACAAAATCATGTATGTGAAAAATGGCAGTGGCAAACCTGCGGTCTACACTACGTTCAGCACTGTCACCTGGTTTATCATCCCAGTCCAAAGAAGTGTCAGTCTCCAGAGCTTCTATGTTATCCAGAGGGTGATCCTTCTCATTGCTACTCGCATTCAGAGAATGTATTTCCTCAGAAATACAATTGACAGAATGCTGAGGCGGAACAGCTTGTATATTCTGCAATACATATTTGATGTCCTGCAAAATCTTTTCCAGATCAACTTCCTTAGCCTCACTCTCAAGTATCATGGAAATCCTAGACTGAATTTCTGACAATGTAACTGGATCCATATTGAATCCAAGCTTGCACACTGATGATTCCTCATTACAAGAAACGTGTTTTTGTGATGGATCCAAATCAGACTGTTTCTTTGTTGAAAGATCTGAGTCATTTTTAGTGTCAAATGATTTCTTGTGATCCTCAGTTTCAGTTCTCTTATCAGTTGAGCTGTCTGACATGGATAGAGCTCCAGAACATTCAGTTGAGAAGGCCAATCTTTCCGTTTCCTTGAAATCATCCATAAGTTCAAAGTTATTCTTATCACCAACTTTGGCTACTACATTCATATTCTTTTCTCCGTTATGAATTTCAAGTTCCTTGTAAACCATATGGAGCTCATAGTTGAGAGAACTTATTTCCCTTTCACATGTTTCAATCTTAGATTTTAGAAAATTAACCTCAGTAATGGCTTGGGATTTTTCTTCATTGGCTTTCATTAGCATGTCAGAACGCTCTTGCAGCAATCTTGAAAGTGCATCATTTTCATCAGAGGACTTACGGAGCTCCCCATCCAAGTCATCTATCTTTGTATCAAGCTCAAGCTTGATCTTTTCCCATTGCTTGGTTTGCACAAGAACAGTTTCATGCAGTTTTTGTTCGTATTCTTCTTTCGTATTCTGCATCTGCTTCATGCACTCTTCAAGTTGGTTTTTCAGTTCTAGTACTTCTGCTTCAGTTTTTTCCCAGCCTGCATAACTCAGTTCTATGAGAGTTATAACCATTCACAGTTCCATTCCAGAGCTCTTCAGAAAGACAATGAGAGGGATTAAGTGAACAACATGATAGTAACAAGGTTCTGTCTCTCTAAAATGATAAAGGAGTCACTAATTGATAAAAGTAGCGGTATCCACAAAACACACAGTGATGAACTTTTTCAGTTTAAGCAGAACGCCGAGTTTGTACCTGCTACAGCTTCTTCAGATACCCTCACATGCTGGTTTATAAGATCATCCTTGATAGTCGTTTCTGAATGAACTGAGGACAGCCTTTGAGTCAGTATTTTCACTTGATCGTTCAATGTCTTAATTTCATTCTCCAATTCAGCGACATGTGCATCTGACTCCATGGGAATCTCAACCGAGTTCATTTTCTTCTGCCAACAGATATGAAGCAAGACAACAGAGAAATCCAATGACACAATTTCGCAACAATGCAAAACATGGTCAAGGTAATCAGCTCGAAGATATTGACAGATATTACGGACAGTGATGTCACCCGCAGTAAGCAATACTAAAAAAACATGAAAGAGAGTGCATGGATTATCTGATAATATCATATGATGCACACCCAAATTGCCATCATAGTATATAATACTTTAGCTAAGGGAAACACACTTTCACATTATACTTTTAACTATGGAATAAAAGTTTGGTTTAAAATTCACATAAGTTCCCAGAAACAGAGGAACAGATGACAGAACTACTGTTACAAATATATTCGTAGGGGTCGCTCATATGAATAAGAGTATAGGACCCCTAATTGCAAGGTAAGTACAAGAAACAGGATAACATGCATCGTGCAAAGAGATTTCATAATGAGAGATGACAATCTTGAATTTTCCTGACTTCTTTAAAAGATACATGTGAATATTTAAAAACAATGATGGATCCAACCTAAAAACAATATCGTGTGAGTTCACAGTATGATTTCAGCAGTAATTCAAGCTTGGTCAAATAAAGAGTAGTGCAATCTGAAAATCCAAGAAATATTGTCTATAATTCATAAACGCCATGAGAAAGAGAATCACATGTACCAAAAACATTTTTAAAAAAATTATGTGTAAATTGAAATGTGGAATTTGTATATAACTCATAATCCAGATTGATACTTTAAATATATCATAAAGACAAAAACCAATAGAGAGATAAGATGAATGACAAAAAAAAAACATCTGTTAGTGTTAAGTATTTTGTAATTAGGAGAGCGAAACTACTTACATCAACATTTATGTATCAGCATCAGACAATTACTAAAGTCGATCAGACTGTTTGTTAAGGAACATTTTTAATTGTAAATCTTATGATGCTCTACATGCAGATTACACAGAGATCAGTCTAGGAATCAAAGTCATTTAATAATTCAATTTCTTTTTATAGTATCAGAATTCTGACCAGTTGGTCGAAAAAGCTTACAGTTTTTTTTTCTTTTCCAACAATATCGCTGGAGGGACTGTCATTAGGAACATGCCTCCCCTGTTGTTCGGGTGGTCTTGTACTACATACAGGGATTTTCTCTTTTAATAGTTTGAGCAAGCACACTAAGGGGTTCAAGTGCAAGAATTAGAATAAGAAACACATCAAACTGGCTTAGGCAGAAAGCAAACTTGCACACCAAAGAGGATCGAGGTTACACAGAGTGAACAGTTGATTATAATATAGTCTACTAGTCTAGGACATACAAATAATTAATTTTACAAAAAAATCTCCATCCAGATTTCCACGGAAGCTAGGGAATATGCAAAAGCAAGTACATTAATAAGTTTTGAATGTACACAAAAACTCAAGTAAATTAACATAGTTAGAAAAGAACTAGAAAGATGCTTTAATCTATCATATGAGTAGGAGAGTATATATCGATTGTAATCCTACGAGTGAGATTAGGTTTAATTAGCAGACCTGATACCCTTGAGATTCAGATGAATCCAAGGAAGCAACAACAGAATCTGCTTCTACCACCCTTCTCTGAATTGTTCTCTCAGATAATTTTTTCTTCCATGGCCAACTACCACGATGATCCATCTTGATTTATATAACCTGAATATCAAGAGCTAATGGATAAAACCCCCAGAACCCAGAGAAATAAATTAAAGAAAAATATTAGTAACTAACTTAGTTTACAATTCGAGGGTCTTATAGCAACGAGTGTAGCCTGTTATATCTTAAACATTAAGACATGCAAGTCCCTCACAGTCACCAGCTTCACTGAAAATATTAATAATGGGAACCCCATGGTTCCATTAACTAGAGGAACGACTTAAGTGCCATTTATGGTGCATCAAGACATGCAACACCAAAAGTCACAACTCACAAAATGAAGACAAGATCTTATAAAGTGTAACAAGCTAAAAATCGGTTGAGGGTGCATAAAAGGTTTCCATAAGCTGAGCACTCTCTCAGGATTGCAATATGGCCAACTAGAAGCCAAGCTACGAATTCACATGTAAAGTAGCACTGGTGGTCTAACATGTTAACTTAATTAGACTCAGAATTAATTCCCTTCATGGCAGTAATGTCAAACTCATAAACATTTACCCTGTGTGAAACCCTCAAAATTGAAATGATCTTGCATCAGACACCTTAAATATATGTTCTCCTTTAAATAACTTGAGTTATAAATTGAGAAGGATCTCACTCACAAACATAGAAATGTGCAAAAAGTTGAAATAGTTTTATTATCAATCATAGAAATTTTCAAAGAGCTTAATTATCATCGAACCTAGTAATTTCCTATAGATTTCCATTACGAAGACATAAAAATGATCCATTCTTCAAATTTTCAGTTGCTTGATTTCGTGGAAGAACAGACTTGTTTGTGCAATTGAAACTATCTTCTAACACAAACCATATATCAACAGGTTTCCATTCTATTGCACCTATTCTCTATCACAACACAGAAGCTAAAACGGAATCAGAATCCAAATTACAACAAAGTTCATTCAATCTTGTTCTCATTCTTCATAATCTAAGACCGAAAATTCAATAATCAAGAACAAATAGGAAACAATATCGATCCAGAGCAACTAAAAACTATTTCGCCTATCACGAACAACTCAGAAACTAAAGTCGATCCTAAAAAAAACAACTCGGAAACTCAATCAATCCTCAGAAACAAGTCAGAAACTCAATCGATCATCGAGAACAATTGAGAAACTAATTCAAAAGTCGAGAACAAATGAGAATCTAATTCGACCTTCAAAAACAACTCAGAAACTCAATCGATCACCAAGAACAACTAGAAGCCAGTTCGATCATCAAGAACAACAATAGTAACGATGTCACTTACCGAGAACCTCAGAAACGACGCTCAATCTTCCATTTACAGAGAGAAACTGAAAACAAATGCAAGATTTCGATGAACAAGAAAGTAAATCGAGAGAGACAAAAGTGAAAACGAAGAAGGATGTAGATAGATTACCTGAAGAAATGTAGCAGATCTAAACGACGAAGACGACAATTAGAGTTACAGAAACTTCGGAGTTCATCGAAGCTGAGAATTTAGGGTTTCGCCATCGCTCGCTCTCTCTTCTGAGAAATTAGAGTTGCAGAGAGAGAGAGAGAGAGAGAGAGAGATGGAAAGAGCGGGAGAGAGAAGTAACGATTGGTGTCTGACAGTCTGTTACACTCTTTAACTGGACCGGGAAGAGACTCAGGTGGGTTGGGCGGGTTTAGGCCCAGCCCAATATATCCAATGGGCTTTGAACTTTCGTAAAGTGAAGCCATGGCAAGTTTGCATAGTGATTCCAGGTTAAAAAAAAAATCACCACATTTAAATGGAACACGTTGATGAACTGTCACTGCCAAAGGTGTACCAACTGAGTTGGTAGAGATGTGGCCGATGAAATTACACGTCATTGGTTTGAACCCGACTGACGGCATGGAGTGGGAAGGTAAAAAAAAAAAAAAAAATGCCATAAAATTTCTTGGTTGGACTAGAATTGAGTTTGTTTAGGTATAGGGCTTGGTGCCTTGGTGTGGTACTGGACTGGAATTTAAGCAAAGACCAATCCAATCCTCAAAATAGTCCAAGTCTCAAAAACATTCATCTATTTGCACATTTTACTAGTCATCTAGAAATGCAAAGGATTTCAATCATTTATATCTCTCCATTTGATAGAAAATAATAAATCATTTTCTATTTCCATGTATGTTCAACAAATGTCTATATTCATTACCATCTATTAAGTAAACTCTCATCCATTTATTTATATATTTATTTATTTGCAAGAACTCATTGAGTTTGATTGGAATGAAACAAGTTTGACCAAACATGTCTCCTTGTATTGAGTCCTTTTTTGTGTGAGATGCATGGGAGATAGACCCCATAATTCAAATTTTAAAAAATGAAACAGAGAAACAAAAGGAATCAGGTGAAGCATAACATATGGGAGACTCCTTTCACGTGGGTGGGAGCCCAAATTGTGAACCACTCTCTCCCCTCTACAAGATTCTCCCTCACAAACAACCAAATACCACAACTCACTTTTACATATACGATCCTTGTGAAATCATACTAATTAGACCTACATTCTTATATATATTAGTTTTAGATTTAGAGTCGTCTCTCAGATTTAAGGGCCTCAGCATAAACTAGAGATAAGGACCCCTTCAGAAAGAGATGCGAGTAACTTCAGCAATGGTAGTATTTAACAATGTACTTGTGATTGCAAAACGGAGGCAGACTAGTAGTACCTCATGATGAAACATCATCATTTAAAAGCATTTAACATCAAGCGTTCTATTAGCATTTTGAACAATATTTGAGCATCATCATCTAAAAGCATTTAGCTTCGAGCGCTCTATTAGCTTTTTGAGCAATATTTGAGCAATTTGGGTGAAATTCAGTATTTTTGCAATCAACAATTTCCATTTCACACAAAAAACTAGTAATGTTCACAAAATGAAACACAAAAACAAGGTCAATAGTCCAGGGAGGTTAAAGTAAATACCAAAAATTCAAGAATAATTTGCGAATTTATTAAATAAATCAACCAATAACTCAAATTAGAATCAATCAATCTTTATAGAACCATGTTCCAATTTCTTTACAGTTTCAAGAACTGTGAAATTACAAAATACCCCCCAACCACCTCAGAGGCCATCTCCGCCGCTTCCAACTCGGGACGACCCGGAGGATTAACCCCATTTGCCATCTCCAAAGCAAAACAGAGTTTAAACACACCCCAAATTTTGCTAACCCCCACCACCACCAAACTCGACCGAGTTAAAAATTCCTCCACCGAGCCAACTCACCAAGTTCACCTTCACCACATGGATTTATCACTGTGGGCCTGAAGGATCGGCCGCGACTCAGGCCAGAAGTCCAAATTACTTCTAACCCCAGCGTGGCAGTACATAGTGAAGTCCTCGAGATTCACAAACCGAGCCGAGTGACTCGACTCGGACCGATTCAAGAACCGGAGGATCTCTTCAAACACCAATTCATCGCACGGGATCGCGAGTGGGCCCTGGTTGGCGAACCCGTACACCTCTTCGGCTTCAACGAGAAGCTTTTTGAAGACCGGGTGGTTCAGGTACGACGTGCGCACAATAAATCGTCTGCTACTGGTTCCCACGGAGACCGCCACGTGTCCTGACGGAACATCCGACGGTGTGGATGACTTTGACATGCGGTGGACCGCCTTCTGACGCCACCGCCGGAGAAGCTGTCGGAGCCTGACAATGTCCCGGATTTTGCTGCATTTGCCGATCCCAGCTGCCATTTCTAGAGAGAGAGTTAAGTTTTAGAGAGAGAAAGAGTTTTTTTTTTTTTTTTTTTTTAGTTTAGAGAGAGAGTGAGAGAGGGGTTTAGAGAGTGGAGTGAGAGCTTCTTATATAGGGGTCAGTAGAAGGAAATGACCTTGGTTTTGATGATAATTACAAGCTCAACCAAATAATCGAATCTCCTTGTCATCGAGATTGAAGAAACTTGAAGATTAGGATTTATCTTGGAATATATATTTGGAGATATCATATTCATGACAATAATTAGTTTTATAAACTTAGATTTTTTTTTTTAAATCTTCGACTCATTAAAAATTATATGAAGATTTTTTTTTTAAATCTTCGACTCATTAAAAATTATATGAAGATTTTTTTTTAAAATCTTCGACTCATTAAAAATTATATGAAGTTAAATGGATAAATCGCAAGACGGTTTATCGGAAAAGGAATTTGTATCATTTTTATTTTAATTAGCTTTAATTTTTTATGTATCAAATAAAATGAAAAATATTGTGGATAAATAGAAGTACGTCTTGTATACTCAATCTTAAAAATATTCCGTCATAATGAGGGCAGTCAAACCAACTCTCATACGAGCTCCCAGCCAGCGATGAGAATCATTTATTTGCACTTTGAAAGAAAAGTCAACTAGTTTTTTATCCATTTAGGGCATTCACTATGGGAGATCAACAATTAAATTTGTAAGATATTTTTAATTAACTCAAAAGGAAAAGAGAAATGTTGAAGATTATAGCTAAACATGTAAAACCCACATGTCTCTTAATTACATGATGCTCAAGGAATCCATCTAATTCAAGTAACCACTCAAATAATCAATGCTTAGGAGTTGGAATGGATGGCATTACGAGTGCGGAGATTCAACATTTCGCCCTACAAGAAATAAAGTATTTACGCTTGAAAAAATTAAGTATTGCTAAAAATACATGGGCAGTTGCACCCTAAAGTGAATTGTAAAAGGGTTTTTGAAGGTATCAATAGATCGGAACAATTTATCTTTAAAAACATTAGAAAATTGTTGTAGAGGATGGGTTCAACTTGTAATTTTTTTAAAGAATTTTTTTTTTACACCTTCGTGATGTCTCGGCATTCTTTGATATATGAATGATTTCTCATTTATCATGTTTCCTTTCTTATTTTCAATAAAAATCTTATTGTTTGGCAACAAAAAAAAAAATTTGTAGAAGGATATGACCAATCTCATCAAATTAAACCTTATTTTAGAATATGGTTTATGTGTCTCTTGTCCTAATCTTGAGTTTTCTAATTATTATTATTATTATTATTATTATTATTATTATTATTATTATTATTATTATTATTATTATTATTATTTTGTAACAATTTATCTCTTGCTGAAACTTATTGTTTAACTTTTCATTTTGTAAAATTATATTGGTTTTATTTTATATCCAATTGTATATGGTAAGTAAGAAATGGTCTTTCATTTGATATGTGGTGATGATCCTTGGATTCCTGATTGCGTTGGCTTGACAAATCATGTTTCGAAAGTGTTAGAAAATCAAGTTTTTGCAACTATGTTTTGTAATCAAGGTGACGTGGCGTCATCTTGAAAGAATGATGAAATCTCCAAAGTGTTTATGTGTATCTCGATATTGTAAAAAATCTCCACTGATGATGCCAATCATCCTGATTGTAAAATCTGATTCTCTAACCTCACTCATCATGTTTAATGCTAGGAGTTTATTTGGTTTTCTTAAATGAAACCGAGCCAAAAATAAATTTAAATCAATTGACAAGAAATTATTACTAAAACTGACCACATAAGTAATTTGTAAACATAATTGACAACTAATATAAATGGAAAAAGAGGGAGATGAAATGAAGAATATGAATACGAAATTGGTGACGTTTCAATTTTCTTATTCCTTTGAAAATCTTAAAATTTATTTTGAAAAAGGAATAAGGAATATTTTCTAAAATGGACACTCAACCTCAAGGGGAAAAAAATTGTCATTCTTTATTCCTCGTATTTATTTTTATTTTTTTTATAGCTTTCACTATAATTTTTTCCCTTTGAAATCAAATAATTTTTTTCACTATCAGTATGTTTGGTTGTACGAATAATAAAAATAGAAATTGAGATTGAAATTGTTTTCAACTTTTCATGAATTCAATTTTGAGGTTTTACTCTCGAACTTGGATCCCATAAGTAATGGAAAAACAGTTTTATGAAAAATCAATTTTTCTGTCAATAAACAGACAACCAAACAACGAAAATCAACATAATAAAATAAATGAATTCCATTTCCTAAAAAAAATTCTAACCAAACATACCCTATAATCTTTTTTTCCACTTTAAACAAGACAGTCTAAAAGTTCAACTTTCAATTTCACCCCAATCAGCAAAAGCCAAAAACACAACCAAATTCAAAAAAAAAAAACAACAACACTATTGAAACAAAACATGACACAAGACAGCCAAATTTATAATTTAGATATTTGTAAAGTTGATATATTTGATAAGATTTTGTCAAACCTTACATTACCTGTTTGATCACATGTAATTCCATATTTTTTTTTCTATAATTATTAGCTCTTTGAAGAAAGTGATAACATTAACGCATCCATCGCTAAGATTATAAATATTATATTAAAAAAATAAAAAATAAAATTGAAGTCATTATATAATGTAATTGGGACTAATTTAAGATCTTAAAAATATTCAACCATAACTCCCTTCCAAAACCACTATGTTGTAGACCTCCAGATACAATGCACTTTGACCTAGAAGATCTCTTAGCTTAACCCATTCTATTCTAACAATAGATCTTAATCCCTCCAATAAACCAAAAAAATTGTAATTAAAAGTGTCCATTTACTTCACAAAAAACTAATCGAATCATATCTAAGCACGATTAGCGCCCATAAGCCCCGCAACCTATCATTCTCATAAATTTTCTGTGTATAATTTTGCACGTTAAATTATGACATCGTTCGCATTAAGCATGTGCATGAAATTTTTTGTTTTCAGGTTTATTCGAGACCATCATATCTTATAAATCATAAATCAAAATCAGATGATCCTGTCTTTGGAATCTAGAACTAAAAACATGGTCTATGGTTGTGGTCGAACTCAGTTTATTGATTATGGGTTGATTAATTAAGGGTGTGCCATGGAGTTGTTAATTTAAGGACCCCAATAGTTTATGTATGGAGTGGAAGGTAGGGTGCATGCATGTCTCAAAAACGTCATGAAGATCAATGGGGGTGACTTAATAGTTGTTTGGGATTTAAGGGTCAACATCAAATTATACTTGCCCAACCTCAAAAGTGGAGGGATTGCTTAGATTAAGCAATTTGAAAGGATTTGCTATTTCATTAATTTTGTCTCCATAATTTGTGTTCATATATTTTAGGATGTAAGAGTAGTTCATGTACTTAGAGGGAGTTGTTTAAGGTATCAATTCTAGCTAGTTGTGTTGTGTTGTATTATTGTTGTTTGCTAGGTTATAGATGAACATGACTCGTTAATTAGTTATTGTGTTAAAGGATAAAACATGTCATGATTCGATTCACATAATATTTTTTGCTTTTAGGCTTAAGGTTTGTAAGAATTTAAAATGCATATTACTTTTTAAATCTAAACTCGTACTATATAACACACATCTCTCCCTCATCCAGACGATGTGAGACTGTAATCTCTCCTTATAACTTGTCAATACTTTTGGAATTCATAGGCTCTTAGACTTCTCCCACACCCTCCCCCTTAAGTCCGCCATACAAGGGTATCACAAAACACGAGTATGACCTTTCAATAATTGGTTGAGTTGAGATGATTTACCATTTTATTAAGAAGCATTGAGGATTTAACACAATGCTAACAAGTTTGCCTTTTACGAGGAAATGCATACATGTAAAGGTAAAATGGTATTATTTCTAGTTCCATGCACCTAACCTCGGGTGAGAATGCATACGGTGGTGGTGGTGGTGGCGATAGTAGTTTTAGGGCAGAAATCTAAAAAATCCTTGAGCCAAACCTATTAATAACTATTTATGTAGTTAATTCTTGTTTTTTATCCTTGTTGTTTATTTAGACCTGCACAGGTAGCACACGTGAGCCAAAACAATCGTATGGCAGCCAATAAACACTCTGATGCTCAGGTTAGATAAGGCTCAAGAAAGGCTTAAAGCTGTGAATTGAATTTCTGTAGCGTACCTTAAGTTTATCGACCTTATCTCCCTTTTATAATGTAGGAGTTCTTGTTCAGCTAAGCTATTGGTGATGTAGTTTAGGGAAAAAATCTCGATCGTTTCCTGCTTGGGAGCTTTCCATGTGGAATAGTTTCCTTACACGACTTGTGCTCCTAATACTGTGGGAGAGATTTTCATTTTTGAGTGTTGTCCATGTAAGAAATTTTTTTGCTCAATTTATATTCTAGTATTTGTTTCCTAGTTGAAACCGATGTACTGGTGGCATATATGTCTTGGATTGATCCCCCAGATATTTGCCTTATCAAGGTTTACTTTTGCCTTATCAGGGCCTACGAGTGTTGGACTTGACCATGTGACGTGTGGGCTCAGTGACACATTGTAATTTAAGTCCAACATTCTGAAATCTGCTAATAGTGGACTTAATGTTGTCTGGGCCTCACTGAATTAAGCACACAATTGAGCCTGCTTTGTTCTGTTGACAAAATTATTATGACACGAAACCATCAATGGAAAATGACACGATTTTTATGCTTTCAAACTTCTAGAAGCAGAGGTGGTTCACCATGAGACATGAAGCTACTTAGCTATCCAAGCTTATGAAGTAGAGAAACTCAGTACTCATGAGATTTCTCTGTCTCCCATAATCTTTCTAATTTAGAAAACACTTAATAAATATCAGAAAATGAGATTTAGGGAATATATGTGTGGTCGATGTTCACATACTGCTTAGATCTCAGTACTTATTAATTAATACAACTAGTAAGCAATTTTGTAATTTAAAAGTCAATCGTAAGGTCATTTTAGTAAGATCCTCTAGTGGGACTATAGAGTGTGAAGTGGGTCCAATTTCAGGTGATAAACTGTCCACTGTACACCCAATAATTGTGCCACATCAGTAAAATGTGCTGACATGGCAACCTTTTGGGAAGGAAGACGGTCTACGGGCTTCGGTGAAATGGGCCCCCATGGCCCAACTTTCTTTTGAAAAAATTCCGTCCAGGTTCAAAGATCCGGCCCACATACCATGGGGGATGTTTTTGTGGGGTAACTGAACTTTGAAGAAGGATTAGGTGATTTTACTAAACCCTAAATTACATGGCATTCATCAATGACCAATTTCAACCATTTAAACATACGTTGTTTGGTTGCACAGAAAATAGACACGAAAATTGAAACAGTTTCTGTAAATTCGATTATGAGGCCATCTCCTCGAACTTAAATTCTCATGAGTAGTGGGAAAACACTCTTGTGGAGAATCGATTTCCTGTTAGTAAATAGACAGCCAAATGACAAAATAATTTTATGTCTTCGTAATATAAAAAGGGACGCACGTCTTAATCTCACATTGGATAGCTAATTGACACCAATAGTAGTTTTTTTACTTGTTTGGTTCATTGTCTCTAATCCTTTTCTTAATCCATATCTAATCCATAGCTGTGTGTTTTGTCTTACAGAGACTATCCTTCCTTCACTTGACTTGATCAGAGTAACAACAACAATGAAACATTTCTTTCTCTTTGAGTATTTCATAAAAAAAAAATGTAATGGACATTCTAAATGCAGTGTACTTATGTAAAATACTATGATCGAACTGTCGTACCTGTTACATGTGTGCATCTGCCGCGTATGGTCAAAATTCTCGCTTCTAAATTTTGATGCATGCATGTATAGTACTTAATCTTTTTGTAGTCTGAGGCTTTGCATGGGAGTGGTTATTCTCGTAAACATGTTATTCTCTGTATTTAATTGCCTTACGATCTTGCTGTATGAATACAAACACACAACTAAATACATTGCATCAAAACGGGGTAGCAAGGATTTTGACAATTCGTGGCAGTCGACGAACACGTAAAAACCAAAATACGACAGGTTGAACATATACTATTTTCAACCCTAAATGCAGTGTACCTAGATTGCCGATAACATTGTTTATGAAGACCTCAAAAGAGAATGAAAATGTTTCAGCATTGTTGCGACTCTGATCAAGTCAAGAGAAGGAAGGATCATCCGAGTTTCAATGAACCAACACAAGTAAAAAAAATTGATTTAGTTGTTAATTAATTATCATCGAATGTGGGATTAGGACGTGTGCCACATTTTATATTAATCATACACAACAACTACGTATTATGAATCTCTTTTATCTTGTTTAATCAACAACCCTTTTGGTAGTTAAGTAAGCATTACTAACAGTGCACATGCTAAGCACACATAAGGCCTTGATTAGGTTATGTAAATTGTCTGATTAGTGAGGTAAAGAAACATTAATTAAACTACTGAACTGGATCATGGTCCAATGTAGTCAAAACTTAAACAAACACTAAGCAATGTTTAAGTAAACAGAATGCAAAACAAATTTGGTCGTCGTGTTCATATAATGTTATCGAACAACAACAAATTCTACTTAATTGGATTAACAGCGCAACATGGCTACTACTAATGCTACGCGTCATATAACCATCGGTAACGCTAAAATTAGTTTGTAAGCATATGGAAGTACATTACAAGGATGTTGGGTAACAATGGTGATTAAGATAGTAATAGACTGTTGTTTTGTTCACTCAAGTTAAAACAAATGGTATCGATTTGCTTAATTCAATATAGTTTACGTTCATTAATAATGAAGCAATCTCTGGCAGATTGATTTCCTTTGCCGCGAATATTGGGTTTTACCTGAAAATTGACGCAGATAAATTGGACAACATGTTCATCAGGATTTCAGGTTCAATCTGTTGGGATCATATAAAATTACTGTACAGTACAAAATATAGTACTGTGTTATGTGGTTTCATATCAGATTCTGTTGTTTTTGAAAATGGTAAAATACATTTCGATTTTGCTCGTAAAATACATTTCACTTATATTTTACACAAAATCAATGCAACTACCTTAATGGATGCTCTGATAATCACATATTTGAAAAAAATACTCACTAAAGTGATGGAGACATCAAATACTGACTTGATCACAGCGTACATGTGGCATGGCTAACCCTAGCATGTGAAAGCCTTCAGCTAGTGTAGTCCTAAACGAACCTATACGTAAGTTGTTGTTTAGCCCGTAAGTCAGGTTTCCAAGTCTAAGAGAGCATTTGTTTTTTTAAGTGGTTAGAATCTAACTTCTAACTGGAGTTAATAGTTTTACGCGAATCCCAAGGAGATGAAGTAAGACCCCATACTCATTTAACTACTATAAACATCTCCATCAGTTTATGCACTAGGAATCAGAAGTCTTGATGATTATTTTTCTAACTGTTGTCACAAAAATAGTTGAAAAGGTACATGGAGATGCACTGTCAAGTACCATCTTCAACAAACAAAGCTACTCTCAGTGTGTATGAAATGATTCTTCTATTCTAACGAGTTTTGCTTTAATGGCAGAGCATGCTCAAGAAGAACCTGTAATGGTTTCCAGCTTTTAAATCCCCATAATCTATATGTATGTACAACTGGCCGGTGCAGAGAATCTATATCAGCATCTCTAATGATAAAAAGAGTCAAAGGAGTGCTCTCTAAGTCAGAAGGCAGTGCAGTTGATCACTTTATATCCAAAGTGGATTTGTAGAGGCAGTGATCATATCCAAAGTGGATTTGTAGAGGCAGTTGATCACTTTATATCCAAAGTGATTATGCAGAACCATATACTTAAAATTTGAATTTATAATGTCTAAAAATAAAGCTGGCATGCTAGCTAGATGGTGGTATGGGTTTTACATTTGTTATATTTTGAATAGACCCAAGTCAGGCTTGGTTTTGTGAGCATATTCCATAGATTCGATCACATAGGACTGATCATATTAAAAATGTTCAAAATGTAATAAAGAGAAAACCTCCAACTAGTTGATGATATATCAAATGGTCTTTTGATAGTCATACATGTGGCACAAATCATCCCTCATAAGGAACATACGGTTAGTAAATCCAAGTATAGATAATGGCTTCAGTCACTAAAGCCTAGAGAGGCATTTAGTAATGGACCACGATCTAGGTTAAGCTCCCAAATCTCAGGCTTCACGAATCTCTCCCTTTAGAGAACAAAGACTTTACAAATGAGACAAGTCATGGCGAAAATCTCTCCCCAATGACGTATCTCAATGAAGGAGGAGACCGTTGTGAGAAATTGGAAACATCCCCCTTCATTAAGCCATACACACTTAAGTATACACACTTAAGTCATGCACATAGTTAATTATTCTTATTATACAAGATTAAGGGGAGGGAGGAAGTACCAGGTACGAAAATAAATCACCACTATACTCTGTCCAAGTTCACTTTCTCCTACAGTTAACTGACTTAAGCATCGGAGTGCCTTTGACCATCAAACAACTGGTCTTTGATAATCTAACCTTATTTTACAAATTAGATCTCGATGAAAACAAATTTCAACCCATCAACTAGTGAATTCATTATGTCTCTCAAATGAAAAAAATGCCACATTTTATAGTTTTCGCCAGCAACGCCTCTTAAGGACCCTTAAGTCTCATGTATGGGAAAATAGAAAACCCAAACTCAATCATGGCCTTCCGTAGCCTCAAGCCCTCAACCAACATTAGCATCAAGTATGGGCTGAATATTGGGTTTTGGGTGATCAACCCAACCCTCGATCCATAGTTGAGCCCGACGAAGTCAACCGAAGCCCAGCCCAACTTATATATTGAGGCCTTCATGCATGGACCCTATCCATGGGCCAGACAGTTAAAATGGCTGAAAAAAGCCACATGCTAAATTTGCACGAGTGTTAAATTCCCTGGGCGCAAAAAAAAAAAAAAAAAAAAATGTAAAATAAAATTCCCTGGGCGCTATATAATCTCAAAAGAAGCTTGCACTCTGAGACGATGCGAAAACTTTTCGCCTTCCGTCGACCCATTTGATTCCGCTCAATCTCTGCTAGCATGCTCGCTTTCAAATGGAGCAAAACTAGCTTATTGTGAGCAAATGACTCTCCATCCTACATTGCAAGGAATGTGACTTCTCGAAATATATCGAAATTTCATTGAAATATTTCCTATTTTGAAATTACTGAAATCTCTTTTGAAATCCGAATTATGTCGATATTTATTTGAGAAGAGTAATAAATATTTTGATCTCCGTATATTTTAACATGTTATAATGTTATTTAATATTAAAACTTTGTTATTTGAGTGATTATTATATAATATGTAATATGTAATATGTAAAATGCATAATTTCTATTATTAAGTTTGAAATCACAACCGACATTTTACTTTTTTCTACACAAAACGAAATATTTCTTAAAATCGGAGGACCGAAATTAACCCAAAAAACGAAATCACAATCCTTGCTACATTATTGTTGTATAATTAGTTTTCCTTGGAAATTGTTGGCAATCAAATTAACAATTCATGTTCCGTGACCATTTTCCATATGCCAATCAAACAATGTACATGTGGAATCCAATCAGGGTACGTTTGGTTAGAGATTTTTCTCATTATGGAAATTTTTGTTGTTTGGTTGTCTATTTACTGATAAAAATCAATTATTCGTAAGACTGTTTTTTCACTATTCATGATAATCCAAGTCCAGTGAAAAAGCCTCGGAATCAAATTCATGAAAAAATGTGTTTATCTGAACTCAAGGAAAAGGAAAATTAACCTTGAAATCCATTCAGCGCTGTCAAAATCCATTATGCGCAAACAGACCTTTAGATTAAGCAAATCATTTTGATACAACCATACATAGTCGAGTGAGGCTAAGGAACTAGGTTTTGCAACCATGTTTTATAACCAGGATGATGTGGCATCGTTATAGGTGATTTTTAACAATCTCGAGATACACATAAACACTTTGGGGATTTCATCATTCTTTCAAGATCACTCCACGTCACCATGGTTACAAAAACATGGTTTTATAGCATTTTCGTACATAGCCAGTGGATCAAATTTTGGTTTAAAAAAAAAAAAAAGTCAAACCAATGGGTCAAATAATCTTGACCCCAAAGTTACCATTTGTGTTGACTTTGGGTAAACACCTTGACGGCTTAGGATTAAAAACGATCCAACGGTCCTCTTCTGAAAACTTGTTTTCTTTTCTTCCCAAACTTAACCAATTATTTGAGTCTTCAAACAGCTCACTCGAACGACGAAGTCTGGTTTGGGGGGTTCTGAAATTGGAAGCTTTTTGTGCCTGAAAACTTGAAACCCATTGTTCAAATCCTTTCATAAGTTCAAATTTGTGTAAAGATTCTTCCTTTATCCATGAAGAGAGTTCCACGAACACTATTCAGACAGTTGTGTTGTGCTTTCTCAATCTTTCTCAATGCGTAGCTCTTGTGGGAGAGTCACAGATAATCGGTTTCATTCCATTACTTTCAAGGTAAATTTTTTTTTTGAAGTTTTTATGTATGTTTATGTCGTGCATGTAGTTTTCTATTATTGCAGACCAATTGTTTGAGGAAATGCTCCCATGGAAGGGATATGAAGATACAATTGTGTTGTCACAATACCAATACTAAAATCTGTGCGACGTATTTTCTTTCGTTTTAATGTGAATTAGTGTCTGTATGATTCTTACAAAAATTTCCAGTGTCCTTTAACAAATTCAAAGTTGTAATTATGAAGTTTTAAGCTTTGGTAGCCAATGGCTGCATGCTTTAGAATGGGTCTAAAGTTCTGAGGATAACATTTCTAAGGAACCATTATCTTACATTTGTGAATTTCATTTATTTATGGGGCATTGGGAGTTTAGGGGACAAAAAAAAATGGTTTTACTAACCCATAAGGACCCTTAGAGTTCATTGTAAATTAAGGACCTTTTAAAAAATTGTTCTGTAATTCGTTTAAGCTGAAATGTTGAGGAAAATTATATACTAACACTAGAAACAACGTGCCAAAATTTGAGGCACTTTCAGCATCGTTCCCCTAGATACACATTTAGGTTCCTGCTGTTAAATATTTGATAAACGGTCTTTGTGGGTGTTTAAGGATCAGCCTTTCGGGTGGTCTTGGACAATGGGCACTAGCAGTCAGCCAGCCTACCTGCCGGCTTATGTTGCACCCAAGGTGGGTCCTTGCTTGCTTCGCTCACTGCGATATTAATAGAGAAATTTTCTTTATCCTACTTAACACAGATCTTGGGGCACACACGTCGAAACGAGCCGAAACTTCGACACATTGTTTTTGTTCTTTAATTTTCTTCAAAATTTCGAGCTCAAATGGAATATATAGTTTTCATTTAGTCATGAGTATGTAGGGTCCATCATTTACAATGAAACTTAAGGTATCCTCCTAGGTTAGTAAAAAACCAGTTCTTGGCACTAATATGCCAATACCTATTTATTTATTCATGACAAGCAAGATAATGAAAAAGATGCATTGACAATTGGGCAACAACAACAGAAGGACACATGTTCAATTGTACACACATTCAGGCTCAGAGATTTTATTAACTTCCCCTACTGGCCAAAGTATCGATGTTTGGAAGCTGTAATACCACCTCGTACCATAGGAGGATATATCCTAAGAGCGCGAACTTATATATTATTGTGTCATTTGCATATTGTGTGATAGGAACATCTATTTCATTTGGAAAGGGCTGGTTACCAGAGACGTATTTTGACTCACATGCCTTTAAGATCATCTTGGTTAAAGCTTCTCCTACCAACAAGAACAACAAAGGAGATCCGTGAAGAAGCTCTTTGTGTCCTCATTAAGATTTAGAATGACACATTTTTAAGTAGAGTCAGGACCCAACTATGATCATTCCGGCTGAATCCAAACCTGCCTAAAATATATTCCACAAGGCACCAAGAAATCAAATTGAAAGCCTTAGTTTACATACCGAACCTGGTTTTTGTGATCTTGGCCTAGATTTTATGAGTTCCTTGGCAATGAGATAGCCATCTCTTAGCTCCCTCCCTTGAATCGCTGCACCCTGATGATGAGAGACAAGATCCGGCAATAATAAATTTTCTTCACATTTCAATTACCTTTGAAAGAATTACTATCAATGAAATGAGACTAATTAGTCTGAATTCTTCCGCAACACCCCTGTTTCAAGAACCATTTGTTGGTTTCAATTTAAACTGAAGTTAAACTTCTTTAATTGAAACAACTGACCCCTACTTCAGTAAACCCATCTTACTTCTCACCCTCCATTAGGCTTTGTAATTTAACCCAAACCTGCCAACGTGACTCGAAACCACCCTGTGTCAAGGGTTTTCGACTTTCATGTCAATTTTCAGGTTGACCTATAAGTCGTAATCCTTAAATGAGTAAATTTTGTTTTGAACTTTGCAAAAAGATCTAATTAGATTAGGTTGATCCGTTTTTTTTTTCTTCAATTTGCAAGAAACCTTTGGGTTTTCTTGGTACAAATATAATTTATAAAATACTGATAAAATGTTGGAGATTGCCAAAATAATTTTTCTCTTTTCTTTCAAAATTTTTTCAGTGATGATATCTTTTGTTGTTTATTTACAGCTACCTTTTCTCTTCAAATGAATTTGGGTGAAGAAAGAGAGGGGGTGGCTGCTATAATTACTCGGTCATTCTTTAAAATACAAAAAGAAGTTCAGGAAGTCCTTGAAATTTGTTTTTCAGTTTTATTTATTTTTCTTCTTATTATTTATTATCTTTTAATACTGGTGAAAAGTGTTCATAATTTTTCTCGTTCACATGTTACTTAACTCTTTCTTTTTAAATCAGTGAACGACATTCTGCTATTTTGGCTTTGAATGTTCGAAACTCTACTTATCAAAACATACAGAAGAAAGTTGTTTCTTATTCCTTTTGGAAGAGATTTCCACCAGTCCAGTCATCTGCCCGAAAGCGGTGGAAACTGTTCAATTCTTCATTCTAGTTGTCTACAACACTGGTTCAAAAACTGGCAAGAGCTTAGAAAGAATAAATTGACTGCAAGTACTTTTACTGGAGCAATTGGGTTTTGGCGACGCCGTAGAGTTCAATTGTGGTTAGAGAAAATTGGGGCCATAGAGCCTTTCACTGGAAACCTTGCAACTGTGTGGAATAATGTCAAAGAAGAGGAAGCACTTGAAAGATGTAAATTGATAACAGGAAACAGTGTCTCATTTATTGATTTTCAGCTACATGGTAAGAAGAATCCGGAAGATGATTGGCTTGGGTGTTCACCGGATGGGGTAGTTGATCGCATCTACTATGGATTGACTTCTCATGGGGTATTGGAGATTAAGTGTCCTTTCTTTGATGGAGATAAGACAAAATCTTACCCGTGGTCACGGATCCCTCTCAATTACATTCCTCAAGCTCAGGGAGTAATGGAGATATTGGACAGGGATTGGATGGACTTCTATTGCTGGACTAGTAATGGTAGCAGTTTATTCAGAATATATAGAGACCGAGAATATTGGGAGCTACTAAGAACAGCTTTATCTGATTTTTGGTGGAAGCATGTACTGCCTGCAAGGGAATTATATCTCAAGTCTCCAATCACTAACCCCCTCTTCGAGCTAAGATCCTTCAGGCCATCCCCAAGACATGAGCTATGTCCTACCATTGTTAATAAAAGCAAATACCTTGTCGATGACTCCAAGTTATTGGTGCGAGAAATACATGGAAAACTACAAACTAGTGAACGTTTTGATTTTCCTCACGTGATATTTGATGATTTTGAAGAATCACGGATGAGAGGGCATGGATAAAGTTCATAATGGCTGGGATTTTACCCGATGTTTGCCACGTTTGGAACCCATCTGATGATTGATGAGGCATTCAAACATGATGCATTTACCAATTGGGTTATGGATCAAGTTCTTCATCCAATTGGGATCTAGATCAGCTTTAACTCAAGTGCCTGTAGACCCACCTGACCCAGATATGTGTAAACATTACTATAACTCAGGTAATTGTTTTACATTGAAGATCAAACAATATGGTTTCCATGCATCATTCATTAATTTGTTTAGCTAACTAATTCAGTTAAAGGTTACTATAAATTAAAAGTTCTGCAGATGGTCTCACAAGTCCAAGGTTGGAACCCTGCCGGCGGCATTTGGGGCAGGAGGGGTTAAGGGATGATAAAAAGAAAAAATAGAATAATAATTAGGAGTTCTGCAAATTGATTTGGCTTGGTTATTGTTTGTATAGATTGCTGATTGGATTTTTGTACTGACTACCAATGCGATGATTTTCCACTTTATACAGAGGCAAGTTTCTCCATCTCAGGATATTTACTTGGTTACTATTTTCCTGCTATGCTCCAATTTAAGACGTTTACTTGCTTGTTCAATCAAACTCTTTTCTTCTATGTCTGTAGGTTTCAAAAACTCCAAATCAAATTCAATTATATTCGTCCGATGTCCGGTCGTGCATGTTTTCTGTAGCCGAAATTTAGGAGAACCTCTAGGAACGGAATATGTTTATTTACAGCAACCTATTCTCCTCAAATGAATATGGGTGACGAAAGAGGAGGAGCAGCCTAGGCCTCTTTTGAAGAAGATGAAAATAAATGAAATACGTAACATTTTTTGGCAAAAGGGCTTTGGACGGTCATCAGAAATCAGGTTAGTGATATTTCTTTTCTCAATTTGTCTCGACACTTTTTTGGTTCTTTTGTTTGATTGTCTGTTACTTTTTTTTTTTTTTGGGTACTTGTCTATCTCATTTCTCAAACAATGATACTTTGTTATATATATTTCCTCTTTTTTTTAATGGATTTAAAAAGGAAAAAGCAGTATCATCTCTCCAAAAAATACAGTTTATCCAGTGAGCGATTATGAACCATGTGATTTGTTTACATTGTGACAAAATTTTGATTAATAACATATTGATCAGGCAGTGAAAGTATGATACTACTTTTTTTGCAAGTTTGATATTGGCTGATATTCATGTATTTCCCTTGACAGGTTGAGCATCTGTATGGATCAAACCAGAATGTAGTCTAAAACCAAAATGAATACTCCTAGGAATACATGTCAAGAAAAAAATTAAATGAATCCCACAGTAAACTGGCTAAGGTTCAACTCTAGGTAACTGATCACGTGGTTTGGCAATAATGGCCTAAATATTTGATTTCTATCATTGTATTTGCTTAACAATTAAGCCATTTTCTGTCTCCACGAGAAACACAGGATCCATTACGATAGAAAACAGATACACCAAGTACTGACACATTTACAATAATATATATCATTCGATGTTAAGTTGATAAATGCCACAACTACTTACACACTGATTGACAATTTAATCATTGTGTACAGGTGCACCTCAGGGCGATTAAAAGAGGAAGGATACTATGCTGGTTTAGGACTACAGGAAGCCGACTATAGATATGCACACTGTGCCATTGATCTGCATGGAAAGTGGGGGTTCCATGGTAGCATCACTACCAAGACCACTGCTACCAGCAGGGAGGCTGATCAAAATTGCTAACAGTAAGTGACTACTCATGTTGAAGAAGCTTTGGTCAAGCAAAAGCTTGCAAGTTGTGAATCAGAGTAACCATACCTCGAAAGCCCAGAATCAACGTTCCAATTGACATTGGTTTTGAATGGGGTTACTGGTTGCACTGGATTCTTTGGTCCCCATTTTTGTATATGAAGAATCATAATTTGGTGTTATTATTCTAAGATGTACAAGGAATCGATACTGAAGTGTTTGATTTTGTATTCGTTCATGTCATGCACTGTGGTCGGATTAACACTGTCACCTCTAAAATATGTTCAAGTTCATTATCTGCAACATTTGTAGAGCTGACTGAATATGTTTAACATATCAATCATGAAAGTAACAAAATGTTTTACATGAATGTTCACAACACCAAAATCTTCTACCATCTTCCATTTCCTTAAAAGTCAATCGGACTTTCAATTCTCCTATTTTTTTCAAGCTGGGTTTTAACAAGATATCATAACTATTTCAGAAATAACATGTCTCGAGGGATTAAACCTTGGACCTGTGGTTCTATCTGCCACAACTCTACCAACTAGCTGAGCTGCCGTGAAACTCTAGATGGGTGCTATATGTTATTCCGTAAAAACATTCATTTTGTGTATTAACTAGTAAGTCAATGGATTGATTACGGATAAATATTATAATTTTTAAATGTCTAAAATACCTTTACATAGTCATGTGATGAGTACCCAAACAATAATTACTAGAATCGAAAATTCTAGGGGTCGAGGGAGGGAGCGAGGGGTGGCTTCCAGCCACCCATCCGCTTCGAGATAAGCGCCATCGCGCATCTCGAATCTGATGCGCTCATCTAAATCCAATTCCACTACTTCTCCGTCTCCACTCTCCCAAATTCCTCCAAACCAAACCGAACTTCCTTAAAAAAGCAACCTTTTTTGAAATTGTTTTCAAGTTGAGAGCTCTCAAATGGCTCAGCTCATACACCACCACTTATGTCTCCACCATCCACCGCCACCCTTATCTACACCTTTCACCCCCTACCACCACCCCACCATCTTGAGAACCAGCAAAACCCATTTCAACCCCACTAATCTCCTCCTCAAGGCACCACTTAATCGGACAATTCGATGCATGGCGAACCCTAGGAGAGTGAAAATGGTGGCCAAGCAGATTCAGAGAGAGCTTTCTGACATGCTTCTCACTGATAAGGTGCTTCAGTATGCCATTCTACCAGAAACTAAGCTGGGTGCTGACCGATACTTATCGTCTCTCACCACCATCACGGACGTCGAAGTTTCCACTGATTTGCAGGTAACCCATATCTGAAAATTCCCTAGGGTTTGAGAATTTGGGTTCATTTAAGCTGAATTTTAATAAAGTTTGTGACTTTATAGGAATTAAGGTTGCTTTGCATTGAATCAACTGAGGGTTCTTCAATTAGTCATTTGGACATAAAACCCTTTTAAGTTTGAATTCCTATGTTTATTGAATAATGTACAGTATAGTGCAAAATTTAGACCCTCTAATTAGATTAAGAGGCAAAAATAAACCCTATTAGTTTTTGGAATTTTGATAGAACTCAATGATTCTGTTGAAATCTCTGGAAGTAATGTCACTTAAGGATTTCTGAACCAGTGGCGGCAGATTAAAATCCTGTAACTTTTGTATTTTGTTGCTATGAAATTCAAAAGCAAAATACATCGAGACGTGCTCAAGAATATGAAACTTCTTAGATGTTTAGACCTAATTTTTACTTTTCTATATTGAAGAAAACAAAATGTTTCTAGTCTTTCTGGCCGGCCCTTTGCAAGGTTTTCAAGAGCTCTTGGTGTCTTAGGCAACAAGGATACCTTGTCTCCCTCCTTTTCATCTTAGTTGTCAAGAACTTGTATAGGAGGGTTATGTTGTTCAGGTTGTAGAATTTCGATCACGTCCAAGGTCATGAGGGTCAATCTGATGAAAAGTTGGCTCGTCGATCCTTGCAATCTAGCATTGTAACATCCTTGTGTGGGCATACAGAGGTCTACAGGCTACAAGGGGGTAATAGTTATAGTCCCACATCGCCGGGTGAGAGAAGGGGGTGAGCTATATATGTGCGAGCTTGTATCCACTTGGTTTGACGCGTTTTAAAGTCGTGAGGGCGGTTAGGTCCAGAGCGGACAATATTATACCATGTGGATCGGGTCGTTATAGAATGATATAGAGTCGGACCCAGTCAGAAGTGTGCCAACGAGGGTGTGAGCTATATATGGAGCATGCTTGGAATTGTTTACCTACTCGGGTGTTTGATTAGAAAGTGTATACAAGCCCATAATGATTGTGTTTGTGGTGAGGGCGTGGTAGGGTGGAGTCAAGGGGTCATCCTTGCTTTTTTGCTTAAGAGGTGTGGAGTTAGTTATGCATTCCAAGAGGTGTAACGTGTGAACCCTGACTAGTGAGGAGGGTGGTGATGTGCATGTCTCACACGCTTTCCTAGGTGAGTTGTTGGGCATGTGGTGGTGGGTTGATTAGTCCCACATCACATGTGGGAAGATTTGGCAAGTGGTTTATAAGGGTTTGGCCGTACTGAGGTGTTTAGACAAAATCCCACACCCAAAGGCAAAGACCCAAGATAGGACCAAATCTATTTGGGTGGTTAAGCTGGGGACAATATCAGTAAGAGTGTAAGACGTATTCAAAACTTCCTATCAATGTTTTAATGGGGGTGTTGTAGTGGATAGGGAGCGGATCAAATTGAATTCGATGCATTAATCCTCTAGAATGAGGAAGGATCATGTCATGACATAGGCTTTTTTATTAGAGGTTCTTAAATAGTACTTAAGGGGGGACCTTTGACGTGTGTTACATAATGACTTTTTTAGAGGGGAAGCCTATGCCTTGCCTGGTGCCATAGTTTAATGATTTGGAGAGCAGGAATAACAAGATCTTCATGGAGAACGAGGTCACTTTTAGAGTGTTAGTGGTTGATGTTATTGCTTCTACTATGTGGAGTTCGGCGACTTTAATGTCTAGTTTCAAGGCATGAGATTTGATTCATTTGAGAATATCTTTGTAAATGTATCTTTTGTAAGATTTCTCATGTGAATAACAGAACAAATAGTTTTACCTTTTGTCAAAAAATCTGATGATATGCAGTTATTGTTGGGAGGATGAATGGAGAATAGGTTTCCTATGCTGCTTCCAAGAAATAACAGGAACAAAAGTAAACATGAGAAATCCAAGGTCTTTCAAGTCTTGGACAAGTCAAGCTCTTAGCTAGGACATTAGTTTGCGGAGTAATGACTCTGCCAACTAGGTACATGGGGGTACTGCTTTTTGTTAGCTGCAATTTTTAGACGATCTAGGAACCAAGACTATAAATGGCTGATTGTTTGGAGTATGAAGGAAATCTTCAAGTAATTTGAACTTTTGACTTGTTAGAACTTTCACTTCGGATGGAACTGGTAAAGTTAACTTGGGGATTGTTTGTTTTGTGTCTGATTCAGCCATACATCTCTGAATATTTGAAAATGTGGTCGTTATTGTCTGACTATATGTTTGGCTACAAGCTCTAGTTAGAGGTTTCCTCTACATACCATTAGATGCTAGCAAAAGTCTAAATAAGACATTTACCTCTAGCTAGATGTTCCCTCTTAATAAGAGGTTAGACGTCTAACTCAAACAAACACCCACTTAGTTTCAATACACTATTAACAAGTATGGGTTTTCTGATTCTTTTGACAAGAAATATCTTGATACAAATGTTGATGTTTACCATATGGACAGTTACCCACCTAGCAACGCGAATGAGTTTAGATGTTTCAAGGGGGTGCTTTATTGATAAGTATCCCTGCTTACCGGTCTTTAACTTTGCATTGGCAAACCTATAGGGTCAAAGTTCTCCAACACGCATTATCCAAGCTCGGACAGGGTCACCTGACCAATGATGGAGATGCTCTTCAAAATAAAGAGATCAATCTGTTCAGGCAATGAATACAAATTTTGGGAATGACAGCCTGATATCATTTTCTATACTTCTAGGACATGCTTTATATTTCTTATTTTGGGAAGATGATCCTCTTTAGAGACCGGCTAATCAAGAAATAATTTCATGGCCTTTTCACTTATTATCTCTTCTTGTGTTCATAGGTTGTTAAAGTATATGTATCTGTCTTTGGGGATGAAAGAGGTAAAGAGGTAGCAATTGCTGGATTAAGGTCGAAGTCAAAATATGTCCGTAGTATGTTGGGTAAGCGTATGAAGCTGCGACTAACTCCTGAGGTACGATTCATTGAAGACGAGTCTCTAGAGAGAGGAAGCAGAGTAAGCCACACGATTCCTTCAAATGCTTTACCCCCTTTGTTTTTCAATCTGCAAATATAGATCTATTCCTTCTCATATATGTTTTGTATTGAATGTTATTATAATAAATCCAACATGCTTAACCTTTTCCTCATATATTCTTGTCAATTCTGCTTTTGAAAAGCATTTCTTTTTGCTAATGTTGGGTTAAAGGATCTCAGTTTCCAGGAATTTGCAGACTGTAAATTATGATGAAGAAAACTAGTGTTACTTTATTCTTTCTCAGGGTTAAACTTGTATCTATTTGGTCTTAAGACTTGATGTACTGTAAACCATCTTCCTCATATTATATCTATTTGGCATGAATCACCGGCCAGATTGATTGTTATGTTTGGTGATCTTGGAGCTACATGACATCTAAGCTATCTTTCTAGTTTTCTCTAATGAATCACCATAAACAGCCAGAAGACAGAGAAAATATTTTTTTTCAAAGTTAAATAACTTTTGGTGTCACCGTGTCAGTTGCCATTATGTAGTTGTGCAAGGACAAAGTTAAATGTCTAGCTTCAATGTCAGTTAGGTCTTTGTTTGGTCTTTGCATTTTTTTGGTGCAATTGCTCCATCTAAAAGGGGATCCTGATTGTAGCAGTTAGGGATTCCAAACATGTGATGCACCCAAAAACCTTCCTTTTGTGTTGTCTTTGTATCTGTTTTTTTTTTTTTGCTACCATACAGGTTGAACACTCTTGGTTACTAATAGAGGTTACCCTTACAGGTGATCGCAATATTGGATAGACTAAAGAATGAGGAGGGTGGAGAAGATGAAGATGAAGAAGAATCTGAATCATCTGGTTCACGTCAAGATGACAAAGAATGGGATGAAGATGACCCTGATGAAGGCATTATTTATGTAAAGTAGCTGTTCCTCTTGTTTGAAGCATTTCGCTTGTGTGATTGGGCAATGGGCATGGGAGGCTGCCTCACAGGTTTGTGAAACGTTACCTTCCTTCAAGTGAGTAGATAGCTAGAGTGAACGCCTATGATTGGACGAGTAAATTGGAAGTTAGAAGTATATAGGAATCCTAAGAAACTAGAGTTTTTAAAAGTAAACAGATCAAACCAAGTGTATATGCAGCACTGACTTGTGCATTAGTTCATGAACTGATGAACATAAGCTAAAAATTTATAGGTAGAAACTACTCCCAAATTTCCAGTCCCCCTTCCAGTCAACGTTATTGCAAATATGGATGATTCAAGAGAGTTATCGTTCTAAACTAGGAATCTGAATATCAGCTATGCTTTCTGGGCCAAAATTTTAAGCAATCGATTAAGTAAGGAGTGCAGCAGAGACAAATGTGTCTGTTGGTAATGGTACAAGGATTTGTTACACCAATGAGAAGCTTTTCTTTGAAAAAATCACTGTAAGTAAGTGTTTTTTGAACAAACTAACTACAGTTAGTGGATGGTGAACAAATGACAGAAACACTCGATGTGCATGCAAAACTACTCTTCTAGACAGAATTAAATGGATAAAATAGACTGATTTTTGCATCAACAGCGAGTGGAAATCACTGTGTAACATAGTTTTATTGTGTATCTTATGTAGGATAGAGCTCTCGGAATGTTTTGGAGCACTGACGTGAAGGTGTTCAACAATCCGATTGCAGAGATTTCAACTGTCTAAACTGCCACACAAAGTGTTTGTTGCAGCTTGGATAGATGACCTTTGATTATATCTTCTTGTAATAAATGTCACTGGTCTTCGCTCTCTATGCTGATGCTATTAATGTTATTGGTCTCTGTCGAATACATGGCTTTCTAGGATGAAGCCGGCAGACTCGTCAACAGGTTAAAGTTTCTATTTAGCATGAAGAAAGCTCAAGTTTATTATATATGTTGTTCCAACATCATTGACTTCAAATGAAATTTCCTATTTACAAGTTGTTTTGTTCATCAACAATCGCTATAATCCTAGGTCTGCATCACCGAGTCCGTTATGCTCGCGGACAAGGAATGGAATCAACACTTAAATCACATCAGACAACCAGTTACTTGTGTTAGTCAAGCTGACCTTGTCAATTTGTTTATAACACCTACGTCGTTGAAATTGTTTATTCCTTCATCCTGATGTTGTAAAAAAAAAAATGGAATTATGGACGACGAAACGAAAAAGGGTACCACGGGCATGTAATGAGATTAGGTAATCAAGGCTCCAAACAAATCTCAGCCTTCCAGTGATTAACAAATTGCCTCCTTGAGGTCACATTTCTGTGAAAATGGGTTCAGAGTTTCCAGAGTCCAGCCCATGCTTATGCATGGGCCAAACTGTTATAGTAAATGTATAATTTGATACAAATTAACAGACTATCAAATGCTGGCTTTTTTCTATATTTATATTCTTTTTGTATCAAACTATTTTGCTTAATCAAAGTATTTTGGATTAATAGTGATGCGTCCAAATCCTGTCTACTAGAGATTTGATCGGCAACAAAACAATGGTTAGATTGCCAAAAATCACCATTTTGGTAGCCAAAGGCACTCCAATGTTTAAGTCAGTAAATCTGCAGAAGAGAGCTTAATCTAGAACAGAGTTCAGTTAAAATTATATACATTTGTCAAATGTTTCTAAACTTTTTTTATATCCGTTATTAATTCTCTGCGTGACTTAAGCATGTGGGGCATGATGAGGAGAGACGTTCTTTATAATAGTCTCCTCCTTCATTGAGATACATCTTTGGGGGAGTGACTTCCACCATGACTCGTCTCCTCGTAACATCTCTCCTCTTTAAGGGAGAGACTTGTTGGGTCTGGATTCGAATCTCTGATTACGATATGTTTTAAAGGGCTTTTTAGGGCTTTAATTACTGAACCTGCATTCTCAAACTTTACGAGTCGAACCTAATTCTCGTGATGAACGGTCTTTGCCATGTGTACGATGGTGATAAGAGCCTTATTTGATTGATGTATCGTAAAAAAAAGAGTTGAGAATATATTGTGCCTTGTGTAAATCCTAAACCCTGAATGGTCAATAAAGATAGTGTGAAGCTATAAAAAGGCATGTTGTTATCATGGACAGTACAATCAATTCAAAAGGCGCACTAACCATTTTGGGACATTGAGTGTATTCTACATAAGACTACATTAAGAAAGTTGGATCATTTAAGTTTGACAAATTAGGTTTCTTTTTTGTACTTGATATGAGTTAATCCACTATGCCACAAATGCCTACTAATGCTGATCATAGAACCTAGCTAGACCTTACTACTATCTAGTGACTACATGCATGGTATTTAGATTGGATTAATGGTATTTAGATTGTTACATCATGGTGTAGAGATTTGATCCTTGCTCCATATAAAGTCATGATACAATATTTCCTAATTTTTTGGGCCATAACCCTATTTGTATTTCTTAGAACAACAAAAATGCTTCGTCGACCATGCCGCATAACTTTATTATAACAAATATACACATTGGTATGTAACTTTATACATGTATAATAATGTATTTCTACTAAATCACTAAAATGAATACATTTGGATGCATAGGAGGTATTCTAAGATTTTGATTTTCAAATATGGGGTGATAGAATAAGAAGTGGCATTGAGTGAGGACATAGATAAGACTTCAAAACAGTCTTCAAAATTGCCCCCACCAACTTCCAAGAATATTGAGAATAGAATGTGAAGAAGATTGAAGCATAGTGGATGAATAATGGCCATGGTGTGGTGGTGAAGACAAATTGAAATGATTGTACCATCTGAAGCATGTGTCCCCCTACATAACAACACCAATGCGTGAATGTTTCCCTAAACCACACCCACCAATAATCTCATTCCTTTTTGCCCCCACCTCATGATCATGACAATCATCACATTTTGTTTTTCTAAACTATATCGATTAAATTTTGTTAATCAGAAATTCTAAATGGCGAGGAAGTGGGCGAGGAAAACAGTGAGGGGAGGGAGGTGGAGGAGGGGGACCGTTCATCTCCATCGAGATGCGTGTGCAAAAAATGACGACACGTGTCCCGAGGGAGTGAACAGTCCCCCCCTCCACCTCCCTCCCCTCGTTGTTTTCCTCGCCATGTAGAATCACTCTTTGTTAATTTCGCAAGCCTTGGGAGACAGTACTGATTAGTGTTTGAAAATGGTGTTTAGCACATGAGTCTCAACTCTATTTCTTTCGACACCCTCTTCAGACACTAATCAAGCGTAAGGACAAGCATGAGTAGTTTTTTTTTCTTAATAGTCTTATGTTCTTAACTTGCACCTTGATTACAGTGAATCGTAACTTATGTTGATAAACAAAATAAATAAGGTAGAGTGTATGGAGATTAAGGTTTTTACGTTGATTCGAGAAAATAGGGAACTTTTATGCTTCAAAATACATGAAAGACCTATTTTCTTATCGGTTTGATTCAAAGCTTGACAAGTCTACTTAGCCTGGTTAGACATCACTGATTAGTACTTGGATGAGTAGAATTCTAATTTTATCCCTATTTCCAAACCTATGTATTCACCTGCACCACCAATAACAAAAGGGTAAATGTTGAAATCTACTCCGTCAGACACTAATCAGTGTTGTCGGCATAGATTTACTCTTCAACAATAAGAAACTTGTTAATGAAGTGCGGGGATACCTAATCCAAGATAATTAGATGTATATTATTAAATATACTTGTGGGTTGTGGGGTAGGTTAAAGGGGGAAAAAAGATGTATAGTGTTTCCACAAGCAAGGAATTTTAGTATAGAAGATGACAACATTTGCAGAATATACTTTTTGACTTTTGAGGTGGAATTTTGTGACATATAACAGATTTGCTTACTTTTAACATAAATCTAATCAACTTTTGGGCTTATTAAAAGGGTATATCCTTTATTTTTATTCCCATTTGTTATCGCTTTTTGTATTTTCCTTGTCGTCGTTGTTGTTAATGGTTACTACATTTATTTTAAAAAAATGATACGAAAATAGGTATAGGTTCAGACTAGTGAGTTGCGTGTGCAATTGCAATTACAAAAGAAATAAACTCTCTCACCATCAAAAGAATGAATGTAAAGGTAATCGATAAATACCTATTTTAGGGATTAGGGTTGAAAATCAAGTTGACGGTTTGATTTTTCGCCTAAATCGTGAATCGAACTGACTCAGTTTTAAAATTTTCAAATCGAAATCGAATCAACCATTAACAAAACTGAACCGAAATTGAACCAAAACTCTAATTTATACAAATCATAATCGAACTAAACTAAATCGTACCGACAGACTATTATTTTTATGTAAAATATATATTATTTATTACATATATTCGGTCGGTTCAGTTTTGTTGATTAAAATAACATAGAAATCAAAAACCGAACCGACCACTTCGATTTTGAATTTTTTAAAAACCGAACTTAAATCGAACCAATCAATTCGCTCAGTTTGATCGGTTTGATTGATTTTTTGTTCAACCCTATTAGGGATTCATTGTGTTAACTCCTACTTAACCCGGAAATTTTAGCCCATGCTATCAAAAGATGTCAAAGGGATCCCATTTGAATTTGGAGTACTTCATCCATTCATGAGAGTAGAGTAATGGACTTAGACAACCCCATCATTCCATTTCTCAACTCTTGCCAACCTTTATCTCCAAAATGGATAGTAGAGCAATGAACTTAGCCACTTTAAAAACCCTTTTTTGACTAAACTTTCACCAAACCAAAGACCCCACATGAACATTTCATCACTATTTCCTCCCATTTTCAAGTATGGTCATTGTCCCTACTTATCCCAAAACTTATTCTCTTACATCACACCATCATACATGATCAACCAAATCCGATTTCCTGAAAAAAAAAAAAAAAAAAAAAAATTTGCATGTGCTGGGGGTGTTGGAAAATGGAATGGAAATTAATTAATTCCATGGAAGACTTTTTTCCCAGACTCAGGTGGGTTTTTTGTTGGTTTATGGAACTCTGTGCTACGCGTGCCTCAATCGATTTCAGTGTCAAATCTCATCCGTCCGATGAAATCACACATCTCCATGAAATATCGGAAGGTCATTTTGGTCTTTATGTTTTGGGGACCCACAGAGGGTTTAACCAACCAATCACACAAGCGACCATGCATAAAGAGTGAAGGCGTGCTTGCAAATGTACACGTGGATTGTTTTGCTAATGTGCGCTGACGATATTACTCCTAATTGAATTTTATTTTGTCATTTACATCTGGGTTGAAATTTTAGTCTAACCAGAGACAAACCCAAATGAGCCCTTCAGGGAACGAGGGATTCCACGCATCTCAAGGCGGTTTCTCTTATCTCGAGGGGGATGGGTGGGTTTACACTTTACACCCATCCCTCGCTCCCTATAATTTCTGAACCCAAATAGATGAAAGCCCGGGAAACCCTGCAAATCGACTCGTTACAAACATGCGCCAGCTTGACATAACAACAACTACCTTTTTCAGAACTCTCTCTCTCTCTCTCTCTCTACTGTAAGCAAGTAAGATTGCTTTATATGAGGTCCTCTCAGGTCTGCTGCTTTCGTGATTTCTTTGGGTTCACTCACTCTGTTTTGCTTTTTCGTCGTTTTTGCTCTCAAAACAGAGTGCTAAAGCTGCAAGGGACTCTCTCTCTCTCTCTCTCACCCCATTTACGAAAAAAGCTAAAGGGAGTGGGTGCGTAGGATAACGAAGAACAGGGATATTCGTTTGGAATTGTTCAAATGGTTGATCGAAAGGTCAGTTTCTCTTACCCCCTATTGAACGCAGGTTAAGAATCTGACCACTCACTCATGCTTAGTTTCGCGTGCGTGAAGCAAGACTTGCTTTTTTATCTGTAATGGATTGGTTTGTGTAGAGTAGTAGAGCTGTAGAGGAGAGACCCCACACTTAGATTTCTGAACTTTTTGCAGGTGTTGTTCCTAGGGTGGGGCTTGGATTCTCAGCCTGTTTTTCCTGTCGAATTGGGCTTCTTTTTTTTTTGTAAAGATTTTGTCGAGTGGGGTTGGTGGGGTATGAAGAAAGGTGAGGCCTTGTGAAGAAAGGTGAGGTATTGTGAAGCGGGGTTGTGGAAATATTGGATTTTTCAGATATTAGAGAGACTGTGTTTTGCTTTGCCCCTTTCTGAGAAGAAGAGAGATGGGTTTTTGAGAAATGGGGTTGGTGTTGGTGGGGTTTGGGGTTGAGAAAGATTGGATTTTGGGGTGGGTTCTGGTTTGGGGATTTTAGATGAGATGTTGAAGATGGGTTCCTCTAGTTTGTGTTAGTGGGTTGGTAGATATAGATAAGTATGAGCTCTGTTGGGGAGAAGATCAAGGCAGTAGGGGGATTGGTGAATCAGGAACCCACCCTTCTCGAGGAGATGAAGATTTTAAAAGAGATCCAAGATCAATCTGGTATAGTTAATCTTTCACAAAATTTTTGATTCAATATGTTCCCTAAAATGATTGTTTTGTATTTAAAACATTTTTGACTGTTTGGTTGCAATAAATGAACTCAAGTTCTCATAGGAGATTTTAAATAGCAATTTTTTCTTCATATATATGATCATTTACACTTGCTGGGATTTACTTTGTTAAAATTTAGGTTAATTTGTATGATAAACCAATCTTTCAGTTTCAAACCTGTAATTTCTTATTGAAATTTGAGAGCTTTATGTTTTGTTGTAGGGGCAAAGAAGACTATAAATTCTGAGCTTTGGCATGCCTGTGCTGGCCCTCTTGTTTCTTTACCACAAGTTGGAAGCCTCGTATACTACTTCCCTCAAGGACACAGTGAACAGGTGTGTTTTGCTTGTCCCGACTCCTATCCAATTGTTATCAAGAAACTAGATTTTCTCATTGTGCTTTGAATTGTTTAGTTGTTTCTTTCGATATACTATTCGTAGGTTAGTACTAAGTTGAAAGAGTATATTACAAGGAATTTCTACCAGATACGGATTATGTATTACACTCAACACTGTTGCCTACATTGTAATGCATGCGTAAGTTAAAAGAAAAGCAACAGAGTTGCTTCCGGTGTAAGGTACGAAAGCCGGTATTCGTTAATGTTGAAGAATTATGATGTTAATTGATGAATAAGCTCCAGCTAATGAACTAGAGGAAATTTGATTAAGATGCCTTTATGTACAATCTAGACCAAGTCTAAGATTTAAAAGTCTAATTTTAAGTGTTTGGAATTGAAGATTCTACAATTGAAGGATTTCCTTCATGGTGCAGACTAGCTTCATGTAGAGAATATTGATATAAACAAGTTTTAGATAATGGTTTTGACTGATGGATGGAGAATTTTTGTTGATAATAGTAGTTATCAGGGGCGGGGCCACATAATTTTTTCTCTTACCCGAGCTAATAATTAATTAAAAAAATGTACATTGCATATATCAAATTGAATCCAGTGTAGTGTAATTTTAAGCCAAAATAAGGCGACAACATCATTAACCCTTTTTTTTTAAAAGCAAGTGTGGAGTATAAATGCCCTCCCCAGATCACAGAAAAAAAAATCAAAAACATAATAACTAAAATCACAAAATAATTAAGATAAGTATCAAAGTTGAAGCTAAAATCTGAAATTTGCGAACATGATTAGATCCTAATCAATTTCATAGGAAAAAATGGTTTTTATGAGCCTCAAATTTTGTACGAGTTGGATAATGGTATATAATTTTGTAATTATTATTTTAGATTTTAATTTTAGATGTATTTTTTTGTTGGAGCGAACTTAGGAGCGAGTAACATTGATAGAGAATAGTAATTGTCAATAGACAAAGAACTCTTTCGCTCCAAGAGGATCAAACTTGGGTCCTTTAGTAAAAATGATATACTTCCAACTACTAAACCAAGAGACATGCAAAAACAATTGATTGAACAATTTTTAATGGTTATTATACATTTGTTATTATGCATTTATATAATTGATTTGTGAGGCTAATTATATACTAAAAATGTTTTGAAAGTCACCCCCCCTCCCCGGCGTCCGTTAGTAGGTCTGCAGTGCATATCAGGAGCTGATACCTGCTTATTACGGACTTGGGCAAAAGTAATGTAGTCATTGAGAATCATAAAAGAGGAAAACCAAAATGGACATGCCTCTAGTTAGTGATAGTGAAAACTTGAATTATCACAAGTCATGGTTGTGCCTTGTATGTTTTAATTATATATTTTCGTAATTATTTAGCAGGTTCACATCTTGGCTTGTGATTTTGCATTTTCAAGTTAGTTTAATTGGTTCCTTTGGTTACAACAGGTAGCAGTTTCAACTAAAAGGACAGCAACTGCTCAAATCCCTAATTACCCAACTCTTCCTTCACAGTTGATGTGCCAAGTTCACAATGTTACACTGCATGTAAGTGTTAGCAGTCTACATTACCTTGAACGGGGTACTCAGTTATTAATTTGTTTTCCTGCTCATATGGTGACTTACTTACTTCATCCTACAGGCCGAGAAGGAAACAGATGAAATTTATGCTCAAATGACTCTTCAGCCAGTGAATTCTGTAAGCTCATTCATTTTTAAATTGAACTGCATTTCATGACATGGTAGCATAGTTTGCATTTTTTTTAATTTAGAATACCGTGCTCTTTGATATCATAAGTACTCGATTAGTTCAAATTTGGAGGTCACTTTTGTTCATGAACAAATTCTTCATTTAGGAAAAAGATGCGCTTCCTGTCCCAGACTTCGGAGTGAAGTTAAGCAAGCACCCAACTGAATTCTTCTGCAAGACTTTGACTGCAAGTGATACAAGCACTCATGGTGGTTTCTCAGTGCCCCGTCGAGCAGCGGAAAAACTGTTTCCTTCTTTGGTGAGACCTTTATTATGTAAGATGAGAAATCTTATAAGTGGTTGTTTTCGAGATGATTAATAACTATGTCTTATTCCCATCGCTTTGCTCTCCAGGATTACTCGGTGCAACCTCCAACACAGGAGCTTGTTGTCCGGGACTTGCATGATAATACATGGACATTTCGCCACATTTATCGCGGTGAGATGCATGTCTTACATTGCTGCAATGAACTTGCATTGTAATTCAAATTGTCCATTTTTTGCCGTAGTATTCAACTTTTCGATGGTTTTCTCAATTCTTATAGGGCAGCCTAAGCGACATCTCCTAACGACTGGTTGGAGTGTGTTTGTTGGTTCAAAGAGGCTTCGAGCTGGTGATGCTGTTCTGTTTATCAGGTACCTATAACTCAGTTTTGCATTGTATTTTGTACATTAAACTTGTTTACCTGGTTTTGTGCATGTTCTATTCACATATCAGAGGTGTCATGGTTATTGAAATTTGATGTCATTTTTGTTTTAGTTAAAATTTGTGTAGAAAATCGTAGGTCTGAGTTCATTGAATATAAACATTCCTCGTAATTATAAGTAGAACATCGCGTCTTACTAAGTTTATTCTTGCAAAAAGAGACGAGAAGTCACAGCTAATGCTGGGTGTGAGACGAGCAAATCATCAACAAACAGCATTACCATCATCAGTTCTCTCAGCCGATAGCATGCACATAGGAGTCCTTGCTGCTGCAGCTCATGCTGCTGCCAATCGAAGTCCGTTTACCATCTTCTATAATCCAAGGTATGATTGACATCTTTATTGTTCTTTGGTTATTTATATATACTAAATTTCCCAGTTCCAGTATGTTTCAAATAATACCTTCTCTACGATTTCATAGGGCATGCCCTTCAGAGTTTGTTGTCCCTTTGACCAAATACCAAAAAGCTGTATATTGCACCCAGGTCTCCATTGGAATGAGATTTGGTATGATGTTTGAAACAGAGGAGTCCAGTAAACGCAGGTACTTATGCAAATTTCCCTTCTCACTTCTCATTTCACATGACAACCAATAATGTTATAAATCTTTAGATCAGACAGCGTTGATGCCATAACTGTGTAGTCCCATTGTTCTTTATGATCTAATTGTAAATATCTTATGTGCAGATATATGGGAACGATTATAGGTATTAGTGATTTGGATCCACTGAGGTGGGCTGGTTCTAAATGGCATAATCTTCAGGTAACTCAGTCTACGAAACAAAACATTAGATCCAATTCTCTCTTTAGGTCAATGAAAATGAAACAATGGTTGCTGTTCGGTATTTGAACTTGTATTTTTGTGATCTTTGAATTAGGTGGAATGGGATGAATCTGGATGCATCGAAAAGCAGAACAGAGTTAGCTTATGGGAAATCGAAACTCCTGAAAGTCTTTTTATCTTTCCTTCTATGATGTCAGGTTTCAAGCGACCTATAAATCCTGGGTTTGCTGGTATGACTATAAAAATTCATAGTGGTTTTGATTTTAAGTTAAGAACATAATTGTGTATCGTTAATTCTATGGTGCACGCACAGGAACTGATTGGAGTAACCACATCAAAAGACCTTTCCTTCATTTACCTGAAAATAGCAATCTGCACTTTCCTCCAGTTCCAAATCTTGGATCAGACCAACTGATGAAAATGCTCCTTAAACCTCCTCAACATGTTAGTTCAGGGGGAGCCTTCTCTGCAGCCATGCCAGCTTGTGTTATTAAGGGAACTCATCTACAAGGTGGAGGTGAATCCTCGATGAGGTTAGCTCAGGAGAAACCTCAATTTAGTGTTTCACAAAGTGCTTCACCAAAACATCAAAACTCTGTCAACCATCACCAGACCTTAAATACGAATACGATGTTTCAGTCAACTATATCTGAGAAAGACCAACCACCTAATGGTGATGAAAATCAGATACTACCCAAGTCGTGTGAGAAACCGGGAACAGAACATGTATCAGATCAGTTGAAGCAAACATCTTCAGAGAAATGCAGTCAGGACACATCAGTTGAGGGCTTTTTTAGTTCCCAGGGCCTTGTAAATCAACCCTCATTTCTGGATCAGGGTTCGTCACAGTACCAGAAAGGTTCGCAATTTGAACAACAGTGTTTGCAGCCAAAAACTACTAACAATCAACAACTGGAGACACCCCAGTTTGAAACAAGTAGCTTTAATGACTTACTTTCGTATCCAATTAATCTCCCATCTCAGTTCATGGATACGGATGATTGGCTGTTGCGACCTCCCACTTGTCAACCTCTTACTGGAGACCTCAATCCACTTATACCTTCATTTGGCCAACAAGCCAGTCAGACTGAGTTTAATAACCTAAGATTTATGCCTCAAGTGGAAGATCTCCCCGCATGTTCTCAACAAAATCCAACTTTCCTTTACTCCAATTCATGTGGACCGAAAGATTTTATCGAGGAGAGTATGAAGCATAATGAGTTATACAGTGGTCTTCATTATGATGTGAGCAATGGTGGCAGCACTATTGTTGATCCGTCTGTCTCTGGTACTGTTTTCGACGTATTTGCTTCTCTAGGTGATCCTGGTTTCCAAAATCCTTCTGATTGTTTAGTTAGTAACTTCAGCTCAAGCCAGGACATTCAGTCTCAGATCACTACTGCAAGCCTCGCCGATTCTCAATGCTTCTCTTTGCAAGAGTTTCCTGACAACTCAGGAGGTACATCTTCGAGCAATGTGGAAGTTGATGAGTCCAGCCTCTTCACAAAGGGCTCATGGCAGCAAGTTTCTCAACCTTTGCGAACATACACAAAGGTAACAAATAAACACCATCTTGGAAAAGTTCTTTCAAAGTTTTAGTTTTGTTGATATACAGTTTTGCAAATTTTTTTTGCAAAAGTCCATTTCCAAAAACATGATCATTTATGCTATTATTTATTTTCGTTCAACAGGTTCAGAAGATGGGAGCTGTTGGGAGGTCAATTGATGTTACAAGGTTCAAAGGCTACGAGGAACTACGATCTGCAATTGCATGCATGTTTGGTCTCGACGGGCTTCTTGATGATCCAAAAGGGTCAGGGTGGAAACTTGTCTATGTTGATTATGAGAATGATATTCTTCTTGTTGGTGATGATCCATGGGAGTAAGTCTTTCTTCTCCAATTTTGTCAATAAAAAAGTCGTATTTGCGTCTAATATACAACTACAATGTTTTGATTTATTTTAAAATTGTAAAACTCCATCTTCTTAAAGAAACTAATCAATGAGGTTCTTTTGCAGAGAATTTGTTACTTGTGTCCGTTGCATAAGAATTATATCGCCTTCTGAAGTTCAGCAGATGAGTGAAGATGGGTTGCTGCAGTGACAAAGAGGATAGAGTTTCGTGAAGGAAAAATCCCTACCTGATCAGTGGACTTAACGTCAAGCTACATAGTTATGTATGTCTCCGGAGTGGAGTTGAACATATGCGTTTAGAGCGAGCAAGTAATGTAAGTGACAGTAGTGCAACATGCCATAATATTTGCAGTTCTTTTTACACGAATGTAGTAAACAAACTAATGTCAGTTAAAGTTTCTCACAAAATGAAAACTAGATGCTAACCTAATCATAAAGTTCGGCAGTTTCTTGTTCAGAAATAACAATCTGAGTGGTTCACACCTTTCTTGGAAGGAGGAAATTTTGGTCTGGGAAATGAACATGGATGAGAATAACTCATGCCATATTGCGGTGATTGTGGATGGAGATGAATGCTACAATCTTTGATGAACGATCTATTGTTCATATCGTGTTTACAGTCAACCATAACAGTAGGGTTGAAAACCGAACCGATCATTAACAAAATCGAACCAATTTTGATTAATGCAAACTGTAATTGAACCAATTAAAATTGAACCAAAACCAAAATAAAATCGAACCGACCTGAATATTTTAAATATATTAAATTATTTATATATAAAATATTATATATTTGGTCGGTTAAAATCACATAGAAACCGAAAACCGAACCAATTACTTCGATTTTGAATTTTTTAAAACTGAAACCAATCCGAACTGAATTTAAACCGAATCAATCGGTTTGATTTTGATCGGTTTGGTCGATTTAATCGGTTTGATCGATTTTTTGTTTAGCCCTACTTAAAGAGAATTTTTTGTTAGTCTTTGCATATTTTTGTTTGCTGTTTCGAAGTGTCTTCACCTCACTTTAGGCCTGTTTGTCTATCAAAACAAAATGACATGAAAATAGATTTGAACAGCTCAACTGATAAGGGATACAAGATTATAGTTCTGTCACCTTCAAGAGATGGATGATACATTGTCAAAACATGTATAGTACATGGGCATAGCCTGATTCCTTGGGCATAGAAAGTTTGACAAAATTCTTGCTAATCTACAATATCACCCATCCACCACCACACCTTTTTTTTTTCATTCAAACAATTAAGAGTTGTACCAAATCTCAGATCCAGATCAGCTGTCATTTGTAAATAACTCAGACAAGTTGTCTACCCGCCTCATGAGTATACAGGCTATGCTGCAGAACTGGTCCTAGCAGTGTACTCAGCACAATGGACAAGGGGTCTACAATTTCCATCTCCAGTTTTCAGCTGGCTCCTTGGGAAACCCTACTGTGATTGGATGCTTTGCAAGTACATGTTCTTGTCACAATTCAAATTGTAAATCAACCAATACTGAGGACCACCAACCATATTGTGATAATAAGTGAAGAACCAGTGCTCTTGATTTCTCTACAAGTGCATCTGTAAGATGTTCTAGCTTTCTCCTTATAAGTTACATGGATTCACATCTTGACTTTGATGGCTTTATAGTAACATCACCTGAAGCTGCAATTTTTGGATCTAACCAAGCTAAATGCAACCTCTGGTGACCGAGACTATATCCATAAACACGAGTGGAAGGGATACATGAAATTTTATTTGCCAAAGTAAAATGTGTTCACACATCTTAAGACATGTTAATTTCCAATTTATTTGATTATCACATCACCCACATTATCACACTATTTTTTTTTCTTCCTGTAAGATGACTAAATCTGACATGAAAGAGGGGTGGGACTGATTGCACCAAAATGCAAAACTATGCTATGATTGATTGAACGGTGTGGCAAACAAACAAACTACAACCAAAGATCAGAATATCAACGCATCTGCTAATGCTTTACATGAACTCCTACATCTACTTTGAAACATTATTGAGACAAGAAAGAAACCATGACATTCATACTCTTTCAATGGTGAGCTTTTGCCTCTGCCTTCCTTTGTGATTTCGCCTTTGCCTAAGAAAAAAAAAAGCAAAAAGATAAGTATCCCCAATAATAATCATCACCACTGCCATTACAAGATCGTTACAGAAATGGAGATGAACTTTCTAGATAAGAGGTGCATACTTGTCATCTTAATCTGTCAAACTTACTGCATAAGTGCCACAAAAATAGACAATTTGTATTGCTCCTGAGGTCAGGAGGACCCCTTTTTATTTGTTTTCGGTAGGTTCGGAATGTCAATTTCAGACAAAAAATCCCATGACATTGCCAACACATCATTCAATGGGACTGTTTCACATTTGTACTCACATGGACCAAATTTTCATTAATCTAGGAGAGGGGAACTTTTCAAGGAAAATGAACAGATATAGTGTCCCAGACACATCCCTAGGAAAATGAACATATATAGGAAAAAGAACTTTTCAATGGTTCCAAACCCCACATTCTGCAAATCGCACCTCGGAGCCAACATCCTTGCATCACATTCTGGACAAAGCGATAGTTGAAATCCGGAATTACCATTCTCCCAACCCAATTGTCCCAGACACATCCCTAAGCCTCTCCCTCTGATAACCAGACCTCTAGACTTCATCTCCTCCAGTCTCAATTCTAGGCCATCAATCATCAGACTTAACTCTATCTCCAAATGTCTTACTTCTACTTCCTTCATGTTAGCCCCTAACATATTCATAGTTTCTTACGATGCAAGCTTTTATGCGTCTTCTCAACATGGCGCTTTTGGTATTTTTGCGTTTAATGCTCAGGGAGAGATTTAGGAGCGGATTGCTGATACTTTTCTAGGTAGAGTATACGATAGTACCATGGCAGAGTGCCTAGCAGCAGAAGCAACTCTTCTTCTCATCTAGGCCCGTAACTGGAAGACATGTATTTTGCTGGGGGATTCTGGAGCTCTACATTCTTTGTTGTAGATTGATCTAGATGATGATAAAATTATTACAAGAGAGACACGGACGAACTTTTGTTGGATGTAGCGTCCGATTATCTGTAATATTAAATCTCTCATTTTTAATTTAGAATGGGTATGTAAGTTTATTCCTCGAGACCTTAACCGTGACTCCGTGAGGCTCATGATTTAACTACCATAGCTGGACAACGTTATTGTAATCAGGTTATTTAATGAATATGCAACATGCTTTATCAAAAAAAACAAACAAACATAGTGTAGATGACTCGATTCTTAACTTGGATGGTGCAATCACAGTTGCAAATGAAGAAGTTTCACAAGTTTCTACTACTGACTCAAAATTCCAGAAGAAAATTCTAATACAGTAGTTCATTCATAGACGAAAGCAAACAGTCCTAATGTTGAAACAAGTAAGATAATCCTAATTGGAAGTTTAACATAACAAAGAAGTTACACCACAATAATTAAGGGTGTGTTTGGTAATGACCATTACAATGGTTTGACAATTGTAATTAAGGGTCTGTTTGGTAATCCTAATTGGAATGGGTTTGACAATTGTAATTAAGGGTGTGTTTGATAATCCTAATTGGAATGGGTTTGACGATTGTAATGGTAATGACCATTACAATGGTTTAAGCCATTCATTTGTTTGGTTGGGTATAAAAATGGTGTAATGGGAATGACCATTACAAATTTCATTGTAAAGAGCGTTCATTCTCAAAACCCTATAAATGCCATTACAGTGCCCATTGTAATGGTCAACAACTCAACACTCCATTTGTCTTATTTGCCCTCCTTACCTACATAAATGCATCGTTACCCACCACCATAGATCCAAAATCCGTAGTTGATAATTAATGGCATAATGGTAAAAACACAAAACCATTCTCATTCTCATTCTCATTCCATCGAGTAACCAAACATAGTAATATTTCCATTTCCATTCTCATTCCCATTGAATAACCAAACATGGCCTAAGGGTTTGTGTGTTTGCATGGAATCGATCTCATCTCAAAGGCATTTTCAAGAGTGTGATCATAGTCAACATTAAGGGTGTGTCTAGTTGATGGAATCATATTCCATGGGAACATAGGGAAATGGAGTTGATAGAAGGAGAGAAAGTAAAGTTGTAGATGACATTCCAATTCCCATGTATGTGGGAATCACAATCCATGCTTCCCCTATTGAATCTAATTTTCATATTTCATGAGAAACATGAGAATGTGATTCCTATATTTTGTCAAAAAAAAAAACTTATAGTTCACTATGATAACACTCATGAAAAAGCCTATAATATGTATTGGATCTCATGGAATAGGATATCATCACATTCTCATGTTTCTCATAAAATATGGGAATTAGATTTTTTAGGAGGGAGCAAGGAGTGTAATACTCACATAAATGGGAAATGCAATGTCATCTACAACCTCACTTTTTCTCTTTCTTTCCTATCCATTGCCCTTTCATTCCATTACTTTTGACTAGGTTCCATGACAACCAAACATATCCTAAGATATTGAAAATAATTTATTTTCTATAACAGTGAATGAAATGGCATTTAAGTAAATGACTGACCAAAGTGTAATAACCAACAAAATAAAATAATTTGTTCCTGTAAGCGACAAACAACTTGTATTACAATAAGTTAAACACCGTGGATAATAATCTCAAACACTTTACATCCAGGCAGTAACCGAAATCAAGTTACACATATTGAAGCATGTGAATACCTACTCAAACTCCTCATAATTACACATGAATGAGTATCACTTTATCAGGTGATGAAGAAATGTCAAAGTAAAACCTAGAAATGCAACCTTATGGCAAAAAATCAAATTGATGTTGCTCTCAATATAACCACGAGCAACATGGTGACAGTAACACAGAATCTGAATGCACTACCACGTGTTGAATCAAAGATCCTAAGCAATGTGTGCATGAACACAGGTAATGCAGAATCTCTTGAAGAACGATGCCCTTAATGTTGATAACAACTTTTTCTGTCTAGCATATTGGAGCAGAAGTGTCCCAATTTCAGTAGCCGACACTCGCTTGTTTGACACTTTTGACCATAGGTGCAAGCTTGCAACATTTTGATATTTTTCTTATTTTCTATTCAGACTTATTGATCAATAAGTAAATCATAGAGCAGCAAAAACCTTAAACAATGGATCAATTGGATCGTGAACAAAGAGGAGGACAGGAATGGGTACTTATGTCCAGCGATGTATTGCATTAGCACGTGATTGAAAATCGACAACAATAGCGTCGGCAAAGGTTAACAACAATGAAAACACCTGGAAAGGCGATGAGGATGGTTGTGCCATTCACACAATGTGGATTGGATCTACAAAGCTTTGAACCATAGTCATGGTTGTCAAAAATAACTACAACATATACCACTTCCAGTAGAGAGCTTTTAAATTACTTTAGTTGTGTTTGATTTCTGTGTTCCATGGAAAACTTAAACCAGTAAAGAGATCATGGAAGAGAATAGAGAGAAGAGAGATGTTTACTATGAAGAAAAAAAAAAAACACTCCGAGGGGCTAAGAAAAGTTTACTGTGAAAAATTCAATGAAAAATTTTCTTACTTGCTCTCTCGTCTCAACTATTTTCACGATTTTCCTTTGAAAAGAAAAATCAAACACTCCCTTATTGTTGGACAGTGAATTAACCATGGTGACACTTCAGGTACAAAGCAATACCTCAATCCAATACCATCATCTCCATAAAATTTATGTATTATCTAATAACTAAACTTAGAGAATTAGGGCATCAACGAATGTTCAACAAGTATCTAAACTAAAGCACTGTTGACGATAATGAAAAAAAAAAAAAAAAAAAAACATATTCAAATCCTATACAAGCACAAGATGAGATCTAAACCAAACCTAATCACAGACAATCAATATCAAAACGAACAAATCTCAAGAATCAAATCATTGGCCGAACGAAACAAGCATGGAAAACAATAATATTCAAAATTTCAGTATCAGATCTGATCATGTGAGGTGGATGAAGAATAGTACCTTAAGATACTTGAGTTTCAGATTTCCGTAAACAACTCCAAAGGTGAAAGCCGAAACCCTAGCTACCTGTAGAGAGAGACGATGAAATGTGTTAAAAGTGAAATGAATGGGAATGCAAAGAAGAGTGGATGAGATTTCAAATGTTAGATCGAACCAGTGCGAGAGTGCTGGTTCCTGAGTAAGGATTTGGTATGGGCGCCATGGAAGTGTGATTGCGATGAAGATGAGTTGGGGAGAGAATGTGAAGGAATTGTGGAGAAGGTGTTCAAAGAACAGGCAGCAAAGCTAGGCTCCCTATAATTATTCGTGAGAGCATCTCCCATGGTTCGCCTAAAATAGCAAAAAGGATAAAATGGCTCCTCAATAAATTTCCTAAACCATTCTCCAAATTTTGAGACAACTAACCATCCCCTAAAATTTGAAATATCATTAAAATATTTTAAATATTTTATTTTTAAATTAAAAAATAAAATCAAAAATCAAAACAAAATGAATAGGGCATGAAAAATAAAAAAATATATTTAAATAATTATGAAAAAAGTTAAAATAGGGAACATGATTTGAGTGATAAAAAAATATGGGACCCCTAAATTTAGCTTTTGGTTAAAATGATGGATGGTTGATCCCCCATTTTAACTTTTACCATTGGAGATGCTCTGAGGCGGTTCTTGTTGAGGCTAGGCTCGGCATGTATGCAAAACTATTTGGTGTGTCTCATAAGAGTCGGCATTCCATCTCGCGATCTCGATTTTTTTGGGTTCTTTTGAAATTGATAAAACTCATTCCGATCCTTTTTCGTATCAAACTAGAGTGGGATATGATCGGGATGGAGAACTTTAATTCCACCCATCCCGTCTAGTCATAAATTTATTTATTTAATATTTAATATATTATTTTAACATTTTAGTCAAGAGTAAGTCTAGTCAGCTATGTTTGCTAGTTTTTTTTATTATTTTTTTTTTACATTTTGTATCCATTTTATTTAAAACACAACCACAAACATTATCTATACAAATGCTAGAAGTGTAAAAAAAATTTCAAAAAATGCCAAAAAACTAGCAAACATGGTTGGCTAGAATTGTTATTTAATTAAATCTGACTTGATTCTCAATTCTTGATGTTGTTGATGATCATATATTTGTAGTATTTACTATTTCAGACTTTATTATTGATGTAGTTGATGTGTAAGACTTGAATCATGTAGTATTATGTTGTTCAATGTTTCGTGCGAATTTTAGACTTAAATAAATTTATTGTTACAGAGATTTTTTAGTATTATTTAGTATCGTCCCGAACCTGTTTGGGATGAAATAAGGTCTATCATATCCCGATCTCGTCTCAAATATAAAAGCAATGGAATGAGATCAGGTTGAGTTCCATCTCATCCAGTGCCCAACCTTAGCGTGTGCGACTCAGTCAAAATCAAATTAGCTCGTACATTTTTTCTGGTTAAGATTTTGGGCTAAAACTTCAATTCGGGTCATTCACTGGAGCATGTAAATACAATTAGACCAATAAGCTTGTTTATTGGAGATGCCCCTCGGTTGTTTGGGTATGACAATCTCTTGGTTTAAATCAAGGGATTATGTGCATAAAAAGTCACTGAACGTAAAATAAAAAAATAAATAAAATAAATAAAAAAACCATATTTTCGTAAGGAAAATGTTGCGCATTAGAAAATGAATTTTCAAGGCAATACAAGAATGTTCTTAGGCAAAGCTTGTTGTTTCAGTAAGGCCTACTATCAACTAGTTGTCAATACTTAAAACCAAGTTTCCTCGATCTAAAAAGCTTATGTAGTTGGGCAGACAAGAAGGCATGCCCATTTCGTTTGCATTTGTAAAACATAGAAGTTAAGTTAAAGTGACAAACGAGAAGATGCGTCTCATCAACAATTGCAAAAAACACATAAAAGTTACAATCAAAGTGAAAACGAGAAGTGACTTACATTTGGCTGTGCGGAGTGGCCGTTGCGTCTCATCTAAGTTCCAATTTTGAGCAATCAGCATTCACCACTAAAACAACATTCTTCTCATGGATATATGAAAGTAGAAAGTAAGAATCACTACATCATTGTGAATGGATTAAACACCAGTTTCATTATCAGAAAAATAAAGACGAACATGAACCTGCTAGGAAAATGGCTAACACGAGCGACCCATTTGATTTGTTTTAGCATAAAAACTTATTTTCAATCGACATGACACAACCTTTAATAATTCAAAATCGGCCAATTAACATGAAACCAACCTTCTTACCCATCACAAATTGCCGTGAAATGAACTATTTTACACAACATACTTGTTTGACCCAAAAGCTAAAGAGTGAGGTTAGGGAAACAAGTTTTGTAACCATGTTTTGCAATCAGGATGATGTGACATTATTAGAGGAGCTTTTTACAACCTTGAGATATACGTAAAATTTTTGAGGTTTTCATCATTGTTTCGAGATCATGCCACATCACCTGATTACAAAACATAGTTGCAAAAACCTGATTTTTTAGCATATTTGAAAGCTAAAATATATTACTGAAACCTATTTGTATCGGTTCAGTTTCGAGTCGTGTTATTGTATTTGAAATTGCCTTTTAGGTATATTATAAGCAAGATTATTGACACTCCCTAACCATGAACACGTGAGATTCACGTGTTTCTATCCGAGACCGACCCTAGTGCACGATCCCCTCATAAAAGGCAATCCACTACCACTACTCATCTACTCCTCGTCTGCGCCTTATATCATTATCAACCCACTCGTCAGCTCCTCCATTCGAAGAAGAAGAGGAAACCCTAATTTCTCGTTCTGAAAATAAAGGTTAGATTTTTATTCATTCTTCGTGATTCATTTTGCTTCAATTTGTTGATTGAAATCTGAAATGAAGAATCTTGATAGTAGATTTTAAGGAATTCAAAGTCTTTTTTTTTTAGTGAAATTGATTGTATATTTGTCCATGTTTATCTCAACCCACACTTACTTGCCTTGCACACACAGACTCTTTCTCGATCGAACAACTGAAACTCGGTTGAACTTGACAGCGAAGATAGATCAGGATCGGAAGAGGAAGAAAGCTTCGATCTCGTCAGGTCGGAAGGATAAACACCGCAAGAATATGTCTTCATCCTCCAAAGTTCAGGCTTCACACATCCTTATCAAACACGAAGGTTCAAGAAGGAAGTCTTCATGGAAGGATCCAGAAGGTCAGATCATCTCCAACACCACCAAGGAGACTGCAATCTCTCAACTCAAAGCCTTCAAAGAAGAGATTCTTTCGGGGAAGGCCAAGTTTGGGGACATCGCTAAACAACACTCCGATTGTAGCTCTGCCAAACGCGGTGGCGATCTAGGTCAGTTTCTTGTTCAACTAGTTTTTTTGTTGATTGATTGTCATTTCTTGTTGATTTGTTTGTTCACTGCTTCTTGATTTGCCCTAATTGATTAGATTAGTTGAATCAGTAATTAGTTCAGATGCTTTGTATGTAAGTCTAGCCAGCCATGTTTGCTTGGCCTTTCTTTAACACTATCTATAGAAGTGTAAAAAAAACCCAAAAAAAAAAAAAAAGCTAGCAAACATGACTGGCTAGAATTGTTGGATGATATTTGTAGGTTGATTTTGTCTGAGTGAGGATTTTTTTGGGGTAGTTAAGAAATCATGAATAAATTTGGATGGTTTCCATACACTGCTTTTCCCCATTCAGCCTGATTGTTTACAGATTGACAAACTTTAGTGATTTTGTGTCTCATCCTTCATTCCCTTCTTCGTAGCTTGTATCTACTCGGAGAGTAATATTAAGTACCTTTTCGGTTTTCTGCAAATTCACTTGTGTAACTAAGAGAATATATTGTAGAACCAAAATTCATGTAGCTGACCCCGAAAATATTGGGAATGGGCTTTGATGATGATGATGATGAACTAAGAGAATATAGTGGTTATTTGATTCTGAATCAAGATTGAAAAGTTATTGATTCAACATATTTCTTTTATTTGCTTTTTATTTTTAGCTTTGGCTTCTACTACTACATCAATCAGTACAAGAGGTTGCATCTGACGACACTGCTTTATTTGTAATATTTAAAAATGGATTAAAGAGATTATTGCAATGGTTGTCTAGTTGAAGAGGCAGTTGATACCAAAGTTAGTGGTAGAGTTCAAGATTGAATTGAATTAAAGATATTGAAGGAGCTTTTGACGTTGGTTTTTTTGGTGGGGGTGGGGAGTATGTTCATGCTATTTTTTTGTGAAAGTAAAGCCTCAATCGAATTTATTTAATTATTTTATTTGTTGGGCGGGGCTAGTAAGCCCATTTAGTAGGATTAGGGTTTTATTAAGAGATTAGGGATCAAAAAGCTTATTTACCAAGCAAAAATGGTAATCAATGATGCACAGACTCAGATATGCGTGTCGTGTCGGACACGGATACGACACGGCGACTCGGCAATTTTCAAAAAAATAGGACTCGGCGACACAGTCAAACTTATTTTTTTAATATATATTTTTTTACTCATATAAACATAAAATCATAAATAATACTATTAAACACTCCAAACATATCAATAAAACATTCATATTCATTCATTCAAAATTACAAATGCATCATAAAGAATGAGAATATGTGAAAGAACCCCAAGTATATCTTGAAATATCCATTCCTTCGTTCATATTGGGAGCATGTGCACGTGCCATCAACAAAAGGTGGGTTTATCTTGAAATTGAGATTGAGACTTGAGAGAGAGAAACAGTAGGTGTGAGTGAGAAACAACAAAGCTACTTACCGCTCGAACAGAGAACACGCAAGAGAACACGTGTCAAATACTCCCTCATCTCTATCAAAGACATTTCTTCGAACAAAGAACACGCAAGAGAAGCTAAGAAGAAGAAAAAGAATGGTTTCGTACTCACTGCATCTGGCGATGGCCGCGCTAGTCGGGGCGTCGTTCGTCGCTGTGTCAGCTTACTACATGCATAGGAGAAGCCTAACGCAACTCTTCGAGTTCACCAAAACAGTCGAGCGAGAGCGAGAGTCGGTGCATTAGAGATGGTAATGAATAAGGCTGAACAACGCATTGTAGGGGGTGGACTTGATTGAATGAAAGTTTTTTTTTACGAGTTTGTTGGGATGTTATGTAATCCTAATAATATTCTTTAAAGCTTTTGGATGGGTATGCAACTTTTGGATCATTTTTTTTAATTAATTAATTATTTATTAGTTTTGCGTCTACCATGAACTGTGACCTTTTTTTTATAAGATAAAGACCTTGAATTAGGTGTTTTGGAGATGGTATTCTACGCAAATATGGTCCGCCCTTCATTTTACTTTGAAGTTCACGTGCCATTGTTTTGTGTAAAACACACAAAATATTTTCAAGTTCAAGTTTCCACAAGTGAAAACAAGGTCTTCAAACAAAAATCCCCTTCCAAAAGTCCTAATTTGATTTAAAAACTTGTATCCCTGTTGGGTTTACATATTAAGCATATTTGGGTTTACATATTAAGCATATGATCATTGAATCATACTCCCTACACCATGTGGATCTTGAGGAAAATGGACAGAAGTAATAACATCAACACATTCACATAGTCGAAGCCTTGGATGAAGTGAAGTGAATGCATGAATATTGAAGTCCCACTCTACTACGAATCTACATCACAAGTATTTGAAATTTCTACAGGAGCATTAAGATATAAGAGCAAATTAAGATATAAGAGCAAAGTTATTGGGGAAATTGTGGAGAACAAACTATGAATTATGAGTTATGTATTGGAGAGGGAGCAAAAGTTGAGGATCATGAACATCAATAAATAAAGGGATAATCAATATATTAGAGTTCTTCAATGCAGCGGAGCGGCTATACGAGAACCCGGGAAGTGTCCAATTAGCTTACGGGAACGTCATCAACAAACCTTGTAAATACTTTGTCATTTAATTTTTTATGATTATTATTATTTTTTATTCATGCACTTTATGGTCATCAATGGCTCTAGAGGAACATCCCTTCTTATTATAGAGGGTTAGACGTCTCTTAATAATAGTTGTAAATCCTAATAAGAAAGCGTTACTGGTCCTACCCACCCATGATCCTGGCCTAAAATTACTGAGCTTGAATATTCAACCATGTGATCATGTGGTGCGAGGACCTGACTAGGTGATAAGGAAATACTAGTAACAACACCTAGTCCTGTGACAAGTGCCAATGTTGAAGATAGTCAGTACTTTTAAGTGCGTGGAATGTGAATGGCCTAGATGAATAAGGGGCATTGGTTGAACCAGATTATGAATGGTTCCACTCTTGGCATGTTGACATTGATTAATTTGTAGTTGATGGTTTGGTTTTCCATGCATTGCTTTCCCCCATCCAGTCTTATTTTGTACAGATTGACAAACTTTAGTTATGTTGTTTCATCCTTCATTTCCTTCTTGGTAGCTTTTGTCTACTCGGAAAGTCTAATATTAAGTACCTTTTCCGTTTTCTGCAAATTCACTTGCGTAACTAAAAGAACATATTGTAGTTATTTGATTCTGAATCTTTCCTTTTTATTTTTAGCTCTGCCTTCTACTACATTTAGCATGTTAACTACATCAATCAGTCCAAGATGTTGCATCTGACGACACTCCTTTATTTGTCTTCCTTAAAAATGGATTAAGGATATTAGTGCAGTGGTTGTCTCGTTGAAGAGGCAGTTGATACCAAAGTTAATGGTATAGTTCAAGGCTGAATTGAATTAAAGAGATTGAAGGATTTTTTTTTTGTTATTGGAGGGAGTATGTTCATGCTATTTTTTGTGAAAGTAAAACCTCAATTGAATTTATTTAAATATTTTATTTGTTGGGCTGGGCTAGAAGCTCTTTTAAGTAGGATTAGAGTTTTGTTAAGAGATTTGGGATTAAAAAGCTTATTAAATGAGGCTGAACAGCCCATTGCGGGGGTGGACTTGATTGAATGAAAGAAGTTTTTTATATATTTATTTTTATTTTATATTATTTTATTTTAATGAGTTTGAAAACAATTCTCGGACTGTAATTTTTTTAGTATTTGCTATGATTTTCATCTCATGGCCTTTGAGAGTTCTAGGTTCTTTGCATGTAGCTTCATTTATTGAAGTCCTTTCCTTTTTTTCCCCTTGGTGCATTCAAAATTAACCGGGCACAAGAAGATTAGTATGGGATTGTGAAATAATTTTGTGACAATCCAGATGACTGATGATTTCAATCCAGTAATCCCAGATGACCTGATGATTTCAATCCAGTAATCCACTTATCTGCTAAATCACATCCTCTGCTTTTGTTCATTTCAGACTTAGTATGCATGAAGTTAACCTTCATAATCGCATTTCAATCAGGGATGGCAACATAGCTTGGTATGCCATCCTTAGTCTTGCCTTCACATCCTTTCTCCAGCCCCTCAGTTGAGTAGACAATGTGCAGATATTTCCCTGTCCCCGCCTCAGCAGGGTCAGATTACCGAACCCTCCTAAGATTTTAATGGAGAAGCAACTTCATGTGACTGTTCTTTTGAGTCACCACTCTAAATAAATGTGCATCAGTCATCTGAATAGCACTTTTTGGATTTCTTGTTTCTCGAGTTGCTGAAGAAGGAGCTTTCATACAAGTAAGAGAGGAGATTTGGATGTTTTCATTTAAGAGACTGTCGATCTGAATAACCACTTGTTGTAATTGCGATGGTTTTGGATTTATAGTTGCTTAATAAATGTTGATATTCTCTCAATCTTTCACTAGCTTGTTCACTTTTCTGTCAAGGTATTTGGGTTTGTCGCGATTCTTGCTTTGATGAATTATGTCCATGTTTTTGGAACTACATTCTGTTTGCCGTCTGCACGCTTATTGCTATAGATAAATGTATTTTGATAGTCTCTAATTAGAACTCATGATTATCATTGGTTCATGATATTCAGGGGTTTATTAATGTCTAATGAGAATAGACATTTTACCAAGCATATTTTCATTGGTTCATGATATTCAGGGGTTTATCATCAGACGGTCACCGCCACATTTTCAGATTTTCAGAGAAAATCAAGACATAAAACAAACACCCCTTCACTTCCACTGCAATAGGAATCCAATCTTTCAATTGTGTATTACTAAGAACAATGATGTAACTATATTATTTCTAAATGCTACAGATAGATAACCCCAAGTTACTTCCGTCTGATGCTCAGCTTCATTATAAACTGCAACAGTTGTAAATTAGAGTAATGTGCTCATATGATGGATATGTTTGCAGGTGTTTTTGGTCGGGGCCAAATGCAGAAGCCATTTGAAGAAGCAACATATGCTCTCAAAGTCGGGGAGATTAGTGACATAGTGGAAACTGATAGTGGAGCCCATATCATCATGAGAACTGGTTGATTGTTGGCGGAGTCTCAACAATGTCACTGCAAACACTGTGCTTACAGATTTGATCAAAATTGGATTCTTTGAAATCAGTGATTGCTTTCTCATTCACATGTTTCTGATTGGATGCAATCGAACACAATATAAGTTGATTGCACAATTTGGAGGATTAATCAGTAGTCATAAGTGCATTAAGTAAACATGATTCTGCTCTTATATTTCTATCAAGGTATTGAATGAAAAACTCTTTGATGTTATTGTTGTTCACTACTTTATTGCATTATTAAGTAAACATAGTCCTGACTCCAGTCCTTGTATTTCAAAAAAGGTACTAACTGAAACTCTTGACGTTCATCATGTAGGATGTTCTGGATTCTTTTTAAATGTTATGAGCATTTGTTTTAAAATAAAATTTGTGATTACTTCCCATCATCTTTGTGTGGGCTGCTAAGTTGCCTTTGATACGAGTTGCATCTTAGGCTATAGATCAGATTTGGATGCTAGAAATAGAATGAATTAAGAAATTGGCTTTGCTCATCAAGTAATTGCATACGAAATAGAATGGAAAACTGAATTGGAAATTTGGTTGGTTGTAGTAATTCCTCATTTAGATAACCCTGATTCACCCTCCTCGAGATGGGCCTCACTCCCTAGACTTACTCTTTAGATAATATAGAAATTGTTGTACAACCATTAGTCCACATCAACACACTACATGGTATGTTAAAAAGAAGTGTTATTTACTTTTTGGCATCCGATAGCCATTAGTTCTCGAAATTCAGTTAAACACTTAAAATGAGACAGTTTAGGTATATTCCTTCATGGGTGTCATTAGTCCTCGAAATCTAGTTAAACACCCAAAATGAGCCTTGACTGCTAAGTTAGGGATGTCATCTGGCGAAAAATATTCAAACTTTTATGATGTTAAAATTGTCTTTGAATTGTACGCGTTTCGTACATGCGAAATAGGAGGCCTTCACCTACGTCCACGTGTGGTATTGAAACCTCCAAAAATCAATAGATCATTGGTCGAGGGAGATAGAGATTGATTGAGGGAGAGAGCTAGGACGAGAGGGAGAGGGAGAGGGAGAGGGAGCTTGATTGACTAAAGCCAACCATGTTTGTAGCTAACCCTTTTTTCACCGTTTCCCCACTCCCAACCCTCCTCAACATCCAATTTCACCCAACAAAGCATGAGAAAATGGCGGGGTTTGATTCCATTGAGCCCCACCCTACAATCAAACAGAACCAACTCACACAATAGAGCATGAGCCGAGGAGATGGATCTGCGAGAGGTCGAATAGAGTTTTGAAATTTGTGGGTGTGAGTTGTTGGGGATTTGAATTCATTGTTCTCGTTCGCGATTTGAATTTCTACCCCAATTGTCTATCTGGTTCAAATTGGGTATGTTAACAGGATAAAGAAATGTGGGAGAGATGGATGATAAACAGTGAGGAAGAAGAGCTGCGATGGGCTCACTTTTTCTTTCTGGTTCAAATTGGGGTTGGAGGGAGACAAGCAGAGAACAAAGGAATGTAGAGAGTACAAATGAATGAAGAAGAACAATTTAAAAGGTGGATGGGGCGGGGTGGTTCAATGGTTGCGGTGGTATTCTAGATTGGAGAAAGAAGGAGAAATACATATATGTTGTGTGATTTGGTGAAATTTCACTCATGTTTGATGATTTAGGGTTTCTCTTTGATCCCATTGTTTCTCAGTTGATGGTTTTGTGAATGGAAACTGAACAATAGACAATGGTGGTGGCGATGGAGGTGTTAGGTTGGGAGTGGTCCCTGAAGATGAAGGAAGGAAGAAGAAAGGGGTAAAGCTAGTTGTAAATTTATTTATTTGTTAAATATTGATTTTGTTTAAGGATATTGGGCGGTGTGATTTAGGGAGGGAGATGGGACCTGGGGAGGGAGTTTGGGCAGTGGTTGCCAGGGTGGTAGTGTGGTGAGGTTGCAGGAGGGGTGGATAGAGGGGTTGGGGACGGTGAAACAAAGTGATGGAGCGGGAGAGGAGCGAATGGGGGCGATGAAACATAGTGACAAAGGGAGTAGGGATGGGGAGGTGAAATATAAGTGGTGGTGGTGAGGTTGCAGGATGGATGGGTTTCAGTTGGAGAAGATGATGTTGACCAAGGTGTTTTTTAAACCATCAGATATGTATATAGGTAGGCATTTAAATTTCTATGTGAGGGCAATTTTGATATTATAAAAGTTTTGATATTTTTTGACAGTCCACACTATTGACTTAACGGTCAAGTCTCATTTTGGGTGTTTGACTAGATTTCGAGAACTAATGGTATTCAAGAAGGAATACGTCTAAACTATTGGGGGCTAAAAAAGAAATAACCCTAAAAGGAATAACAATCATTATCATCATCAAAGCTCATTTTCGATATTTTCGGGGTCGGTTATATGGATTTTGGTTATTCAAGCAATGCGGTCTTTTCACATATCCTCGCCTAATTCAAGCTCAATGATATCTTCATTCACCGCCTTCATCCAAGTTTTTAATGGTCGTCCCCTCCGTCTACACCCTCCATTAACTTGCCAATCTAGACATTTTCTAATTGGCGTCGTGCTTGGTCTACTTCGCACATGACCAAACCAAGTTAAACGTCATTCTCTAATTTTGGCCTCTATAGGCGCTACACCTAAATATCTCCTAATTCTTTTATTTCTAATTTTATCCTTACGAGTTTTATCACACAAAGAAAAGGAATTTCTTATTCATTTATATAATATTGGCGACAAAGATAATGCCTTCATTTAGGCAACGCAAGATAAACCTAATATATGAGTTTATGTACATCCCACTCCCTAATGTGGACACCTATGAACTTAAAAATATTCATAACATCCCCCTTGGATACCACATAGTAAGTATGTTACCTCATTAAAACCTTGTCAAAAAACTCGATCCCGATGGGATAAAACCTATGCGAAGGAAAAAAAGAGTACAATCTTAAAGATTTATGTGTTTCGACACGCATAATGTTGTCTCATTAAAACCTTTTCAAGAAAATCCAAAGAAAAAATCTTGATTGAAGGAAAATGAGTGCAACGTTTTAAGTCCTTTCAAAATGCATATAATTATTCGATAATGAAAACTCCCCATGAAGTTATCAAATCTGATTACAAATTCTTCACTTTTGAAAATATGTCTTGAAGGATGGAATGGAAACACTTTTGTAGATAAATCTGCTAGATCATCACATAATTGAATCTTCTGGATGTCGGTGCCGAATAAGAACACATGAGAAAAGTGATTTGTTTTGTCACCCTTGACAAAACCATATATGAAACACTATATTCGTTAGGGGTGGGCACAATTTGGGTTTGTGCTTATCCCGGTCAGTCCCGGTACAGTGAAAAGGAAACAGACGGGTCGGGAAAATAATTTTTTTTTAGCTGACCCAGTTGGTACCGAACTGTTTTGAATCGGGACAGTCCGGATCGGGACCATGCCATTCTGATTCAAAAAAGGCCCAAGCCCAAATCAAAATACAAAGTCCCAAGCCCATTTCTTCCACTATCAATTACCTTCACCTCCTCTACTGCTCTGTTTTGGCCATTTCCACTTCAAGCTCTCTATTTATTTATTGCACATAAATATCTACATTTTGATCATCAATCAACAGTGTTTTTCAACCAAAGCTGAAGAAGAACTCATCCATATCCTCTTCCTCCTACTCTTATCAGCCTTCTCCTTCTCATTATTACTCTAAGAACACATCGATCTCTCTCCCGACAAGGCGAAAAACAATTAAACTCTGCCCCGAACCCTCTCAAGGCCTCGCAAATGGTCAAAGGAAAATGAACCCATATCTGATTCCTATCTTTCAAACCCTCCCCACCATCGTCCCCTCTCCTAAAGCTCACCTCCCCACCATTTCATCCTCACATTTCTACCATTTTTCTAATTCTTGGTCTTCACTCTCACTTGCCCAATGCATGTCACATTCGGCGAAAATGGCTCTTGCGTCTCGAATGAGAACCCAGATAGATTTGGTTTTGTTTTGAAGAGCCGGAACAATGGGACGACCAAACCATTGATCAGTGAGAAAGATAAAAGAGCAAAAATATTTCCAGTAAGAGAGAAGAGGGAAGAAGGAGATCTGAAAGAAGAGAAGGAATTTCTCTAGATCTTGTTGATATCTCTATCCTTCGACTTTAGTGTGTCGACGAACAACAAATCCATGGAGGAGAAGTGAGATGCATCGCTGCTGGTTCATGGAGGAGAATAGATATTCAAAACTTTAGGAGACAGAAGAGAAGGAGAAGTGAGAAAGGCGAGAAAAAGAGACTGAGCAGTTGAGGGTTCTGAAGATTTCAGGGGTGGAAAATTGGGCTTTGACTTGATACAATCAGTTGGGTTTGGGCTTGGGCTTGCTACAGTGACCGGGACGGACCGAACGGTCCGGGACAGAATTTGTTAAAACTGGTTCTAATAGGCTCGAGACTAGAATCGGGATAATAATAACATGTACCGATTCATCCCGGTTTGAACCGGTTCGGTACCATATCAATCCGGGTTGATCGGGTCGGGATCAAGATTCTTGCCCACCCCTAATATTCATGGTATTATAAGAGTGTGTTTGGTTGGATGAAATCTTATTCCACGGGAATCCATGAGTGAATCCCTACATTTAAGGCTAAATTGAGGTAGCATTCATCATCCACCATTAGATTTTGCGATCAATTGTGGAAATGAAAGTCTCATGAACATGAGAACCTGACTCATTTGGCCCTCCAAAACATGTGATTTTTATGTTCATGGATTTTCATTCCCACCATTGATCACAAAATCTAATGGTGGATCGATGAGTGAACCTCAAATTAGCTTAGATGTAGGTGGTCCCCTCATGAAATATGATTTCATGCAAATACACCCTAAGTTCATTTGAAATTGTAGGATGTCTGTCATTGTTGCCTCATTAAAACTTTGCTAAGAAAAAAACCAAAGATAAGGAAAAAGAGTACAACGTTCTTCGGAAGCTATATATGATGGGTACACATAATGTTGCCTCATTAAAACCTTGATTGAAAAATCCAATAGGAAAAAAACCTAATTGAACGAAATAGTACAACGCACTTGACTTTAATATTCACATATATCAGGATGTTAGTTAGCATGCTTATTGAATTATTATTTGAAGAGTACAGTGCATTCAAATCACTGTTCTAAAAAGTGCTAGGCGGACGACGAACAGCAGCAGGGGACTAGCGCCCAAAGGCCTAGGCAGGTTTTTTAATTATAATTTATAATTTTATAAAAGTTAAGCATAATAGTATATAAATTACTTCTAATTCAATGCCAAGATATATATGCAAAATGTAATAAAAAAAACCTTAATTTCTTATTTTTTTAGAATTGAAAATAAATAAATAAATAAATAAAAGTTCAAAAACGCTGATTTTTAGAACACTGATTCAAATTTAACGTTATGTACTTCTGGATGCTCCCCTTCATTACCACATAACTTTACTTGGCTAACTAGTAAATTCAAACGAAGTATCTAAAAACATATTTTGCTCAATGCAAGAACAAATTTGTTAAACTTCATTATGACATTTTGTTCATGTTGGTAGCAAAGTGTGTCATATTCTCCCTTGATGAAAAATCATTACATTTGATAATATGTATAGTTAGAACTCTGTTGTTCTATAGCTGGAGTCAGTTCAAAATTGTTCTGTATAGTGATTAGTTACCTCAATCAAACACTCCATAATTAATGAATCACAAGAAATTCATTATAGTCCCAATAATATAAGACAACCAACATAATCAACTTAGTAGGAACTAATAAATGCAAATTGAGAATAAAACGATATTTGTAGTCTCACAAAATATACGTTAAATTCTATTCCAATGTCATTCAATGAGTGCGATGTTATATCTTCTAAATTTTCAAAGAATAAAACTATGACATGTCTCATAATGATAATGCATCAATATCGTATAAACATGGTACTTCAGAACCATAACAAATCCATTCAAGAATTTTCCAAGACACATTTTTATAGACATTTATTAATCAGCCACCATCTTTTGGATTGTTCCAAATATTATAATGTGCACAATTTTGTTGAGTGTGTATTATTCACGTTTCAAAGATTTATATATCTAAGTTTTAAACATAAAATGTATTTCATAATTAATTTCGAGGCTTGGAGTTTTCAATGCAACTTCTTTTTGAGCTTTTATTAGAGCATGTTTTTTCAATGATCTTCCTCTTCTAGGAAGTTAAACCTTTAGACCTACAAGTTCATCAGTTTCTTGTGTACAACCGAATTAATTTACTGTCATATTCAAATTTTATCCTACAAAAATACAAATTCAGGCATTATCATTCATAGCATGTATATGTAGTTTTGTAAAATGCATGTAGTATACTAATTTACAATTTCTTATAAATGCAATATTTTCTCAAAATCTCTTTGAAAATATTTATTATCGAACGAGACAGAGTGGAAGTATTCCATGAAAATTCAAATTGTTCATCGGGAACGAGTCATTTTTCACTGATCTTCATTAATGTTTCTTCTTCTTTAGGAACAAGTCGTTCATTATTCTCTACCTATCAATGGGAATATCGTCTTATCAAATGGACGATGCATAAACTTAACAGTAAATTCTTCAAACAAAACTGTATGCATTCAACCAGGGACATATTCTTTAAAATTGTCTAATGAATGTTCAAAATAATGACTCTCCCTTGCCTCCATCGCAGCCAACTGACACCGTCCACCTCCATCCACCACCAAGTTTGTTGTTTTCTTCTTCTTCAAATGTTCTTATTCTTCCTACTCCTCCTTTTCCTCTCACCTTATTCCCTCTTTCCCTCGCTGCGAATCACCATCACCCACCACCTCTTCTTCATGCGACACCATGGATCACTGCCAGACCCCTACTCGTTGCGAATGGTTCTTTGCAACACAATGCTGCGAATCACCATCACCCACCACCTTTTCTCCCTCCCACCTTCTACTGCCGTTATTGAAGCTTAGCTTCTTGACTTAAAGAATAGTTCTCTGCAGCACAATGTTGCATTTGCTCTTTATGTTATTGCAGACAATGAAGTATCTTAGTACTCAAATGTATTCATTTAGAAGTTATGTAGCACTTGATCATGAAGTAACCAATTGATGCTGCTCCACCATCTCTAACACCACAGGTCCCTTCCTAAAGTTCAATTGCAACTTTTCTTATTGTAAACACTTGCCTGTAATGAGCTTTACCAACCAACCCATATTTCTTGGCACCATGCTTAACTTCCATTCTTTGACAAATCAATTTACTTTTTCATTCACTTGAAATCTTCAAAATCTGACACTCTGTGAACAAAACCAGACACACTGAACTCTGAGTAATCACAAATTTGATTGGGGTTTTATCTAATAAACAAATCATATTTGCTGAAGTCTCGAAAGATTGAATTCTTGATCTAGAGAATTCAGGCCCAATGAATACGGATTGAGGCGGGGTGGTTATCCGCTAACCACCAGAAAAAACCACACTTAATAAACGGATAATTAGAGTGAAGCGGATATCCGCAAATTTGTGTGGAGTGGGGATGGTTAAAAAAAAAATCGATTATTCGAGGCAGATTTGGGATCCACGATCCCCAAAAGAACGATAGCAGATTTGCTCAAATCTGCCTCAATTCACCCCGTTATCATCCCTACTTGCGGTTATGTTTCTGTTGTGCTACTAAGTAAATATAATTCTATTCTTAGAAAATATTTTTAAGGCAGTAAATGGTGCATTGAGATATAGATGCATGATATTTTGGATGATACTTTTTTCCAAAGGAAAATAGATATTTTGAGTTCTTTCCTAAAATATTATGATTAGATATTTGGATGGATTGCATGAGGCTATAAATAAAGAGTAAGACTAGGGAACATGTTATGTAATTAGGATGATGTGATATCATTAAATAAGGTTTTTTATAATCTTGAGATACACATAAATACTTTAAAAATTTTATCATTCTTTCAGGTGGATCACACCATGCCACCTTAATTGCAAAAATATGATTTCCTAACACTTTCGATAAATAAATAATTGGATCAGATTTGGATGCTTAGAATGACTTAAATATAGAAATTGGCCCTACTCAAGTAGCTTTGCATTAGGCTATTTAATCAATTTGTATAGTTGTTTGTTCCTTCAGAATTTGGAAGGGCAACTTCCTATTGCAATGGACACGCAATAGCCAAACATGTCACTCTGAGTGGAGTGTAGTGAACTGCCTTTTGTCACCTTCTTTTGCCCCCTGTCACACCCTTGAATATTTTACCAATTTTCAAGGACCTCCCTCCCTCCCTCCCTCCCTTTGTCATGAATTTAACTATGAGTCTCTTTAGTTGCACAAAAAATAAATAATTAAATATGGAAATTGAAATTATTTATGTGAATTTAATTTTGAGGCTTCCTACTAAGATTTGGATTTTCATATATTTATAATGAAGAAACAATATATTTTTGTCAGTATATAGATAACTAAATAACAAAAATCTGTACAATAGGGTATTTTTCATGAAAATGGGTAACCACACCCTACTTTTAGTTTGGTTAATCCATCCCAATTCCTAATCAATTGAATTAACTTGTCCTAAAATTTTATATCATAACTGGTTTGGTGGCAATTACCATTACAACTCTAGTTTTTCGGAAAACATTAGCCCAGTATGCAGATAGTTTCGTCACAAATGAGATCATAATTACGAAGAATGAACTCAAAATCTATATCTGACACATTTTATAACTAAGTTTAACTAAACTAATGTTTCGACACTCAGTACTGAATACTCAACTATTATGTGTATTAAAATGTTTTGAACTCAGAATCTATTAAGAATTTTTGCTTATGATTTGATTCGGAACTAAAAACAAACACGCTCTGAGAAGTCAAACTACAGAGGAGGATACACAAATTTCCACAATGAAGGGGTGTGTTATGCAAGTACCCATTATTGTTTGAGGAGCAAACACAGATTGATGAAAAGAAAGAGAGTGAGGCTAGAAAATAAGGTTTTGTAATCATGTTTTACGGGATTATGTGGCATCGTTACATGAGTTTTTTACAGTTTTGATATAAAATCTTTCATTCTTTCGATATCACGACACGGCGTCGTAAGTGCGAAACATGATTGCAAAAATCTGATTTCTTAGCATTTTTTTTTAAGAAAAAACCTATAAATACGCCACTGCTTCTCTGTCCACCAAAGTTACAGTTTTTACATCGAAATCGAAATCGAAATCGAGAGAGATTGTTAGAGAGAATGGGAGGCTCGTCATCTACAGAGCAGATCTCGCCAGAGCAAAAGGAGGTGGAGTCTCTGGCTGCTTCAACTGGAGCTCTTCCAATTCTTCAAAAAGCCTTCACTAAGCTAGCCGATCCCGAAACCAATTCGATTCCCCTCAAGTCTCTTCAAGTAACTTCTTCTTCTACTATTCTTCAAGTTTTCGTTTTTAATGATTGAAACACCTAAATTTAGCTGAAATTTCGGTGAATTGTTTCTGTGAGCATGTAATGAGTATCTTGGTTTACAAGAATTTGTTCTTTAGGTTTTGGGGTGTTGAATTTTGTGTTCAATTCGTTGTTTTGGAGGATGTTTATGAGGAATTTGGGGGAAAAATTATAAATTGGAAAGAAGTTGAGTAAAATATCTGATCAATTTGGAAAAAAAGGGGAAATAATTTATTTGAGTTTATTTATTTATTTAAAAAATGAAAATTATGGTGTGACTTAGTGAAATATAACGAATTTGGGTGAAAAAATAAAAAAATTGGATAGAAGTTGAGTAAAATATCTGATCAATTTGGAAAATGGGGAAATAATTCATTTGAGTTTATTTATTTATTTAAAAAGTACAAATTATGGTGTGGCTTAGTGACATATTACCTATTAATTGAAATTTTTATTAAAGCTGATTTTGGAATGGTTGATGTGAGAGTGAGGTTAGAGATTTTTATTATTTTATTTTATTTATTACTAATAATTTTTTTAAGAAATGAAATTTCTCAAGTAGTTCAAGTGGAAGTAAGTCGAATGGAATATGACAGGAGGTAGATGCAGTGAGAAGAGTGACCAGGAGTTGAGTGATGAGGGTCATGGTTTTTACTGATTGTGAGTGGTGAGAGTATATACTATTTCGTGACTATCGGCATTTGAAGGCATATAAAGTGGAGTGTCAGAGGTGTGTGGGATGCACAAAATGAGATTGTAAGATTTGCTTGGAAGGGGTTATGAGAATACTGACAGTTTGTGGGAGGCACATATAATGGAATGGAAAGATGGAGGTATATGTAGTGCAGTGATCAACAGTGAAGCCATGTGATTAGAGGGCTAAATGTATGTAAAATGGTTGCATAGGTTTGCTTGTATCATCAAGTCGCATTCATGGTAAAAGACACAGTGAACAAATATGGTCAGCCAGGTAGAAAAGCTGACCTGTATCACATTATCACATAATAGTATTTCAACGTGTTATCATTTTTAAGTGCACAAATCGTGCATGGATAACTAGAAAAGGCAGCAGAAATCCCTTGTCAAACTTGTTGAGCTTCAATTTGTGGAGGAAGAAATTAGAACTAAGGAACTTTCTGATCTAACTTACTGTAATATGCGACCTTCCTCATGATCAAACTATTTCGATTGGATTTTCCTTTGACTTATTAGTTATTAGTTGTTACACTGGGATATGGAGTTGTCACATGAGTGCTATTTTTTTACGCTGGTACAAGGCATGTAACAAACCCTTGTTATATAGGCCGTCCAATAAATAGTCTCTTGCAAATGCCTAAATCTCAGGAGAGAGTATCTACCACAAGGGAATTTTCTTCTGCAGATTACTTCTCCACATTTATGAAAAAGTCATTTCTTGGCATGGCTTTATTTCAATAATATTAAACTAAATAGTCAACCAATTTTTACAACATGGAAATGCAAAGACAAATTTCTTATTGGTTTCTAAGCATAGTTAATAAAAAAAATAAAATTGTTTACTTCATGCTATGTTCTGATACGTCCTCCAAGTTATTGGAACACATCCATTAATGTTCAATCACAGTGATGAAACTTTATTAAATGACAAAAACAAAAAGAAACTATTTTCTTATATCATTGTAGATTATGTGAATCTTTGACTATCAGTCTTTGTTCTGATATGTCTTTTCTGCTTCTTGTGCATTTCAGGAATGCTTCACTTTAAACTTAACAAACCCGAGCGAAACGTCTTCAATGCCTGAATGCTTTCCAAGGCTATTATCTCATCTAGGTCTGTCCATAGTTGACCTTTTCTTTGTGTCTGACAAGGGAGGAGTCAATTGGTTTGAGTTCCTAAGAGGTTATGTCAAGTGCTGTGGAAGGATGTCAGTTTCCATGTCCCTTAACACTTTCTATAGGTTATATGCTGCTACAAGTGCAAAAGCTGGCATTCCTTCTAAATTGATTTTTGAATCTGACGATCCTGATTGTAAAGTCAGTGGATCTGTGACGGCAACTGATGTACGCATGTCTCTCTGGATATGTTGGATTATGTCACAGAGTTCAAGAATATTGGAATTTTCCCAGGTGCAAGCACAAATAGATATACCAGATACAGATCATTTAATGTTATCAGCCCTTACATCATGCAGTGAAAATGGTGGTGACTTGAATGTGTGGGATTGCAATATTTCCAGTTTGGAAGTTGAATTCTCTGCACAAAAGCTTCATATGTGGGTTCTTTCGACAGTCCCGCAGCTTGCAAATTGCTTTACTCAATATGTCCGTGCTACGCTTCAAAGATGTGCTAATCTGGAGGTATTGTATTTCTTGCTCATGAGTAGGATAGGTTTTGTTATTTTTTAAATCTCAATGCGTAATGAAGTTTCACATTTACACAGTTGAAAACTTTCATCGTGTTGAGTTGTCTTAGATTCTCAGGGACCTATTGTGAATCATACTTGAGATTCTTTATAGTGTATATCCTGAATTAAATTCATTTTTATAAGTTTTCATCATGGCACGAGCCATGAAGGATTTGGCAAATTAAGTTGTTCTCAAATATTAATAGTGAAATAGTCTTGGTCAGTTTGTAATTTGAGACCAAGTAAAATCTTGTGATTTGAAGCCATACTTACTTCATGCAGGATAACTCACAGCCTTTCAATTTATCAATAAGTGGGGTTTCCATGGCAGAATTACGCAACAGAAATCTCCTAACATGTGGAAGGGCTTGGGCGATCTCTCTTACCCTTAGAAGTACATTAAGTGAAGAGCTTCAATCGACATGCATTCCTGGAGATAGCAATGAAAAATCTGATAACCTTCTTTATTGGTTAGTCATTTGACTTTTGAACACAACATGGTCTTCCTTGAGAGTTTCATAATTTTACAGGACTATGTATAAATTTACTATTTATAAATTTTGCTTGGTTACTGAGCAGAACTTTATAAATCTGCAGTTTTCTTGCATATGGTTGGCTTGATAAAGAAGATGATACTTAAGATTGTGTGTATATATGCTAATGTCAATCATTAAAGAAGTAATGTAGTCTATCTTAAGTTATGAGTTTATTAATCAAATGGAAAAGTCTATATGTTTTGGTTATGTCATAACATAAACTATTAATGAAAGCCTAGATAGATAAACACTGGTGAAGAAATCGGAAGAACTTTATAAAAAAACTTTAGGTTTTAAGTTTTACTGCAAAACTCTAGAGAGACATTCTCATTTAAACTGATAGAATTAAAACTATAACTAAGCACGAATTGAAACACAAAGCAAGAATAAATAGTCTTTTATTCAATCAACTATCTAACAATGAACAATTTAGGCCTTATTTATAATTGTCCTAACTTCTCTGGCAAACAAACATACCTAAGCCTAATTAGAAACTAATGTCCTAATTATGATGGGTGGTTACTAAATAGGTCCAGTTACAATATTACTAATAATAATATTACTTAATTAACCCACTTACATCAACATCTCCGGGTTGAAGAAGCTCGTTCTCAAGCTTGAAGTCGAAGAAGTCAAACGAGCACAAGCAACCGTTGAAGGAACACAAGGCAAAGTGTACGAACAAAAGTCAACATCGAACTTTGCATTTGTAGTTGCTCTTGTCACAAACAAGTAAATCCAGATAGTGCCACCAAATACAAAGTCCAAAAGGAGTCCTTGTCTCAAAGGATAGCCATTGCAACATTTCAATGTATGCGGGCGGAAGTTTTTGGAATTAAGCTTCAAAACTGTCCCAAAATGGAGCTGAAAAAATGTCCTGCGATGGCTTGTATTGTGAACAACCTGAGCATAAAAAGTACTTGAACATCGACATATGGTGGTACATGGTTCAGTCTGCAACTGCGAGTAGCATCAGGATTAGAATAATCAATTATGTGCGGTGGTACAAATTATTCTATGCGGTGGTACGAACTGATTATTCAAGTGTAAATAACACAACCCAAATGAGTCTTCTTCTCCTTCACGACGAGGCTTCTTCACGTGGAGGGATTGATCGCCTTGTGCGAGGGAAGTCGAGGGGTTCTGGAGATCAGTTTGTGCACCCGAAGGAATGTGGTTGTGTGACCGAAGGAAGGAGTGTGGCTGAGGGACAATATCGATCATGGGATGAGATGGGCGGAGGGATACGATCAATTGAGGGTTGTCAATCTAGTTTGGCGAGGAGTCAATCGACCTGGTGAGGGATGGTTTGGGGGTCGATCATTTGTGCAAGAGGAATGGGATTTATGGGATTAGTCGAAGGATGGGAGAAGGGATCGATCGATCGTGGTGCGAGGTCTATCAATCTGGACTGATGGGTTGTGGGGGTCGAGCGATGAAGGGTATTGGTAGGGTGCGATCAAAGGAGGGGTATTGTGGAGTCGATCAATCGATGGGTGAGGAAGTTTGTGTGATTAATTGTGTAGGTGGAAGTGTTCGATCGACTGACGAGGAGAGAGGAGGGAGGTGGTTGATTGACTGGGTGGAGCGACTCACCTGTGCAACGCCTATCGACTGGTGGTTGGCCCACATTAGTGCTTTCGATAGTGTTGTGGCAGGGTCCCAATGGCACTACTATTCAAACAAATTTTCTTCAAATCAAACCAAATAATTAGAACCGTTTCGGCTCTGTTACGACCAATTGATAAATTCAAATTATAGCTAAGCATGAATTGAAATACAAAGCAATAATTGAGATGAATCTGAAAAACAAGTAAATAAAACAAATATTCTTTTATTCAATTAATTGTCTAACAAGGAAAAACTTGCGCCTTATTTATGATTCTCCTAAGTTCTCCGGCAAACAAACAAACTTAACCCCAATTGAAAACTAATGTCCAAACTATTATGGGTTGTTACTAAATAGGCCCAATTACAATGTTGTAATAGTAATATTACTACATCACAAACTAAAACAAAACAGGGGAATTATCTTTTCCTTGCCCATGATGCCTGATTATAACAACTATATGCAGCTAACAAAACAGGATATATAAATAAAGGATGTTGGAATCATTAAAGTAAACCATGAAAGATCATGTGCTAACATACTTAATATCCCAAGGTACATCCATGTCATTATGTGCGAGTTTTGCGGTCAACATATAAAATAAATTAAAAAAATCCATCTTCTCAAGGAAATGCTCGGACTGTGAAATTTCAAGTAAATATTCAAGTGGAGTTTCGATAGTATTAAGTGGTTAGTGCTTGTGAGTTGGAAGAGCAGATGGGCAGTCTTTTACGAAAGAGGATTGATGTTGATAGTAGTGTCGATCTTCCTGTTTAACAACATTGTTGATAACCAGCCTTTTGCAATATTGCTTTAGTGGTCACATTGTCTTTCCAAAGGATGCGGTTGGAATAACAGTTTATCCATTCCATTCATCTTGTTGACAGGTCATCCATTCACGGGAAGGGTTTGAACAGATTCTGGTCGAATGTTGAAGGTTACCATGGGCCATGTCTGATTTTGATCTCTGCCAACTCTGAAGATGCTCATGACAATGGCTCCAACCTCAGAAGATGGGTCATTGGTGTACTTACTGATCAAGGCTTTGAAAATAAAGAAGTCTTCTATGGAAGCTCGGGATATCTTTATGCTATAAGCCCGGTTTTCCGTTTTTTCGCACCTCATGGTACGTAACATTTTTTTTTTTTTTGTACGTCTTTTTTTCTGAATTTAGCTGACAATATATCCATCTCCTAACAGGTAAGGACAAGAACTTTGTATATAGCCACTTGCATCCTAGTGCTAGAGCATATGAACCCAATCCAAAGCCTGTGGGTATTGCATTTGGTGGAACTATGGGGAATGAGAGGATATTTATTGATAAAGATTTTGCTAAAGTTACTATTCGTCATCATGCATCTGACAAGACTTACCAACCTGGTCCTCTTGCTCCCAATCAGGTACAACCACAATATCATCGAAGTAATTATCTACTAATTTATTTTGTGTTGGAGTTTATATAGCAAATAACCAATATTAAAGACAAAAAAATGTGTCTTTTGATTTAAGAAAAGTGTTTTGTTTTTGTCTTTTAAGAAATGTGTCTTTTGCACTTGAAGACAAAATATGTGTCTTTTAAGAAATGATGTGTCTGATCAACATACCCTTTTGTTCTCTATATATTGAAGAGAAAATCAAGTTCTTCAATCACATTAATTTTCTAGAGTTATTCATTCTTCTTCACTTTTGAGAGAGATTGCATTCGGTAAATTCGTCAGAGCTAACACCATTGTGCTACGGTGTTGGTATTAGATAGTTGAATCATGATAATCAGACGCCTAAAGAACTACAACACAGTAGGGGCAAATTCTGTCTATAAGACATAGCGTATCCGCTAGCCTCTATCTACAAATCAAGACGTACCAACTCTGTCAATTTAAGATAGTGATTTCGCAAGCCTCTATCTGCAATACAAGTTAGTAGATTTATTTCTTTTATTTGATTTTGTGGTAATTAATTTATAATACAAATAATATTTGTATTGTTACATTACTTATTTCAAACAAATTTGTACATTGTTTTTATTGTTCTCCAACAATCTATCGACAAAATTATGGAACAATCAGTTAATGGCGTCAAACCCCATGTTGAAAAACCAACAAGTTTAAGGGTATGAATTTCAAACGCTGGCAACAGAAAATGTTGTTGTATCTAACAACCTTGAACTTTGCTCATATTGTCAAGGAAGATGTTTCTGTCACTGAAGGAGATGATATTTTCACAGATCGGTTTAATGCAATTGATGCATGGAAACATAGTGAATTTTTATGCAGGAACTATATCCTAAACAGTCTCGATGATACATTGTATGATGTGTATAGATCATACAAAATAGCAAAAGAACTTTGGGATTCTCTGGAGAATAAATATAAAATTGAAGATGCTGGTTGAAAGAAATTTATCATTGAAAAATTTTTAAAGTACCAAATGATAGACTCGAAGACTGTTGTGAACCAAGTGGAAGAACTCCAAATTATGATCCTAGAACTTGCTGCTGAGGGAATGGAATTGTCACACCAATTTGTTGTCGTAGCTATCATTGAGAAATTGCCTCCATCTTGGAACAATTTCAAGATTCATCTCAAACATAAGAAGACTGATATGACAATGAAGGATTTGGTTCTCAAATTAAGGGTTCAAGAAGATCACCGCAAGAGTGAGGGAATGAATACTTATGAGTTTGACACCAAATCCAATGTTGTTGAAGATGAAAACAAGTCCAAGCCTAAGTACAACATTCAGAAAAAGAAAAACTGCGAAATCCACAAGTGGATATGTATTTACACTTGGTGGGGCAGCAGTGTCGTGGAAATCACAAAAAGAAACGTGTATAACATGTTCCACAATGCAATATGAATTTATAGCCTTAGATCAGACTGCTGAAGAAACAGATCGGCTGAGAAATTTGTTAGAAGATATTTCGTTATGGCCTCAACCTGTGACTGCTATATGTATTCACTGTGACTGCATGACAATCATTGCGTGAGCGAAAAATAACATTTACAATGACAAGTCTAAGCACATAAGATGGCGGCATAACACAATAAAACAATTGCTCAAAACTGGGATAATTTCAATTGACTATGTAAAGTCAAAAAAGAATATTGCGGATCAACTTACAAATGATATACCAAAAGAGCAAGTGTTAAAATTATCAAGGGGAATGGGCTTAAAGCCAATCCAATGAGGAGTATACCTGGCGGAAACCTAACCTAGCCAAATGAAATTTCAAGACCTAGGTTCAAAAAGGCAAACTAGTTAGGTGAAACTCAAAGAATAGAGTGTACACACTTACTCATTCCTATGATAAGAAATGTATACTACATGTGATGGTCAGGGTGAATATTTATTTATTCTTAATGACACTAATCTCTTGAGAGATAAGATGAATACAACAAGGTATTAATAATCTAAGTGTCACCTATATGGGAGTAAATGTGGGGTCGCATTTATGAGAATGATATGGCTGAGTTCTCTAAAGCTTTCATGAATCCGGGATTTGTTCAAGACCAAAATGAACATAATAGTATGAATTGAAAAATGTGAAGATATAATATGTGTGATGCTCATTGTCTTGGTTTACTAAACACGGTGAACATTTCAAATGTCTCCTATACACACTGCGTCACCGGTAAATTCGATAAGTATTCACTAAGGAAGGTTCAAGTACAAAAGATACATCTCCCGATGCATATTATGTCTAAGTTTCTCTCCAGAAGACAACTTTGTATATTTACTATACAAATGTGGGTATTGTTGGAGTTTGTATAGCAAATAACCAACATTAAAGACAAAAGACGTGTCAAAGAAAGGTGTCTTTTGTTTTTAAGAAATGTGTATTTTGCACTTGAAGACAAAATATGTGTCTTTTAAGAAAGGATGTGTCTGATCAACACACCATTTTGTTATCTATATATTGAAGAGAAAATCAAGTTCTTCAAGCACATTAATTTTCTAGAGTTATTCATTCTTCTTCACTTCTGAGAGAGATTGCATTCGGTAAATTCGCCAGAGCCAACACTTTTGTGCTACGGTGTTGGTATTAGATAGTTGAATCCTGGTAGTCAGACACCTAAAGAACTACAACACCGAGTAGGGGCAAATTCTGTCTATAGGACATAGCGTATCCGCTAGCCTCTATCTACAAATTAAGACGTACCAACTCCGCCAATTCAAGATAGTGATTTCGCAGGCCTCTATCTGCAATACAAGTTAGTAGATTTATTTCTTTTATTTGATTTTGTTGTAATCAATTTATAATACAAATAGTATTTGTATTGTTACATTACTTATTTCAAACAAATTTATACATTGTTCTGATTGTTCTCCAACATTTTGTATTTTGTGTGACTGGCTACTTTCACTAGTAAGTATATTGTGGGTTAACTAAAACTAAAAAGGTAGGGAAAGACCATGCCATCTAAATATTACGGTATATTTGGACGCAATTCCATGAACATGTAGGGGAGGTAAGTTCTCCTTTGTATATACAAGTTCTTGGCTTTTGCTACTCGTAGTATTAATAGTTCAGTTATCAAACTTATTGGGAGTTACGTCAATCAGGTATTTGTTTGCAACAATCCTAAGTTTATCCAACACTAAATAGATGTTGACAACTTGATATTACTTCCAATCACAACCTTAATCTATTAGAACATAGATAGATGGATTCAGAAGGACCTTTTATATGTACATTTGCACTAGGTCAAACATTAATCCCAGGAATGAATATGTCACTTTCCATTATCCGAACTGAACATGGTGGAACTAGAAACAATGGCTTTCTGATTTTCAGGAAATGACTTTGTGATGCAAATTATTCAGGGTTTCTTGCCTCTTGAAGCTTCAGTTCTGGATATAGAAGTATGGGGTTTTGGTGGGGAAATAGCAAAGAAGGACCAGAATGCATATAAGAACAGAGAACAGCTGTTCACAGCGCAGCGACGCAAGGTCAGTATTTAGAATTGCTGCTGTTCACTTTGTTGTGAAGGGTACGAAAAAGTCCTTTAAGTTTTGATATCATCTCTATTTATTTATTTCCTCCTGTAGGTTGATTTGAAAACTTTTGCCAATTGGGAGGATTCACCGGAGAAGCTGTTGATGGATATGGTTTCTGACCCCAATGCAGTTCGGCGAGAAGAGCGCTAGTTCTGTGCAGTTGGGATTCTAGTTTTCATGAATAGATTAGTTGACAGAACTCTCAGTTTACTCTGTTGTAATATATAGCCTGTAAATGCTGAACTTTTTCATACATATACAAAGCCATAGAACCAGACTTCCGAATTGCTGGAGAGATTTTGAGAATTTCTTGGGAGAACAGGTTGTACATAGTGATTTTGTCATGAAACCAGAGATGTTTTGAATCCTAGCATATCGAGAGTGAATGACAGTTGATGAACTCAGATTGTTGGATCTAAAGAGACGAAATTTCCTAAACTATGTAAGAGAAACAAAAATTCTGAAACTATGTACTGGAATTATCTAATCTATCTATGAAGATGAAGTTTTGGTTTATGTTTGTATTTAGCAGAACAGGATGAGTGCTCACCCAACAATTCTAGGCAGTCAGGGAACACAGACATTTTTTGGCTAGGTTTTGGGTTTTTTACATTTCAACCGTTTTTATAAATGATGTTTGTGGTTGTGTTTTAAAGAGAATGAGTGAAAATGCAAAAAAATTCAAATGAGTGAAAATGCAAAAAAATTCAAATCTGGCTAAAAAATGGTTGTGTTTTCTGAATGCCTAAACTTACTCGTCCTCACCTTATTGTTCAATTCTTCTTCATAACTAGGGTTTCATTTGCTTGTTTGTGATGTTGCAATTACGTTTTAGCTAAAAGTGGAAGAAAATGTGTGGATTAATGGCAAGAATATGTGTTATAACTCTCAGTTTTTTAATTGTTTTTTAAACCTTTTTTTAATTATTAAATTTTTTTTTTGAATTGGATCATTGACCATTTTTATTTATTAATTCATGTCCAAAGGCTACATGACTGACCCTATAGGGCTAACCAAACCAGGCCTGAAGGCTACAATATTGTTGCCACTTAATATTCTCGTCGCCTCCATCTTGCATGGAAACTTGTTTTCGTTATAGTCCATCGTCTCCACCTTGCATGAAGACTTGCTTTCGCTTCGGTCCAGTCCATCTAAGCAGCTACATTCAACATTCGAAAGCTTATCAACGACGGAACACATGTACTCCTAATAATCGAGTGAAAACTCACCAAATCCTAACTCTCAATTTGATGTGATAATTTTTGAATTGTGCATATAATGACTTGGGCAATGTTGGTTGAAAGCCTTCTATTGCTCTCATCTAGCTGAAACTATCAGATGGTTAACTTTTCGCGAGCCAAAACAACTCTTTAATCATTTAGCGGAAAATCTAGGGAGCCAGGCCTGGTACCGTTCATCATCTTAGATATACGCATCTCGAGAATGATGGATGGTATCGGGCCTAGCTCTCTAGAAAAGTTCATCATTTAATTGTCTTGCCCGAAATACATGGTTGGTACTCATTTCTATGGATAACTAGTCAAACAACCATGCTCGATAGTAAAACTACAAAATCAGTACCATCGATAACAAGGTAAGGCCATTCCAACATCGCCTATGAGTTGAACCATGTAGAAGTGATGTGCTCCAATGTTGTCTTACATTTCGAAAAAGGTCCCACATCAGCTAAACCTTATGCTTCATCTAAATCTAAATACAGCGCTCGAACCATCACACCTATACACAGATTGAAGCGATCGGGTTGGGCTAACACCTGCGGGCCTGGACCCAGAAAAGTCCCCAGGCCTTTCCGTAGAGATATGGCCTTCGAAAGAAGGAAAATCATGGACACCAGCCTCTTTGGTGGCCCCCATGATTTGTAACTGGTTTTTTGTATTCGAGTTAATTTCGTGTCCAAAAAAATTTCTTGAAAAAATGTAATTTTTAGTGACTGGTTTTTGTATTTTTATGAAAAAAAAAACCTTGAAATTTACAAAAAGACCTCAATTTTTTCGAAAAAAACCCTCAAAAAAATATAATTTTTTCTTTTTCGTAATTTCCTCAAAACAAAAATTTCGTATAATTTCGCGAAATCACAATCCTTGCTTGGAGTAGAACAAGGCTGATTTATCAGCAAAACAGTTTGAATATTGCTAAAAATTCCTGGAATAAGCATCCGAAGTACAGACAAAGGGCACCCAGCAAACTTGTAAGTGTTAATATTATTTAAGCTGGCAATGACTCTACAACAAACTCCAGCGAACTCAGCAATAGTAGTTTTGCTTCTAATTACATAAAAATTTGATGAAAGAAAGGAAGAATGCTACTACTCAAAAGCTATCTCCAGTTTCAGCACCACCATTGCAGAGCTGTGACATAAGCTTTTACTCCAACCAACCTCTTACTCACAAACAGATCAAGCAAATCATTTTCATCAGTTTAAGCAAAGCATCTTTAAGCACAGCAGCAGCAGAGATGCTCCTCTGTTTGGGAAAACAGGGGGAAGATAGCTTCAGCTCCTCAACAAGTACACAGTCGAGCTAGTTCTTGTGGGTATGGCAAAAACACATGGTAGTCTTCTTGACTTGCCTGTCTCGTCTTGGCCTCCTCTGCAACAACCTCACCAAAACAGGCTGGGCATGAATCACACGATAGCTGCTTTTTTTCTTGGTAGATCCAGAACAAGATGAGAATCTAGCGGCACTTGTGTTTTCTTGCCTCTCTGAACTAGTGCGCCACCAGATATGAAAAGGAAGCTTGCTCAACAGTTCTACTTCCTGCAAGAGTAGTTTACAGTTGAATCTGAACTTTGAAGCCATCGGTACTAATGCACAACCTTATTTCAGTCATTCAGTGTCAGAATTCAAGATGGATGACAAGGAATTTAAAAAAAAATTGTTGAAACTAAACGTTCATGAGATACGAAAAGACTACCTTACATGGGAGATGGCATGGCATGTGGTTAGAAGGACCTATATCGGTTTAGCTCTCATGCATGTTCAACTAAGCACTCCAGTGCGTAATTGTCAATACAACAATCCAGTTTCTATCACTTCAAGTTACCATGCTTGCTTCCATCACCATGATTGATCCTGCACCTGGATCTAATGGATCCAAGACCAGTTGATTTCTCAAAATCACATTAACAAACTCCAATTCAACCCACAGCTTCGACCAAAAAGTCCATCATGTTGAACAATCACTACCAATAATCACAACACGAGCACTTGCCTCCACTGAAATGGTGAAATCTATAAGAGTCCCTTAAGACAATTTTATGCTTGACAACTTCACTAACAAACTTATAAACAGAGTGACAATCACCACATACACGGAGGTTTTTGAAGATTCTGATGGTTGAACCCTCTGGAGTACTGATTAAACCATACGCAAGGGCAAGCTTCTCACTATGGTTCCAAAGATTCTGCTCTTTTTGCTCTTCATCTGTATCATGCAATGCAAAACTTGTATCTGGTACATAGCCTACTTCTTTAATCATCTTCATAAGATCCGCCAACTTTTTGTATATCTGTACAGCCTGTGGGTGGGAACGGTCTCCTATCCCAAACGAACTCAATTTGTTTTTCACTTTAACCCAACTACAAGCGGGCTGCTTCTTTATTTTATTGGATTTCATACGACTCCTAATGCTGTTCACATCCTCCCACCGTCCATTATTGGCACACATATTTGATAGAAGAACATAAGCCGAGTCATCTGATGGGTCCAACTTAAGAAGATGCTTGGCAGCTTTTCTCCCGAGCTCCAAATTGTTATGGGTTCTAGCTGCCGACAACAAGCTCCGCCACACGAGGTCAGTTGGTTGAACTGGCATTTCCTTGATGAAATTTTCGGCATCAACGAGTCTCCCTGATCTCCCAAGGAGATCAATAATGCATACACAATGCTCTATTCCTGGTGCAACCCCAAACTCTGCAGTCATAGAAGCAAAGTACGCAAGACCTTCATCAATGAGGCCCCCGTGGTTACACGCAGAGAGAAGCACAACAAAGGTAACATGGTCTGGCCTTGGTCCTACTTGTAGCATTTGATGAAAAGTTTCCCTAGCTTTCTGGAAATGACCATGTCTAGAGAAACATGATATCAATATATTCCATGTTAACCTTGACCTTTCACTTGGTGCAGGAAGTATTTGTAATACATCCTCCAGTTCCCCACATTTTCCATACATATCGATCACTGCATTTGTGACATGCAGATCCGATTCAAACCCTGTCTTAATAATAAGGTTGTGAAGTTGTCGACCCTCCTCTAATAAGGCCAGATTTGCACTAGCGGCAAGGCCACCAGAGAGATTGAAGTGGTCGAACTTCAACCCCATGCGGTGCATCTTCACAAAAAGCTTCAAAGCCTCTTCTCCACGGCCATGATGAGCATTCGCAGCAAGCATTGCATTCCATGATATGGCATCTTTTATATCCAACTGTTCAAAGATGATATTACTTGAATCGAGATCCCCACACTTGGCGTACATTGTGAGAAGAGAATTCTGCACATAACTGTTTGGTTCAAAACCTGTCAGCAGTATATGTGCATGGGTAGGCATCCCGTAATTTCTTAGATCATTTGAAGTTGAGAATGAACCAAGGACATTTACCATGGTAATGTAATTTGCAGGCATTTCATCCTCTCTCATTGATTTGAAAGTCTCCACTACTTTTTGTGGTTCTTCATTCTCCATATGTCCTCCTATGAGAGCATTCCATGTAACCACATCACGCCAGGGCATCGTTTTTAACACTTTTTCAGCATGCCCCATTACACCACATTTTGCATACATGGTGATCAATGCATTGCCCATGAGCAAATTTTGATGAAGCCCTGCACGGAATATAAGAGCATGGACAGTTTTTCCTTCAACCAGAGCTTCGGGACATGAACATGCTGCCAAAGCACTAGCAATAGCCACTTCGTTTCTTATTTCACTAGTTCCATTAGCCAAGAACTTTAACGCATCCTGGTACTCTCCATTTTGAACATAGGAAGCCATCATGGCATTCCATGAAATCAAATCCTTTTCAGGCATTTCATGAAACAATAGATCAGCATCTTGGCATCTTCTGGACTCGGCATACATAGTAAGAAGAGCATTGCAAAGAGAAATATTTGAATCCAATCCAAGTCTAACAACTAAACCATGAATGCCAGTTCCCCATTTCAAATTATCAACATTACTACAAACCGAAATCAAACTAGAAAGTGTCATAAAATTGGGTTTCACATTACCATCACGCATCCAATGAAACCATCTTAGTGCTTGCTTTGCTAGCTGATTATGCGAGTATGCAGATATTATTGAATTCCATGAGATTGTGTCCCGTTCCTCCATCCTATCGAAAACACAGTGTGCATCTGCAACACTCCCAAAGCTGCCAAACATCGATATAAGAGCGTTTCCAATAGAAACATTAGACTCAAACCCAGAAACCACAACATGAGCAAGAACCTGAAGACCCAATAATTCATCATCGAGTACCCCACATGAACTAATGATTGTAGCAAATGAGTTTGGGTTACAACTGACTCCTTCGCGCTTCATTCTCCAATAAATCTCCAAAACTTCTGCAGGTTCCCCATTATTAGAGCAGCCTACCATCAAAGAAGTCCAAGAAACAATATTCCTCTCAGGCATTTCCTCAAAAAATTTACGCATATTGGACATAAGCCCATAAGTGCCATAAAAATGTAGAAGTGCGGTACTAACAAAAACGTCAGACAACAACCCAAACTTAACAACAAATCCATGAATTTCTGTTCCTTGAGAAACCAAAAAAGCTGACCTACTACACGCAGTTACCAGACTAGCTAACACAAAGCTACTTGGTGAAACGCCTTGGACCCACATATTTCGGAACAAATTAAGTGCTTCCAAATATGATTGGGCTCGAACATAACCTGAAACGATCGTGTTCCATGATGCCTCATTTATCTGAGGCATGTTATCAAACACATAGCGAGCTAAGTCTATTCTGCCGAATTTTGAGTACATATTGATTAATGTATTCGAAAGAAATAAACTGAGGCTGATCGAATGTGTGAGATAAATGGCATGTACGGCTCTTCCAGTGAGAAAACTGGTAAATTCTGAGAACCCCTTTTGGTGAAAGAAAGAGATTTCGGGGTTCGGGTGGTCGGATAGGATTCGGGTTACATGGTTTGTGGGTTCTGCTCCTCCGCATGATGAGGTTGATGGGTGTTCTAAGCTGTTTAGAATAAGGGAAGAGGCAATGGTAGAGAATGTGAAATTGGGATTTAAAGCTGAGAGCCTTCTTGTGATCTTAGCCATTTCTGTTGGTAACTAGTTGAATCTGGTTGTTCTTACGAATGCGTCTTTGACTGAACTGTGTTTTCTGGATAGGTCGTACTAGTATACCGCGTGGAGGTGAGGATCGACTGTGATTTGCAAGGCTGCAAAAGAGAACAAATGGAATATAATCAATGGAATATAAAATAGTTTAGGGAAGTGTCTGACAAGTGCTTGAAGTGAAGAGTGTCCAAGAAGTGTACCAGGCATGCCAATTCATTACAGGTGAGAGGAGTCGTGTTTGAGCAGAGTCTGACAAATTGAATGTCCTTGCTAATATAATGCCATTCGTAAAGGGGGCCTTCACTACTAATGGGACTTCTTATAATGCTTCTCCCAAACTTAGTCCTCCCTTTCCCCTAGACCTCTCCAGTCTCCATACTTGAATATTTAACTTTTACTATTAGCTTTTACACAACTCTTCCTAAGAAGACTCCATAGGAGGAGCAGCCAACAACTCAAGTCGGACATTTTCCCCTCTTCCTCTTTCTCACCATAGTGTTGAAAAGAATTTTTCATGTCTCCCTTTTATTGTTTTACCAAGGAGATCAATACAAACTAACTTTCTCCATTCTCCACAACCGAACTCGCCTAGAAATTAAGATCATAAAACCAAAGCGAAATGGACAAAACAACGCAGCACGATTAAACAGATCTTAAAGTAAACACCACTCAGCAAACACACATCAAAACACAAAGAAGTAAACTTTGAAGAAATTGAAACAACCCCATATAAAATTCAGAACTAAAAATCACAGTGAGAAGCAAATATAAATAAAACAAAGAGAATCAACCACAAGTGATTAAATGCACAGAAGATAGTTTTACCCTTTTGGTGATGGTTTTCACTCTTAGCAACGGAGCAGAAAAACCTAATCTTTATGCAATTGGTGAAGATGAAGTCCAATGGGGATGAAATTCAACACTGCAAAAATCAAACTTTTCAGCAATTAAATAATTTTCTATACTCTATTGACAACCAAAACCTAATAAATAAATATATAAATTGAATTTTCAACAATTTCAACACTTACCGCTTGTATTTCTTCTCAAACACTGCACTGAGATGTCTTAAAACCCTAGGTTGTGAGAGAGAGAGAGAAGTAGAAGGAGAGTTGCAGGTGATGTAGGTTTTGAGTCCACGATTTTTTTCTTTGAAGGTGCGACCGTTGTTACAGTTATTGGTGGGTTGTGTTAAGACTAAGGGATTTTTAGCTAAAATTTGGCCGAGTGGAACTCTGGGCTAATCATAAGTAGAGGGTGATATTCAATTACGTATTTTAATGGATTGCGAAGAATTTTAAAATATGATATTTAATTAAAAATTAAAAATAATATATGTAAATTTAGGGTATTCAAATACGGATTTTAAATGACTGTTTTAAAATCCATCAAAATCAGGAGTATTCAATTCATGTTTTTCAAAAGTCCACCAAAATCATGGGGTATTCAAGAAGTAGCGGATTTTAATAGATTTGTTAAAGTTGTGGATACTAGAGTCATTCCAAAATCTAACATTCTCCCCTCGTATTTCAACAGATTTGTATTGACCATTGTTAAATAACACCACCATTTTCGCTGAAGGACATCACTACCCCATTTTTTTTGGAATTTGCTAAAGGACACTACCACCTTCCCTTCCTCGCCTTTTCTTCTCTCTTCACAGGAGTAGCACCACCTTACCCCACAACTTTCGGCCACACCATCATGCCCTACCACCGTTGGCTGCACCACCACCCACACTTCATATTCTCTTTTGTTCTGGTACTTTTTTTTGTTATTATTATTATTATTATTAATATTATTATTATTATTATTATTATTATTATTATTATTATCTTCTTCTTGTCCTCTATTTTCTTCATCTTTATTTTTTGTTCTTATATATTTTTTCCTTTTAATTTCTTTTTTTTTTCTCTCTGTTTTTCTTCCCCTTTTTCTATTTTCTTTTTCTTCTCCCATGTTTTTTTTTTCTCCTTCGCCCTTGCGGAGGTTCCTGCGACTTGCAAGTGGAAGTTCCCCACTTGCCAGAACCTTCGCGAGGGCAAAAAGAATAAGAAGAAAAATAAGAAGATAGGAGAAAAAGAAGAAAAAAACATAGAGAAAAAAAAAAGTGGAAGAGGAGGAAAAGAATAAGAAGAAGAAAAAAAAACAGAGAAGAAGAAAATGTGAGGGAGAGGAGGAGAAAAATAACAAGATGAAGACGGGAGGAGGTGGGATGAGAGGTGGTGATTGATGGAGAAGAGGAAGAGGGGGAGGATGAGGAGAAATGGTGGTAGCGTGGTGGTGATGATGATTGAAGAAGAAGGGAGAAGGGGGAGAAGTGGCGGTGGTGAGGATAACAGTTTGAAGTAAATAGTTATTTGTATTACTTTTGGACCATCTTCAATGTATTTGATTTTTTTTTTTAATTTGAAGTAAATTTCTCGTAGCATACAAACAATTGTTTAATTGATGTTTTGAGATATGTTTTTATGATTTGTGTTGGCATGGATAACAATGTAGGTGATGTTCTTTCATTCCTTCCTATGACTAATAACATATTTATAAAAATTCAGTGAATTTATAAGAATCAATAGAAATCCATAACAAACCAGTATAAAATCTACAAAATCTAATAATTTAAAATTCATCAAAATCCTTTGAAACCTTTTAAAATCCACGAGATTTAAAATCCTTCCGAATCCATTCAAATTCTGAATTGAATACCCCCTCCTTGGCCGTGTGCTCCTTGTGAGCTCGGGCTTTTGAGGAGTATTGGTTGGGTTTTAACATCTGCGTCGTTACCGTGAAGCAAGGAATGTGATTTCGCGAAATCTCTTGAAACTTCAACGAAAATTTCATTTTTTTGAAATAACGAAAATTAAAATGGAAAAATTAAAATTTACATTTTGTAGGTTTTTTTCGAAAAAATTTGAGAATTGTTTCCCTAATTTCGAAAATTTTTCATAAATTTCATTTTTCCGTTAAAATATAAAACTCAGCTACCAAAAATTACATTTTTTCGAGGATTTTTTTCATATTATCAATTCTTCTAATCATTTATTGATTTTAAAAAATCGCCTCTGGTTTTCTAATTATCATTTCTTCTACTTATATATTGATTTTTGAAACTCTGATTTTTTAATTATATATTGATTTCATGTTTGTTTTATTTCTTTGTATTTAAGCTTCATTTAATATGTTTAATAGATTTATTTACTTGTATTTTTTCACATTTTCATATACCCTCGACATTTTTTATGTATCCTTGAAATTTTTACATTTTTTCTTTACTCATCAAAATATTTCTTAAAATCAAAATACCGAAATCAACTAAAAAAACGAAATCACGATCCTTGCCGTGAAGCAAGATGACGATGTGCCATTGTGGCAGAGTTTTTACCTTTTTTTTTTTAAGAGTTGTTATTATATTGGTATGTGAAAACAAATTATATATGTTGTGATTTGTTCTATTTTAGTCCCCTATATTTTGTCAGATGTCATCTTAGCAATTCATGTATTCATTTCCTATTCTTAAAATGATGAGTTTATTTTGCCTCGATGGGTCTGCATTTTCTTTCCCTTTTTCTATGCTTGTTTGGTGGAACGTTCATGCTATCGACTCCTCTACATTTGTTTGAGCAAGTTGTAAAATCTTTGTCAGGGTTGTAACCCATTAGCTGTCTTTATTTGTCTTGTAGGCCATGTTTCATTTGTATTCCTTATTTGTTGGAAATATTAAGGCAAATATTATAGTTTGGAGACTAAATCTAGTTAGCTATAAGGGGATCAAAGTAAAAAAAAAAAAAACTCGTTTTCCATGGCCAACAAAATAGGGATGGTGGGATATCTTCCTTAGATGCCCCCATTTTCCATATATCCTCTTCCTATGGCTTTAGTTTTATCGATATTCATAAAGACTGAAGTTATGAAACTAATTATTAGATTTTCTACTTTTGAATTTTCTCCAACTCTTGTATAAATTTAGAACTTTCATTAGTTTCATTATACCTAGATTGTGTTGGACAATCTTCAAATATTTGAAATCCTACTCGGAGATAGAAATGCCGACATAGTAAGATTAATAGAAACTTTGGTATATTTCAAACATGCCATAGGATCAGTGATGCAGGCTGCTACCCGCAATTGTAGATAAAAAATAAGTTATTGATAAGAAATTAGGGTAATTTCGAGAATCATTCAATTGGAGGCAGTGAAAGCGACTCAACACTGCTATCGCAGATGTCACTCAATGTGACCAAGCCACAAGCTTGATTGGAAAAGGGAAGAATCACTCAACTCTAAGCAAGTAATCTTACAAACAATAATTTTCTCAAAAGCAAAGTTCTACTTTATGTTGTCAATTCTTCATATTTAAATTGACATTACAAGAATGAGAAAGTCATAGATAATTAAGTCTAACTATTTCCTAAATCTGACCATTTTACCAAGGCAGACAATACATCTTCAAAGATAACAAAAAAATAAATAAACTTACATTGATGTCATCGTGATGATGGTTCTTAGTGAAAGGCATTTCCACAAGTCCTAAGTTACCAAGACACTGATGAATCATTGTCATAAATGACAAAGTATTTACCTAAAAAAATTTTGTGTTATGCAAGAAGAAAACTTAGGACTTTGTAAAATAATAATAATAATAATAATAATAATAATAATAATAATAATGATCTTGTGCCATTAATGGAACTGTGTGCTTCATTTGAGAAGAAAACCCAAAAGGTGAGAGGAAGAAGACTTGGAAGGCATTCATAGACTCCCTGCTATGCTGCAATAAGATGCAGTTTAGGCCCCTTCTTGAGTTCTTGAAATGTCTGCAAAATGGGTCGGTTACCAAGCCTAAAATATTCAGAGTCCATAGAATCATAAAACTAAGGTCTCGCCCAAGACCTGTAATTAGGGGTGGGCATGGGACGAGATAGATATCGTCCCATCCCAAACGGGTTCGGGATGGGATGAGCATGTATTAAATAGTCATCCAATGAAGAATAACAAAATTTATTATCTCACATTTAATGTTAAATAGAAACCATATCGACAGCTGTTAAACGACATTTAATATTGTGAAAAAAAAAACAATGAAGAATTCAAAAAGCCAATCGCTGAAGAGTTAATGGTCACGCAAGCATGCCCACTAACTAGGGGGAGTAGATGATGATACATCAAATAAGTCTCCAATCACAACTGTACGCGTGACATATATAAATCATCTATCACAATGAACAAACACTTCGATCTCAACGCAAATAACAGACACGGTCCAAGTAGCCTAAAAATGCAAGACCAATCGTTAAAGCCCAAGAGAGCCCCTAACAACATATCACAAACAAATGCCTGAATCAAGGCCCAACATATCTCTTCCCTTGGAGAAAAAAGATGTTACAAAATAGACAAGTCATGACGGGAATCACTCCCCCAAGGACGTATCTCAATGAAAGAGGAGACCGTTGTGAAGATCATCTCCCCTCATCACGTTCTACATGCTTGTGTCACGCAGAGAATTAATGACGGACATTATATAAGGTAAATAGAACATTCGACCAAAGGTATGCAAATTCAACTGAACTATACTCTGTCCAAATTTAGCCTTCTCCCGCAGATTAACTGACTTAAGCATCGGAGTGCCTCCGACCATAAAAATGTGGTTTTTAGAAATCTAACATTATTTTACAAGTCAAATCGCTAGGAGACCAGATTTAGACGCATCAATGATGATATTGGGGCCAAAAGTTTTCTATCATGAACTATTCCCGTTCAAAACAAACTTTTATTCATCAAAACATACTCCTAAACTTTCACATGTAATCTGAGCCATTTCTTACTTTATTTCTTGATCCAATGGTATACAATATATGACAATTGTAGTGATGAGGTGGTAACTAGTTCATTTTAGGGCTTTTCAGACTTCTAGGCTACCACTGCACCAACATTGAGAAATGAGTAAACCATTTGCAGAGTTAATCACATGCAAGGATTGTGATTTCGCAAAATTTTTTTTTTCCGTAAATTTTGAGTTTTTTAATTATCATTTATTCTAATTATTTATTGATTTTTAAACCCACTTTCTAATTATCACTTCTTCTACTTGTATATTGATTTTTGAAACTACCATTTGATTTTCTAATTATAGGTATTTTGGTTTCATTTAATGTGTTTAATACATTTATTTACTTGCATTTTCTTTTTTTTTACATATTTAATATACCCTCGAAATTCATTATATATATTTCATGCAAGGATTGTGATTTCGTTTTTTGACGACATCTTGATTTTAAGAAATATTTCAATGTATAAAGAAAAAACGTAAAAATTTCAAGAAGACAGGGCGGTCAAGGGGTTAGGAAAGACAACCCTAGTGAAGAAACAAAGCTTTTGATGACCAGTCTCTCTGAACTTCAATGTATGTATTGGCAGGTATATCTTTGTTTTGATAAAAATGAGTTTGATTTTTTTTCCTGAAAAAAAAAAGTTTGACTTTTTCCAAAAAAAAAAAAAAAGTTTGATTTTTTCCGATAAAGGGTTTGATTTTTCCAAAAAAAAAAAAAGTTTTTGATTGATGCAATATTTCGGTTGTGCATTTTGATTTTCATGACTTTTTTATCATGTGCATTTCACTAACGTTTTTTTTTTTAAATGTGAAAGTTCTTGTTTAGCATTTATATCTTGTGTTTTTCAATCAATCATTTTGTTCACTTTAAAAACTCTCTAAGATAGAAACAGTAAAATCTATTGCATATTTAACTAATTGGTTTACTGATTATGACTTAGGTGATTTTATCACATCCTTTAAAACTGTACCTGCCATATTCCTATTGGATTCAGGGGAAAATTATAAAATTCAAGTCACCATTCAATGAAGGATAAAGACTACATTTAAATGTTAGATTTCCGTGGCTGTTGATAATTTTTTAAGATTGAGATTGTATAGATTATCCATTAATTACGAGCAACCCTCATTATCACCGCTTTTCGCCTTCTGCAACCCTAAATATCAACTCAAAGTGCTAACAATCTCCTGGGAGAAGAATACTATTAAAATTTCAGTTTAAGTGATAATAGTATTCATTAATGGTTTACTAGTGGATAATATTTAGTTTTTATGTCTTTGTTTCTCTTTCATTTATGTATCTGTTTTTTTGTTAAAGTCATTTATTGCATATTTAACTAAAATAGAAACAGTAAAATCTATTGCATATTTAACTAATTGGTTCCTTAAATAATTGGTTACTGAAGAGTTTCTATATATTGTATATTTAACTAACATAGAAAGAGTAAAATCTATTGCATGGTCTTCCTACTAATTTCTCACACTTCACATACCTTAAGAAGGAAACAATTATGTCTTTCCTAATTGTATATTGCATGGTCTATTGCATGTCTTCACTTTTTATTACTCCATACCTAATAGAACTATAATAGCTAAAGATAATCATCAAATTAAAAGTTGAATTATTTCAAAAAAAAAACTATTATAATTAATCTCTTATATAATTACAATCATTTCTAAATATGCCTACTACTTTGTGATTATTTTAATTGTGCTTTGAGCAAGTCAATATTTTAAAGTTAATATATATATATATATATATATATATATATATATATATATATATATATATATATATATATATTTAAATTATCAATATATATCTCACAATAGAAGTTTGACATGATCTATTCATATATAGATGATGCTTGCTAAGCTTTGAAATGAATAAAAATGACAAAAATATATGTTTTTTTTTACGATATTGAACAATGATGACATGGACCTTTGTGTTAGGTGTGTAAATATTCAAAAACCTCTCTTTCTAAGCTTCATTTATCTCTTGATCACCTAACTCGATTTTTAGAACATTTTGCTTCTCCATTTATTTAACTTAATGAAAAAAGAAAAAGAAAACGAAAACAAATATTACTATTCAAGAAAGCTTCATTTTCATATAAAAGTGTAAAGAGTGCTTGCAGACCATTCTTTATGCTACCCTGTCTACCCCTTGGCGAGTATTGTTTAAACTAGAATTTCACAAATTTTTGTTATTTTTAGGAATGATTATTTATTTTAAATATACAATATATAGAAACTCATCAATAACCAATTATTTAAGGAACCAATTAGTTAAATATGCAATAAATTTTACTGATTCTATTTTAGTTAGATATGCAATAAATGACTTTAAAAAAACAGATAATAAATGAAAGTGAAATAAAGACATACTAATAATAACCATTAATAAAACCTACATATTATTCACTAGTAAACCATTAATAAATACTATTATCATTTGAACTGAAATTCTAATAGTATTTTTCTCTCGTAAAAGATTGTTAGCAATTTGAATTGATATACAGGGTTGCAAAAGGCGAACATTGGTGATAATGAGGGTTGCGGACGGTTCCCATTCGTAATTGAATGGATAATCTATACAATCTCAAACTTAAAAAATTCTCGATAGCCACGAAAATCTAACATCAAAATGTAGTCTTCATCCTTCATTGAACGGTGATTTGAATGTTAAAATTTCCCCCTGAAATCAATGGAAATATAACATGTATAGTTTCAAAGGATGTGATCAAATCACGTAAGTTATACTTAGGAGCGTTTGGAATTGATGCCAGAAACCTAGTAAAATGTAGGATTGTGATCTTCAATTTCATTTCAATGAAGTCTTCTAGTTGGATAAATTTAACACCAGGTTTACCATAGATATTTTTGAAGTTGGAAGGTTTAGAAAAGTGACCGTCTCTTAGAGAGTTTTTAAAGTGAAGAAAATAATTGATTGAAGAACGCAATATATGAATGCTAAACAAAAACTTTCATGATTTAAAAAAAAGTGAAATGCAAATGATAAAAAGTCATGAAAATCAAAATGCACAACCGAAATACTGCATCAATCAAAACTTCTTCTTCTTTTTTTCTGGAAAAAATCAAACCATTTTTTTCTGGAAAAATTCAAACCCTTTTTTTTTGGAAAAAATCTAACAATTTTTTTTTTTTGAAAAAAATCAAACCAATTTTTATTAAAACAAAAACGTACCTGCCCATACATACATTGAAGGTGCAGATAGACCAGTTGTCAAAAGATTTGTTTCTTCGCTAGGGTTGTCTTTCCTAACCCTTTGACCACCCTGTTTCTGATTTGTTTTGAAAAAATCCTCGGAAAAATGTAATTTTTAGTAGCTAGTTTTTGTATTTTTATGAAAAAATCCCGAATTTTTCAAAAAAAATCTTGAATTTTTTTCGGAAAACCCCTCGATAAAATGTAACTTTTTATTTTGCCCTTTTTCTTTTCGTAATTTCAAAAAACGAAAAATTTGCCGAAATTTCATGAAATCACAATCCTTGATTTCATGTATCCTCGAAATTTTTGCATTTTTTCTTTACACATCGAAATATTTATTAAAATCAAAATACCAAAATTAACTCGAAAAACGAAATCATTATCCTTGATTACATGCATAAAATTAGATTTACGCCCCATAGTGGATAAAACCAAAAAAGCTTGGACCTAGTATAAGCAGTATGTGGAAATGAACTCTTAGTCCCCAGCAAATGTCATTCCACCCTTCTCTGCAAGGTGCGGTAACGATTGCGTTTAAGGCGTGTGAAAACATGGTTTTTTTACTGCAAGGTGCGGTAACGAATGTGCTTGAGTGTGAAAACGAGGTTTTTTATTCCTGAAGGGAATTGCTGCAAGTCTCATTTCAAACAATGCCTACAACACTCAGAAGTGAAAGTAAAGGATAAAAGAAAAACAGAGATCCATCGAGGCAAAAGAAACCCTGCATTTTTCAGTAAATGGAAATGTCAACTTGAGTGGAAAATGGAGGTAGAAATCCATGTTAATTGACATTAATCAAACCCATTAAAGGTAACATAGATCAAATTGAACATTGGTGAGCAACATTAACACAAACTCGGTTTCCAAAAGCAACATGATTCCTTACTTTACTTGTTGTAAAGAAAATAATTGAAGAATTGTATTATTGTTATCTTTGACTGAATACAAGCTAACTTCTAACTAATGTTGTAAAAACAAAAAAATTAAAACTTCTTATACAAAATAGATTCTGAGTGAATTAATCTTGGAGTGCAAGCCCTACATATTCAAACACTTGTCTTATGTAATTCACAAAAAAGAAACTCTTGAACATCTTTGTACCCTCCAATCTAACATAGGAAGCTATCATTGGATTTCACGCTTTCAAATCCTTTTCGAGCATTTCTCTGAACAATAACTCGGAGTCTTCAAGTCTCCCTGACTCAGAATACTAAGAAGAGTAGTGCAAAGACAAACAACCGACTCCAGACCAAGCTTAAAAACTAGACAATGAACCCCCCCTTCCCTAGTTCAAACACTCAAACACTGTTACAGGCCAATACCAAACTAGATAACGTGGTCAAATTAGGCCTTAAATTAGCATATTCATCCAATGAAACCATCTCAATGACTCTTCACATAGCTGATTGTGTGCATACGCTGATATCATTGAAATCCTGCATCATGAAAACTACCAACTAAAACTACCAAACAAGGATGCGAAAACTCTCAACGGATAAATTAGACTCAAATCCACAAGCCACAACATGTGAAAGAACCTGATAACCCAACCATTCATCCCCGAGAAAACCGCAAGAAGTAATCACTGTAGAAAAAAAAAACTCTGATTACAACTAACTTTTTCAAACCTCATTCTCCTATAAGTCTGCACAACTTCCCCCGGGTAACCATTCGCTCATCCTGGCCATTGCTACTAGAGACATATTGGCAAACCCTAGGATCTCCGCCGTTTTTGGCCGGCGACAAGCCGCTCGGATTTGTGCAACGCCTAGGAGCCGACACGCCGATACGATACTGCCGCCCTCAGGCCGACTGGTCCGATACACGAACGTTTTGGGTGCCCTGTGTCAGGACTCAAGGTCAGAGGCCTTCCTAATGGTCTCAAAACTCAATGTTCCATTTTGAAAAGTGCCCAAATGCTTAGCATCTATATTATAGGGGGAAGGTTTGAGCTCTTGACTGTGAGGACGTGTTGCCTCCATTGCATAGTCGGGCTAGACTGTACCGCTAGCATTTTTATTGTTCTCTTTGCATTGCTTTTCAACTTCAAACTTGTATTTCCATCGATTGATAGCATCGAACTAGTCTTGAGCAACGTCCTTCCGAACGTTCCTCCCCATTGTAATCTATTGAATGTGAATGAGAGATTTTACTGACTATTGTGCATTGTTATATTGTCTACAGATTGATATTGTGCATTCTCAAGTTAATATTTGTGCCCGTCAAAGTAATTACTCATAGACTTACTAGTGAATTGGATAGCTAGTGCCGCACGGATTACTTGTCCGTGACAGTTGGTATCAGAGCCAGAGCTTGTTGAATGCAAACCAGGATGCAGGAACTAAATGAGCGCCTTAGCGCTATGGAGGAACGACAGGCTAGTCGAATGCATAGACTAGAAAGCAGAATGGACCAGTTGAACACTTTGGGAGAACATATTAGTCGGTTGGATGGACTCTTTTCACTGGCAGACAGAGTGGATTCGCTGGCTGAGCACGTTGATAACTTAGAGGGACGGACAGTTGCTATGGAAGAGTCGCCTCACCCCACAGCTCAGGTGATGAGTGACTTCCAATTACAGTTGGAGGACTTATTTGCAAGGGTTGGCTTGCTGACTAAGGCCACAGGGACGACGGATCACCATAGGATGAAAGTGCCTGAGCCAAAGTCATATGCTGAGGCACGAGATGGGAAGGAGTTAGAGAACTTCTTGTTTGATCTGGAGCAGTATTTTCGCGCGGTGAACCCCGAATCAGAAGAAGCCAAGGTTACCATGGCGACCATGTACTTAGCAGGTGATGCGAAACTATGGTGGAGAACCAAATATGTAGATATGGAAGAAGGTCGCATCCTTATTAGAACTTGGGCAGACCTCAAGAAGGAACTCAGAAATCAATTCTTGCCTGAGAGCACTGATTTCTTAGCAAGGAGGAAGCTCCACACCATCAAACAGACAGGCAATATTCGAGACTATGTCCGACAATTCTCAACTTGCTTGCTAGATATTCGAGACATGTCTGAGAATGACAAAGTTTTCTGTTTCATGGAACAAGCTCAGCCTCTTCTACAAGCAGAATTGCAAAGGCAGAAGGTGACAGATATTACAAGTGCTATTGCGGTAGCAGAAAGGTTTAGCGATTATATGCCCATGACTGGATCCACTTCACTCAATCACTCCACAGCTAGAACTGGCAGTACCAATTCAAGCTCAGGGTCAAATGCTCGCTCACCTCACCAAAACTGGGGAAACTCAAGTCAGAACCGAGGAAACTACAATTCCCGGCCGTCCAACCAGAATTGGAGTTCCAACAAAAATTGGAATGCCAGCTCTAACAACTCAAATTACAACAACAAAGGAGGGCAAAACTACTCTGGGCAGTGGAGACCATCTGCCCCTGCCCCATGCATTCTTTGCAATAGCAGGGATCACCCAACAGGCAAATGTCCATCCAAACCAGCTCTACACTCATTAATGTCCTTGCTTCAAGCAGAACCTTCTAACTCGACCGCATCGAGCTCGAACCCCCACCAACAGTGAGACCTCCCAGATGGGAGCTCTACGCAAGCTCAATGCTGTCAAAGGAGAAATGTATGAGCACCCACACAAGAAGGCTTTGCAATTCATCGACATCACTATCAATGGGTTCCCTTCCCAAGCATTGTTGGATTCCGGAGCGACAGACAATTTTATTGCCCCAGATGAAGCTAGACGTGTGGGTCTGAACTTAGAAGGAGATGTGGGTAAGTTGAAAGCTGTCAACTCTGAGGCAATCTCTATTAATGGTATGGCTAGAGCTGTGCCACTACAGGTTGGTCCATGGGAAGGAAGATCAAACTTCTTGGTCGTTCCACTTGATGATTTTAAAGTGATTTTTGGCCAAGAATTCTTCCGAGGAGCTGTAGCAGGACCATTACCTTTCATGGACTCCTTGGGGTTTTTCGGACCCAGACTACGCATTGTACCAACCTCAATTCGACCAACAACTCATGATAGAATATTGTCGGCGCTCCAAGTCAAGAGAGGCTTGGCCAAAGGAGAAGATACGTACTTAGCTGTGGCAAAGCTAGAGATGGAAGATGATACTAGCAAAATCCCTGAGGAAGTTTCCCAAGTTATTGCTGACTTCAGCGAAGTGATGCCGAATGAATTGCCAAAGAATCTACCTCCCAGAAGGCTCATTGATCACGAAATTGAGTTAGTCCCTGGTGCCAAGCCACCCGCACGTAGTCCATATCGCATGAGCCCTCCAGAGCTGACCGAATTGAGAACACAACTAGATGGCTTGTTGGAGTCGGGATTGATTCGGCCCTCTAAAGCACCTTATGGGGCACCTGTTCTTTTTCAGCGGAAACATGATGGCAGTCTTCGCCTTTGTGTTGATTATAGAGCCTTGAAAAAAGTCACTATAAAGAACAAATACCCGCTGCCGCTCATTGCAGACTTATTCGACCAACTTGGATTCGCCAGATACTTCACAAAACTCGACTTGAGATCAGGTTACCATCAGGTCCGCATTGCTGCTGGTGACGAACCCAAAACTGCTTGTTCTACTAGATATGGGTCATATGAGTTCCTAGTAATGCCCTTCGGCTTGACCAATGCTCCAGCTACATTTTGCACCCTTATGAATGGCCTGTTCCGTCACCTTCTGGATAAGTCTGTGGTTGTCTATCTTGACGACATTGTGGTTTATAGTGGGACTATAGAAGAACACCTACATCATTTGCGAGAAGTGTTCCAAATCCTTAGGGATAATCATCTCTTTGTCAAGAAGGAAAAGTGCTCATTCGGCCAGACCCAGATCAATTTCTTGGGTCATGTTATTGGCAATGGCAAGATTCGGATGGACATGGAGAAAGTCAAGGCAATCCATGATTGGAACTCTCCTAAGAACGTGTCTCAACTACGTTCTTTCCTTGGACTCGCAAACTATTATCGTCGCTTCATAAAGGACTACTCTAAGAGAGTTGTTGCCTTGACAAATTTGTTGAAACAAGACCGAACATGGGAATGGGATAGGCAGTGTGAAGCTTCATTCCAAGACTTGAAATTGGCCGTGATGAAAGATCCAGTATTGGCCTTGCCAGACATCACCAAGCCCTTTGAAGTACAAACAGATGCATCTGACTATGCCTTAGGGGGAGTTTTACTTCAAGATGGTCACCCGGTAGCATATGAGAGTCGAAAGTTGAATGATACAGAGTCTCGTTACTCAGCTCAGAAAAAGGAATTGCTAGCCATTGTACATTGTTTACGGGTGTGGAGACACTACCTCTTGGGATCTCAAGTCCTTGTTAAAACGGATAATGCTGCAGCAAGCCATTTCCTTACTCAGAAGATGCTAACCTCCAAGCAATCTCGATGGCAGGAAAAATTAGCAGAATTTGACTTAGTATTGGAATACAAGCCAGGGCGCACTAACAATGTTGCTGATGCACTCAGTAGAAGGGCAGACCTTGCAGTGCTAACCCATACTGGTCCGAGTCACACCATCTTGGAGAAGATCAAAGTAGGCCTACAGACAGATCCACAAGCGAAGGCGATTACAGAGTTGATCAAGCAGGGCAAAACTCGACGGTTCTGGATAAAAGATGGAGCAATACTCACAACTGGTAATCGCCTCTATGTTCCGAGAACTTCTGGTCTGAGGAAAGAACTTTTGAGAGAATGCCATGACACCCATTGGGCGGGACATCCAGGTTGGAGACGAACACTTGCATTGCTAGAGAGGGGGTACTATTGGCCGCAGATACAGGAGGATGTAATGGCCTATGTTCGAACCTGTCTTATTTGCCAGCAAGATAAGGTTGAAAGAGATCGACCAGTAGGCTTACTAGAGCCCCTGCCTGTTCCAACTCGTCCTTGGAAAAGTGTTTCCATGGACTTCATTACGGGGTTACCGAAAGTGGAGGATTTCAGAAGTATCCTTGTAGTTGTTGACCGATTCTCAAAGTATGTGACATTTGTGCCGACCGGACTGACTTGCACAGCCGAAGATACGGCGCAATTGTTCCTCAAGCATGTAGTGAAGTATTGGGGACTGCCCGAAAACATTGTTAGCGACCGTGATGCTCGCTTCACAGGAAAGTTCTGGAAGGAGTTGTTCAAGCTCTTGGGATCCAAACTTAATATGTCGACAAGCCAACATCCCCAATCCGACGGACAGACTGAGCGCTTTAACTCTATGCTTGAAGAATACCTTCGTCATTTTGTAAGTGCAAACCAGAAAAATTGGGTGGGACTACTTGATGTTGCACAATTCTGTTTCAACTTACAAAAGAGCTCAGCTACTCACTCCAGCCCCTTTCAGTTGGCTACTGGTCAGCAACCATTGACACCACATACAGTACTTACCGGATACCAAGGACCCAGCCCAAGAGCTCTTGAATTTGTCAAAGCCTGGCAGAAAAACATTGAAGTTGCTCGAGCCTATCTTGAGAAAGCCTCCCGTCACATGAAGAAATGGGCCGACAAGAAACGACGAATTGATCCTTTTGAAGTCGGGGACTTGGTATTGGTGAAGCTAGATATGTTCAACAAGTATAAAAGGACAGCTAGAGCACACAACAATCTGTTTCGCAAGTATGAGGGACCGGTACAGATTATTGAGAAAGTCGGCAAAGTCTCATATCGCGTCAAGTTACCACATTGGCTCCGTTCCACCCATCCTGTCTTCCATGCAAGTAACTTGAAGTCCTACCATGCAGATGCCGCTGATCCCACAAGAAATGTATCTACCGCGCATTGCCTAAGCATCCTACTAAGCCAGATCGAGAAGTGGAAGAAATCTTAGCTGACCGCCTCATCAACAACACAGACCCGGATAGAGAGTATTTGGTCAAGTGGCAGGATGAACCTCCTTCAGAGATCAGTTGGGAGCCAGTCGAGCATCTGCTGCCATACCTCTCAAAGCTGGAAGAGTACTTGGAAAAGTTCGCTGCGAGGGCGTCAGCGAATTGAGTGTGGGAGAGTGTCAGGACTCAAGGTCAGAGGCCTTCGTAATGGTCTCAAAACTCAATGTTCCCTTTTGAAAAGTGCCCAAATGCTTAGCATCTATATTATAGGGGGAAGGTTTGAGCTCTTGACTGTGAGGACGTGTTGCCTCCATTGCATAGTCGGGCTAGACTGTACCGCTAGCATTTTTATTGTTCTCTTTGCATTGCTTTTCAACTTCAAACTTGTATTTCCATCGATCGATAGCATCGAACTAGTCTTGAGCAACGTCCTTCCGAACGTTCTTCCCCATTGTAATCTATTGAATGTGAATGAGAGCTTTTACTGACTATTGTGCATTGTTATATTGTCTACAGATTGATATTGTGCATTCTCAAGTTAATATTTGTGCCCGTCAAAGTAATTACTCATAGGCTTACTAGTGAATTGGATAGCTAGTGCCGCACGGATTACTTGTCCGTGACACCCTGGATCTTGTCTGGGCGCTGTCTCTGCACGGATTATAACCGCCGTTACGATACAGTCGACGACACAACCGCAGTTACGACATAGCCGCCGTTACGACACATTCGCCATTACGACGCAGTCGCCGTTACGACGCAGTCGCCGTTACGACACATCCACCGTTACGACTCAGCCGCCGTTACGATCCAGAGGCAGTTACGATCCAGTCGCCGACACACAGATCTGTGTGCTTCCGCTGGATCCAGGACCCCACGATTTTCTATGGATGTGATGTCAGCGCCCTCTGCCGCCATTCCTACCCCCACGGGACCTGGTCATGGAGAAACAGTGGACGGATCTACAAAACCTTCTTTCTCCCAGATTCTGGGCAAAGTTTTGGTGGACGACAAGGTAGAGACTCCGGTCGAAGGAACTCGTTTCCGTAAAGAGGGGGCACCAACAATCGGAATCACGGCAACCAATGAATTTCGCGGAGAAGCTTTCATGGAAAAACATGTTATTGTTCTCAAATTCTCCAGTTACCGACCAACCTTGATAGATATCCGCGATTCGATCCACAGAACTTGGGGAATTTTAGACGATTTTTCGCTTGGTTTACTCAATCAACGACACGTGTTAGTCCGACTCCAATCTGAGGTGGAAGCAAAGAAAGTTCTGTCGAGAGACTCTTTTTTTATTCGTGGAGTGCGCTTCAAAGCTTTCCGTTGGCATGATGGTTTCAGTTTGAAGGAGGACCCAATCTCGGTGCCTTTATGGGTAGAGTTGCCTAACTTACCTTCACATTTATTTCATCCACCTATTTTAAAAGCAATTGTAAATTCTTTTGGTGGTTTTTTGTGGATGGATGATCATACTCTATGCCTATCGCGCCCGGGATTTGCCCGTGTTTGTGTGGAGATGACTCTGACGGAGAAATTACCTACTAGAGTTTGGATTGACAGGGCCAATAATAGGGGGTTCTGGCAGAAGATAGAATATCCTGGATTCAAATACTGTGATTTTTGTTCTTTGATAGGACACCAAGAGGAGTTTTGTAGGAAAAAACTAAGTCTTCAGGGCGGTGGTAGAGCCTCAGATTTAGGTAAAACGGAGAAGGCGACCAAGCCAAAGGTTGAAACCAACATTTCAAGGCAACAATATGTTCATGTTATTAAAAAATCTACAATTCCAATTCCCACAGTGGGTCCGAGTGGAGCAAAAAATAGCCAGGGTGAAGAGATCAATGAGGACGTTGGGGAGAAGAGGCCGATGGCCAAGGATTCAGTTAAGGTGGTGTTGTCAAACAAATTTGAGTCGCATACAGAAAATATGGATGCAGAGGAGAGCGAGGAATTGGTACATGAACGTGCCGAGATGGTTTCAGAATCTATGGAAGCATGCCTCCTAGAGGTGGGGTATACAATTTCGGAGATTGCACATGTTATTGGTAACCAAGACCAGCCGTCGCAGCCTACAGATGGAGTAAATTCAGGGGCGGAAAGTAGTCGCATTGACGACATGAAACAAAAGGTTGACTGCATCTTTTCGCACCACCAAGTGGCAGCGCCGCAAGGGGCGGCTAGTACCTATTCAGGCGAAGCTCAAGTGGGGCAATCTGTCTCGGTTTTGCAACATTCAGCAAGTGTAGTGGCTTTGCCCCAGTCAGAGCTCATTTCTCCCCAACTCAGACCCTGCATCAAAACAGGGGATAAGGTAGTGGCATCTCCCCAGCCAGCTCATGGCCTCAGCCACACCTCGGCCACTGCCAGTCCACGGCCATCGCCAGTCCTCGGTCTCAGCCAGACCAAGACCCCAGACAATCCACGGCCCCAGTCGGCACACGTCCCCGGCCAGACTACGTCCCCCGACAGTCCCCAGCAGTCCCCAGCACGTCCCCAGCAGTCCCCAGCATTTCCCCAGCAGGCCTCAGCAGTTGGAACACGTCCCCAGCAGTCCACGTCCCCAGCAGACCCATGGCCCCAACACAGGGGATGTGTTACTCCCCCTGGAGCTTGCACTAGATTCTCAATCAGCGACACCGATGCATGGAACGACACAGGAAATAGGGGCAGCAACGGTGAAGCCGACAGTGCTTCAACAGTTGACAGAAGTGATTGCTATGCGAGCTCAACCCGCAGCAATCGGAAAATTTTCAGTACCCGTGGCAGCAGGAACCAACCAGGAAGGAAATGTTCTGTATGACGTCGCCATCCAGCTGATGCACGAGGGACAAACTTTGCGAAAAAAGAAAAAAAAACAATGAATCTTAATACTCTTGACAGTGCCACGGAAGATAGTGACGCGGCCGCATCGGATTCGGAGTTAGGGCCAAATGCAGAAGCTATCAGGGATTTAGATTTGGGGGCGCATTCCGATGAGGCTCTTCAGAACAAAGTCAATTTGGTGATACCTACGGGTAATCGTCGTAAGACTAAGAGGGGCAAACCATTCGCCAGAGTTTAAGATGATGGAAAATTTCATGTTTTGGAATGCTCGCGGGGTTGGAAATAAGGCCACGCGAAGGAGGTTAAAGAATATGGTTGTCGATCATAAAGTCAGAATTCTTATGATTGCGGAGCCTATGATTGATGCTAGTAGATTCACGGAGATTGGCAACAAACTCCACCTTGGCGGATTTGTATCGAATGACGAGTTGGGCGGCAAGATTTGGATTCTTTGGGATAATTCTCTTGTCCTTTCAGTGGTGGAGATGTCAGATCAGATCATTCATTGCCAGGTAACGGATTCTGCTTCGAAAACTTTTTAAATTTCTTTTGTTTATGCTAAATGTTCTGTGGATGAAAGAAGGGATCTATGGTTGAATATGACCACTTTTGCTGCAAATCATGACATTCCATCGATGGTCGGGGGTGATTTTAATACCTATTTGCATTCGGGTGACAAAATGGGGGGACTTGAGCCGTCTCTAGCAAGCATGTCACATTTATCTGATTGTATTGAAAACAGTGGCCTAATTGATTGTGGTTTCTCGGGTCCTCGCTTCACTTGGTGTAATAACAGGCGTGGCAGTGAGCGTATTTGGGCCAGACTTGACAGGATCTTTGTTAATTCAGCTTGGTTGACCGATTTGGGCAGTCCTAAAGTGGAACATCTCAGCCGAGCATTCTCAGATCATTCTCCGATGTTGGCTTCCATGCCAACCCAATCAAAAATCGGGTACCATGAGACCTATTGATAGAGTGGATGCCAAACTTAAACTGATTCGACGTACTCTCATACAGTGGAACAGGACGATCTTTGGAAATGTGTTCAGCAGGATCCGAACCTTAGAAGATGAAATGCACCAGTGGGAAACTACGCTTTTGGCGGGTTTTGCGAATAACAGTAATCAAGGTCTTAATGCTGATGCTAATTGGGATGTCCAGGCTTGTTGCAACTTACATCGATGCCAGGCAGAGTACAGATTAGCTCTCAAGCAGGAGGAGCTTTACTGGATTCAAAAATCAGGCGAAAAAGAGTTTAAGGAGGGAGATGCCTGCACTAAATACTTTTTTGGTTCTACTAAGTTCAAACAAAAGCGAAGAGCCATCAATCAGATTACTTTACCATGCGGTAGAATTATTTCGGAACCTGGTGAGATTCTTGACAAAGCAAATGAATTTTTTGCGAATCTGATGTCTTCTCAAGGGACTTGTATGGTGGATACAGATTTGTTAAATTGTATCCCGAAGGTGCTGGCACCTGGTCAATGCGACACTTTGGTCAGACGACCTTTTTTGGAAGAAGTGAGAGATGCAGTTTTCGATATACCCAAAAATAGTGCGCCAGGCCCGGATGGTTTTACTACTGACTTCTTTCAGTATTGTTGGGAGGTTCTTAGCATGGATATTTGGGAGGCAGCTATACAATTTTTTGAAGGAGAGGCGATGCCGACTTCTTTCTCGGCGAATTTCATGGCTTTGATTCCTAAAATTGAGAATCCAGGTTCTTTTGCTGATTTATCCCAATTAGTCTGTGTAATGTGATTTATAAGATTTTCAGTAAAATTCTTTGCAACAGACTGGTAGATCTTTTGCCAGTGTTGATTTCTCAGGAGCAAGGGGCTTTTGTTAAAGGCAGGTTCATTGGTGAAAATATTGGCCTGACGCGGGAATTGATTAGGGACATTAACAGGAAGATTTTTGGAGGAAATGTGATGCTGAAAATTGACATGGAGAAAGCATATGATAGAATGGAATGGAATTTTTTGCTTGCAGTGCTTAAAAAATTCGGGTTTACTGGTAGAAGCTGTCATCTCATTTCTAACTGTATTGCTTTTTGTGGATTTTCGGTTCTGCTTCAGGGAGCCTATAAATGTTTTTTCAGATCCACTAGGGGCTTAAGGCAAGGTGACCCCCTTTCTCCATTCCTTTTCATTATTGCTTCTGAAGTGCTGAGTAGAGGATTGAAGGCGGCTTTTGGGAACGGAAAAATTGGGTATTATTATACACCCAGGAACTGTAGTCATATTTCTCACCTTCTGTATGCAGACGACACTCTCATTTTTTTAAATGGCAGAAAGTCCTTAGTTATGGGATGCATGAAATTCTTGCAACGGTATTGTAGAACCTCGGGGCAGAAAATAAATGAGGGCAAGAGTTCTTTTACTGTGGACGACAAGGCAGCCGCGGAAAGAATTGTGGCGTTAAAAAGTTGTACAGGCTTCCAATGTCATGCTGCTCCTTTGAAATATTTGGGTGGGCCAGTATTCCAAGGGCGGGTTAAAATTTCATATTTTGAAGATTTGATTGCGAAGATTCAAGCTCGTATTCAGGGATGGAAGGCAAAATTGTTATCGCCGGGAGGAAGATTAATCTTGATCAAACATGTCCTAAGCTCGATTCCAATTTATATCCTTAGTACCATGTGTGTACCTAGGAAAGTTTTATCGAGGATTAATAGTTTGCTGGCGGATTTCTTTTGGGGGGAGTGTGAAGGACGATTGAAGAAAAAATGGGTGTCATGGGATAAAATTTGCTTCCCACAGGAGGAAGAAGGTTTGGGAATTAGGGACTTGACGGTGGTGATGAAGGCTTTTCGAATCAAGGCTCTTTGGAAACTAATCAATTCGGATTCGCTATGGGCTACCTTTATGCGAAGCAAATACTGGTTGCATGGAGTTGCATTGAATGGTCAACTTGTGAAAGGTGGGTCTTCTCCTTTTTTTTCAAAGAGATCATGCTTGGCAAATCTCTTATTTTTAGTAACTCGCTTTGGCGTATTGGCAAGAGCAATATCAGTTTTTTTGAAGAAAATTGGAACATGGTAACTTCTTTCAGAAGGTCGGCGGGTTTGGTTAGTCAAGGTGTTTGGCCTTCGGTCAATGAGGTGCTTTTATCCAATTTTGGATTGGTGAACCCAGACCTCCGACAATTGGCGCGCAATCTCTTTGCAGATAGATTATGCGGCGAGGAACATGTAGATGACAAATGTGTTTGGATACCGAACAAAGATGGGCTATTTTCCCTCCAGTCGGTATATGAAATGTTACAGAGACATGGGAAGGTTAATGAACTCAATAAAAAGATTTGGCATAACATTCTTCCCTCCAGAATCTCTGTTTTGGTGTGGAAAATACTTCGTAGAGGGGTTCCAGTGGATGGGGAGCTATACAGATGCGGTTTTAGCCTAGCCTCTAGATGTAGATGTTGCACCACGCCGAAGAGAGAATCTCTGAATCATCTGTTCCTGGACGGAGAACTGGCGATGCAGGTGTGGCGCCATTTTGAATTGATCTTTGATGTGCACATAAGAAAACCAGCAGAAATCTCTACGGCCCTTGTCATTTGGTTCAAGAAAGTCAAATTGAATACGCAAACAGGTGTGTTATTTCTTCTTACCCCTATGTTCATTTTATGGGAAATCTGGAAACAACGGTGCAAATGTGTCTATGAAAATGTTTCTCCAAATCCTGCTTTTGTGATTATGAACATTCGGCTTAATCTGCGCTTGGCAAACAATTTTATAAACCCCAAACAAATCAGCCGTGATAAGGCTCCATTACGGGCTTTGGGGTTACAGGAACTCCCAGTTCTGAAAAAGCTTGTTAGAATTGTTTTTTGGCAACCTCCGTCGCCAGATTTTGTGGCTCTTAATGTGGATGGATCCTCACATAAGAATCAGGCATCCGGAGGTGTGATCATTCGGGATTCTAGGGGTATATGTGTTGTGGGAAAACAAATGTTTTTTGGTGCAGGCTCCAATAATAAAGCTGAAATTTTGGCTCTAGCTGAGGGCCTTCGCCTTTGTCTCTCATTGGGTTTTAAAAAGGTGGTTGTTCAGACGGACTCGACGCTTGTTTGCGGCTGGTTTCAGGACACATTTAAAATTCCTTGGCACTTGGAGAATATTTTGAAAGAAATTAAGATGTTGGCGATGCAAATGACTCTAGCCTGCACACATATCTATAGAGGCCAACGCGGTGGCGGATGCGTTAGCAGATAGAGCACAGCGAGATCATCGGACTATCTCTTTCGTTGTGAATGATCTTCCTAGGAGAGTGGCAGGCTTGACTGTGCTTGACCGTTGGCATACGGCATACATACGCCACGGGGAAGAGTAGATGCAGGTTTCCTAGCTTTTTGAACGGTTATGGTTGATCTTGATGGGCAGAATCCGGCGCTCAAACCAGTCAGTAAGACTGGCTTCTTTGGTGGCTCTGCGGCGATCCAAGGTGCTGTCCGATGTGCGTGCTGCGGTGGGTGCTTCGGAGTTGAGCTGCCGAGGCTTGTGTGTGGCGACCTGCTGCTACGTTTCAAATTCGAAACTGCGGTTGGGTCGATTTCTGCACGCTGCAGAACAGAGTGCGCATACAGAGGGTGCGCTGCTGCTGGTTGGAGTTCAGCTGGAATGCGCATACAGAGAGTGCGCATACAGAGGGTGTCCTGGAGCTCAGCTTGGTCTGCGTTGCAGAGTGCTGGCTGGCTGGGCAGTCCAGTGTTCGGATGGGTCGTCATGTTGCCAAGGCTTGCGTGTGGCGACCTGCTGCTACTCGAAACTGCGGATGGTCTCTGCACGCTGCAGAACAGAGTGCGCCCTGGTTTCAGCGTGTTCTGTGTTGCAGCGTGGGCAGTCCAGTGTTTCAAACGGATGGATTATGTTGGTTTTTTTGTCTCCTTTCAGGATGAAAATGATAAGAGCCAATTCATTGATGAGAAGTACTCTTACGCATTGAGAAGGCACGAAGAGGAAATTGAGGTTGCAGATGGACAAGGTTGGTGGAAAGTCGACATGTCCAAAGAAGAGAAGTGTTTTGATCCATGCGGCAATGTAGTTGGTTTCAAGAAAACTCGTGCATTTATTCGTAATTTAAACAAGAAGAAATCACCTAAGATGGAATTAAGAACTTTTTGGATCATGTATGAGTACATCCTTTCTTCTTACACTGATGATGAAGGAAATAAGGTTCGAGAATGGGTGATATACAAGATTAGAAAAGACATTAAATATAACACCAGGGGAAGAAGCATGTGACGATACAATGTTTGTGTTTTCAGTTTTGTAACATCTCTCAATAGCGCAACCCTATGTATCATGAAATTTTGACTATGCCTGCAACATGCTTATTCCTACAAAGTGTTGGAAGGGATTTGTAAACATGGTATTGGAAGGATTCAAAAGCATAGTGTTGGAGTGATTCGTAAGGCATAGTGTTGGAGTGATTCGTTAAACATGGTGTTGGAGGGATTCAGAAACATAATGTGAAAATAGAATGATATAGTTTACTTATGTATTAAAAAAAAAAAAAAAAAAACCATTCGCTGAAAATCCCACCATCAAGGAAGTCCAGGAATCGAGTTCTTCTCCTAAAAAATTCTAAGAGCATTTGGCATAAGAACTCACATAAACATTGAACAACAAACCGATCTTAACCACCAACTCATGAACTTGAGTTCCTTGAGAAACCATTGAATCTGATTTATTGCAATCACTTAACAAAGTCGCAATCATGAACCCATCTGGCTAACTGCCTTGGATCCACAATTTCGGGAAGCCAATCTGGTCTTATGCATTTCTAACTTATTAAGTGTTTAATTTGCAGAACTTAGATGCTTTGTGGAGCCGTTTACTGTTAGAAACTCTTTAAAGGTAATGGATACCAAATTGATCATCGGTGAGCAAATATCCCCCCTAAAAATTCTCGACTAACAGCAACAGTAACATTGTAATATTTTCAATATGGTAAACTAACCTTAAGCTAATCTAATCCAAAAATCACAAAACATGACCAAAACTCAGTTTCTTAGTAGCTGCAAAAAAAGTATAATAAACTCAAGGGTCAGCAATGGTCACTTCAACCTCAACACCTGGTTCAATTGTGATCGAGGTGATCTGCTTCACAACTTCAGAAGAGCTCACAAGATCAATAACCCTCTTGTGAATACGCAACTCAAACCGATCAAAAGTGTTTGTGCCTGCAATGAAATGACAACCAGGAAAGGAAAATAAAAATTTTATATAATCAAAAAATTGAGTAATGAGCAAATGCACACAATGGCAAGGGTCAACAGACAATTGTTCTAACAAAAATTTTACCAAGATCGTTTTAAGTAAGAAACGTGAGATATAGTTCTATAATGTTATAATGGGGAACTCTTGGAAGATCATCTCTCGTAAAGCTTTGATTACGAATTAAAGTTTTATGAGATGTCAAATTTTCCGTTGCCTATACATCTGGATATCACCAGGTAAGTTGCCAGTTTTGAGTTCTTTGGGAATAGACGATACAAAACATAAAACAATTTCAGACACCTAATTCTATCATGCCAAAACAATAATGTTAGTCTTCATCTTCATGTAAAATTCTTGGAAATTGAAATTGCAGATTGCATGTCTAACTGAACACCAGTTCTATCAAAATTTGATTTAATAAAACTATCCTAGATGCTGACTGTTACCAATCAAATTCATGATGAGCAAAAACACATTTTGTTTAGAACTAATCAAGAAAAAACCCTACGGATTTTCACAAATCGCTTTTGACTCCAAGGGTAGAGCCACATCGTAATTAGGAGGCAGTTTTTAAAAAGGCAATGTCAAGATTTTCCATTTTCGTTTATACATTTTTCTCTTCTCTTTAACTTATCATCCGATGAATACATTCAGTTTTCTATCTGAAACTGTGAATCCATATGGTGAGGGTCTGTATACATGGTTGGATCATGGAAGCCGCGTTCTTTATTCCATAAAAAGCAAGGGACAGAGATTTCTCCCTCGCTATAACAATATAAGCGCTTCCTTGGGGGTTAGACGAGATGTCAGTCACGATCACAAACCCTATTCCTTTGGTGTTTGTAAGAGCAAGGCCTTTGTTAACAAACCCAACACATCCACATTCATCGAACTATTAAAATTCTCCCAGCTAAGAATATCTCCAACAAACACATTTTTCTGACGAAATCAGTTAACAATGAAGAACTTTATTGATAACCTGAATTCCTACAGTTGTGCAAATATAGACTCTTTTGTGTTCTTATACTAAAAACAAGAAGTTCACAATCATGCGATAATTGATAACTAAATTACTTTTACTTTACAATGACAATGGCAACCAATTATTCATTACAAATAGGGGGAAGCTTGTATTACCTTCACCACAGGGAGCTTTCCTCGTGGTGATGCGCAAGACCTTTGTAGGCATCCTCACGGGTCCCTTCACTTTCAAATTCTTGTTCTTCGCACCATTGACAAGATCAGCACACACTGAAAACAAACAAACAGTTATTCCATCTCTCAGTGACAAGATAACAGTAAAAAAAACGTAATAAACAACCAATATACATATATACCTTTTTCGAGATTCTTTACGTTCTTGGATGAGAGTGTAATTCTAATGCGATGCTCGGATTCTTGAGGTTCCTCATAACCCGGCTTCATTGGTTTCATCATTGCCACTGTTGCCATATTTTCTAGTTCAAAATCACTGCATGTAGGCAAAAACATCCAAAATATATATGCGGCAGAAGAGGAGGAGGTTTTAAAGTTGGATTTAGGGTTTGAGAGTTTGAGTTTGAGTGAATGAGAATATGAGATGAGATACGGTAAGATACTGAGAAACCAAGAAATAGAAACAGAAAGATCATATTGCCTTTTTGCCTTTATGAGTCTCAATTGTATATGAGATGAGATACGGTAACATTATGAGTCTTTACCTTGTAATCCGGGACTTTAGGCTTTGTATCTTTTGTCGTAATTTTTTTTTCTCCCATATACTCTCTCTCTCTCTCAAACAGGATTCATTCAATTAGAAGAGATGCTCTAATCTATGTACGTGATTCTCAATTGGCAACACTAATAAGTTGATATCCCATGTAGTGAACAGGTATGCCACAAAAAATTAGAGCAACTTGGTGAAAAATAATATTTCATATCAACAGTAGCTATTGGACAAAAGTAGCAGAGTTTTTATTTGTTCTATAAGCTTTCTTTTTATGGTTAGTCTATTACAAAACTGATGTGAAATCCTTTCGCAATTGATTGTTCCCTTTGTTTCTTCAAGATACTAGTCACTGATGTTCTATGTTTCTCCACTTTTATGAGATGTCAAATTTTCCGTTGCCTATACATCTGGATATCACCAGGTAAGTTGCCAGTTTTGAGTTCTTTGGGAATAGACGATACAAAACATAAAACAATTTCAGACACCTAATTCTATCATGCCAAAACAATAATGTCACCTTGGCTTGGCGATATGATGGATAATATTAGTCTTCATCTTCATGTAAAATTCTTGGAAATTGATATTGCAGATTGCATGTCTAACTAAACACCAGTTCTATCAAAATTTGATTTAATAAAACTATCCTAGATGCTGACTGTTACCAATAAAATTCATGATGAGCAAAAACACATTTTGTTTAGAACTAATCAAGAAAACCCTATGGATTTTCACAAATCGATTTTGACTCCAAGGATATAACTTCATGAGGAACAAGCCAAATGTGTTCCTCTCACAGCACCTTTGCTTATCCTGTCGCAGAAGCTGTTCCTGAAACTCGAGCAGAACTTCATTTTTTCACTCTCATTCACTATTCATTATAGTCAAAACTCTAAGAATGGTAACAAACTGATAAACCCTGATTATTGTAAGACTCTGCCCACTGAATCTGGTAACATTGGGAAAGAAGTAGAAAATGTGAAGCTTGTCATTCCCAATCCAATCAAATAATAATCACTGATAAACATACAAAAGCAATACAAAAGAACCCATTACGCGTGACATACATATTATCAAATACACAAGAAAATCACTGCATGTAGGCAAAATCATCCAAAATATGTTGATTCAACCTCGAATCATCAACCTAAACTTCTAGCATTGAATATGATCCAAACTACTACAAACCATCAAAAAATTTCACTAGTGGGATTTTAACTCATAAATCATGCTTTGATTCAAACAAGAAATTTCATGTTCTACTTCTACAGTGGTACTGTAGTTCAATGCTTATTCAAACAACTCACGATGTCGAAAATTCTAACAATCATAAAATAGAACATGCACTCAATCAACACCAAACATGTATGAGTTGTCAAAGAGCTCACAATCAAAACCTTAAATTTACCTGCTGTTGTTGTTGGTCGTCTCGTTTGCACTATGGGTGATGCGGCGGGGCATAAGCTGACTCTTTGAACAAAAACCCTGGGCAGGTTCTTTCTTAAGGAGAGAAGATTAATCTATATAAGCACTAGTATTAGTCATTCTTATTTTTTTTTATGGGTTTTTGGTTGCACTATTAAAAGGTGTTTGTTTTTTTGTTGTAAATCCATTTAAAAGTCTTAATAAGAAGTGAGACACTTTGTTTGTAGTTTTGATTAGAAGTTGAAGTTATGATTAGATGAAATATCAAAGGGGGTGTCGATCACTTAACACTGAGTGGTTAATGAAAATTCATTCCAATAATAACCTTATAACAAATTTGTAATGACCACTGCTGTCAGGGACGGATTTACATAGGGTCAAGTGAGGGCACTTGCCCCACTGACTTTTGAATACAAATAAATAAAATAGCAAATCTCAGCTAATAAAACTTGTGAGAGAGGGCATTACACGTCCATTGTTGGAAACCTGTTGGCAAAAATTTAATTGCCTATAATCAACATTGTTTCTTGTATATAACAACAAACTTTGAAAAATATATAATAGATTTGCCGTATCAAAATGTTATTTTTAAATTTAGTATCTAGAACAACTCTCTACTAACTACTAAGTATTTTAATTTTATGAAGAAGTATTAATGAAAAAAAAATAATGAAGAAGGTTTAATAACAAGCACAACTCTAGGAGCTAGACATTCGCTTATGTAATCCGGTCAAAATTTTCTTTTAAAAATCCTTATGCATCGCCACGCCCACCCCTCGTATGGTGCTAGCAGTGCACTTGCCCCCACTGATTTTTGAAATTTTTTTTTGATTTTTTGCACTTGCCGATCCTGACATTGACGATGTTATCTCGCCTCACCCCTTCCTCTCTTCCTTTGTTCTTTCCGATGCTGACGACTCTGCCCGATCCTTTCGTCATTTCTGCTCCCTCTATCTATTTACAGTGAAATCGACAACCGCCCCGCCTCATCTTCTCTTCATCTCCCTATCTCTTTGCTTGATATATTTACCTTTCCCACCATCGCCAACAGCCACCAGCAACCTTAACCTCTATTGTCTGCTTTGAGGAAAAATAATGTTTTTTAAAGTATTTTCTTGAAATGAATTCGTATATCCTTTAGTTTTGTATTTTATTAATAGGATTTTTCTGGATATACATGAAAAATTCAGCCCATTAATTTTTCTTCAAGATACATGTTTGTATCTCGAGATACATTTGTGGGTTATTATTTAAAGGGCATTTTGGTAATCAACGTGAGCTTTTTGACATCAACGCACATTGAATGCTAGTCCTGGGGGAGACTGCAATGATGATTAATGTTGGGGGTAACCTTCAATTAGTTATTTTTTATAGGGGACAAATCGCAAATAACCCAATTTTGTTTGTAAACTTATAATTTTACATTTTAAATTAATTCTTGCCCCTTAGCTTTATATACCAATTTGATTTGTCTCTCATATATTTATCTTTTGTGCTTCTACAAAGTAGTTTGTTGGATCCATTTTCTTCCCCCATAGAATAGATGTTTATTTAGCAATTGGTGTTTTGTATAATTACTAGTATGCCCCGTGCCGTTGGCACTCCACATAATTTTATTTTTGCTAAATATTTTGTACTGAACACCATCACTATCCCGTTATCGCTCTGAGTAAGTATTGAATGTAAGCCTATTCTAAGGTAAAAATATATATTATAAAATTTAGGGTTAGACTCAGTCAAAATTGAGCCAGTTGGGGCAAAAATTTAAACGTCGTTAATAAGTTCTCCCCCAATCTTTGAATTCGCCAAAACATGAAGTTTAGCATTTTTGTTTAAATATGCATTAAGATGTCCGACTCATTTTTTCTAGTATGACTGACCCGTGTCATTGCTTTGAAAAATGTTAAAGTCGTGAAGTACGTTATACGCTTTTTTAATTATAAAATATATATTTTGAAAATTTTAGCACTTGTATTGAATAATGATTTTGTTGGAAAGATCTTCAAAAATGCATTTCAATGATATTAAGTTTACCAAAATCCGACAACGATATAAATAGTTATGATAAATTTTCCTTTTGCTAAAAGGAAAACACAATATTTTCTCTCCGCCACATGTACATTCCACCAACTTTTTTTCAAAAGTTTTTCATTATCTTTGCCCTTTTACATATTTTAAATTTACAAATATATCATCATAGGAAATGAATTTCAACCCTCAAAATTCAATACATTTCCCAACTTTCAATCCTAACCATCTTCTATCTCTAATCCTTTTGATTTGACTTTGTTCCAGTCAACAATGAATAGTAAAACATCACTCTAAATTGTAATATAGAATTTATGTATTGTTCGAATTTTAAAAATTTTATATTAAAATAATTGATTGTTATATTATCATTAATAATTGTGATTCATTACTCCCCCCCCCCAAACAAAAATCATGGCTCCATCACTGACTGCTACCCCTCTTATCCACCTCATCTTTATCACGCGAGCAGTGCGCCACCATCCCCCTCCCTGGCATCTCCTCTTCCTCATCCCCTTGCTCTTTCTTTTTTTCTTCATCTTTGTTGAAGATCAGAATAATGAAGAAAGATATGGGGTGATTTTTTGTGGTGGAGGAAGGGGATTTCTATTTGGAGAAGAGAAAATAGGTGGAAAAGGGATTAATGTTGGTGATTTTGGTAAATGGTGGGAGCTGTGGTGGTGGCAAAAATGTCATACAACTTCAACTCTGCACCTAAAAACAAATATTTTTTTTAATAACTTCTAATCAGCAGGCTATTCAGAAGCAAAAAAAAACAATTAATTCAAAAGTTCATTCAGAACTTTTAATTCCAATTAGAAATTAGCTTCTAACACTTAAAAATAACCATCGCCTTAAGCTCAATAATCCTTTTAAAAATAAAATAAAAATTCTATAATCCAATTTGAACGATTGAAATGTGTCCCATACAACACTCGATAAATTGAATATTACCACCATTATAATGTTATAACTCAAAAGTAACATAAAAGTAAAAATATTTGTCTCCCACGACCCACCCACCACTAACATAAAAAGGCGCTGGAAGAGATAGTAGATGAGTACTATTGGTGGAAATCGGAAATAAAATTTGAAAGCTCTTGGTAATTAGTATAATGATTACAAACCAAAAATTGGTAATTAGTATAATTTGAAAGCTCTTGAATACAAACCAAAAAAAAAAAAAAAATTGGGAATAAAGATTATGAATACAAACTAAAAAAAAAATGAGCTTAAGGCGATTATGAATACAAACTAAACTCACAACAACATTGGTAGAGCTCAAGAGGCATGGGAGATTTTTTATTTTTTTACTAGAGGTTAATGAAAAATTGGGATTTTAGCTCTTAAAACTAGAGTTCATGAAAGCTAGAGGAGATCCTCAAGTTGCAAATAAGTTTAGGCTTGGATTGCGTTTGGCAACCAAAAAGTATTAGGACTTATCTTACAAATACTTACGCCATGACTTATTTTTCAACCTCGAATAGTAGAACTATTATTCTACCACAAACACTTCAACATACTCAAACTAACAATCAATCTCCTCTAAATGTACTCTAATAAGTAGTTATTGGTTGGGTTGCGATTATTGTGTTGTGATGACACATGAATGATCGCTTTTCCATTACATGAGACACCGGAGGTGAAGGTTTTATGCTGACGAACTGACTTGGGCGCCCTTTCGCCTTACTAATTAGGAAATGGAACCTAAGAATACTAATCAACCAAATCTGATACAAGAAAATATAAGATTTGACAGTTGCGCCAGTCAAGTGGCTTCATGTTAGTCAATCTCTCTTCCACGGCCAACACGCTTATCATAGTAAGACCCCTCGTCTCCTTGTCCTGTGTGGGATGACATCCCTTATCCCTTATTGACTTGCTCCTTATCTCTTATTGACTTGCTCGAAACATAAGAATGGTGATATATTGTTTTATGTCAGTCCTGACCCTTTCTTTTTTTCTTAGAAAAGCTGTCGACGACTGACTGACTGACCTATGGATGGTTGAAATGCGCTCTAGGTAATGACCCCTCGTCTCCTTGTCCTGTGTGGGATGACACCCCTTATCCCTTATTGACTTGCTCGAAACATAAGAACCGCGATATATTGTTTTATGTCAGTCTTGACCCTTTCTTTTTTTCTTAGAAAAGCTGTCGACGACTGACTGACCTATGGATGGTTCAAGGTAATGAGGTGGAGGTGATGACATGCTTGGGTGCAAGCAAAACTTTCCACACTGTTTTAACATTTCATCAAAACACAAAACAAAACCATCTCATTTAAATCTCCCCCTCCCCTCCTCTGCTATGCCCTTGTCCATGGTAGAACCACCACCACCACCAAACGAAGCATCAATGGCTTCCTCATCAACTTCAAAACCCAAACCCACCATCGAAGCCTCTCTCTCTTCAGTGGGCAAAGAACTTCTCCAAGACATCCTCTCGAGACTCCCTGCAAACTCCTTCGCATTCGCCTCTTGCGTTAGTCGCACTTGGAACCGTCTCTGCTCTCACATTCTCCGTCGCCCCAAATTCGCCTCCGCTTTGTCACTCAATCGACACATCGAGGTTCGTTCTCCAAACCCTAACACTCCCCAAATCAATTCTCTATTTTTCTATCTCAATTTGTGTTAAAATTTGATTTTTGTTCTCAGATTGCTGTAAAGGAGGTTCTTGATAAGGTTCTCGATAAGCCAATTCGACCACATTTCGCCATTGCTTGTGTTGGGCAGAACTTCGACATGAACACCGTTCACCCAATTGTATGTACATTCAACTTTCCCCCTTTTTTGCTCCCTTTGTGGTTTAATTGAAGTTTTTGTCTAGCTTTTTTGTTGAAAAGATCTTAACTTGAATTGATGAAGTTGATGAAAACACTTGGCTCGAGCATCCCAATTATCACATCTCAGTCTTATGGTTTAATTGGCCGTGACGCAATTACAGACGAATTCAAAGAGGTGAACTGGTTTAAGATTAAGTTGTTGAAATTTTGAATATATATATATATTGTTTTGGGTTTCTTTCATGCAGATTGGATGAAGTTGTTGAAAAATTCGATCTTTGTGTGTGTTTTTTAATAGATTAAGTGGTTTGAAGATGATGATGACCATAGCCATGCGTATAATGGAATAGTTTTGATGGTTGGATATGTTCCAGGACTTAAAGTCACTGCAATCCCCTTATTGCAACGAAGGGATGTAAGAGGAAACTATAATTTTTTAGCTGATTCTTTCGTGTCACCGCACAAGTAGTTCCATGTTGGTGTGAATGTTGATTAGAGCTAATATATATTCAATTTCCTTTTGACTTTAGGAGCTTCCTCCAATGGAGAATGTTGACAAATTTGTGACGGATATTAGAGAATTTTCGGAGTATGTATCTGGTTCCACCTCCCCTGTTGGGATTGTGATGTTTGCTGTAAGAATCTATTCCTTTTGCCAGGTCTTGATTTTTGCTTCTTACATGATATACTATGCTTAAATAATATTATACCACATGAACTGAATGATGTTTCAGGATCGGTGCGCTGAGATGAGACCTGTTCTGGATAAGTTAAGTGAGTATCAATTTTGCATATTCTGGTCATTTGTTTAATTAACTTGGAAAAGCTAATCTAATGGGTTTGAATTGATAGATAGTCACTGGTACCTTTACTCATTATAGTAGCTGAGATGACTTTTAGTCTTTTTTTTTTTTTTTTTTTTGAAAGGCAAGCGTGTCGCCGGTGGGTATAGAACCCAAGACGTGGGAGTTAAACCACCACAGCCTTAACCATCCAACCAGGCTACCATTGGCAGATGACTTTTAGTCTGTCATGATGTTCTTGACTTTACCAAGTTGTAATGCATCTCTTCTGCTGCTTTTGTAGATTATGCTATGTCTGAGAAAACCGTTATTGCTGGTGATGAGAGTGCTTCCTTTTTATACAGCGTTGGAGTGGAGTCTATCCATCATCGATTTAGCTGGTGCAACGATCTCATACAACAAAGACAGCTGAATATCAGGCTTGATGCGATTTCTCTTGTATTTGCAAAGGATAGAGGGAATCCTCATGGTATTATATCTTCTTATGTAGTCTTCATATCAAATTTTATCAATTGTTTGTGAAATATAAGCAAATGCATAGTATATCAATGTGTTGTTTATGGATGGATGCAACACGTTACTAGAGGTATTGATTCTTCACAAGTCATGATGAATGACAACGGCTGGTTAGAATTCCATGTGGGAAAGTAAGCACAAGATAAATCTTTTAACAACTATGTTTTACTAAACAAATAACCCCCCTTAACAGTAACTATAACCAACAATTATGGAGATTCGTATACCCTTAGTTTTCTGGGTTCTAAGCAAATGTGGGGTAGAGGTTCCCGAAACTAAGCAAACTTTGGAAACATGCTTATTCAGTTGAAAGTGACATGTAAAATACAAATTTCTATAAGTAGTAAAGTTAAAATTTAACTATAAATAATGAAAATAGTTGACAGGTAAGAACCCAAGCTAACCTAAAACAATAACTTTTTCAAAATTTCACAAAGTGCTCAAGTTCAATCTACGTTATTATTTTTTCTTATTTTATTTTTTTTGAAACAGAGACAACTTAAGATTTGAGACCTGCTATTCTTTCCAAACACACCTCAACCCCTTATAGTTCCAAGTGAGAATTGTAATCTCCATGGAGATTCACAGTCCCTTATCTACTTGGAGAAATTCACCTTGTATGTAGAGGTGTAAGTTGCATCAGATAGGAGCTTAACTACGATGTCTCTGTTATTTACCCACAAGATTCCAAGTTTACTTCATGTTTCTAACAGGTGTTCCACATCCAAAGAATCGTGCGAGGGGCGGTGAGTCAGTGGAGGAGCAATGAGAATTATGAGATCTCATCACAACAGTCGAGTTGTGAAGTAGAGGACTAGAGTTTGAATTGTTGTTGCATACACCTGTGACCAGCCTAAAGCAGATGGAGGAAATTGTGGTGCTGGTTGATGTAGCTTACATCAGAATCACAAAGTGGGAGGAGGATTTGCCACAATCATGCTTTTAAGTTTTGGCATGTAGACTTGCACAGTTCGTTATTGGTTTGAGGGTTAAGATGGAGAAGACAAAGGTTGTGTGGGGAACACTTGTGGATGTAGGTGTGTTGCATTGCACTCGTGTGGGAGGAGGAGATGGCATGGTGGTTATGTGGTGGGTTTAGATGTAGGTTTGGGTTTGTTTGATGTTGTGGGCATATATGTGGGCGAACAACTATGATAAGGAACAATATGGGTCCGGTCCATCAAGCGGTCAATGATAGGGTGTGAGTCTAAAACATGTTTGACTTGACTTGTGGGTCGGTCATCTGGATCCGAGAGTGGAAGCATGTCCACGACCAAGATGGGATTCAAGAGGAGTAAAATGGTTGTGCAAACTCACTGGGTTCGCAAGCGATTTCGAAGCTTTTTCTTTTTCCAACCAAGGGATGGTTTGAATTCGCATGGTACCCTTGGTTCATGTGGCTACTCCTCGTGCATCAAATCTGCCCCTTAGTAGGGTGTGAAAGTTGATCGTGACCATTGAAATGCAAGGAGTGATTTGAATTTGCATAATGTCCTTGCCTGAATGTGGCTATTGCAACAAGTATAGGTGATCGTCAAATCAGACTCACTGAAAGGGGATCGCAAAAAGGGGGTACTAAAGGAGTGGACAATTTGCAATTTAATGAGCTATGTGGTCCTAGGCATTAGGCGAAGCGGTGACCCTGTCCTAAGCGTCGCTAGCCACTTAGGCAAAAGCAACAAATTACGTTTAAGAAAAACATATTAATAAAAAAATATATATATAGTCCTAGGTCGCCTAGGCGAGTCTTTAGCAATTTGTTTATTTATTATTTTTTTATTTTTAAATCTACGTGTAGCCTAGGCTTGCCAACCGGAGACTACATTGCTCATGAGGAAGTTGAGAATACTATCAACAAAGTTCAAAAAGATCAAATTCCAGAAGATTCCAAGGGAAGCGAACATGGCTGCTGATTTTGTAGTGGCTACAATAGCAAGAGGACTCATCTATGCCAAAGGGGTTATGGTCGAGTGGTTAAGGCCTTGTGGGATTCATCCCCACGTCCTTGCTTCGAGACCCTCCGGCGGCATCATTTCTTTCGGGGTGATGTTGACCTATAGGTGGCACCTCGGGGATAGGTTACGGGATCCTATACAAACCTGGCTCAACTTTCAAAAAAAAAAAAAAAAAAGGACTCATCTATGGTGTTTTTGCTCAACGTCCTCATCAAATAATCATGATGCGAGAAACAAAGCCCTAAAATCAAGCCCACCATTACCCTTATTCAAGTAATCAAGTAGAATGAAAAATGGTTTAAAATCATATTTAATTCAAAACATTCAAATAATTCGCATAACTCAAACTTACAACTCATCTTAAACGTAAATCTTACAATATTGGCATTATCAGTGAATTTGTCATCCTTATTCATTCTTTCAATTACAAAGTTTAATGCTACTTGTGTCTAGAAAAGTCAAAAGAAACATGAACGATGTAACGTGCCTAACTTTTGTTAATTATATTGACAATCACAAGTCACAAAGTGAAAACAAAAGGAATCCCAACAACTCTTCTTATCAGTTCTCAAACATCAAGTAGTTCATCACCATCTATTATACCGCCATCATCTTCATCAAGAGAAAGATTCAAAACTTCAAGTACACCTTCTAAACTTTCAAATGCATCACCTTCAAAATCCACATCCTAGTTTCATCTTATTCAGAAGATTTCCTTGATGGAAAGCGAATGTTGGACCCTTTTTTAATCCATAAATAAAATATCTTAAATAAACAATGTCCAACTAGTGTCCAACCAAGCTCAACTGGTCAGACATTTTGGACACGTTGATTAAGTGTGTGATACGTCTCAGAGCAGTGTACGAGAAGTGTCGGTGTCCGACATACTTTGAAATTTTTGGCGTGCCCGTGCCTTAGAGGTAAAAAGTGTATAAATGGATCAATAACTATGAAATTGCATAAAATGTAAGTATAAAATGCTAGGGCAGTTTTGAAAGTTCACTATTTGTTTAGGGGGAGGGATGTAGGATGTAATATGTTATGTAGATCCTCGTTATGGGGATCTTGTTGGTCTAATTTGTAATTGTTACGCTCAATTATATTGGACTCGTTAATTGGCCATAATTGATCTAGAGTGCCATGAGATTATTTGGACTAATCAACCGACTTTCACCCAATATATTTTTTATGTACCTCTTCTAATTAACACCCATACTACATCAATAAGGAAGATCACATATTTAAGTAGATTTCATTAAACATCAACATATCACCATACAAGCCAATTTCATATGTCAAAAAAGGAAAGTTATACTATAACATGATTAAATAAAGATCCGCCATAATAATTTCAAGGTATCATGAAGAAATCAACAATAAAAAAAATCACTTTTGGTGGTTTGTTAATTGTTTCTTTTATTTTTGCCATTCGTTTTTGTGTGCTTGGGTGAATTTGGGTAGTGAAATTCCAGAACAAAAATTACATTGAAATCTTATTTTTGTAAAAATGAGTTAAGTTTTGATTTGTGTTGACAATTGAGTGGCAACTTTCTCGATCAGTCCTCAATTATTCAAATTCTTGGAGAACATTTTTTTGTAAAATCGCATCGGTTGAATACTGTTCATCCACGATCATTCAAAACACAAATGATTTTTAATTTTAAAAAGAATATAATGGAAAAAGTGTATAACATGTAGGGGTAGCTTTCATCATTGTACTTAGGTAGCGTAGTTAAGCCAAACCTGTGTTATTTATTAGTAAGATTATTTTAAGAAAAAGGAAATTTTTAATTAAAAAGTTAGGTATTGGCATATTAGGGACAAAACTAGTTTTTACTAACTTAGAAGGACTCCTTTAGTTTTCATTGTAAATTAAAGACACTACATACACGTGACTAAATGAAAACTATATTATTTGAGCTCTGTTTGAGTTGAAAATTTAAGAAAAATTAAAGACCAACAATAGAAACAATGTGTCAAAGTTTAAATTCGTTTCGACATGTGTGCCTTAAGATACGTGCTGAGTAGGATAAAAGAAACTTCTATATTAATATCACGAAGCAAAGGAGGGTCTACCTTAGCTGCGATACAAGCCGGCCAGTTGGATGGCTAGCGCCCATTGTCCAAGACCACTCAAAAGGGAGGTCCTTAAACACTCATAATCTGATTATCAAGATATTTAATGGCTGAGATCTAAACACGTATCTCGAGAATAAAGTCGACATGGTTTGAAACTTTGGCACATTATATTTAGTGTTAATATGTAATTTTTCCTGAAAATTTCAGCTCAAAACGAATTAAAAAATATTTTTTTAAAAATATAATAGGATACTTAATTTACAATGAAAACTAAAGGAGTCTTCCTAACTTAGCAAAAACCATTTTTTGTCTTTAAACTCTTCATGCTTCTTTAAAACATCGGAGAGAAAAGGAAAAAAGTATAAAGAGTGATTGGAGATCTCTAAGTACCGAATCCAACTTAACTTCATTATTATTACTTAGTGTCGTTATTGCATGTTTGCTCTCAAGTTAATTCTCATCTTTCCCGAGTCTCGAGACAGCAATTGCCATATCTTTTGATCTTTTAATGCCATTTCAAACGAAATGTCGATTTATTGAACAGATGCAGGGGAGATTTCTTTTAGTCTTGCACTGGCAACAGGTGTATCACCCGTGGGTCCCTCATACAAGGCCGCTTCAGTTAGAACGATGGGCAAAGAATTTGAATATTCGACATGGCTCACTGCGCGAAGAGAAGGATCTTTAGAGGCGCTTGATGGTCAAAGAATTCTTATTGATATTGAATATGGGGTAATTTCTTTGAATTAAGATAGGATTATGGTGATGGTAAGATTTAATAGAAGTTTCCATTGTTCAATAAAAAGTAAAAACCCAGTGATAAGACTATTACATGTGGTGGAGTCCACACTGTCGGGAGCTAGATTGGCTGAAGCTCTGTTACAGCGCCACTATGACTCTTGGGACATGTTTGGTGCTTTGTCTCAATTAATTTTCACTCCCATATACTTTTTCGCCTTCATGGTGTTGTGGCTCTATGCTTCAGTTGAGGCACCAAGCAACTCAATTATTGTATTAAATAATTTCTCTGTACTCCCCTGCCTGTGACTCCCGAAGCGACTGTCTGCGATTTGTCCCACTTCGTGCCCCATACAACATAGGATGATATTGACCCTATTTTATTTTCTCCCTTGCCATTCAGAAAATAAGAGAAAATTTTCATGTAGCAAACACCATCTATAGTAACTCTTAGATTCAAACATATTCCCTCATTACATTTAGTTTTACGAAAAGATAATCAGTTCTGTTATGGATTTGTGTATTTTGGGACATTTGCTCACATCTATGTTTGTTAGAATTATGGTCAGTCGTAAATAGTTTTCTGCTATTGTAGTTTTCTGAAGTGACCCTTGGTTAGTGTAGGGAATCAACTGTAGTCCTTTGCTTATGACAATCATTCTAAATTGTGGCAGATCGACGATGATGTTTCTTTGGATGATTTGTACATTGGGGTTACAAGACGAAGAAAATATTCCATTGGAATGGAGAAGACGAAGTTGATTTCATCCTTGGCGTTTCATAAAGTACTCAAGTAAGATATTAAAAACTTCATTTTCTCTATTATTTAATTGGCTCGAATTCAAAGGCGGATTGTTAGCTAGTGTGTATCATCTTAAGGTATTCTATCAAAATTTCCTTGAGCACGGAGATGGTGCTGACTGCAAGTTATCACATTATTGCTCACTGATACAGTGTATTAAACCTGAGTTGTTAGCTTAGTGATATAGTTTGATTTGCTTGATATCAAATAAAAAGTTTCAGGGTGACATGAATGCATATGGTCATTCAGTTTATTTCAATCAAAATTTGGCTATTCATTGACTGATGTTGATTATTTAGTTTGTTGTACGTTATATTTGCTGTAGTGGTGCAAGGAAATTTAATTTTAAATTTCATGCTTGTTTCTCCTTTTATTGATTCTCCATATCTGAAAATGATTAGGCAATAAATTACTCTCCCTCTTGTCTAACGTAACAATTCCTTAGTATTTCCTTGGAATTAACTTTTCTGAAAATGTTATAGAGAGATTAGGTAATACATTACTAAGGGATAACTTCCTTCTTGATCCTCCTTTTGTTTCTTTTCCAGCCTCTCCCATTTCAAAATACTGAATTTACACAGCTAAATTGTACAGTAAAATATGCTATTGCATTGCTCCTTGGTGAAAGCGTCATGGAATTTCTTTTGTGCCTCCTTGGGGTCTCATGAATTCTTTCAGAAAGCTTGCTTGATGTCCTAATTCCTAAAGAGTTCGAGACGCATAGACAACTCAGAGGGAATTGGTACATTGGTGTGGTAATTGATAGTTAATACCCTGTGGCATCATTGAAATCGCTTTGTTCTAAGGAAATATGTGTGCATGGGAAAAGAGGTGGGTGGTAACTAACTGTTTGGCATGGCCCTGTTTGGAGAGGAGTGACTTTTATATTCGGAGAGATTAGTATGTCAGTGACAATATTTCTTTTGTCATTGCCAGGCTCTTTGTACTCATTTCAGATACTCGCATACATACTTTTTTTTTTGGTTGCCAAAACAGAATAGCTTCATTCATTCAAAAAGGCCAATGATCGAGGAACTTATAGGCCAATTATAGCCTGATTGATTAACAGCCCAACGAGCCATTAAATACGCAATTGGAAAAGGCATATTCCCAAGAATACCCAGGCATTCCTGAAACCCACAAAAGCACCTTATGCATTTTTACCTTGTGATTGTTAAGATTTCCCTTCCACAAAATTGGTAGCAGTTGATCTCACTTTTTTTTTTACATAGGACAACCTATTGTATTGGTTTCGTGGATTCATGTGAAGTAAATTTGTGCTTTTATCGGGACTAATGTATATCTAAACTAATATTGTTTGATTTGGATTTATGTTACCATTCTATTGTATATAGACACATCATATCATAGTAGCAGCAGTACAAAATCTTCCTCGCACTCGTAGTTCTGATTAAACTTGTTATATAGGACATCAATTGCCATTTATGTTGTTAAATTATATTGTCTGTTCTAAACATGGACCCATGTCGATCTATATCATCACTTAATGAGTTTCGTAGTTGTATTACCAATTTATTTGAAGCCAATTGTTACTGTTGCATTTACGAGGAGAAATGTTTTCTTTTGGGGTGGTATTGCAGGGGAGATGAAGAGTACCTATTTGTCAAAGGTGATGGAATTAAAACAGGCGATTCTTTCCGTTTCTTCCGTCCTGATCCAAATATTATTATGGCGGAACGCAACGCCATCTTTCAAGAACTAAGAGACATGAAGCAGCAAAATGGTGATAAAAAGGAAGTATTTGGAGGGCTTATGTTCGCTTGCTATGGCAGGGGTGTGGCTTTTTTTGACGACCGAAATGTTGAAAGTTCAGCATTCTTGCAGAACTTCCCTGGTGTCCCCTTAGCAGGAGCATACTGCTGTGGTGAAATCGGGCGAGGTGGTCCAGTCTCAGTTAGGCAAACTCATGGACAAAGCGTTAGTAATTGTTTTCTTCATGTTTATAGCTCCACTTATCTTATAATGTTGCACTCTCCAAAACCTTAGGAACCAAAGATGTCTATTGTACAATGTGGGTTTGTTCCAATAAAAATACTTTGCATAGAGATATTGCTTAAACCTTTTCAATGAAAAGAAAACAGAGCAATAGGAATTTTCTGGTGTCGTGCATTTTTTAGTTATGTTAATTACACAGGTCAACGATACAGGTGAAGGGAGTAAAGCAATTCGTCCTTTTTATGCATCTTTACTTCCTGCTAAATGATCTACAATTCATTTAATTGAAAATAGCATCATACAAGAAGCATAGGAATATATGATTATAATAGTCGATGATGAAAATGGTATTGCAAAATTAGGGATTTGTATGTCCATCGATTTCATCCTCGTAAACGATCAGAGATGAGGAAGCAAAATGAATATTTTTCATTGATGCATCTGAAAGTGTTTATAGCCTGTTTTCAAATATACTGCATTAGACGTTACACGGAGTTATCATTAAGAAGGTATTATTGAATAGATCCAGATAATTGACAGTCATGATTATGTTCAAAGCTGCTTACATAAAAACATGCTCGTTGGTTTCGTCATTGCCGATGTTGCCATATTTTCTAGTTCAAAATCACTGCATGTAGGCAAAAACATCCAAAATATATATGTTGATTCAATCTCGAATCATCAACCTAAACTTCTAGCTTTGAATATGATCCAAGGTACTACAAACCATCAAAAGTTTCACTAGTGGGATTTTAACTCCTAAATCATGCTTTGATTCAAACAAGAAATCTCATGTTCTAGTTCTAGAGTTATATTGTAGTTTAATGCTTATTCAAACAACTCACGATATTGAAAATTCTAACAATCATAAAATAGAACATGCACTCAATCAACACCAAACATGTATGAGTTGTCAAAGAGCTCACAATCAAAACCTTAAATTTACCTGCTGTTGCTGTTGCTGTTGGTCGTCTCGTCCGCACAATGGCTAGAAGAGGAGGAGGTCTTAAGGTTGGATTTAGGGTTTGAGAGTTTGAGTTTGAGTGAATGAGAATATGAGATACGGTAAGATACTTAGAGTTTGAGTTTGAGTTTGGATTTAGGGTTTGAGAGTCTGAGTTTGAATTTGAGTGAATGAAAATATGAGATCGGTGAGCAAATATCCCCCTAAAAATTCTCCAAAACCTTAGGAACCAAAGATGTCTATTGTACAATGTGGGTTTGTACCAATAAAAATACTTTGCATAGAGATATTGCTTAAACCTTTTCAATGAAAAGAAAACAGAGCAATAGGAATTTTCTGGTGTCGTGCATTTTTTAGTTATGTTAATTACACAGGTCAACGATACAGGTGAAGGGAGTAAAGCAATTCGTCCTTTTTATGCATCTTTACTTCCTGCTAAATGATCTGCAATTCATTTAATTGAAAATAGCATCGTACAAGAAGCATTAGTAAGAAGTGAGACACTTTGTTTGTAGTTTTGATTAGAAGTTGAAGTTATGATCAGAGAAAATATCAAAGGGGTGTCGATCACTTAACACTGTGTGCTTAATGAAAATTCATTCCAATAATAACCTCATAACAAATTTGTAATGACCACTGCTGTCAGGGACGGATTTATATAGGGTCAAGTGAGGGCACTTGCCCCACTGACTTTTGAATACAAATAAATAAAATAGCAAATCTCAGCTAATAAAACTTGTGAGAGAGGGCATTACACGTCCATTGTTGGAAACCTGTTGGCAAAAATTTAATTGCCTATAATCAACATTGTTTCTTGTATATAACAACAAACTTTGAAAAATATATAATAGATTTGCCATATCAAAATTTTATTTTTAAATTCAGTATCTGGAACAACTCTCTACTAGCTACTAAGTATTTTAATTTTATGAAGAAGTATTAATGAAAAAAATAATAATAATGAAGAAGAAGGTTTAATAACAAGCACAACTCTAGGAGCTAGACATTCGCTTATGTAATCCGGTCAAAATTTTCTTTTAAAAATCCTTATGCATCGCCATGCCCACCCCTCGTATGGTGCTAGCAGTGCACTTGCCCCCACTGATTTTTGATTTTTTGCACTTGCTGATCCTGACATTGACAATGTTATCTCGCCTCACCCCTTCCTCTCTTCCTTTGTTCTTTCCGATGCTGACGACTCTTCCCGATCCTTTCGTCATTTCTGCTCCCTCTATCTGTTTACAGTGAAACCGACAACCGCCCCGCCTCATCTTCTCTTCATCTCCATATCTCTTTGCTTGATTTATTTACCTTTCCCACCATCGTCAACAGCCACCAGCAACCCTAACCTCTATTGTCTGCTTTGAAGAAAAAGAATGTTTTTTAAAGTATTTTCTTGAAATGAATTCGTATATCAATATTTAGTTTTGTATTTTATTCATAGGATTTTTCTGGATATACATGAAAAATTTGACCCATTAATTTTTCTTCAAGATACATGTTTGTATCTCGAGATACATTTGTTGGTTAATATTTAAAGGGCATTTTGGTAATCAACGTGAGCTTTTTGACATCAACGCACGTTGAATGCTAGTCCTGAGGGAGACTACAATGGTGATTAATGTTGGGGGTAACTTCCAATTAGTTATTTTTTATAGGGCACAAATCGCAAATAACCCAATTTTGTTTATAAACTTATAATTTTACATTTGAAATTAATTCTTGCCCCTTAGCTTTATATACCAATTTGATTTGTCTCTCATATATTTATCTTTCGTGCTTCTACAAAGTAGTTTGTTGTATCCATTTTCTTCCCCCATAGAATAGATGTTTATTTAGCAATTGGTGTTTTGTATAATTACTAGTATACCCCGTGCCGTTTGCACTCCACATAATTTTATTTTTGCTAAATATTTTGTACTAAACACCATCACTATCCTGTTTTCGCTCTGAGTAAGTATTGAATGTAAGCCTATTCTAAGGTAAAAATATATATTATAAAATTTAGGGTTAAACTCAGTCAAAATTGAGCTAGTTGGAGCAAAAATTTAAACGTCGTTAATAAGTTCTCCCCCAATATTTGAATTCGCCAAAACATGAAGTTTAGCATTTTTGTTTAAATATGCATTAAGATGTCCGACTCATTTTTTCTAGTATGACTGAACCGTCTCATTGCTTTGAAAAATATTAAAGACGTGAAGTACGTTATACGCTTTTTTAATTATAAAATATATATTTTGAAAAATTTAGCACTTGTATTGAATAATGATTTTGTTGGAAAGATCTTCATAAATGCATTTCAATGATACGAAGTTTACCAAAATCCGACAACGATATAGATAGTTATGATAAATTTTCCTTTTGCTAAAAGGAAAACACAATATTTTCTCTCCGCCACATGTACATTCTACCAACTTTTTTTCAAAAGTTTTTCATTATCTTTGCCCTTTTACATATTTTAAATTTACAAATATGCCATCATACGAAATAAATCTCAACCCTCAAATTAAATTCAATACATTTTCCAACTTTCAATCATAACCATCTTCTATCTCTAATCCTTTTGATTTGACTTTGTCCCAGTCAACATTGAATAGTAAAATATCACTCTGAATTGTAATATAGAATTTATGTATTGTTCGAATTTTAAAAAATTTATATTAAAATAATTGATTATTATATTATCATTAATAACTGTGATTCATTACTCTCCCCCCCCCCCCCCCCCCCCCCCAATAAAAATCATGGCTCCATCACTGACTGCTACCCCTCTTATCCACCTCATCTTTATCACGCGAGCAGTGCGCCACCATCCCCCTCCCTGGCATTTCCTCTTCCTCATCCCCTTACTCTTTCTCTTTTTCTTCCTCTTTGTTGAAGATCGGAATAATGAAGAAAGATATGGGGTGATTTTTTGTGGTGGATGAAGGGGATTTCTATTTGGATAAGAGAAAATAGGTGGAAAAGGGATTAATGTTGGTGATTTTGGTAAATGGTGGGAGCTGTGGTAGTGGCAAAAATGTCAAACAACTTCAACTCTACACCTAAAAACAAATATTTTTTTTTTAATAACTTCTAATCAGTAGGCTACTCAGAAGCAAAACAAACAATTAATTCAGAAGTTCATTCAGAACTTTTAATTCCAATTAGAAATTAGCTTCTAACACTTAAAAAATAACCATCGCCTTAAGCTCAATAATCCTTTTAAAAATAAAATAAAAATTCTATAATCCAATTTGAACGGTTGAGATGTGTCCCATACAACACTCGATAAACTGAATATTACCACCATTATAATGTTATAACTCAAAAGTAACATAAAAGTAAAAATATTTGTCTCCCACGACCCACCCACCACTAACATAAAAAGGCGCTGGAAGAGATAGTAGATGAGTACTATTGGTGGAAATCGGAAATAAATTTGAAAGCTATTGGTAATTAGTATAATGTAATGGTTAGAGAATAAAGATTATGAATACAAACCAAAAAAAAAAAAAATTATTGGGAATAAAGATTATGAATACAAACTAAAAAAAAATGAGCTTAAGGCGATTATGAACACAAGCTAAACTCACAACAGCATTGGTAGAGCTCAAGAGGCATGGAAGATTTTTTATTTTTTTTACTAGAGGTTAATGAAAATTTGGGATTTTAGCCCTTAAAACTAGAGTTCATGAAAGCTAGAGGAGATCCTCAAGTGTAAAGAAGATCTCAAGTTGCAAATAAGTTGAGGCTTGGATTGCGTTTGACAACCAAAAAGTATTAGGACTTATCTTACAAATACTTACGCCATGACTTATTTTTCAACCTCGAATAGTAGAACTATTATTCTTTGCTGAATCTAGAAACTTTACTTTCCAAATATTTTAGAAATGTGATCACAAACACTTCAACATACTCAAACTAACAATCAATTTCCTCTAAATGTACTCTAATAAGTAGTTCTTGGTTGGGTTGCGATTATTGTGTTGTGATGACACATGAACGATCGTTTTTCCATGACATGAGACACTGGAGGTGAAGGTTTTGTGCTGACGAACTGACTTGGGCGCCCTTTCGCCTTACTAATTAGGAAATGGAACCTAAGAATACTAATCAAACAAATCTGATACAAGAAAATATAAGATTTGACAGTTGCGCCAATCAAGTGGCTTCATGTGAGTCAATCTCTCTTCCACGACCAACACGCTTATCATAGTAAGACCCCTCGTCTCCTTATCCTGTGTGGGATGACTTCCCTTATCCCTTATTGACTTGCTCGAAACATAAGAACAGTGATATATTGTTTTATGTCAGTCCTGACCCTTTCTTTTTTTCTTAGAAAAGCTGTCGACGACTGACTGACCTACTATGGATGGTTGAAATGCGCTCAAGGTAATGAGGTGGAGGTGATGACATGCTTGGGTGCAAGCAAAACTTTCCACACTCTGCTTTAACATTTCATCCAAACACAAAACAAAACCATCTCATTTAAATCTCCCCCTCCCCTCCTCTGCTATGCCCTTGTCCATGGTAGAACCACCACCACCACCAAACGAAGCATCAATGGCTTCCTCATCAACTTCAAAACCCAAACCCACCATCGAAGCCTCTCTCTCTTCAGTGGGCGAAGACCTTCTCCAAGACATCCTCTCGAGACTCCCTGCAAACTCCTTCGCATTCGCCTCTTGCGTTAGTCGCACTTGGAACCGTCTCTGCTCTCACATTCTCCGTCGCCCAAAATTCGCCTCCGCTTTGTCACTCAATCAACATATCGAGGTTCGTTCTCCAAACCCTAACACTCCCCAAATCAATTCTCTATTTTTCTATCTCAATTTGTGTTAAAATTTGATTTTTGTTCTCAGATTGCTGTAAAGGAGGTTCTTGATAAGGTTCTCGATAAGCCAATTCGACCTCATTTCGCCATTGCTTGTGTTGGGCAGAACTTCGACATGAACACCGTTCACCCAATTGTATGTACATTCAACTTTCCCCCTTTTTTGCTCCCTTTGTGGTTTAATTGAAGTTTTTGTCTAGCTTTTTTGTTGAAAAGATCTTAACTTGAATTGATGAAGTTGATGAAAACACTTGGCCCGAGCATCCCAATTATCACATCTCAGTCTTATGGTTTAATTGGCCGTGACGCAATTACTGACGAATTCAAAGAGGTGAACTGGTTTAAGATTAAGTTGTTGAAATTTTGAATATATATATATATATATATTGTTTTGGGTTTCTTTCATGCAGATTGGATGAAGTTGTTGAAAAATTCGATCTTTGTGTGTGTTTTTTAATAGATTAAGTGGTTTGAAGATGATGATGACCATAGCCTTGCGTATAATGGAATAGTTTTGATGGTTGGATACGTTCCAGGACTTAAAGTCACTGCAATCCCGTTATTGCAACGAAGGGATGTAAGAGGAAACTATAATTTTTTAGCTGATTCTTTCGTGTTACCGCACAAGTAGTTCCATGTTGGTGTGAATGTTGATTAGAGCTAATATATATTCAATTTCCTTTTGACTTTAGGAGCTTCCTCCAATGGAGAATGTTGACAAATTTGTGACGGATATTAGAGAATTTTCAGAGTATGTATCTGGTTCCACCTCCCCTGTTGGGATTGTGATGTTTGCTGTAAGAATCTATTCCTTTTGCCAGGTCTTGATTTTTGCTTCTTACATGATATACTATGCTTAAATAATATTATACCACATGAACTGAATGATGTTTCAGGATCGGTGCGCTGAGATGAGACCTGTTCTGGAAAAGTTAAGTGAGTATCAATTTTGCATATTCTGGTCATTTGTTTAATTAACTTGGAAAAGCTAATCTAATGGGTTTGAATTGATAGATAGTCACTGGTACCTTTACTCATTATAGTAGCTGAGATGACTTTTAGTCTGTCATGATGTTCTTGACTTTACCAAGTTGTAATGCATCTCTTCTGCTGCTTTTGTAGATTATGCTATGTCTGAGAAAACCGTTATTACTGGTGATGAGAGTGCATCCTTTTTACACAGCGTTGCAGTGGAGTCTATCCATAGCTGGTGCAACGATCTCATACACCAAAGACAGCTGAATATCAGGCACGATGCGATTTCTCTTGTATTTGCAAAGGATAGAGGGAATCCTCATGGTATTATATCTTCTTATGTAGTCTTCATATCAAATTTTATCAATTGTTTGTGAAATATAAGCAAATGCACAGTATATCAATGTGTTGTTTATGGATGGATGCAACACGTTACTAGAGGTATTGATTCTTCACAAGTCATGATGAATGACAACGGCTGGTTAGAATTCCATGTGGGAAAGTAAGCACAAGATAAATCTTTTAACAACTATGTATGACTAAACAAATAACCCCCCTTAACAGTAACTATAACCAACAATTATGGAGATTCGTATACCCTTAGTTTTCTGGGTTCTAAGCAAATGTGGGGTAGAGGTTCCCTAAACTAAGCAAACTTTGGAAACATGCTTATTCAGTTGAAAGTGACATGTAAAATACAAATTTCTATAAGTAGTAAAGTTAAAATTTAACTATAAATAATGAAAATAGTTGACAGGTAAGAACCCAAGCTAACCTAAAACAATAACTTTTCAAAATTTCACAAAGTGCTCAAGTTCAATCTACGTTATTATTTTTTCTTATTTTATTTTTTTTGAAACAGAGACAACTTAAGATTTGAGACCTGCTATTCTTTCCAAAGACACCTCAACCCCTTACAGTTCCAAGTGAGAATTGTAATCTCCATTGAGATTCACAGTCCCTTATCCACTCGGAGAAATTCACCTTGTATGTAGATGTGTAAGTTGCATCAGATAGGAGCTTAACTACCATGTCTCTGTTATTTACCCACAAGATTCCAAGTTTACTTCAAGATTCCAAGTTTACTTCATGTTTCTAACAGGTGTTCCCCATCCAAAGAATCGTGCGAGGGGCTGTGAGTCAGTGGAGGAGCAATGAGAATTATGAGATCTCATCACAACAGTCGAGTCGTGAAGTAGAGGACTAGAGTTTGAATTGTTGTTGCATACACCTGTGACCAGACTAAAGCAGATGGAGGAAATTGTGGGGCTGGTTGATGTAGCTTACATCAGAATCACAAAGTGGGAGCTCCTCGGAGTCTGAGTGATGATGAAAGTCAGTGGGAGGAGGATTTGCCACAATCATGCTTTTAAGTTTTGGCATGTAGACTTGCACAATTCGTTATTGGTTTGAGGGTTAAGATGGAGAAGACAAAGGTTGTGTGGGGAACACTTGTGGATGTAGGTGTGTTGCACTTGTGTGGGAGGAGGAGGTGGCATGGTGGTTATGTGTTGGGTTTAGATGTAGGTTTGGGCTTGTTTGATGTTGTGGACATATATGTGGGCGAACAACTATGATAAGGAACAATATGGGTCCGGTCCATCAAGCGGTCAATGATGGGGTGTGAGTCTAAAACATGTTTGACTTGACTTGTGGGTCGTTCATCTGGATCCGAGAGTGGAAGCATGTCCACGACCAAGATGGGATTCAAGAGGAGTAAAATGTTTGTGCAAACTCACTGGGTTCGCAAGCGATTTCGAAGCTTTTTCTTTTTCCAACCAAGGGATGGTTTGAATTCGCATGGTACCCTTGGTTCATGTGGCTACTCCTCGTGCATCAAATCTGCCCCTGAGTAGGGTGTGAAAGTTGATCGTGACCATTGAAATGCAAGGAGTGATTTGAATTTGCATAATATCCTTGCCTGAATGTGGCTATTGCAACAAGTATAGGTGATCGTCAAATCAGACTCACGAAAAGGGGGTGCTAAAGGAGTGGCAATTTGCGATTTAACGAGCTATGTGGTCCTAGACATTAGGCGAAGCGGTGACCCTGTCCTAAGTGTCGCTAGCCACCTAGGCAAAAGCAACAAATTACGTTTAAGAAAAAACATATTAATAAAAAAATATATATAGTCCTAGGTCGCCTAGGCGAGCCTTTAACAATTTGTTTATTTATTATTTTTTTTTATTTTTAAATCTACATGTAGCCTAGGCTTGCCGAGCGGAGACTACATTGCTCATGAGGAAGTTGAGAATACTATCAACAAAGTTCAAAAAGATCAAATTCCAGAAGATTCCAAGGGAAGTGAACATGGCTGCTGATTTTGTAGTGGCTACAATAGCAAGAGGACTCATCTATGGTGTTTTTGCTCAACGTCCTCATCAAATAATCATTTTTCATGATGCGAGAAACAAAGCCCTAAAATCAAGCCCACCATTACCCTTAATCAAGTAGAATGAAAAATGGTTTAAAATCATATTTAATTAAAACATTCAAATAATTCGCATAACTCAAACTTACAACTCATCTTAAACGTAAATCTTACAATATTGGCATTATCAGTGAATTTGTCATCCTTAAAATGCTTCATTCTTTCAATTACAAAGTTTAATGCTACTTGTGTATAGAAAAGTCAAAAGAAACATGCATGATGTAACGTGCCTAACTTTTGTTAATTATATTGACAATCACAATTCACAAAGTGAAAACAAAAGGAATCCCAACAACTCTTCTTGTCAGTTCTCAAACATCAAGTAGTTCATCACCATCTATTATACCGTCATCACCTTCATCAAGAGAAAGATTCAAAACTTCAAGTACACCTTCTAAGCTTTCAAATGCATCACCTTCAAAATTCACATCCTAGTTTCATCTTATTCAGAAGATTTCCTTGATGGAAAGCGAATGTTGGACCCTTTTTTAATCCATAAATAAAATATCTTAAATAAACAATGTCCAACTAGTGTCCAACCAAGCTCAACTGGTCAGACATTTTGGACACGTTGATTAAGTGTGTGATACGTCTCAGAGCAGTGTACGAGAAGTGTCGGTGTTCGACATACTTTGGAATTTTTGGCGTGACCGTGCCTTAGAGGTAAAAAGTGTATAAATGGATCAATAACTATGAAATTGCATAAAATGTAAGTATAAAATGCTAGGGCAGTTTTGAAAGTTCACTATTTGTTTAGGGGGAGGGATGTAAGATGTAATATGTTATGTAGATCCTCGTTATGGGGATCTTGTTGGTCTAATTTGTAATTGTTACGCTCAATTATATTGGACTCGTTAATTGGCCATAATTGATCTAGAGTGCTATGAGATTATTTGGACTAATCAGCCGACTTTCACCCAATATATTTTTTATGTACCTCTTCTAATTAACACCCATACTACATCAATAAGGAAGATCACATATTTAAGTAGATTTCATTAAACATCAACATATCACCATACAAGCCAATTTCATATGTCAAAAAGGAAAGTTATACTATAACATGATTAAATAAAGATCCGCCATAATAATTTCAAGGTATCATGAAGAAATCAACAATAAAAAAAATCACTTTTGGTGGTTTGTTAATTGTTTCTTTTATTTTTGCCATTCGTTTTTGTGTGCTTGGGTGAATTTGGGTAGTGAAATTCCGGAACAAAAATTACATTGAAATCTTATTTTTGTAAAAATGAGTTCAGTTTTGATTTATGTTGACAATTGAGTGGCAACTTTCTCGATCAGTCCTCAATTATTCAAATTCTTGGAGAACATTTTTTTGTAAAATCGCATCGGTTGGATATTGTTCATCCACGATCATTCAAAACACAAATGATTTTTAATTTTAAAAAGAATATAATGGAAAAAGTGTATAACATGTAGGGGTAGCTTTCATCATTGTACTTAGGTAGCGTAGTTAAGCCAAACCTGTGTTATTTATTAGTAAGATTATTTTAAGAAAGTGGAAAATTTTAATTAAAAAGTTAGGTATTGGCATATTAGGGACAAAACTAGTTTTTACTAACTTAGGAGAACTCCTTTAGTTTTCATTGTAAATTAAAGACACTACATACACGTGACTAAATGAAAACTATATTATTTGACCTCTGTTTGAGCTGAAAATTTAAGAAAAATTAAAGACCAACAATAGAAACAATGTGTCAAAGTTTAAATTTGTTTCGACATGTGTGCCTTAAGATACGTGCTAAGTAGGATAAAAGAAATTTCTATATTAATATCACGAAGCGAAGGAGGGTCTACCTTAGCTGCGATACAAGCCGGCTAGTTGGATGGCTAGCGCCCATTGTCCAAGACCACTCGAAGGGGAGGTCCTTAAACACTCATAATCTGATTATCAAGATATTTAATGGCTGAGATCTAAACACGTATCTCGAGAATAAAGTCAACATGGTTCGAAACTTTGGCACATTGTATTTAGTGTTAATATGTAATTTTCCTGAAAATTTCAGCTCAAACGAATTAAAAAATATATATTTAAAAATATAATAGGGTCCTTAATTTACAATGAAAAATTGAAAACTAAAGGGGTCTTCCTAGCTTAGCAAAAACCATTTTTTGTCCTTAAACTCTTCATGCTTCTTAAAACATCGGAGAGAAAAGGAAAAAAGTATAAAGAGTGATTGGAGATCTCTAAGTACCGAATCCAACTTTACTTCATTATTACGTAGTGTCGTTATTGCATGTTTGCTCTCAAGTTAATTCTCATCTTTCCCGAGTCTCGAGACAGCAATTGCCATATCTTTTGATCTTTTAATGCCATTTCAAACGAAATGACGATTCTTGTGCTTAATATGCATGTCGTTGCTTGTTTGTTTTTATTGAACAGATGCAGGGGAGATTTCTTTTAGTCTTGCACTGGCAACAGGTGTATCACCCGTGGGTCCCTCATACAAGGCCGCTTCAGTTAGAACGAAGGGCAAAGAATTTGAATGTTCGACATGGCTCACTGCGCGAAGAGAAGGATCTTTAGAGGCGCTTGATGGTCAAAGAATTCTTATTGATATTGAATATGGGGTAATTTCTTAATTTTCAAAATGTGGAATTGATGATTGATTTTGTTTTCTATATTTGCTATTTTATTCTGGAGATGCATTACGAAGAACAAATTTGAAAGAGTTTCATAAAACTTAATTGTAGCCTTAATCTTTTTTTCCCTCCATTTCATTTTGTAGATGAACTTGCTGTTGCAACAAATGAGTTGTGACCACCCAACAAACAATCTAACTTGAACTTGAATACTCTAGTTAGTTACCCATTTTAGGTTTATTTTTGTTTAAATATTTGTTTTCCATTTTTGTGGCTCCTTCCCAAAAGAGAGTTCATTTGAAAGTCCCTCTGAATTAAGATGGATTATGGTGATGGTAAGATTTAATAGAAGTTTCCATTGTTCAATAAAAAGTAAAATCCCAGTGATAAGACTAACTGGTAAGACTAAATCAAGATTGTCACAGGGAAATTACACTCCAGTTACGCAGAATACACAAATTGAAGGTTGTTAAAGATCGAGAGGCAGAACAAAAACAAACTGTGCTTCGACGAAATGACGGTAGATATGGGGACACTTAGACATTATGAGTCTTTACCTTGTAATCCGGGACTTTAGGCTTTGTATCTTTTGTCGTAATTTTTTTCTCTCCCATATACTCTCTCGCTCTCCCAAACAGGATTCGTTCAATTAGAAGAGATGCTCTAATCTATGTACGTGATTCTCAATTGGCAACACTAATAAGTTGATATCCCATGTAGTGAATAGGTATGCCACAAAAAATTAGAGCAACTTGGTGAAAAATAATATTTCATATCAACAGTAGCTATTGGACAAAAGTAGCAGAGTCTTTATTTGTTCTATAGGCTTTCTTTTTATGGTTAGTCTATTACAAAACTGATGTGAAATCCTTTCGCAATTGATTGTTTCTTCAAGATACTCACTGGTGTTCTCTGTTTCTCCACTTTTTTTCTTCTCAATTATAATATAATTACTGGTTTATTGATAAAAGAAAAAGAATCCTTTCACAACTTAATCACGAAAAGGTAGAGACGAGGAAACTTTGTTTATCCAGTACAATAATGAAACGCTAATTTTAATAATGAGGTCATGGACTTTATTTATACAGGAAATTGACTTGAAAATTACACTCACATCCTTAAAATGAGTATATTCTCCTTATCAAATAAATTGGGAATAAAAAAATTAAAAAATCCTAATTTTTCAACATTTTAAAATAGACTAATACTATCTTATTTTAAGATGCCTAGAAACATGTGGTGGGGTCCACACTGTCGGGAGCTAGATTGGCTGAAGCTCTGTTGCAGCGCCACTATGACTCTTGGGACATGTTTGGTGCTTTGTCTCAATTAATTTTCACTCCCATATACTTTTTCGCCTTCATGGTGTTGTGGCTCTATGCTTCAGTTGAGGCACCAAGCAACTCAATTATTGTATTAAATAATTCAACTTAGTAGTTTAATTATTTCTTCTTTCTCCCTCTTGTTGGAAGGATTATGAATACTAAAAATTTTGTATTTTGATATGAATTAAGTTACACAATTTTCATATAATTAGAACTATGGTTTATTAGCTGTGGTTATTTTATATTTGAGGAAATAAAGCAATTACTTGCAAATGACAAATTAAATTTTGTTTTTTTATGGTTTCGCCTCAATTTCTCTGTAACTCCCCTGTGACTCCCGAAGCTCCTGCAGCAACTGTCTGCGCTTTGTCCCACTTCGTGCCCCATACAACATAGGATGATATTGACCCTATTTTATTTTCTCCCTTGCCATTCAGAAAATAAGAGAAAATTTTCATGTAGCAAACACCATCTATAGTAACTCTTAGATTCAAACATATTCCCTCATTACATTTAGTTTTACGAAAAGATAATCAGTTCTGTTATGGATTTGTGTATTTTGGGACATTTGCTCTCATCTATGTTTGTTAGAATTATGGTCAGTCGTAAATAGTTTTCTGCTATTGTAGTTTTCTGAAGTGACCCTTGGTTAGTGTAGGGAATCAACTGTAGTCCTTTGCTGATGACAATCATTCTAAATTGTGGCAGATTGACGATGATGTTTCTTTGGATGATTTGTACATTGGGGTTACAAGACGAAGAAAATATTCCATTGGAATGGAGAAGACGAAGTTGATTTCATCCTTGGCGTTTCATGAAGTATTGAAGTAAGATATTAAAAACTTCATTTTCTCTATTATTTAATTGGCTCGAATTCAAAGGCGGATTGTTAGCTAGTGTGTATCATCTTAAGGTATTCTATCAAAATTTCCTTGAGCACGGAGATGGTGCTGACTGCAAGTTATCACATTATTGCTCACTGATACGTATTAAACCTGAGTTGTTAGCTTAGTGATATAGTTTGATTTGCTTGATATCAAATAAAAAGTTTCAGGGTGACATGAATGCATATGGTCATTCAGTTTATTTCAATCAAAATTTGGCTATTCATTGACTGATGTTGATTATTTAGTTTGTTGTATGTTATATTTGCTGTAGTGGTGCAAGGAAATTTAATTTTAAATTTCATGCTTGTTTCTCCTTTTATTGATTCTCCATATCTGAAAATGATTAGGCAATAAATTACTCTCCCTCTTGTCTAACGTAACAATTCCTTAGTAATTAACTTCGTAATTCCTTATTATTTCCTTGGAATTAACTTTTCTGAAAATGTTATAGAGAGATTAGGTAATACATTAATAAGGGATAACTTCCTTCTTGATCCTCCTTTTGTTTCTTTTCCAGCCTCTCCCTTTCAAAATACTGAATTTACACAGCTAAATTGCACAGTAAAATATGCTATTGCATTGCTCCTAGGTGAAAGCGTCGTGAAATTTCTTTTGTGCCTCCTTGGGGTCTCATGAATTCTTTCAGAAAGCTTGCTTGATGTCCTAATTCCTAAAGAGTTCGAGACGCATAGAGAATTCAGAGGGAGTTAGTACATTGGTGTGGTAATTGATAGTTAATACCCTGTGGCATCATTGAAATCGCTTTGTTCTAAGGAAATATGTGTGCATGGGAAAAGAGGTGGGTGGTAACTAAATGTTTGGCATGGCCCTGTTTGAGGAGTGACTTTTATATTCGGAGAGATTAGTATGTCAGTGACAATATTTCTTTTGTCATTGCCAGGCTCTTTGTACTCATTTCAGATACTCGCATACATACTTTTTTGTTTTGGTTGCCAAAACAGAATAGCTTTATTCATTCAAAAAGGCCAATGATCGAGGAACTTATAGGCCAATTATAGCCTGATTGATTAACAGCCCAACAAGCCATTAAATACGCAATTGGAAAAGGCATACTCCTAAGAATACCCAGGCATTCCTGAAACCCACAAAAGCACCTTATGCATTTTTACCTTGTGATTGTTAAGATTTCCCTTCCACACACTGAGTAGCAGTTGATCTCACTTTTTTTTTTTACATAGGACAACCTATTGTATTGGTTTCGTGGATTCATGTGAAGTAAATTTGGGCTTTTATCGGGACTAATGTATATCTAAACTAATATTGTTTGATTTGGATTTATGTTACCATTCTATTGTATATAGACACATCATATCATAGTAGCAGCAGTACAAAATCTTCCTCGCACTCATAGTTCTGATTAAACTTGTTATATAGGACATCAATTGCTATTTATGTTGTTAAAGTATATTGTCTGTTCTAAACATGGACCCATGTCGATCTATATCATCACTTAATGAGTTTCGTAGTTGTATTACCAATTTATTTGAAGCCAATTGTTACTGTTGCATTTACGAGGAGAAATGTTTTCTTTTGGGGTGGTATTGCAGGGGAGATGAAGAGTACCTATTTGTCAAAGGTGATGGAATTAAAACAGGCGATTCTTTCCGTTTCTTCCGTCCTGATCCAAATATTATTATGGCGGAACGCAACGCCATCTTTCAAGAACTGAGAGACATGAAGGAGCAAAATGGTGATAAAAAGGAAGTATTTGGAGGGCTTATGTTCGCTTGCTATGGCAGGGGTGAGTCTTTTTTGGACGACCGTAATGTTGAAAGTTCAGCATTCTTGCAGAACTTCCCTGGTGTCCCCTTAGCAGGAGCATACTGCTGTGGTGAAATCGGGCGAGGCGGTACAGTCTCAGCTAGGCAAACTCATGGACAAAGCGTTAGTAATTGCTTTCTTCATGTTTATAGCTCCACTTATCTTATAATGTTGCACTCTCCAAAACCTTAGGAACCAAAGATGTCTATTGTACAATGTGGGTTTGTTCCAATAAAAATACTTTGCATAGAGATATTGCTGAAACCTTTTCAATGAAAAGAAAACAGAGCAATAGGAATTTTCTGGTGTCGTGCATTTTTTAGTTATGTTAATTACACAGGTCAACGATACAGGTGAAGGGAGTATGAGATGTAAAGCAATTCGTCCTTTTTATGCATCTTTACTTCCTGCTAAATGATCTACAATTCATTTAATTGAAAATAGCATCATACTAGAAGCATAGGAATATATGATTATAATAGTCGATGATGAAAATGGTGGTCTCATTTAACTGCAACATTGACCATATTGGTATTGCAAAATTAGGGATTTGTATGTCCATAGATTTCATCCTCCTAAACGATCATAGATGAGGAAGCAAAATGAATATGTTTCATTGATGCATCTGAAAGTGTTTATAGCCTGTTTTCAAATATACTGCATTAGACGTTACACGGAGTTATCATTAAGAAGGTATTGTTGAATAGATCCAGATAATTGACAGTCATGATTATGTTCAAAGCTGCTTACATAAAAACATACTCGTTGGTGCATACTGTAAAAATGATTCAGATTTCAAGCACCGTAGTTTTCTCGTTTAACAAAAATACAGAACTTGCATGCATTTGTATTATAATAGTTTCCATATTATGTGGATGAACAAACCAAATGTGTTCCTCTCACAGCACCTTTGCTTATCCTGTCGCAGAAGCTGTTCCTGAAACTTAAGCAGAACTTCATTTTTTCACTCTCATCCAGTATTCATTATAGTCAAAACTCTAAGAATGGTAACAAACTGATAAACCCTGATTATTGTAAGACTGCCCACTGAATCTGGTAACATTGGGAAGGAAGTAGAAAATGTGAAGCTTGTCATTCCAAATCCAATCAAATAATAATCACTGATAAACATACAAAAGCAATACAAAAGAACCCATTACGCGTGACATACAGAATCTAGGTAAGTATATGTTGCAATCCTCAATATCCTCTCTCTATTGCAAGCATCATATATATTATCAAATACACAAGAAAAAAGGGAAATCCTGATCTTATGGACATAAATGTCCTGGAGCTCCATGTTAGACGTCTCCAGATGCATTCTGATGTCAGTTCAACATCCGCTTCATATGAGGTTACCTTTGCCATCTCTCTCTGAAACAAGCATAATTCAAGTGGGGTAAATATTTAATGTATGGATGCTGGAGCAAAGAGGGATGATTAGATGCAAAATGTAAAAGTAAAACAAGGCGTTCAGCATTCTGTATATTGTATAGTTGAACAAAAAGACGACATAATCACAATACAATATAAACTACATGGAGGGTGGAGGGATCTAGTTTTGAGGTGATGAGACAAATGGAAAATGTGAATATCACCACTATTTAATTTCTGGCTTGAGCTTGAAAATTAGAGCATCTAAGAACCCGAATGCGAATTTGTTTATGATGACCATGAAAAGACTTCGAGTAGGGATGATACTTGTAGCAACCTTAAGGCAAAAGAAAAATCTAAAGAGCGAGTAGCAAAGCAATGGAGTCTTTGATGATGGAGCAGGAGTGGCATGGCATCAGCCTGAGAATGATGTTGAGAAGGCATGGCAGAGACCTCGGGAAGACCTTGAGGAGAATTTGGAATAGGTGAAGGACATTTTGGAGCCGGATCTCAAAATAGATAAATAAGCAAAATATATTAATGGAACTGGAGGAAAATTTCAAATACAGAGGGGAAGAGTTGTAGATATTTGCAAGGAGATGGGTATTAATTTGGTGGGTGCTTGAAAGGAAGAAAGTGTCTCAATGTTATGTCGATATCATTAAGGATATGTATGAAGGGGCTGTAACAAGTGTTCGCTCAGTAGGTGGGACGTCCAGTGAATTTTCAGTGTCAGTAGGACTACATCAAGGGTCGGCGTTAAGTCCATATCTCTTTGCTTTGGTCATTGAGTTGACGAGACATCTGCAAGAAGATGTACCTTGGTGCATGTTATTTGCAGATGATATTGTTTTAATTGATGAGATTAGTGCAGGTTTAGGTCAGAAATTAGATAGGTGGCGGGAGACTTTAGAGAGTACAGGTTTTAGAATTAGTCGTTCGAAGACGGAGTATCTAGTGTGCAACTTTGGTTGTGAACCACGAGGGAGAAGTAATGCAATTGAGATCGAAGGTGTAAAGGTCCCAGAGTGTGAGGCTTTTCGATATCTAGGATCTATAATTCAAAAGAATGGGCTATTGGAGAAGATGTAGACCATAGGATTAAAGCTGGTTGGTTGAAATGGAGAATGACATCAGGAGTATTATGCAATAGAAGAATGCCTGCAAGGCTAAAAGAGAAATGCTATAAGACAATTATTCGACCGGCCATGCTATACGGTTCAGAATGTTGGACTACTACGGGACAACATACGCATAGGATGACAGTAGCAGAAATGTGTATGTTAAGGTGGATGTGTGGTAAAACTCGTAAGGATAAAATTAGAAATGAAAAAATTATGAGATACTTAGGTGTTGCGCCCATAGAGGACAAAATTAAAGAAATACGTTTAACTTGGTTTGGTCATGTGCGGAGGAGACCAAACACAGCGCCAATTAGAATATGTCTAGATTGGCAAGTTAATGGAGGGTGTAGACGGAGGGGACGACCGTTTAAAACTTGGATGAAGGCGATTAATGAAGATATCATTGAGCTTGGATTAAGCGAGGATATGTGGGAAGACCACATTGCTTGGAGAACCAAAATCCATGTAGCCGACCCCGAAAATATCGGGAATGGACTTTGATGATGATGATGATGATGATGGGTATCAATGCGGCGAAGGTTAGGCAATAATGGTCCTTGATGCATGTTGCAAAGAGGCCAATGAAGAAATAAGAAAGAAAGCGGATGAGAAAGATCCTTGGTGTTGTTAATGATTTGATATTTCTTGGACACTAGCTAGAAAATCTACAAATCCAGTAACAATTTTACATCTACCAGTAAAATTGCATTTCTGCTAACTCAGAATTATCACCTAATTATCATATTAGCTCAAAGTGAATTTTTTACGTGGAAAAGCATGGTTAGTTATATTGGTTGTCAGAAGGTGATAATAAGATTTAGAGGTTACCGAGAAGTATTTGTGTGCTTTCCCTTTGAACCCTGTTGCACTTGGGGTGGTGTTGATGACTGCATGCGAGGGGAAACCTGTTTTCCATTTGTGTTGGGTAGGGAATGCCGCTTCTTGATGTGTTCAGTGTCTTGCACGTCTGGACTTGACTTGGGGGAGGAGCTGGCATTAGCCTTGGCCCTTGCAGATTCTGTCGCTTGCATGTAACTGGGGAGAGAACTACTACTGTTGTTGTCCCCTGACTCCTGATTGCCATGTTCCAATTTCATCACACCAAATGAAATGTGCCTCCTCCCATTCGTCATGTCTTTTGGTGTTTGTTCTGTACTTTTTCTCCCAGCTGACTCGGGAGTTGGATTTGATGGGGACTTCTTGCCTTCTGACCAAGATTTTCTGTTCTGTTTGCGTTCCTTCTTACTCAGTTTTTTTTTCTTGGATTCAACAGATGACTTAGTTGATGGTGGTGTCTGATTAGATTCAGGGGCTGTTATAAGGGTCCTTGGTGATCCATCTGGTGAATTGTATGTTTGTGGATTTTCTGTAGTATCGAGTTGGGTCTGTAAATCTGAAACACTTCTCTCAGTCTCCTTCCCAACCTGCAAGTTAACCGAATCAACAGTTCCTCCATTGCCATAAACTGCATCAACAGCTTTTCCATCAGCATAATCTGAAGTAACAACTTTTCCATTTGCACAAGTTGAATCAACAGAAGTTCCATTAGCAAGAGCTGAATCAATAGCCTCTCTGTTGGCATAAGTTGAATCAACATCATATACACCAGGCTTCTCCAGCTTATCAGAGGCAGAGTATGATGGACTGGTTTGTGATGAGGTGCATTCTTGCTTGGCTACATCATCTAAGTGACCAAGATTAGATGCATTCTCTGTGGTGACATTCAAATCAGAAACCGCTTCTTTTGCTTCTTCTGAATCATGTTTCTTTTGTTCACCCACAACTTCAGAAGTCTCTGGTAAATCTAGCATGGAAGGCACAGGAACTCCGGCGCCAAACTCCACGCTCCCAGCATGAATATTTTGATCATCAGAAACCGAATTATCTGTTGGGGTCAGTTTCATACTTGCGCGAGAATCTGCTGAAGGTGAAACATTTTCCAAATTCATTTCTATTCCTGTATCATGATAGGTAGAAATAATCGACCTCCCAGTAGGACTTGTTGAACTCAACTCTTCAAACTTTGACTGGGCAGCAGCAAATGCAGGATTAGACACTTTTCTAGATACAAAACCAACCTTCTTGCTCTCCGTCACAGATTCAGAAGCAACTTCTGTCATGGAATGTGTTGGTTGATCGCTATCAGTCTTGGGTCTGCCCAAAATTGAGTCCAGCATTTTGTTAGGAGCACTGTCTAGTTGCAGATCACTCTGATGATGATTTACATCTGAAGTGGTTTCTTGCACTTCACTCAAAGCATCACCACTCCCAGATAAAGGTTTCTCAGGATCATCTGTTACAGTGGAAGAGGCTTGGGGACAGAACTGAAAATCAAATTTATCCTCATCGTAAGTGATTAAATTCTTTTCATCCTCAACTTCTGTTTCCCCAACAATGGACTTTGAATCGATTGACTCGGACATAATCTCAGTTGGAATTTCATCTTTCAGTCCAGAAGCAGATCTATCTTTCCTTTCTTCATACTCATCGTTCTTGGCAATAGCTTGAGCTTTGTGTGGCTGCGCAAAGTCGGATGATGATGCAGAGACCCACCTCTCCAGCCATTTCCATGCAGAATCAGGTCTTAAAGGATCACATTTGATGCGAATTGGTTTTTTCTTGGGCACCGTCTCCAAAAGCTTAAATCACCAAAAAAAACAGAAATAAACATTGCTTTCAGTTAGCTCTGAATACATAAAGATTTGAGCTGATTACACTAGTTTAGATATCAAATACATACCTTTTGTGCAAATCCATTGCCCAAAAGTTTCTCAGTAGAAGAAAATTTCGACTTTACATCTGCTCCTGGCATTCCTCCTCTTACCTAAATGAATATCAGATGTGAAATTAGGCATAAAGATTCTGTTAATAACCCAAGGGCAATCCAAAACTACTAGTTTGTAATATTATTGCTTTGGTAACACTTGCCCTTTTCTTCTCAAACTCCTTGTATAAGAAGGGGTTCCTTGCTAATAGTGTAATGAGTAAGTATTAGAAATTGAGAACTGCAAGGACAGTAAAATAATTGATAAAAGTGAGCATACCAAAGGTTTCCCACTCTGGTCATTGCTCTCATGTTCCTCATCAAGCTTCTCTTTGGTAACTGGCCCTTCTATAAACATTCGAGCACGTCGAGCACGGACAAGAGCCTGCATTTTGATAATAGCTTGAACACAACGCAAAGTTCCCACTGCCTGCCTCCTCTGTAGATGCCCACGAAAGGCAGCTTGCAACTTAATTACATTCTTAAGCTTCAAAAGAGCTCTCTGAGACTGCAAAATTAACATAAAGAAGAAAAGTTAAAACAAAGAATGCCAGGATAAAATGTCACAAACAAAAGAATAAAAGGGAAGAAAAGGTACCAAATATCCTCTGATAGCAGCCTGAATTACAATAGCAACATATTCTTCCAGCTTAGCATCAAACTTGACTGCACTATCCATGATAGCTGAAGATTCAGTTGCAATTAAGGTATCACCCTTAGAGGTATTCTCTGTAGCACTTACGGCATTGCCCTTAGAGGTATTCTCTGTGGCACTTAATGCATTGCTCTTAGAGGTATTCTCTGAAGCACTAAAGGTATCGCTCGTAATGTCATTTTCTGTTGAAATTATGGCCTCTCCCTTGGAGGTGTTCTCTGTTGCCATTAAGGCGGACAATGCTTTTGAGCTTACTGCATGAGAAGCTGGCTTCAGTTCATCTGTTTGATGTGATTCAGAGGTTTTCTCAGGAACAGTAGGGGAAGTCTGTGCTTTGAAGTCTATACTGGGCGATTCTGAGTTCTCTTTATTTCCAGTAGGCAATGCTTCTAACATTACAGTATTGCTTATAACTTGATGCCTGTCAGAACCCTTCCGGAAACTCCATCGACGCTTATCTGTTGTACCTTTTTTCTGGAATAAGACAGATAGAATGCAAAATTTAAGCAAAAGAGTAATTTCTTGTTTCCAAATCTCAATTAACTGGAGAATAACTATGAAAATATGGAGCAGTAATAGGGAGTAGTAGCTTTATTTTAGTATTTCCTCCTTACTGATTGAATTTGCAGTGTATATCCAAAAACCTCGTGCTCAATTTGGGATAGAAGTTAGTATGATGTCTTAAAGTAAGGGTGATCACTAATTCACTAGGAGGTAAACTCGGTAGCCACGGAACATACAGTAAAAAAAAAAAAGAATAATAGTAACAATACTACAATAGAAATAGAAAACAGATATAAAAGGATAAATGCCATAGAACACGGATATCCAACACTCTGGCTTTTGAAGCAATAATAAAGGGGAAAATCCTACAAAACAGATATCCAATACTCGACTTTTTAAACAAATGAGTCTGATGGGGTATTCCCTATTTCAGGAAAATGTTTAGGTATCACATATGATAAAACATAGTCACCGAAATGCATGCAAAGGGAATAGCCAAACCTAACCATCTTTGTGAACACAGTACTCTAGTAGGGATGACAGATGTTCACCTAGGTGCAACACAAGGAAACTCATTCATCGTGCACTAAGAACCTGCACACCCAACTTCTGATGATCGGACATAAACAAAATGACGCTTGTAGAAGGTCAACTATGGGTCTGAACTCAATCACCAATGGATGCCACTTCCTATCTTATATTCCATAAGACCCGTGATATATATCCTTCATATACGTGGACGGGAGACCGAAGAGTTGTGTCATGGAAGTGCCAAAATTAGCTTGATATAAAGTTAAGTGAGCAACACCTAAGGTGATTGGATTGGCATTCTTTCCTCCTATAATGGATGCTAACATTTGGCCATTTTCCAGAATGGAACATTGAAACTTGATACCAGCAGGAATAGTCCATAACTTTCTCATACAAACTCCAAGTGATGAACCATTTGTTGTGTTGATTTATTTCCTCAAGTTCTACCCCTTCACTTAACTTGAGTGCCTCTAGAGGATCCTGATTTTGGACTGCCGTCCATTCCAGATCAAGGAATCAGCACAGCATCATAATACACTCATTAGAAACATACACACTTCGTTCAATGGGTAGACGTCCTTCTTACCTATAAACCATCATAGTGTCCAACACACACCACGGTCTTCTAAACATCAAATATATACTTTTTTGCACATATTGCCAAAAAAGGCAGAAACCAGATAGTATAGTTAGAAATTTCAATCACAATGATTAAAGTTAAGTTTGTACAAACTGTGTTTGAAGTTATGTGTGAATTGATTAAGAAAGATGAAAACAAATAAATAAATCTACGTTTTTCCTTAGACAGAAATAGATAACGAAAACAGATCTGATCGAAATTCCGAATTGTATAAAAACAAAGATTTCTCCGGATCTTGAACCTAACTCTGTTGATCACTTTTACTTAAATGAATGACAAAGCTCACAGTATCAGGTAAACCGATCTCTTCCACAAATCTCACATTCTTACGTTCTTTTACATCTAATTCATGATTAGGATACTCATTAAAACGGATCTCTTCTACAAGCATGATTGATAAACAAAAATCAAACTCAATCCAATCCAATCAACAATAACTCATTAAACAGGTCTCTTCAACAAACATCCAAAACTTTCCTCTGTTTTAAAAATCAAATCAAAACAAACATTCTCAATCACTAAAACAACAACATCGACACACATAAACAGCAAATGAGAAGAATTGACTAAAAAGTATCATCAAGAATCGTCCACTTGTTCAAGATCGTAACCTAAGTAAATCACGTTAATGGATGAATAAATCATACCTCAACTTGTTCAAGATCATCATCTTCGATGGAATCACTGCTGCACGTAATGATCTTGAAACAAGAACTCGTCGATCTCACCATTTTCGTCTCTCTCTAATCTTACGACTGTCTCTCACTGTTTATCTCTCTCACTCACTTTGAAAACTTAAATGAAATTCTCTCTCACACAATCACAATTAGGTAAACAAACTAATGGTTAGATCAGAGACCTCTGACCATTTATCGTTGTTTTGAAAGGTTTCTTGGAAGAAAAGCTGTCAGTGTCAAATGTACAGTTTATTCACCCGTTGTGCAAGTGACCTAGTGTTGCGGTGTAGTGTTCACGAGTTGAGAGATATCGACGGTTGTCTAGCGCGCAAAGTGAAGTCAAAAAGGCGATTTTGCCCACGGGTTTTGGATAATAGCATCCATTAAAGGACAATAAAGTTTTTGTATCTTTCGTGTCTCTCTCTCTCTCTCTCAATCAGTATTATATTATTATATACTCAGTTGAAGAGTAACGAAGACTCAGGTCGGTTAAGTTAAATAAGAAGAAGCAGGTTTTGTATTATCTGTACCACCGTATGTCACGCTCCCCATGTGACCTACAATTATTAGCCCAACATAAATAATATCCTAATGACGTGGTATTAGCGACATTAATTTTTTTTAATTTGATTAGTAAAACAATTAAATTAAACATCATGTAGCCCGTTAGTAGAATATTTGTGTTTAATTAGTGAAATAATCATCATTTATCGAGAAAATTTCTATGTTCTATAAACACCGAGAGTGATGCTAAATAACATTACCATATCTGTTGAAGAACACCACAATTTTTAAATTTTTTTATCTGGGACACCATCACCTGCACCTTCTCTTCTATCTTCACTGGAGCACCATCACCTTGTCCTGTCACTGCCGACTGACAGTGATGGTGGTGTTTGATGGAGAAGAGAAAAAAAAAAGAAAAAAAAATGAGGGAAGGAGGAGGAGAGGTGATAGTGGTGATAACTGATGGAGAATAATAATAATAATAATAATAAGGGGAAGAAGAGAGGTGGCGGTGGTAGGTGATGGCGATTGATGAAGAAGAATAAAAAAGGACGAAGAATAGAGGTGGTGGTGGTAAAGGGGAGGATGAGAAGGAAAATAGGTGGCGCTAGTGGTGATCGATGGAGAATAAATGAAAATAGGAGAATGGAGGTAGTAAGATTTTTTTTGTTTATATTGATGGTGTTATTTAAAAAGTATGACATTAGAAATGTCTTTCAACAAAAATAATGGTGTTATTTAGCAATGACCTAATTACATTTACACTTTTTTTTTAATGTGTTTCACCAAATATGATCTATTTATTGTCACAGTCTCACCCCATAGTCATTTTATATACTTTTGTAGACTTGTTGTGTTTCAATTATTTCACCAATCTCAACTTTCAAGTTACCATCTCTCAAAAGGAAATATGTTTTTAATGAAAATAAATATATTATTTATAGAAAAAATAACTAGTTAAAAGGTTAATTATTCTAATGATTCATCTAATCTCTTTAGTAGAGTTCAGATAACATAAAAAATTCATGCTTTTTACAATGCTTCAAACAAAGATTCCAAAATTTTAGATTGTGATCACTAATTTCAATCTTAAACTAATTCAAATGGGCTGACAAAGATACCACTAAGTTCATGGTATACAAAGCGATAATTAGTGGACGATGAGCTTTGTAGATTAATTAGTCAAGCTAATTATTTTACAACTTTGCAAATAGTTGTTTTTTGTCGCTCGCTCCAAATGTCTATCTCGTGGATTTTTCATATTGGTTTCCTTTTTGAATATATTTTTTAGTTCATTGGCGTAGATTTTTCAGTGTTCTAAAAATCGGCCTAGGCGGCCGCTTAGGCTAGAAGGTGGAAAACCGCCCAGATTAACGGTCGGGCGGGCAGTCTGGGCGGGTCTAGACGGGTCTGGACGGGATCTAGGCAGGGTCTAGGTGGCCTAGGAGGACTCTAGGCGGTCTGGGCGATTTTTATTTATTTTTTTATTTTGTTTATTTTTTTTAATAAGGCTGATTGTATTCTTATTTTATTTTTCTTTCCTATTTTTTAGAAATAAACTATTTAATTATTTTTTATTCAGTATATGTCTAAATGTAGCAAATGATGATTACTTAATGAAATTCTCAAAGGATCTGCCGGTACCAATTTTACTAATGTAGATTTTATCAAGCATAACTGAGGTTATTCATGAAATTTGAAGAAAAATAAATGAGTATACAAATTCAAATTTATATAAAGTATCCATCATGACCAACTTCAGTCATTTGAGTTTTAATAAATTTTGTTCACGATTGTTAATTTTTCATGTTTTTAAATTTTGCATATGTACATTGGCATTAAATTGGATGTAATTGATAAGGTATTATGTTTAACTTTTGTAAATTATTAAAGTTATAATCCAAAACCTAAGACCGACTAGGCACCGCCTAGGCCCCTGGGCGCTAGGCACCTGCTCGCCGCCCGCCCAGCGCCTAACGATTTTTAGAACACTGAGATTTTCAAGGAAAAAAAAAAACCTAATTATCAAAGCTTGTGTAATATTTGAGAAGATAATTAACCCATACTAAACTTACATTAAACAAGGAGCATAACTATTTTTGCAAATAATGTATGCACGGGTGGCATGTAATTTTATCGCAGTTGGGATGAAAATGCGTAAGAAAATCACACCAACACTTATTTTATTTTATTTTCCCTTTATTTGGCAAATCACAATGTCTCAACTAAATGTTTTTAGTAAATACTTTGCCTTAAAAAATCAATTATACAATACATAATACACTTATCAAATTATTTATTCAACCGTTTCTACATGTCTCTATTGGTGTAATGGTTGGAAGTTTAACATTTTTAATAAACGACCAAAGTTTGATACTCTTCGAGCTTGGCTATTATTTTTTTTATTGCAATTTTGTTAGTAATTACAAATATTACAACATTGTTTAGTTTAATAAAAATTTATTTTTTGTCTTCTTGGAGTGTATAATTTCTTTATGGCAATTGACAATTATTATCTGTTATTGTGACATGCCCCTACTTTTTTGTTTTTAATGTAATTTTATATGTAATTGCAAAAATTAAAAAAATTATTTGTCTGTTCACAAGTGGTATAAAACCTCAAAAAAAAATATTTGAAATTAATATATAAAATAATAACTATATAATTCAATGAAAATATATACCATTAGCCAACTCATATAAAATTTGAGGTTCGTATAAACTATTTTTTTAATGAAATTGTAGTAGGATCTTATTATGCTTGCGAATTTCAGATTTTTTAAGCTTCAACTAGATACTTATCATAATTATTCTGTGATTTTAGTTATATATTCTAGTTATTATGCTTATTTGTCCATTATTAATATTATCAATATTGTGACCTTACTTCGGCTTAAAATTGAACTACACTGGATTCAATTTGGTATATGCAGTGTATTTTCAATAGTTGTGTTTTCTTTATTAGTTATTAGCTCGGGTAGGAAAATTTTTTGTTGGCTTCGCCCTTGATAACTACTATTATCAACCCCCCCGGCGACTAAATTCTTGGTCCGCCACTGCTTTAGAGTGTGTTCCACCCAAGGATTGCGATTTTCGCAAAATTATGCGAAAATTTGGCAAATTTTCATTTTTTTGAAATTACAAAAAAAAATTGAAACGAAAAAAAAAGGGCGAAATAAAATTTTACATTTTTCGAATGTTTTTTAAAAAAAATTCTAGTTTTTTTTTTCGTAAAAATACAAAATCAGTTACTAAAATTTTGGAATTTTTTTTGTAAATTTCGAGTTTTTTTCTTCTAATTATCATTCATTCTAATTATTTATTGATTTTTTAAACCACCCCCTAATTTTATAATTATCACGTCTTCTACTTATATATTGATTTTTGTAACTACCCCTTGATTTTCTAATTACAGACATTTTAGTTTCATTTAATGTGTTTAATACATTTATTTACTTGCATATTTTTTCACATATTTAATATACCCTCAAATTCATTATACATTTCATTTTTCCTCGAAAGTTTTAAGTTTTTTCTTTACACGCCGAAATATTTCTTAAAATCAAAAAACTGAAATTAACTCGAAAAACGAAATCACAATCCTTGGTTCCACTTCCACCAACCATGATCTATTTATTCCAACCCAATAATTTCAATAAGCTTTTTTTTATATATAATTTTGGTTTTGGTCAATCTTGAGTTTTAAAAGATGTACCAAATTAATCATCTCTTTAAGAAAATATTTTCAATAGAAAAAATTGTAATTAAAAGGTCTTTTTTAATATACATCATGGTCAATTATTCCATAATTCATCTACTTAACCTCTTTATTAGAGGTTAGATAACATAAAGACATGATTCCAAAGTTGTAGATTGTCACTTGTTACATTACATAGTAATAATCAACTCAAATGAAGGATGGATGGGCATATAGAATTTTATTATAGAGAGATCATCAGCAAGAATGTATCCCAATTATACATTCAGTGCAAGCAAGTGCTACCCAATGCAAATTTTTGAGTGGGTGGTCCCTGAGGCCATGCCATGTGATGCAAAATAGCAGAGAAATAAAGAAATAACAATGGTTTCTAAACACCACAAGGTCTGTCTAGCATCTCTGCAACAACAACAAATCCAGCACAATTAGGTTGGACAGCTCTTTATTCACCTACGCTGCTGCTATAATCATGTGGAGATAATCAGATACCATATAAGAAATTAGCCTTTGTAGCATGATCCCATGTGGTTCTGCTGCTTGTGTCCTTTTGGGACCATTTTAGGGTTTGAGAATTCGTTATCGCGCAATACATCGGTCAGCATTTGTTTGTTCCATTAAAATGATGAACATTTTCGGAAAAAAAAAATTAATAATGACAAATGACATTGTAATGAGAACTTGTGAAACTCAACTCATTGTTCTAGTTGTGCGCAGCTAAACTTCTTCGGTTAATGTTATTTATTTACTCTTATATACTAAAAGCTTAATTGTTATAATATTGAGACAACTCATTAATTACAATCCAACTATGTATTTATTTAAAATAACTTAATATTAAACTGGAGAATTCACATGAGCCACATCTAATTAAAACACATCAAATTTTTTTTGCTACATTTGAACTATATTTTCTTACTTACCACAAGCTCAATTTAGTGTAAATGAAATGGTTCATGAATCCCTTTCAACCCCACATGTTCACTTTATCTGGAGGTTCTCAGGAGTCAGGACCCATATAAAGCAATCAATTATACTACCCAGGACCTTATCTCTCATGCTCGCTTGGATACTTTTCATGGGGACACTTTTTTAGGTCTATTGGTCATTATCAATTCATACAATATTAATGGTTTGTTGAGAAAGATTAAGTAGCACCTTGTAATCAACGCAAATAATCATTCATGTGTGTTGCACATATCAATAGAAACACGTATTCATTAAGTAATTAATGTCATTGTTTATCTTCTTAATTAAACCAATAAGGATTTTTTTTAAGTTGAAATAGTCAATGAGTGAGGCTAGGAAACTAGGTTTTACAATTACGTTTTATAATCAGGATAATGTGGCATCGTTAAAGGAGATTTTTACAATCTCGAGATACACATAAACATTTTGAGAATTTTATCATTCTTTCAAGATCACGCCACATCACCATGATTACAAAATCTGATTACAAAAATATGGTTTCCTAACATTTTCTATAATCGATATTTGGTAACTTTTCATAGTTCATTAGTAACTTTTTAATTAGTTCAATAGTTCATTAGTTCTTAATTAAACCAATATGAATTAAACCTCTTACAACTTTTCATAGTTCATTAAGGTCATTATTATGTTAGTACTATTGTCGATTATGCTTGTTATGGATTTATGCTTGTTATTGGTCATTAAACCAATATGCTTGTTATGGACTTATTAAGGTCATTATTATGTTAGTACTATTGTCGATTTTCTTTTAAAGTATTGGATGATTAGGTTTATTATGATGATTATAGTAATAGTGACTACAACAATGATTGTTATCCACATAGTCCATGAACAAATCCTAATGAAAAGTTGGTAAATATAATTCTTAGAGCATCCACAGTTGAACCCAGTGGTTTAGTAGCCTATTATAATGTACACATTTTCAAATGTTGAGAGCTTGGATCAAAAGCAGCGTTGCACCTACTTTTGCTGCGTGTCATCCATCCATGGTATTATTGCCTTGACCATGAAGTGTTTGTTTGTTGTAGCTTGGAAAAATTGCCTTGCTCAATCATAAGATGAAACCACATTTTCATTAACTGTGCTTCAACATGGACTGAAAAAATTTAAAAATGGAAACAGATTATCAGTAAAGCTTTGTGTTGAAGCAACTATTTGAGTTTTTGTCAGTTGGCAATCCATCAAGCTTGCTTAGGATGAAAGGTCTCAGTCACGGTTTTCTCTGCTTTTGTTTTAGAGTTTATAAAATAGGTAAAAATGTAAAAAACCCAAAACTTAACAAAAAAAAATGGCTATAAAACTTGACACCCTAGAATTGAGATTTTTTTTAAGACAATCAAAATCAATAACAGTTGCACCCAACCCTCCTTTGACACATTCTTTCTTTGTCAAAATGATATAATGATCAAGTGACACTGGAGATTGATCAAGGCGAGCGTGACTCACGAACCCTGAGAATAAAAAGTCGATGTCGATCCATATCTTTTTTTAGGTGCAATGATGTGTCCTTCACTTCCACTCAGACCCCGACCCCTCCCTTTGGGGTTTTGCCATGGCCATGGAGGTCCCCTTGTCACATGGGAAGTTGGTTGAAGATGAAGACAGGATGATAAACATGTTAAAAAATTCCAGTCAATGATAGACTTGTAGTTTTTGGTCTTACTTGTTAGACTGATGGCTAGGCATGCATGTAGGGTTGAAAAAAACCCCGAATAAACTGATCAAAACCAAACCGATCAATTTAGTTTAGGATCAGTCTATGAAATTTTGAAACTGAAATGACCGGTTCGGTTTTATGTTTTAAAGTGATTTTAACTGACAAAGCCAAACCGGCCTAATATAATTATATGTAAAAAATAATATTAATATGTTTAATTTAGTCGGTCAATTTGATTTTATGCTGGTTTTAGTAATGTTCTAAGTGGTCGGGGTTTGGTTTTTGCTTGAAAAAATTTGAAATCCATACCATAATAATCGATTCGGTTTTTTATTTGAGTAGAAGATTGAATCGTCAATTCGATTTTCCACCCTACATGCATGTTTTAAGGCAAATGTTTTCCTTACGAAACTAATCCAGTCGTCTAAATGGCCTGTGTTGGGTTACAGAAGATTCAATTTTTTTTTTTAAATATGAAAATGAAAATGAAAACTTTTACAAGGCCCAATCAAGCCCATTTCCCTGGGCCGTGAATAGATCTTCTGGGCCTTAAACTTCAGAGCCTGGGCTTTTGGGCTTTGTCACGGGCTAATGGCCCATCTAGACAGCAGCTGCCAAGTTCCTAACACCCTCGACAAACCCGCCAATTTTTCCCCCAAATCGAATTGCATCACTTGCTACCCCTCTAGGGTTTTCGAATTTCAACCAAAGCAGCAAACTCCCCACTTGAATCGTTCATCGCTCCGACTCCAACCACCATGAGACCCAGAAAGGCTGAAACCCCTAAATCAGGAGTAACGAAGAAGACCCCAGCGAAGAAAACACCTCCAAACACCACTCCGAAGGCCGACCCTAAAGGTACATCCACCTCCTCAAAACCCTAATATTTGTGTTAATTTCTTGTGAATTGGCTCAGTTTTGTTGGATAATTTGAATAATAGATGGACTTATTGAGACATAAGAGAGTGTTTGATGGTCACTGTAAGGTGTAAACCCTTATTTTAATTTGAGTAAATTTTCGTTTCTGGGGGTTTTGTTAAATTTTTGTGGTCTTGTTTATGGTTCAAATGATTGTAGTTGAGGATGCGAGTGCTTCAGTGGAGGCTGTTCCAGTTACGCCTGAAGTGAAAGTTGCTTCGGCTGCGAAGCCTGTGGCGGGAAAGAAGACCCCGGTGAGAGCAACTAAAACTACGCCGAAAACTTTGGCCGTAAAGAAGAGGAAAGTAGCTCAAGGTTCAGCTGGAAAGTCGGTCAAGAAGGAAGCACCAGAGACGGCTGAAAAGAAAGATGAAGCTGTTGTGGAGAATGTTGAGGAATCTTCGAAGAATGAAGAAGCGGTTGTCGGTGATGTTGAGGATGAGAAGAATGAAGGAGAAGAAGAAGAAGCAGTTGTTGCAAATGTAGTGGAAACTTCGAAGGAGGAGGAAACGGAGCCCGCTGTTGTGGAAGAAGATGTTGAGGAGGAGAAAGTGGGTGATGTTGTTGTTAACATGGAAGAGGAGGAGGAGGGTGGAGAAGGGAAAGAGGCTAAACCGGAGGAAGATGAGCAGAGTGGTGATGAGGAGATTGAAGAGAGGGATGATAGTGAGCAAGTGGATTTTGGAGAACCAGAGGGAGAAGAGTTTGGGGATGATGATGCGGTGGAAGGGGATGAAGAAGCGCGTCGATTGGAAGAGGAAGAAAAGGAAATATCGGATCTAGCGAAGGAGAGAAGGATAAAGAAGGAGAGGGAGATCTTTGTTGGCGGACTAGACCGGAATTCTGTGGAGGATGACATTAAGAAAGTTTTTGAAAAGATTGGGGAAGTAATTGAAGTTCGGTTGCACAAGAATCCATCGACTAATAAGAACAAGGGGTATGCATTTGTGAAATTTGCGAATAAGGAGACGGCGAATCGAGCGTTATCTGAGTTGAAGAATCCTATTGTATGGACCTTCCTCTTTGTAAAGTTTGAATTTTGAAGGTTTTTCATGTTTTTTGTTAGTTTAATTCAGATTATTTTGCTGTTGTCAGATACGTGGGAAGCGGTGTGGAACTGCTCCCAGCGAGGATAATGACACTTTGTTTGTGGGAAATATCTGCAATACATGGACTAAGGAAGCTGTAAGATTTGAATTGTTTGGTATCCATGCTTGGCTGCATGTTTAATTTTATTTTCTCATAATTGACCACTTGTTTTCCACAGATTAAGCAAAAACTCAAGGAGCTTGGGTTTGAAAGTGTTGAGAACATTACCCTTGTCGCAGATGCCCGGCATGAAGGATTGAGTCGAGGATTTGCATTTGTCGAATTCTCTTGTCACGCTGATGCAATGCTTGCATACAAGCGGCTTCAGAAGCCGGATGTTATTTTTGGTCATGCTGAGAGGACTGTCAAAGTCGCCTTTGCTGAACCACTACGTGAACCGGATCCAGAGGTAATGGCTCAGGTCAAAGAAGTTTTTATAGATGGGCTCCCTCCCCACTGGGACGAAGAACGCGTTCGGGAACATTTTAAACCGTATGGGGAGATACAACGTGTTGTGCTGGCTCGCAACATGCCTAGCGCCAAGAGGAAGGATTTTGGGTTTGTTGATTATAAGACACACGAAGCTGCTATTGCATGCATAGACAGTGTAAACAATACAAAGTTGGGTGATGAAAATTCAAAGGTATTCCTCTATTCTTGTTCACACTTTCACAGACTACAATGATATAATTTTGTGTTGTAGCATTGTGGATATCTGAGATAAAGTAAGTTTTTATTAACATATGAAGGGTGTTACTCACTCTAAAAAGGAAAAACCTTGGTTGTCTATAATTATATTTGGGCACTATAGCTATATTTCCCAACTTCACTACAAGATTATCAAATCCCACACCCAAAGTAAGAAGGTTGACCCTTAATGCCATAAGAAGCAGAGTTTCAATGTTTTCAGTTGTATACTGGTATGATTAGAGAAAAAAAAAATGATTACAGCATGCATTTCACATGGGTGGCATTTCAGTGGTCTGCTTTTGGTTGTTTTTATTCAACTCTCATGTTGGCTTGCCATATCTATATGCTTGATGACTTCTAAGTGCACACTCTTGCTTATCTTTAGATATATGTCAAAAGTTTTGACTTGGGACATCTAAATAAAACATTCCATATTGCCATTTGATGCTAGACAAAGGTTAAGGTGAGACTTTCAAATCCTACACCCAAGATTCAGGCTGTGAAGGGTGGATTATGTGGTGGATTTCGAATTGGTCAAGCTGGCAGCGGTTTTTCTAGATTTGGTATGTTGTGATTTTATCAGAACAAAATTAACTGACCTATCTTCAGTTGTTTTTATGTCGCTAATTTGGCCTCTGTTAACAGGAAGAGGTTCAGGCCAAGGTGGGCGTCCTTTCAACCGTGCCAACTCTCAGCGTGGTAGGGATTTCCATGCACGTGGACGTGGTCGAGCTGGAAGATATGGTTTTGCCAGTGAAGATCTTTTAGAAGGCCCGCCTTCTGGTTTTCGCGGACATCTTCCTTTTGGTGGGTGTGATTTACAACTTCATATCTGTCCATTCCTTCTAAATTTCAGTTGTGTGGGTGTGCTTTGATAGTATGACTGCAATTTGGTTGATTGTTATACTCCACTGTCATATATTCAGGACAAAGGGGATACACTGCAGCCACTAACTCATCAAGACCTGATCTTGGTGTATCTAGATATGGCGGCGCTGAAAGGGGACGTGGAAACTACATCCCATCTAGAAGACAACCCTTTTCACCTGAAGGACATTTTAGTAGACCTTTGGTGGGTAGGCGCTTTGTTGATGATCCTTATCTGTATGAAGATATTGAGTATGGTAGAAAACGTCCATACTCTATGTTGGTAAGTAACATAAATATTTGTTATGTTTTCACATGGCCCACCCCTACAGCGTAGCAGAATGAGTTATTGTTTGTACATCTTTTTTGGTGTAGGGCCACGAGGCTGATTACTTGGAGCCTAGTAGTTCGCGGGCACGTTATGATTATCCTGATCCTGTAGCACCATCGCGTGGAACACATTATCAAGGTTTTGACTTTTTATCTTTTGTGTGTGGATGCCCACCCTCCACTCTTGCCCACCCGTCACCCCCTTCATTCTATCTTTTTCTCCCCTCAACATAAAAGCTCTTATTTGCTTAAACTTTTCCAGATTCATTTGAAGCAGAGACTGGTCTTTATCCTCGTGATTATTATGGTTCGACTGTAAGTACTCCTTCAAAGTTTGCTTCTGTTTTAGCATTTGATTATTATATTATTATTTTTAATTATTGGTGTTTGTCTTGACCTGAAATCTAATTGCAATCAATAAGTAATACAGTGATTTCTAACTATTGGTATCTTGTATAATTTTGTTTCCGTCGACCTCGATGTTACAGTACGGAGGTAGTGCCTATTCGTCTATGTATGGCGGTGAGCATTCATATGGAGGTGGCTATTACTACTAGACTCAACTTTTGGTAAATATCGAAAGCTCTTCTTAGGTAGTCTACATGGAGTTGGTTTTGTCCTATGTTGATTGTTTCTGATGTCTTCTCCTTTTACTCCATTTGATTGCCATTGCAGATTGTGGACCATGTGTTGCAGGAAGATGGACTTGGAGATGCTATAAACCCCTAACTTACTTTCTCTCGTCTTTTTAAATTGTCCTTTCAGTGTCTTATGTTGGTTGGTGGATTATGCTGTGTCTAGTTTTGTTTATTTCTAGCTCGTTTCCTTCAAAGTTTGTTAGGAGAATGTTACAGTAGAAATATTAAGATACCTTAGTAGCCTGGGGTTTGAGGGTGGGAAAGAGTTTGTATGTTCATGAAATGAATGGCATGAGGATATCATGCAAGAATATGAAGAAGTAGAGATGGATTGGGTGAATGGATTTTGGGCTTTTGTTTATGGTTTACATACTGATTTGGAGGGTATGTATCGAATCTTAATGGGCACTAAGTGGTATTTTTCTTATGTTATTGGTAGAGGCAAGAAGTTACTGGGTTCTGGTGCACTTTTTTGAGCGTAATATATTGCTTGGGCTTGCCAGATCTAGATCTCAAACATGCAGTTTTATCTGGAGTCTATTTTGCAGATCCTACATTTATCTTCATCATTTGTGTGAATGGGCAACAATTGTCATTTGTAATACATCTATTAATCATATCAGATTGGGCAACCATCATATTATTTATCCCGAATGCATTTGGGCTTTCTGATTAATATACTGCAATGTGGGGAATCTGGTGATCCGGTCGTTTGATACTTCTCTAGATTGTGCGAGTTTGGGACCAACAATCAAATGGATCATTCATTCAAACAACACTTTTTGGCATTCTCTTTCAAAGGTAAATGTATTTTTGTTTGCCACTTCCAACAAGTACTGCCGGTGATAGTTTGGGTTAACTAATGACAAGGGTTTGGATGATTTGTATTTTGTATGATGCAAATAATCAGTTTGTTCATTTTGGCAATACTTGACATCTCCAGTAAAATTGGCATCTTTTAATGTGTTTTTTTTAGAGGGTGCTACCAAAATTTTTTCTTGCAATGTCAAGATTTTGGTTGACAAAAAGCCAATAAAGATTAATTTTGGGGAGACCATTTTACCAATGGTGTGCATTACCTTTCTTATGCTTCATGCCTGTTTGTGGTCATTGGGTGCTCTGGATCGTAGATACTGGAGCACTTGCCCTGAATCTGCTACTTCTTGATCTGTTCAACTGGGAACTAGTCACCTTGATCTGCCATTTTTATTGTTGCATTGACCATAGTTAGTGGCTCAGATGCCTTGCAAGGAAATTTAGCCGATAGGTCATTGGAATCTGATCAGGTGGCTTTTGGTGTTTATGTGGTCCTTTTGGTGGTTTGCTGTTAATTCTGGGGATTTAAGTTCAATGTATCTCTTAGTGTAGTTGTACATGGTTGCACCAATGATAGGCAGAAGCGGGAAATGCGGGATGCTACTTGTCAATTCAAGCATTGATGTATGCAGCCTGTTTGCGGATGTTACTTGATGAATTAACCTCAAATTGTAATATAATGCACCTCTTGTTTACGCTATGGTGATTGAGAGATTGAGACATATGGGGTTCCTTGGGAAAGATCTCCCTTCATATTGATGATATTTGTTTTTTCTGGTATGTGCTATTCAAATTTGCCTCTGCGGTAATTTTATACTTTATTACTGTATCCATGCTTTCATCGAGTGTTTGTGTATTTATGACCTAGTGACATAATGCCAATTTCTTGTATTCTCTAGTGTGTAGTAGGGTACTTGCTATGCCTTTACCTGTCCACTATCTTACTCTATAATTTGCTTGTGCACGTTTTCAGACTTGGGCTGAAGTAAGTTATTTTGATGTGGAATATCTCTCTCAAGCTAGCTAGCATGTTATTGGCAATATAACGTCTTTGGTGGAAAAAGCTCATTAGGAGTCCTCCAAACTCGTGGTTGTCAGTACTATTTATGAAATAGTACTTTAGAGTAGTTAGCCTTGCTGCGTCTTCTTTTTGAAATAAACTGCATGTACACACATCTGTACAAAATCAGTCTCTTAAAAATGGCTGGTGGAAACATTGGGGAGGATATAAGAGCACCAGCTGTGTACTAATGTAAAGTTTTGTTGATGATGATATAGCAAAATAGTATGTCATATATTTTCCTAAAGATGTGTTTGGTCCCTCTTGCTACAATATGATCAAGCAGTGACCGTCTTGGTCATTTCAGGAAAACCAGAGCTGGTGGTCATAGATAGGGTGCTCAGCAACTGTGAGGCTCTACTAATTATTTAGATTTCTAAGGTTTGATGATATTTATCTGTTTAATGGTATAAGCCTCATTGGTGCGTGCATCAGGTTGAGGATAAACTTCAGTATTTCAGCTTTACTTAGTTTTGCATCTTATTGTTTCTGGTTTCAGTTGGTCTTTTATTGGAGTGTATTGACATTCAAAATGTGATATCCCTTAACTAGGAAGGGCAGAGAAGATAAATTGAAAAGTGCGTGTCTTTTGTTTTGTTCATTATCATTACGAAATGGATTCTTTTAGAGCTTGAGAGGATTGACTCGACTCAACTCAACTTGGGAATTAGATCCGAAAACTCAAATATGCTCAGTCACATATGGCATCCCCCAATGTTTGTGGTGACTGTATCAATGAGTCTATGATTAGCTGACTCAACTTCCAATTATGTAGCTTTGGTCTCATTCCTTTTAACAGTATTTTTGAAAGCTCAAGTGAGATTGATCAGATTTAGCGGTGTAGCATGTTGCAAGATACAATTGATATTGCAGCTGAAGTTTGTGTATGGTATATTGATCTTTTGGGAATAATGTTTGCAATTGACTTGGACTGGTGTTTTGACGTGTTTTGTTCTTTTAGGCAATCACTGTGGTACAGTTTGAGTAAATAGTAAATGATATTTTTGGGCTCTGAGGGTAAGGAATTCTCCAGAAAGGTGATAGAATCAAGTTTTGGGATGATATGTCTTGTGGAAAATGCTCCTATCATTTCCTGAAGTATACGAGTGGTCTTTCTTGTCTGAATAATCAACCTTTGGTTGTGGTGGAAAGAGAGATTGAGTGGAGTTTGGTTCAGTTCTATCTTTGCCTCTTTGGTCAGCTGGGATTTCCTGGCTTGTAGGGATAAGAAAGTCAAGTGGTGCGACTCAGAACTTGATGGGTGCATACTTATTGTCTACTATTTGGTGCAAAATAGTCAACCAGCATAGTTGGCCACTTGGTTGGTGATTAGAGTTTGTGATTTGGACTTTTCGCAATGAAAGGATGTTAGGGGCCCCCCGGAGCGAGCCTCCCATAGAGGCAAGTGAAGTTGGTGAGCCGTATGATGGGCAACTATCTCCTGCGGTTCGGAGAGGACTCAGCTGTTAGTTAGTACCCCCTTGGTTTCGGGGTGGACCCTTTCACTCTATTTTATTATATACGCTTAGCGAAATTGGGAGTGCCATGGGTAGTTAGACAATACTTTGGACAAGAATGACTATCACTAAGAGTATGTGTGATTTTGATGATTTTATAAACCTTCCATTGTGTGGGGAAGGTTTTATTTGGTCAAACAATCAGGATATTCTAGTTGGTAGTAAATTGGATAGACTTCATATGATGATTATCTTGAGTTTCATTTGTAGCAAGTAGTTTTCAATGGATTGCCAATAGTAGTTCCAATCACATCTAGATCTTAATTGATGACCGTAAAGAAGTATGTCATAAAATACTGTTTCGATATGAAAAGGCGTGGTTGAAAGACTGATGACACTTATCTAGCTGAATCCACACCTCTTTGGGCTGTCATATCAAGTGAATCTGGATGGTTATTCCAAATAGGGACTTGTTTCGGTGGATGACGCAATGTTATAGCAAAGTTTTTCCTCTCAAGGAAAATGGAACTGGGACAGACTTCTATTGATAGTTTTTGGGTTCTTTGGAAGAAAAGGAAAAATAGAATTTTTGCAGGAGCAAAGCTTGATTGCAATACTATTTGGAAGATGATCAAGTCATGTCTATCCAATGGGCAATTGCATCATTTCCCCTACCCTTTTCATTGATTGGGATAAGCGGCATATTCTGGACATTTTAACCTTCCCTAGCTTTGTTTTGTTCCTATTTCGTTCTCTTTGTTTGTTAGCTTTACTCTTTGCTTCCGAATACTGTTTGATTCTTGTATTGGCATCGCCATTGGCAAGGGTGGCGTTATTTAGGTGGAGTTCCAAAGTTTTGGGCTAATTGGGAATTTGGGATACTCTCCTTTCACACACTAACACATCTTTAGTGGAACTGTATTTTCTTGTAGATTTCTCTATAGCAGAATTTGATTTCATGAATGAAAAAGGCTTGTCCTTTTATCTAGAAAAAGAAAGAAGAAGAAAGACTGTTGGCCATGGTTGAAGCGTGCTGCAAGTTTCAGAAACACTGAGTTGTGGCCTCACATCAAGGAGCAGAAAATTTAGTTAAAGGCAGTGTATGGAGTTCATTGGCAAGCTTGATATGATAGTGAATGGAGCATAGAGCAGCCGTTTGACAGAAAAGAAGAATGCATTATTCTCTGTAGAATACAGGGTGATCAAGAAAGTTGAGGCAGGAAAGATTTTGAAATTAGGAGACAGATAAGTGAAGCGAAGACAAATGTATGTGGTTGAAGGAAGGGATTATTCACGCCATGACAATCTCCACAAATTTGCTAGCTTTAGAAATTTTAAGTCTGATGTAAAATGTAATAATGCAAGGTGAAGATTTGAGGGGAAATTTGTTGATAACATGGAAGATATTTGCAGACATATTGTGGGACATCTTTTAAAGTTCAGATGAAATCCTAAAGGTTAAAGTCCATCTTAGGAGAGTTAGTTTCTATGGTATTCTTACGATGATTTTTTACGAGGAAACGAATGTGATTTGTGAAGGTGATAATTTACTTTTGATTGGGTGGTTTTCTGTTGGGATTTTGAATAGGTGTTAGTGTTTTCACAGCGCAATGTTGGGGAAGTAGTGAGATTTTCAGACAGTTATTCTTGGATTAAGTTTCACATGGAGGTACAGAATAATCTACTTCATTCCCATAGTTATTTTTCTCATATCAAGATCATATACGAGCAAACGATGCTTTTGATAGGCTTGGATTGACTATTGATAAGCAGGATCCCAAATTTGTCATTGCATAGACCAAAAGTCAATACTCTGGCCATATAATCTGAGCATAGGCAAGTCAATGATTGTAAATTCCCATTTGCTTGTTAATGTGCATTGCCAATATTTTTGTTTATGGTTCACTAGAAATCCCAGAGAGTTGGAAAACATTGAGATGTGAAGAATCAAGACCGAGTTATCTGGAAATTGAAATGTATATGTTTTAGCTTTCTGATATCTTAGTCTGATCACTAAACGTAGATTTCCCCACCCCTAGTATTCTCTAATTATGAAATAGTAATATTTGTCCCCTAAAGCTGCCGAAGACCAAAGCTGCTAGTTTTGCTATATTGGTTTTTCAAGAAGGAATGCTGATGCGATGTTCAAACAAATTTCTAAATCAGAGAATACGATTAGTTGCATCTTCTGTGGGGAAGACCAAATGTAGTTGCATCCTCACAACCTCTCTGAGGGTTTTGTTCTCTTTATTAGTTCAGAAAGCCTTGTTCTTTTTATTAGTTCTCTTTATTGTGCAGAAAGCCTTGTTCTTTTGGCTATCCAGATTCCATGTCTGAAAGGTTCTGTACAGGAAATATATGGCTCTTGTGAATGTTGTTTGATTTGAATGCAGATAAATACTATCTGACCCAGTATTCAAAAGTCTGACGAGCAGGCGTTCGATCTACACTACATTATCTTTTCTTTTTTGTTAAAATCAGTCTTCTTTTTTTTGTGTGAATAGTGAAGTTTATTTTGCATACTTTGATTGAATCAATGTGGAATATATAGAATGCCAAAATAAAATATTTAGATGTTCCAAGTAATTTATAGTTGCTGATATGATTTATGCATGGAAACAGGAAATATTTGCATTTGAGTACACGCATATTAGTGTGCAACTTTCTATACTAATATATGTGGAGTCGGGATACATTATTATTTGTTGTTGGCAGAATCAAAACTATTATGAAAATAAAGTGTAGGGAAAATTATTAAGCTCTAGAGGAGTGTTGGCAAGCGTGTCGCTGATGGGTAAAGATCACACATGGGGGTTAAATCACTGTAGTCTTAACCATCCAACTAGGCCATCATGGGCAATGGATTAGTTTTCTTGTGAAGGCGGGTTTACTTTTAAAGAGGAATCAACTTCACAATCCATATTTAGGTAGTCTTGTCGTAAAAAAAATCAAGACAGAAGAGTCATTACCAGGGCCTTGCATGTTTTGGTTTGGTTCGATTGTGTGAAAATCATAAATTATGTTAAGCCAAATTGAGATTTGGATGATATCAACTGATCTGAATCAACTAATAGCTTGTCTGTTCTCTCCAAGATTTATTAGATTTGTGTATTCTTGACAATAAAAAAAATAAAAAGATGCAATGTCTAATTGGTTTTTAATAATTAATTAATTAATTACCATTGTTGATTTTTAGTAATGTAAAAGATAATCAGAACGTCTACATTGAATATTTTTAAGTTTATTTGCATTTTCTATATACCAAGCCATCTTTTAACAACCAGATAATTTCATATTCAGTATACGTGACTACCCATCCCAGACCAATCCGAGCTCGATGTCTATATAAATCATGTCCAAATTTAGAAAAAAAATTTATATTTTATATCTTAAATATTCTTTATTGTTAAAATGAATCCAGTTACATTTGGCTTATATATTCTTCACTTTTGCCATGAATTTAAATTACTTTTTTCTATATTGTATTCATATTGAATATTTTATGCAATAACTTTTTCTATATTATATTTGAATATATTACACAATGGATTTTGCACTTTTTAATATCCAAGTTATTTGATTGTATCAATTTTCTTTGAAATTGTTTGTTAAAACTACATTTAGGACAAAATACCTACACCTGAGTAAAATGGTCGGTTCGGTTTTATTTCGATTTTAGTCAGTTCGATTAAAATAATAAAAAATAGCTACACCTGAGTAAAAACTAAAACTTACTTTTTTTTGTAGGAGATAATACCATTATCACAACCACACGTGGCAGAAATCATCTATTACGAGGATCAAGTATCCCAAGACCGGATTGATGTATAAAGCCCAAAAGGGCAAATTCAGTCCAAATTTCAATTGGGTCCATCAGAATAAATCATAATCAAAAGCCCATGTTCAGGCTCGATAAAGTTTTCCCTCAAGGGGGAGGAACGTTACATATAAAAAAGAGTCATGGAGGAAGTTCTGCCTCCACAGAAGCGTCTTCATAAAGAAGACTGTTACAGAGAACGTCTCGTCTTGTTACGTCTCATATGCTTAAGCCACGCAGGAGATTGACTACGACCATTATATAAGGTAAAGGAAACATTCGACAAAGGTATGCAATTTTTAACTGAATAATGTCCAGTTTTATCTCCATCTCCAACTAAGTTACTGACTTAAGCACCGGAGTGCCTTCGACCACCAAAAAGGTGGTCTTTGACAATCTAACATTTGTTTTGCAGGTTTAACTTATTAGATACTAGATTTTTGGATGCATCAATTTGGCGCCGTCCATGAGGAACGACAAAATTTCCTTTCAAGAAGAAAATCCATAACGAGAAAAATCTCTTAGTTCTGATCGACAACTGAAATAGCCTTCAGAACAAAATGGCACATTATACAAACCCTCAACTCGACAACAATCAAGACAATCCTCCTACTGGAGAAACTGCGCTTCCAATAGCGTGCAATACAGATCCAACGACAGACGTGGGGACAACCATACCTGACAACAGAAAGCCATAACACGAGGTGGCTCAAACATCCCAAACATCTAGAGGCACCACCACAGATCCTCGTGTAGATTTACTCATGGCCCAGATGGAGCGTATGATCAAAGCAATGGAAAAGTTCACTCAGGAGCATGTTCAATCCACCGTCCCCGCCCAAGCACCACCCCAGCAAAACCCGGCCAACGAAGTTTTTGTGGAACCTCGGTAAATCTCGAAAGCACTAAATCGCTTGAAAAAGGGATTCCACTAAGCGGTGAGACCCCTGCTGAAATCTCATTTAGGATCGGAGTCATGGTCCCCAATATACTGTACAAACTAGCCAAACCACCGTTTTCCGACGCACTCATGGTGACTCCCATGCCAAAGAAGTTCACCCCACCAAAATTTGAAGTGTATGATGGTACCACTAACCCGACAGTCCATTTGCGACACTTTCACCACATGATGTCGCTGAAGGAGAGCACTGAATCCATCTTATGCAGAACGTTTCCAACCAGTCTCACCTCCACAGCAATGAACTGGTTCAACAGCTTACCCCCAAGGTCGATAGATTCGTTTCTGGCACTCGCTACCGACTTCATCACGAGGTTCATCGGCAGTCAACGAATGATGAAGGGGCCGCATTACTTGCTCCACATCAAACAGAAGCCCAAGGAAACAATAAGAGACTATGTTACTCGTTTCACTAACAACTTAACTATGATCGACAAATGTAGCGACGACACTGCCACCACTATTTTCACTGTCGAACTGAAAAAGGGGACCCTTTTTCGATGCTCTGAATCTGAACCTCCAAAGAATTTGGCAATTCTTCTGAAGACTGCTCAGAAGTACATCATCCGGGAGATGATAGTTGTTAGTAATGTTCTAAAAAGCGCTAGGCGGTGGGCGGGCGACAAGCAGGTGCCCAGGAGCCTAGGCGGTTTTAGGTTTTGTATTATAACTTTAATAATTTACAAAAGTTAAGCATAATACCTTATCGATTACATCCAATTTAATGCCAAGATACATTTGCAAAATTTAAAAACATGAAAAATTAACAATCATGAACAAAATTTATTAAAACTCAAATGACTGAAGTTGGTCATGATGGTTACTTTATACAAAGTTGAATTTGTGCACAAATATCCAAACCTACTCTTTATTTTTCTTCAAATTGCATGAATGACCTCAGTCATGTTTGATAAAATCTACATTACTAAAATTTGTACCGGCAGATCCTTTGAGAATTCCATTAAGTAATCATCATTTGCTACATTCAGACATATATTGAATAAAAAATAATTAAATTGTTTATTTCCAAAAAAGGGGAAAGAAAAATAAAATAAGAACACAATCAGCCTTATTAAAAAAAAAATCGCCCAGATCGCCTCCTAGACCCCGCCCAACCATTAATCTAGGCATTTCTCTAATGCCTAGCGCCTAGGCGGCTGCCTAGGCTGTTTTTTAGAACATTGGTCGTTAGGAAGAAGAATGGATCCAAAAGGGAAGCCCATTCAAAGAGATGAGAAAGGAGGGAAGAAATAAGGAGAGACGACATACCCCGGGAGGAACATCCAATAAAAAAACACTGAAATAATGGGAGGCCCGAATCTAACCAGCGGGAATTCGCAAGCCGCATTCGACAAGGCCTAGACACGAGCAAGTGACAAGCATGGCAAAGAAGTCGTACAAACTGTATACGACCTTGAAAACCAGCCGACCAAATATACTGAAACACATGACAAGATGGGAAGATGTCAACTGGCCACTCAAGATGAGTGGAGACCCTGAAGGGCGAGATAAAAGCAAATATTGCTTTTTCCTCAAAGATCACGGGCATGTCACTGAAGACTGCTACAACCTGAAAGGTGAAATCGAGCACTGGGTTCAAAGAGGACGACTCGATGAATTCATTGGGCTACCGGATAAACAACCCAAAGAAAATGAAAAGGCGGAAACCACCACGGGATCTAAGGAACAAACCAAAGAGCTGATATACGCCTTATACTGCGCAGCTAAAGAAAGCGGCCAATCAAGCCCACCAGTAAAATTTCCCACTCGAGATGATTTATATAGAACTAGAAGCGTCATCAAACGAGACCAAATAAATCGATACGACAACCGGAATAAAAAGCACGAAGAAAATGGGAATTCAAATGGAGGTTAAACAATAGACAAAATCCAAAGAGACTTACAAGCCTAACCATTATTGACGACAAGGCCAATAACGCCTCCTACATTACTGATAACAAAGATAACATAAACAATTTCTACGAATCGACGGACGAACTCTTGGCAGCAGGTACTGATGGAGCACGATTGGACAATTTGGGACTGCGTTCTTTTCTGCTTGTCCGAACCAACCCGCCAACATCACACACCGGTAACTCGATTAAGAAGCATTCCGAGTTCATTAGCTACCTCATGGGCGACCATACACAAACAACAAAACTACAGAAAACCATGAAGAAGCTACAACAAAAATGCAAAGACCACTCAAGACATAGCAAATCAAGAAACAGTCGGAAAGATACAACACAGGCTTCACATCATAAATTTATGAAAAAGAAATTACTACTATTACAATAGATTGTTAAACACCCAAAATGGGGTTACCAATAAAATTGTGGCATCAAAACTCCTCATCTTACGCCCGAAATTGTGGCATCAAAACTGGACAACAAGAAACTCTCAACATACCAAAACATCAAGACATATAAGTAAGACACAAAACTTCTGGTCTGAATACCAGGAAGTAAAAGTTGGGACGAACCAGTCAACTTATTCAAATAAACTTCGAGTCGACTAACACGTCAGACAAACGAAGTAAAAGTTGGGACTAACCAGTCAACTTATTCAAATAAACTTCGGGTCGACTAGTATGTCGAACCACAAAGTAAAAGTTGGGATGAACCAGTCAACTTATTCAAATAAACTTCGAGTCAACTAACATGTCAGATGAACAAAGTAAAAGTTGGGACGAACTAGTCAACTTATTCAAATAAACTTCGGGTCAAATAGTATGTCGAACAAATGAAGTAAAAGTTAGGACGAAAAAGTCAACTCACTCATAAACTTCGAGTCGACTAACACGTTAGACGAATGAAGTTGGGACGAATCAGTCAACTCACTCAAATGAACTTCGAGTCGACTAACACGTCAGACGAACGGAGTAAAAATTGGGGCAAACAAATAACACCCAAAAAAAAATCGGGTTAATCAAAATATCGGATCAGGAGGCGGAAGCTAGAGTACAATTACGACAGACCTAAGAACAAGAGAGTACGAGTCAAAACCATTCAAACCAACCCTTTGAAACATTTTTTGCGCTTGAAGACACAAAGATCCAAGTGCGGAAAATTCCTTGATTGACATGAACAAAGAAATAAAGGTTTCAAGTGGTAAACCAGAAAGTGCAAGAACAAAAGTACAGATAAGCCCGCATCACCAACACTTAACATTACACTACAAACGACTTGATGAGAGGAACACACATGTCATATACGACGAGTCAACACGCACAATCCAAAACAAATCACGACTTCAAAGAGAAAGCATACATAACATAAATTAGACAAAAGACAATACAATATTGTCAAAAAGAAATTTTTCTCATACATAAAATCATTTTGTTACATCCGAATAAGAAGAGTGGCATCCGTAAAAGGAGATGAAGAAAATAGAAAGTTGACAAGATACGGCAGAAGCGGCAAAAACATCGGATGGAAAAGCAACAACATCACCAGTGGTAGAGGGAGGCGAAATTCTTTCCTCAACAGCAAGAGCAGGTGAAGGAGCCTGATCAGAAGAGGGAGGAGACAAAGTTTTCCCTTCACCCACGAGATCACATCGAAGAACAAGAGTATCTTCCTCAGCATCTTCATCTTCAAAGACTTGATCAACCAAGTGATGATACTCGGATAAATCAACAACAAGCCTCTCAATATAGTCAAGGAGCTCGACTCAGCCATCAACAATTCTTCTCCAGTCTTCCACCTCCACAATCATCAACTTGTCTTTAGTGGCTGCAAACTCATTTTTAGTTGAAATCAACTGCCTTCAGCAGTGGCCATGGCTAAGATATTCGAATCCACTTTGTCAAGCGTGACCATTAATTGTTCCACCTGCCCTTCGACAATTCTATGGTTGACGGATTGCTCAACTACGGAACGCAGAACCCCATCATGTCCAGCTCTCTCGACAAACAATTCTTTTTCCAACTCATCCAATTGTGCATGAGCCCCATCCAAATCAGTCGTCGGAGTCTTAAACTCCGCGACAGACTTATCTCGAGCAGCTTATGCTTCCCTTAATAAGGCCAAAGCTGCCCCGGCTGCACTCTCCTACTCCGTGCACTGTGCCTTCAGCGCGTCAAACTGACGAAGGACGTGAGAAAACACCAACAAAAGCACTGCCAACTTTCTCTCAAGATCAGCCACTGGCCACGACCAGCCCTGTACTCTAATCCCATCACCCCGACATAAATAAGGTGATTCATCCCATCCATTATTTGTTTGAGACCATAATCGAGATGGGTGTTGGGATCCAACACAGACATCGAAAGTCGTTCCACCGCTCACCTGTGTCATTCATTAATCAACCTACGTGCACCATCATGCACGTCAAGCTTAGTAAACCAACAGAACTTTTCATCTGACTTGATACGGATGTCCTCCGGGTTAGGCTCCGTCCAACTAATCCAGGGATGGAGAACGAGGGCATCCGGAAGCACTGAGGAACCACCCCTAGCAGTCGGAAGAACGGGTGGAACACCGATGATAACATAAAACCATTCTTGCATTTTCATTGCGAAGCAGTCGCAACAGGAGCAGAATGAGTAGTAGTAGTAACAGGAGCAGAGGAACGAGGGCATCCGGTAGCCCCAGCTGCACTCTCCTACTCCATGCATTGTGCTTTCAGGGAGTCAAACTGACGAAGGACGTGAGAAAACATCAACAAAAGCGCTGCCAACTTTCTCTCAAGATTAGCCACTAGACACGACCAGCCCTGTACTCTGATCCCATCACTCCGGCATAAATAAGGTGATTCATCTCATCCATTATTTATTTGAAAGCATAATCGAGATGGGTGTTGGGATCCAACACAGGCATCGAAAGTCGTTCCACCGCCCGCTTGTGTCATTCATTAATCAATCTACGTGCACCATCCTACAAGTCAAGCTTAGTAAAGCAACAAAAGTTTCCATCTGACTTGATATGGATGTCCTCCGGGTTAGGCTCCGTCCAACTAATCTGGGGATGAAGAACGAGGGCATCCGAAAGCACTGACGAACCACCCCCAACAGTCGGAAGAACATGTTGAACAGTGATGATAACAAAAAAACCATTCTTGCCTTCTCACTGCGAGTAGTCGTAACAGGAACAGAACGAATAATAGTAGCGACAAGAGCATAGGAACCCGAAAGAGCGGGAGAATAAACTAAGAACCCCACCACATCATCGACAGGAATGATAGGAGACCAAGGAGGGAGAACTTCAAAATTTTGACCATGGTCATCGACCTCCTTAAATTGCTCCACTGCCAAATGGAACGTCTTAACATCAATTGCCCGAGGGTCGTCGTTAGACCACTTAGCAACATTGGGAACACCATATGCGAAAAAAAACATTTTTTTGTCTTCGTCCAACGGACGCGTAGTCTTCTTTTCACTTCTTTCTAGCACCAAGTTCATCTCCTTATCCTCCTGGAAAGATAAATGATCCTCTTTTACAACCTCCTTACCGGAATAACCCGGACGAGGTACAGTCCGAGTAGCACCACGCGTTGAAAGCCGTTTCTTTTTTGGAACACGACCAGGATTTATCGACAATTGCTTCGACGGGCTAGTGGACCTCGAGAGCTTCCTTTTCCTGGAAGTTGGGCCAGCAACACCGACGCTAACAGGAGCATCGAGATCCGTAACATGTCTGACTGAACTCACTTCCCAATCCATGCTAGCATCACTAACAACAGCAGGAACAATGCGAGCAGTGATCTCCTCAGTAAGGGGTTCGATGAGTAAAGCCCACTCCGCCTCATTCATATGGTACAAACCACTACGCTCCAAGATGCCCTCAGAAAGAAATGGCTCCATGGGAAACACGAGAAGCTTCAAGAATTGATCATTGATTCTCTGTTCCACCAAAGTTAACTGTAGATTCTTTCGTTTGTTAGGGACTCGAAACGACCGTACAATCAGACGACCTTGCAGATTCAAGTAGCCAGAACTAACAGAAGTGTAAAACCAAAATCTTGACCAATCTCTGATATCGTCATTGAGCTTCACAAAAAAAATAGGAGAACGACGGAAGGAAATGTCCTATTCACTACCAGGCCAACCACCGAATACAGAATCTTAACAGTCAAGGAAATGTCGGAGAGAATGGCCCTCGCAGAAGTAGTAACCATAACCCTCCAACCATTAGGACCCATTTGAGCAAGAGGAATACTTAAGAAATTCATATATTCCCAAAACAGCTCTGGAACTTGGAATCGAAGGCTGGAAAGGAACATGCTCGGATAAAGTGCGATATACCCGGGCCTCGGACGACAAGGACTATCGTTCTGTCTGGGCAGAATGATCTCGAGGTCAGATGGAAAATTGTAGCCAGAACGAATATCGTCTAGCGTCGCCTGAGAAACTTTTTAAGGCAAAAAGCAAGCTCCACAAGCAGCAAGCACCTCACCACTTAGACTATCACCAGCAAACATCGTTGGGGAATGGAATAACAAGAAAAACGAACGAGAAAGAAAAATAAACCCTAATATCAAAGATAGCGTAAAGAGAAACAAATCAATCATACCTCATCTTATAGAGCCGAGCAACGAAGAGACTACTCATACGACGTGCGAGATATGATGACTGCACAAAATTCCAAAATACGCATGGAAAATGAACGGAAAAATAAGAGATCGGGATGTCAACTCACTAAAAGCTGCTAACAGAATTAAATGCAAGGCAATGATGAAGTTGAAAGTCCAACCGTCACCAAGTTAGTGGCCACGTCAGCATGCCCACTAACTAAATGGGGGAGTAGTTGATGATACATCAAATAATACTGTCATCACGACCACACACATGGCAAAGATTGTCTATCACGAGGATCAAGTATCCCAAGACGGAGCGATGTATAAAGCCCAAAAATGGCAAATCCAGTCAAAGAAAGCCCAAACGGGGCCCGCCAGAATAAATCATAATCAGATTCCCATGTCCAGGCCCGATAAAGTTTTCCCTTAAGGGGGAGGAACGTTACATAGAAAAAAGAGTCGTGGAGGGAGTTACGCCTCCACGAACGCGTCTTCATAAAGAAGGAGACTGCTATAGAGAACATCTTCCCTCATTGCGCCTCACATGCTTAAGCCACGCAAGAGATTAGCTACGACCGTTATAAAAGGTAAAGGGAACATCCGACAAAAGTATGCAATTTTTAATTGAGTTGTGTCCAGTTTTATCTCCATCTCCAACTGAGTTACTGACTTAAGCATTTTGTGCCTTTGGCCACCAAAAATGTGGTCTTTGGTAATCTAACAGTTGTGTTGCAGGTTTTACTTATTGGAAACTGGATTTTGGAAGCATCAACACTGAAAGGCAAAAGCCCCATTTCCCTACCATGACTTCACAAAAAAGGGTTTTAACAAGGCACCTGCTAAATAACACCACCACTTCTCCTGATGGACACCACCACCCACCAATTTTATTTATTTTTTGGGTTTACTGAAGGACACCATCACTATATAAAAAAACCCTAACCCTCATCTTCTTCTTTCTCCCTTTCTTCTCCACAACCGCTTCGCCACCCGCTGCCACCTCTCATTCTCCTCCCCTTTACCACCACCACCTCGCCCACCTCATCATCCTCATCCACCCCCCTTCATCCCACCACCTCGCCATCGCCACCTCTCATCCTCCTCCCCTTCACCACCACCACCTCGCCACCATTACCCCATCATCCTTTTCCTTCTCCCCTTCACCCCAGCACCTCTCATTCTTCTCCTCTTCACCACCACCACCACCACCCCATCCTCCTCTTCCCCTTCACCCACCACCTCTCATCCTTCTCCCCTTCACCACCACAACCTTGCCTCATTTCCTCCTCATCCACTTCACCACCACCACTGCTCATCCACCTCCTACCATCTTTTTTTTTATTCTCTAGTTTTGTTTTTTTCGCCTTGTTTTTTTTTTCTCCATCGCCCTCACGGCGATTCCTACGAGTGGGGAACCCACACTCGCCAGAACCTCCGCGATGGCAAAAAAATTTGTCGAGGTGCTGCAAGAACATAGTTACCGCCTCAATTTGTAAAAAGTATGCGAGGTGCATTCGGAATTCTCATATCGATGGTGCACCAAGAACACATTTACCGCCTCAGTGGTAAAAAATGCAAAAAAAAAAAAAATGCACTATTTTCGATTGTAAATGTTGAGGAGGACGAGATGCCTATATGTTGATCTTGTTAGCTAATTGTAAATGTAGATCTTGTTGATCTGAGATGCCCATATGTTTAGTTTGTATCTATAAGAATTTTGGGATGCTGGTTATATAATGCAGTTGGAAATTTTTGGATTATTTGCAATTGCATCTTCATTGCTTATAATATTTGCATGTATAGTATATAAAACACAACAAAAACACTTTCATTTGCAAATTCGTTTTGCAAAATATTTTTATTTTTTCCATCAAATTCAAAAAATAAAATTTTGCCTTTTAATTCATGCTCAAGATTTCAGCTCCCTGAATGAATAAAAGGAGAGAGGGGTCTCCCTGTCTAAGACTGCTTGAGGATTTGAAAAAAAAAAACCTATTGTATGTGCCCTGAAACATACAGAGTAGTAAGAGTTTGTACCCAAAAGCAACGACATGTGCGAGCCATACACATAAATTCGCAGCGGCCAATGTGAATAAAATAAAGTAAAGAACAACAACACATACAAAATTGTCCAAAATGCCTACAAAGAACCAAACGCAGCGGAACGTGCGAGCTCTAGACAATCCATCGCAAGATCCGTTGCGTTTTGGGCAAAAACCAGAGTCCGGTTTCTGTCCAAATGCAACGGCCGCTGAGAAATATATACATATCCTCTCGTTGTTCGTAACGTTTGGACAAAAACCAGACTTTGCCCATTTTTTGAATATTTGTATTTGAATATTTTTTCATTTTTTCAATTCCTACGTGTTTATTACAGTATTTACGTATTTGATTTATTGCTAAAACTCATTTTTGACCATCTCAAGTTGGGCTGTTAAAAAGTGGGGTTTAGCAATAAATCAAATATGTCAATACTGTATCAAACCCATAGGAATTGAAAAAAACCCAAAAAAATATTCAAATACAAAACGAAACAAAAAAATGACAGTCTGTTTTTCTGTCCAAACGCAGCAGACACCGCGAGTATATGAATACCTTTCACAGCTACTGTTGCGTTTCGACAAAAAACAAGAATATGCTTTATATCCAAACGCAGCGGATTGTGCGAGTTGTGTTCATATCCTCACATTGTCCACTACGTTTGAACAGAAAACAGACTGTCCATTTTTTGTATTTGAATTTTTTTTTCATTTTTTAATCTCTATGGGTTTACTACAATATTTACATATTTGATTTATTGTTAAACCCTATTTTTGACCATCTCAAGATGGAGTGTTTAAAAGTGGGGGTTAGCAATAAATCAAATATGTCAATATTGTATCAAACCCATAGGACCTGGAAAAAAAATCCAAAAAATATTCAAATACAAAAAATCTAAAAAATAGACAGAGTCTGTTTTCTGTTCAAACAAAATGTAGTTGCGATGCTATGAACATGACTTGCACTATCCACTGCATTTTGGGCAAAAAAAAAAAAGTCTGGTTTCTGTCCAAATGCAGCAGCTCCGGCGAGGATGTGTCTTATCCTCACCCAAGCCGCTGCGTTTTGGGCAAAAACCTGACCATGTTTCATACAACTGCTGAATTTCTACGATTTGTAAGATCACATTCATGTCCATTTGTTGCTATTGTTATTATTGGGCTCGGTTTTGCCGCTGCATTTTTTTGTATTTCTGGGAATTTTTTCACTTTTTTCCTTTGTCTATGACATTCAAGCATACTTGGGAAAACTACCATGGTTGCATAATCACAAGAAAAATTACTTGAGAAGACAAATAGAATTGTCATTTAAGTTGAGCATTATAAAAAGGAAAGTAGTTTATTAGTATTCATAATCAATTTAAGAGAAAAAATGGAAGATGAAGAGAAAATGCCAATGTTCAAAGAAGAATCCTCCAAAGAATAATGAGATGAAATTGGAGATCCCAAAGACGACTTTGTTTGGTATGTGGACCCCCACTCATCATCGTCTTCAGATAACGAGGAGGATGATGAGGAAAAACTGTCAGATGAGGAAAAGGACAGTGAATCATCATCGTCCTCTGATGATGATGATGATGATGGTGCGCTAATGAAATAATACTCCGACGAAGAGGGCCGCGAATGTCATCCCCTCAAAGACTTTGTTGACCGTGTCCAAGAAAAATAATGTATTTTTTGTATTTGCTTTGTAAATATTTTTAAATATTAATGACAAATTTATTGTTTGATGTTTGATGTTTGATGTTTGTTTTTGTATTGTAAATTTTTGTTTGTATTTCTAAAATTTCAATTTGTGTTAGTATTGCGAAGAAAATGAGAAAAGAAGAAGATAAGAGGAGAAGAAGACAAAACACATAAGAGGAAAGATAGTAAGGAATGAGGAGGTGGTGTAGGAGGTCAGCAGAGTGGTGAAGGTTCTTGACGGAGAAGAGAGGGAGAGAGGAGAATAGAGAGTGAGGAGGTTGAGGAAGATGTCGGTGGTTCGATTGATGGTAGCGGGGTGGTAGTGCAGTGGCAATGGTTTTTGAGGACATGATAAGAGAAGGAGAGAGGAAGAAGATATGAGGAGTTACGATTTTTTTTTTTTTTAATTCCTTTTATAGGTGGTGTTCTTCATAAAGATGGTGGTGTTCTTCATAAAGTAGCAAATTGGTGGTGTCCATCAAGAGAAGTTGTTGTGTTATTTAGCCTTTAACCAAAAAAAAAAAAAAAAAAACACTTTAATTTCCTCATAAACAACAGGGCGAGTACTTTCCTTACCCAAATCTATATTATTATCGGTCATCTAAATCTTTTGACCTTTAACATTCTTCCATCATTTTCCCTGTCTCAGTGCCCTTCATCTTTCTCTGGTGAACAAGGGCGAGTTAGTTCTCGTTGTTCGAGCTAGTTTTCTACAAAACCGTTAACCAGCCAAATCAATCGGGTTTTTATGTCAAAACCAAAACCGAACTGAAAAACTCAAACCAATCTGAACCAAAATAAAGACAAAAAAAATCAATATGACAAATAATACTTTCATTGTTTTTAACACAATCCACAAGACTCAGACAAAAAAAATCTTCATATTAAACATATAGATAAATAAACATGGAGTTTAAAGTAAAGCTATATTACCCATAAACACAAAAAATAAATAATGATTATTAGACTCGGACGTCTTCCATCCTGACTATTTGAGTATGTTAAGCTGATTGAACAAGTATCACATACCAACAAACTCCTTTACCTGGACACAAAAAAACGAAAATAGATACCAAATGACTCCAATGTAAAGCAACTGCGTCATATGATCTCCTATTTTTTTTACCCCCACTGATCGAAATGCCATGATAATTAGATGACAAAACAACGACTCGATATCAAACTTCCGATGACCTATTGATCTGACTTGTGCTTAGTAGCAGCCCCATTGTTGTTCTGTTGTTGCTGCTGCGACTGTGGTGTGTAGGAGCTTTGTTGCTGCTGGTGTTGTTGCTGTTGTTGTTGATGCTGCTGCTGCTGGCGCTGCATCTGATACATGTTAAGTTGGTTATGTTGCTTCTGCTGCAGCTGATATATCTGGGCATTCATGGTTAGCTGCTGACCCATTGAACTGGAAGGAGGCATTTCCCCACCAATCTCAGCAGTAGCCAGTTTCAGATGCTGAACTTCCGCTGTCAATGCTTCATTAAGGGCTGACACATTCAGAAAAAGCAAACACCACATAAATCAGCTAGAAATATTTGGTCATGAGATCTTTTGCGGCTCAAAAAATACTGGATCATACAAAGCAGCAACTTAGGTTCATTTTGTGGAAATTGGATCAGAACACATAGTTAAACAGAACAGAAACTACCACGCTAGATCCAACATTTCATGTGTACTGAGATCCTGTATGAGGATTGACAAAGAACTAAACACTTTATTACAGCTACCTCAAATTTTCGTCCCCAGCTATTTGGAGACACTAAACCTTTCCAAAACCTCTGCTGCAATGTTTTCTTTATTCAGCAAGTTATTTCCAATTAAAATTGTGAAAAATAAGTAATTTGTATCTTTTAGCTATACTCTTAAAACATGTTTCCCATCTACTTCTTGTTTGACAACACAGTATATCGGGTTGTATTGCTACAGTTTCCCAAAAGTTAATAAAAAGAGAGAGAACTCTCATAGGCCGTGTGATTCCCTTCTTTTGAAAGGTTTTTTGCTTGGAAAGGTAAAACTGCATTCTGTTGCTAGCTATCCATAGTATCATCCAGACGTCGATGGCTTAGCCTTTCAGATTTAGGCAATCACACACTCCAAACTCAGCATACCTAAAAGGCTAAAAGCTTACATTTTAAGAACAATAATAGTGGAACCCGGATGCTAAATAATACCAAAATCTCAGTGTTAACATGCAAAACCTGGTCTTGTTTCAAATACATTTGGTCCCTCTTTTCACAACCCCAGAAAACAATATAAACCCCAATGCCAAATGATGCTAAGATACGTGTGCTAACACACTATATAACCTGGACTTATTTCACAATTATTTTGGTCACTCTTTGCATAAACCCCAGCAAAGATATAAGAAGCTAAAGAATAGACCTCCCAACCTGACCCCTTCGAATGATCAGATTTGAATTCCAATAGCCACCTCCAGTAAACCCGAAGATGCCCAAATAAAACATGGGCTCACACCTCACCAACAAGGGGCAATGAAGGACTTCAGTAACAAACTGACTCAGTTAAAACGTGCATAGGTTTCCTCTACCAGCATACATCCTTTGTCTCTTGTATTGCATGAATAAGTCTTACTAAGTCTTAAGAATCAAAACCGAATCCTGTATTGGATAGATACTAGAGAGCAAACCAACTGAATGTAGTGCATCATAATCAGAGAAAATAGGTGACCTAGGTTGTCCCTTTGTTTCATTCCTTGACTATTTTCTGATATCCAATCCATGTTCTATGTTCTAGGTGTTTCATAATCACCTCTATTTCATCAAGAAGACTTGAAAGGTCCTAAGTTAGGAGTAAAAAAAAGTATGTACTATTTTCTCAACATATATATTATCTTGCCCTCACTGTTTTCAGTTTACAGCATTGCATAGAACATTTTTTTTTAATTATAAAAGGGTCTTTATCTTGGCTATGGACATACAGTTGCAAACGAAAAATACTTAGTTGTTTTGCAGAAATGAGACAACAAATTACCCAAGTGATTGAACAATAAAAGATGGAACCATACCTTCTCTGAGTTGAGCCTGCTGCTCCATTGCTTGAAGACGGAACTTCAATTCGTTATTCTCACTCGAAATGCCAGCAGAATCTCTCTGGAAAAAAATATAAGGGAAAACTAAGTCACTTAGATTATAAGAAGCGACAGGAGGGTGGATAAAAGAGGGAACATCTTGAAAATACATATATACCTGTAACAGTGTCAGTTGAGCAGATAGTGTAGTAGCTTCTGTCTGTAGAGTCTGTACTTTGTGCTCCAGTTCAGAAATATACCTCATCTTCCGTTCCTTGGAACGAGCAGCAGACTGTCGATTAGCCAAAATCCTGCATATAATAAATTTTAAATTAGGATTAGAAAAAAATAGCCCATTCCTAACGAAAAGTCGCACAGAACATTGGATTTAGAGATTGGTTACCTTTTTGCACGTTTAGGGTCTGCTGCAGCAATCTCGGCAAGTTTATCATTTGCCATTATCTTTTTCAATTCTGCCCCGCTGAACTCACCATTAGCAAAGTCCAAGCTAAAAGTATTTGAATTTCCTTCCATTGAATTGCCAATAGCCTGGCTTCCAGGTGATGGCGGCAACTTCAGTGAATCATCTCCAAAGTTAGGCAGCTTGCCCATGAAACTATCCATTGAAACACTTCGACGGTGACGATTGACTGGAGCAATATCGTCTCCTGCACTCCTTTTGTGCGCGTCTTTCTTCTCAGCGGAGGAAAACATATTTCCCTGTGGCATGCTGCATCCGCTTTCGTTTGCACTGCTCTCTGTTTCATTGTCACTACTGTCACCCCCATTCATCTTTGTGCCACTATTTCTGCTATCTAAATCATCACGACTCTCATGACCACTCCTGGCCTTGGTTCCATTCGAGTTCATCAAATCCATGTTGTCCAAATTTAGATATGTACTAAACAAGTCATCTATAACCTCTCCTTCAGATCTCCTCTCACCCATCCCTTCCGTGTTCTTGTTTTCCCACTCTGACTCCCGCTTCACCAACTGAATTGGCTTATTACTTCCAAAACTCTCTCTGGAAAACGAAGCTTGGTCCAAATTCCCATGACCCCTTAATGGGATAAGTGGAGGCGAGGACTGCATCACAGTAGAATAACTAAATGGAACATCACTACTCGACCTTCTGTGCCCTTTGCGCGGGGGATGGCTATCCCCAATACGAAAAGAGTTTCCTTGAGTAGACGGAGTAGGAGGTCGAACTTGCATACCCCCATTCTTATCCTCCATGGACACATCAGTCGAAATTGGGTCAGCTCCCATTGTATCACGATAAGGCGAAGGGCTCAACGGTGGCAACGAATCAAACGCGAAGAATGCAGGTTGAGACAACGACCTAGAATGCGAAGGTCCTCCTCCTCCAGAACTAAAATTAGGGGAACCTAATTGTTGTTGCATAGTTGATCTCGACACCGGAATTTGAGAATATGGCGAAGCCGGAGGTATGTGTGGGGTGTGAGGGTGGAATACCAGGCCTTTTATTACTCTCGCTAAAATTAGGCGAAAACTGCCTCTGGGCATTATTAATTTGCGAACTATTCAACTGGGGTAGTTCGAATCGATTGATGGAAGACTGCTGTTGGTTCGAAATCGACCCGGATTGAAACCTTTGCCCAGAATCACTACTTTTGTCACCCATTTCAAACCCAAACTCCTCTACAACTACAACAACAACTCACTTGC